>CM038728.1:24250863-25450863 GCA_021613375.1 Megaleporinus macrocephalus | reverse complement strand
CGGGTTTCTATGGAACTATACCTTTACCAACTTTCTTTAAATGTTATTCTTTAAATTTTGTAGTATTTACAACAATGCATGAGTTATATACTGTTTAATGCCTAAATGGCTCTTTGCATGGTGAACAGGTTCTCTATGATAGAACACAAGACGTTCGTGGCTCTTCAAAAACCTTTTCTTGGAAAAGGGTTCTATTCTTTGCAGACCTATTTTCATAACGGTTCCATGTAGAACCTTATACAACACATTGTCCACCTGAAGAACCATTGCACTGTGCAAAGACATGCATTTAGACATACACATGGTTCTTTGGGTGCTTGTGGGTCTATGTAGAACCATGTTTTCATTGTGTAGCATTATGAACCACACCGAATTAAATCTGCTATACAGAGGGGATCGCCGCCTGACCGATGCTTGTTGTGCGCGTGTGCCCGGTTCACTACAATAAGACTGATAATACTCGACGGGGGTCAACTGCTGGCCGCCTGCCAAGCGCCTGCTGAGTGCGCCGGCCTTTACCGAGACTGCGTCCCAACCTGAGTGCTCTGTCTAGTGTTCTACACGTACAGCCGGTCAGAGACTCTTCTTATTAGACCAGCTATACTTTGTGAAAGCATGCCAGTGCACTACTGCTCAGTACAGCTACAGCCCGCGTGCACAGTGATACTGCAGTGCACTATAGTGCAAAGGCTTCACTTCACCCTCAGAAAATAAACATACTAAGCTTTTCACGTTATGTTGACTTTGCTTTTGATAGAATTTTTTCTTTTAATTATTGTAAAACTTTAAAACTATTTATTTAGAATTTGGGCCTGTGTCTGCTGTCCGAGACGTTGTTATACAACAGTTTTGTGATACAGTTCTGTTCTAAATTAATATATTATATATAATGCATTTATGGTGGAGAGGTACATGCAGGGCGTTTTAAGGCAAAATAGTTCCCAATTTAAACCTTTCTCATCATCGTCTACATATAAAACCCGGGGCAGGAGTAGGTTCACTTGTGGTTTTCTGTAGTAAATACAATGGCGATGGGGACACTGTGGCCCTGGTTCCCATCATCACCGCTGGAAAGAAATCTGAGGTGGAAAGTTTCTCTATAGTTAACTACACCACTTTGAGTTATTCACTCACTAAATTATTAAAAAATATTAAAAATATTGGTGGAAATCCTTATTTAAGACCACTGTCATAGCCAACCTTTGAGAGTAAAAGAGTACATTGATTACAATGTTAAAAAAAAAATGAGTCCATCCTTAAAATTAAATTAAAATTGAAATTAGCAACAGATTAATCAAATCTATGTAATTAACTTGGTTAGATAGATTATATAGATGAAAGTTGTGCAGTGTTGGTTTGATGTTACTTAAGTTTGATGTTACATCTGACCACCATGGATGCTTATGGAAAGTTAGTATAGGCTAATGGCTGAAGTATATTATTATTATTATTATTATTGTTATTATTTTTATTTATTTATTTTTAATTATTATTATTTTTATTTATATATTTTTTGTCGAAATCCATGAGTCGTGGGGTTAAGTAGCGATGGAAGATGATAGGTGGTCGCAGCCCACCTCACACTACACTAATAGCATCGTTTTAAGCCAGGCTGTTAGATTAATTGTCGTGTAGTGGAATTATAGAAAATGACTGAGCTGAGCATTCCAAGTGCGTTCTAGATAAATGTTCTAGAACATAAGTTTGTATGGTTAGAACTTAAGTACACACAAAAAAAAAAATCTTTACTTATTGGAAATGTGTACCACATGATTAAAACACAGTACATTAATTTTTATTATTGGTAATCTGTGTTCAGAACTGCATTGATATATTTTATTCAAGTAAAATAGACAATGTGCACATATGACTCGAGTAAAGTTACTCTTCTTTATTTTCAGTACAGGCTGTGATCCTCACTCCCATTCACCGGTCTATTATCCGCTTCTGGCCAATGCCGACGCACTGGAGGCGTGGTCTCTCCGCGAGTTTACGACCAACCAGAGGCCGCTTCTTTGCTATCGCAGGCCCACAGCTGCCTGGAAGCGGCGCCGCAGGAATATAAAAGCGCCGCGGAGCCGCAGTGGCTCATTCACACACGCCAGCAGAACCGCACCCGTCATTTACGCGCCATGGCTAACGTGGAGGTACAGAGCGTCTTGGAGCGACACGCCGCACGGAGGACGTTTCCTCTCCTGGCGCGGACCAAAGTGTGCCGGAACCTCTTCGGACCGGTCGATCACGAGGAGCTGAACCGCGAGATGAAGCAGAAGCTCCAGGAGATCTCGGACGGGGAGCGCAGCCGCTGGAACTTCAACTTCGAGCAGGACTCGCCGCTGCCTGGGAATTACGAGTGGGAGGAAGTGGGCGCGCGCTGCTTGCCGGCTTTCTACAGGGACTCTGTGCGCTGCGGCGCGAGGGCGCGGACTGCGTCGCCTTCTCACGAAAAAGAGTGCGAGGGGAAAAGCGCGGAGCAGGCGCACGAGCGTCCGGCCGGAGAGCTGAACCAGGAGAACCAGTCCGGGACGCTGAACGGCACATCGCGGTGTGCGCGCAAGCAGAGGAGGACTCGGTCCGTCCCGGAACCAGCACGGAACAACAGCACTCACATTACAGGTAAACCACATGATCTTTAATAACACAGCGTTACTGGAAGTGTTTATCAACATTAGTGGCATTAGTCGTACTATTAGCTCAATATTAGAACAGCTTTAACGCAGAGGAGTAATTGTACGCTATGCTGTATTGAGTTATCATGCCATCCTGTATATTATTCTAATTATTAATAATAGATATTAGTATTCGCAGTAGTACTGAGCTACTAACCCTGCTGCTGTTCCTGTGAATATTAGTATTGTTTAATAATAACAATAATATAAATAATAAGTAAAGTAGTAGTAGTAGTTGGTTGTTATTGTTGTTGGTACGGTGTTCTAACACCCCACCCCCTCTTCTCGCCTCTAGACTTTTTCCCCAGAAGAAAGAGACCCGCAGAGTGGAAGCAGCCTGAAAGCTCCTCCGTGCCTGTTGAAGTCACTCCGCGGAAGAGAATCAGATAAAAGGTGAGGAGCCGTTTTCGTTATGTTCCAGCTGAAACTCTTCTGGACTCTGAAATGCAGACTTTAATCATAGCCGTGCTCTTTGTTTGATATAAAATACTAAATTGCCATGCTTTGCTTTATTTGCAGATATGTTTGTGGACGCACAGCTCCTGTGTTTATCTGCTGAGCGGATGAAGGACACAGTGAGGAAGACCCAGCCTGCCTTCTGTTTATTGTGACTTGATATTTGTAATTATTTTTATACTCTCTCTCTCTCTCTCTCTCTCTCTCTCTCTCTCACTCTATCTCTCTCTCCCTATTTCTGATGCATGTAGCAATACTGGCTCTGCCAAAACGGACTCTGTTGCAGTGTTACAACTTCTTGAAAGGTGCAATTTCTCAGATTGATTTTTTTTGGTTGTGATTTAAGTGTTTTGTAGTCTAGATGTAGCAGTTTTCGTTTCCGTTCTATTTTTGAAGAATCTACTAATTTATGTTTTGGTTATTTATGACAGTTTGGTCACTTTTTTATTTACAGTTATTGTTTATTTACTGCAATATTTGTGATTTAATTTAAGTTTTTCGGGGGATGTCATGTCATGCAAAGAATGTTTCTGAGCCGATTGTTTAATATATATTATCTATATTCGAGCTTTGTATTGAAATGCGACAAGAAAAAAAAAGAATAAATTATATTTTTGTTTACATGCTGGTACGTGTCTCTGTTTTGAAGGGGGGAGGTGTGTATGGGAGGGGGTTACAGTTTCTTGGAGGAGGGGTGGGGGGAGGGTGTAAGAAATGTTTGCCCTGCACTTTTTTTTTTTTGTTGTTGTTGTTTGGATGCGCGTTAGTAAAGAGGAGTTTTTGCTCGTGCGCGAGGCGCGCTCCACTGTTGTGCGCGCGGCGCTGATAGGGAGGAGGGCAGCTGCGCTGTGCTCAGGATTTAAAGGGCCTTTTCTCTCCATAATGAAGGAGGCAGGTGCCCTCGGAGCCCCGCTTTGTCCCCATAAGACCTTCATTCTCATCCCCCTCTCAGAGAGCCCGCTAATGAAACACTTACCAAAGGCAGCGGGACAAAACAACACACAGACTCCTGCTACACGGCAGCCACCTGCCTCCCCTCCCCCACCCCCACACCACCATCCCCACCCCCCCACCAACACAGATCCTGCACACATAAATACCCATATCCCCTCCCAACACCCATACACACTGACTCACACGCTCTCTCTCTCTCTCTCTCTCTCTCTCTCTCTCTCTCTCTCTCTCACACACACACACTCTCACACACTCTTTTGCACACATGGGTTCTACACACACTGTTGTCTCAGATGTCTTGTGGGCATCTACAGCTTTTATACGACTGCAGTTCATTAATACTGCACTTAATCTGACCTTAACCTTCCTGCTCATTAATAAATAAATAAATAAATAAATAAAAAACGTAATCTGTGATTTGAACACGCTCAAGAGAGGACCATCAACATATCACGAGAGCGAAAATATCATTCCGGCTCTTATAAACACTCACAAACTTCCACAAATACACACAAATACAGGGATCTTACAATCACACACACAGGGATCCTATACTCTTTCATACACACGCGCGCGCGCGGATCCTACATACAAACACACACACGGATCCTACATAAACACACACAGGGACGCTATACTCTTTCACATACACACACACACACTTACATAAACACACCGGGACGCTATACTCTTTCACACATACACACACACGGGTCCTACATACAGGGATCCTATATTCGTTCATAAACGGATCCTACATACACACACACACACACAGGATCAGATACTCTTTCACAAACAAAAATACAGAGAGATCCTACACTCACACACACTCTAACCCAGACACACAAATACTTCTTTTCTAGCCAATCACACTTTTCTGTAATAGGACTCTGCACACATACACATCTCACATACATATATCATCTGAAAACAGTAGAAGTAAATGTACAACTAATATATAACTTAACTAATATAAAAACGAAAACACTAAAACGAAAATATCCTTACATAAAAAAATCGACACACACACACACACACGAAACAAGAACTTCTAGATAGGCACGTACAAAGATCGGGGTCGATACACAAAGAATATATTTTGTTATATATATATATATATATATATATATATATATATATATATATATAAGTTTTATTTATCATGGGCAAGACATCTTTTGAACACCGTAACTCGAGCATGGTGAGATTTTATTATTCAATAAAACACGATTGTACGATTAATGAGTGAATTAAATTAATAATTTAAATAAAATAATTATTACAACTATAGCTCTAAAACTCGTATGTTTCACTGAGATTAATGTAAACATGAAAAACATGGCATTAGTGGTTTCTATCCCTCATAATTTTCTTCATAAAGACTGAGAGCGGACTCGGTGAGCTAAAGAAAGGAAGATGGGATGATCGTTTTATTTCTCTTCTTGTTTTTTTTATTTAAATCTTCGTTTAAGAATAAAAATGTTGTAATATAAAGATTTGTAGAATTTGAACTATTAATCATTATTAATCATTCCCGTTTTTCTCTCCATCCTTTTATCTTATATTCTCTGCGTTCTAACAGGCTAATTCTAATAAAGACCCGGATGTGTTTCTGTTTCTCTGAGTGTACATTGAACATTAAGGTAATAAAGATCAGATATAAACGAAACTAAAAGTCAGACTCACAGATTCTTTTTTTTTATCTTTGATATTAAGGGTCTGTGGGTGGGGAGGGGTCTCGCTCGCTAAAGGCTTTTTTTGTGCATTTCTTTGACCATCTGGCACCAAAAACAAGGCGAAGCGGAACAAAGGGAGCCAAAGGCGAAGCGAGTGCCATCATTCACCTGCAAATGAGCTCGTGGCCCTTAATGCACACTCCTACTGCTCCCAGTGCTCCTCCTGCTCCCTGTGTTCCTATTGCTGCTATTAATGCTCCCACTGCTCCCCATTGATGCTTCTTCAGATAGCGCTGTCCAAAATCCTCGGTTTGCTTCTAGTCGCGTGCGGGACAAACCAAAGATCAGCCCCCGCAGGCCTTCAAGACGCGGCCCGGAGCTGTGAGGGATTGAAAGTCTAATCTCGCTGACTATTGATCAGAGGCTCCTCTCACTATCAGCTGACAGCATTAAATTTCCAAATCCAGCTGAAGGATCAGGCTCAGGCTTTTTTTTTGTGTGTGTGTGATTTAATATGAAAGGATGCTCCAAGCCTTTGATCACATCTTTAAAGTTTTCAAAGTTTTTGATTTTATTAAGCACGATTAAAGGCGTGCATTGGTTTCCACTGCAGAGTTACAACAAATTATGACACTTGGAATAACATAAACCTCAGCAAATCCAAACAACAGGTTTTGCAGCCCCCAAGGGTTTGAAGTGGGACTTCATTATTTGATCTTTTACACTAAAATCATTATGTCCAGATTGTTAGGGTTGTCAGTAAGCTTTGCTATTATCTGTGCGAGCAGATGGATGATTTCCTCAGGCTCTTGGGACGGCCAATTTGACTAGGCGAAATCCCAAAGAGCCACACTTGTTCAACCCCTTGCAATCTGTATGAACCTCAATGAAGTCGGCTCTACGTTTGTCCTCCCCTTTGGTAAGCAACAATTGCTGAGACGTTGAAGGAAATTCATACTGCATATCGGTGGTTGAGGCAGTCTCAAATTTAAAGGTGCAATGTTGGAATCATTTCAGAAAATTCAAGCACTGAAAATAAACAAAAGAAGCTGAGGTTTACATCTTAGGCTTCCGCACCAACATAACACACTGGTGTGCTTTCAAGATAAGCAATCAAACCAATTCAGACTTTCTTTAAATATATTCTCCATTCAGAGTTTTAACCCCTCTGTCACAAAGCAAATCACACTCTGCCCATTGTTAACCCTATCAAGACTGCCACCTCTCCACCAAACCATCAATCCATCTTCCCAGTGTTTTAGTCTCCTGCGCTTCTTTTTCTCTCCAAATCATTTGGCCCATAAAACTAGCCGAGGCACTGGCAAGCTGTGTCTTCAAGGCTGGATACACCTCTATGGGTTCACTAGCTTGGATTAATGGCATTTGGTCCCGAAGTTTGCTCAGCAGTCTCGGAGAAAGTGGCAGCAGTGCGTCCTTTTAAACGCATAACAAAGGCCCATCATTTATGTGGCGGCATATGGCCCAGACCCCCACTGTAGCAAGCCTGCTCTCTATGGTGCCTGCCAAGACTGTTGTCCCGTAGCCTCCAATGTTGACATAGTTGTCTTGACACGGGGTAGCAAACTCTAAAGGACAGCTAACACCGTGACAACGCTTCTCTCTTGTCACTCATCTCCTCTACTCCACTTTCAAGGGTTTAAATCCTTCTACATTAGAAACCGGACCTATATGATTTTTAAACTCTTTTCAGCTATTGTAGAACTGCAACAGCTCTGAGGCATGCTTGTCGTGTGCATTCCTGCCCGGTTGATGGTATGTATATATCTTCAGTGGATGAGGGGGACATACGGCAGAAGTAGAAATAAAAAGAAAAATGTCTTGATTTGCACAAGTGTGAAAGCGATGTACAAGCAAGGCAGTTTTCATTTCACTGATGCTCCTCATGACACAGCTGACTTTAGCCACAATCAGGAACCTGTGTGTAGAAGTTTTGTAATGACAATGCAATTGTTAGTTTCATGTGAACATAATACGCATTAGAACAGTAGCTAACCATTAACCACGTTAACCGGTCTTATGAGAGATGGGAAGATGCAAACTACATTCTTAAAAACTTGGTTTCTTCAGTAAACACAGTGGCTAGAAATCTATGGTGCCTTTTTTAAAAAGAGAAAAATGTATTAATTAAAATGTATTAAATTAACCAATAAAACTGCTTTAATCTTGGATAAAATAAAATCTTAACTTAAAATTTAAAGTAGCAAACATTTTTGGCCTCTCTTGTTGGAACCATATTTAGAACCATAACAACATAAGGAAACATCTGCCTGTTCCATTATCAAAAATGCTTTTACAAATTACCAGAAACAGAACTTTGATTTAGTTCTAGATTTCTTAATAGAACCATATAAAGCAGTTTTTTTTGTAGGGAAGATAATCACAGATAACCACATAATCACAGACCATTTAAGGAATGTTGTCATACTAAAAAAACATTCCAATACAGACACATGATCATTTTTAAGTAAGTTATAAGAAGAATTAAGAAAAGAATATTTAGAAAAATGAAAATCATCCTATATCCTGTGCAACTTACTGTACTGTGGAACCATTTTACATGTTAATTGTAAACTGTTTATATATTAATTTCTAAATAATGAGTTGTATTCATGGTAACATTTAAGTAATTTCCTTAGAAATATACACACACACACGCACACACGCACACACACACACACACACACACACACACACACACACACACACACACATATATATATATATATATATATATATATATATATATATATATATATATATATTTTTTTTTTTTTTTTTTTTTAAGGGCACCTAGATTTTTGCACATGACTGCACATATATATTTTGTACATTTTCTCTCTCTCTCTCTCTCTCTTTCTCTCTCTCTCTCTGTATATATATATATATATATATATATATATATATATATATATATATATATATATATATATATATAATTTGTTTTTTTAAATGTTTAAGTTAACACATCCTCAACAGAGAACTAATTGAAATCTATGCAAATAAATATTGAAACCTATGCAAAGTTTTAGTGCACTATTTCTATTTCTTGCATATATGAATAAGTTTATATAAAATGTGCCATAACATTTGCACTGGCCACATAATGTTTTTTTGTTATGTTAAATTCAGAAAATAAACAATACGTGTGTTCTCTGCAAAGGATGTGCACTTACTTTCACTTCACCAAACTTTTGCACATGGCTCTAGTTTAAAAAAGAGCCACGTGACTCACTGATAAAAAGATTTCTAGCTTTAAAATAATCTACCACAGCATTCACTGTGTATCAGAAAAGAATCAAGTCCAGCTGCATCATCTTTTATCGCGGTGGCCACTGCTAATTTGGTACGTATCTTACAAGCGACAGTAGTCCACATGATAAGCAATGAATGGAAGAAGCAGAGAAACAGGCATGTTCCTTCACAAGAGAGGGTCAGCAAGTGCATAATCGAGTCATCCCCATGGCAACAAGCCCCCTAACCCAAAAGTCCGAAGGTATTGTATTAAGGTCATAGGTCATGGTGCTGCCCATATGGTCGTGTGCTGCATAAGTCATTGATCTGTCAGGACGCACTAAAGGAATTCAAGCATCACTGACAGACTTTTAGAAAAAAAGACTACAACTGTTCCTGAATGCCATAAATGCCTCCACACCACCACCTCTGCCACCAAACCACTAAAGCCCTGTGGTCAGGAAAAAGAGCGGGAAACCGCGGACATCTGTCCAGGATTTGAATAGTGATGTGGTCGGACGTAATAATGGAAGTGCATTGAGAACGACTACAAATGAAGGTATTGGTGATGGTTAATATTTATTCATGAGAACAAAAGGTCTCATTCATGACGACAAGATGAAAAAGAAAACAAAATAGAGTATAAAAATCAAAGGCCTAGGAAGGGCTGAAGCACTGATGGCTCATAATTTGAAACAAATACAGAATAAATCACAGCAAAGAAAAATCTCTACATATATGCATTTGTGAATCAATGCATACATTTTAATATTTTAATAAATAAACCTGATTTGAAATGTACACACTGCCCCTATATTACCATTTTATGATCCATGGCTGTGAATAGCATTTAAGCATTGAATTAAAAGAACAACCCCTATAGATTTACTCTTAAAAAGTAAAGATGGTTCTTGGTTTAAATATATGCTTGCAAAAAATCCTTTCATAGTGATATGGAACCGTTCTGTGGAGGTTCTTTCAGCTTTATAAAGGTTCTTCACATTAGCACGTCTCATTAATACGAATGACTCTTCAAAGAACCATCCACTGAAAAGGTCTTCAGAGAGCCTTTAACTGTTAAAGATGCATAAATAAGATACAAATCAGTAGTCAAGACAAAACAATATCAGCTTAAAAATTGAATTCATCATGTTTAGCTCATATGGTAAGTGGCACTGATATCACCGGTACTACACCTCTCTAGAGTGACTTCCTAAACTTCATGATTGGTCCCACTGAATGGGGTCACTAATTTAATCTAATCAACCTCAAGCATCCTTAAGAACTGAATTTAAATAAGAATTTGTCTCTCCCTTGGCATACTCTCCCGATAATCTTCAAGACAAACCTAACCGAAGATGAAGCACTTTGTGATGCAGTGGATCTAAAGCCACTTCAGGTCAGGAGCTCTCCTCAGGGCCAGAAGGAAAGGTCGGGGTAGAGAGCTGGTCATAGCTGGGCAGGCTGCTGGATCCTCGTAGTCTTTGTTCGGCCTTCGCTGCCTCGTTTCCTTCACTCTCCCTTATCAGCAGAATGTTCAGGGATTCGGCAATGCAGCTCAATGTCTTGTCCATGTGTGTGATCTGATGGAGAAACAGAGTGGAGTGTAATCTGTTGGTAGACGTCAAGGTATGTTATGCAGCACTAAGTTTAATAAATCTTTAATTCCTTTCACTGAACAGCTATTTTTTCTTATATTTACTTACTTTACTTTATTGTCCCCGTAGGGAAACATTTACATAGTTAACAACACCCCCCTCCCCTCAACAGTCCATAGCATTCGATTATATACAGTGTACAGATGCTTATTTACTTGAGTTCAGCAAGCTGATGGCTGTAGAAACAAAGAACACTTTACTACGTTTAGTTCTACCAGCCCATGATCTAAACCTCCAGCCTGACGGGAGGTATACAAACAAAGAATGGTCTGGGCAGGACAAAATAGCTTTGGCTTTTCTCAAGGCCTGTTTTTTATATTTTTATATTTGTACGTCAATGAGCTGGTTCTGATGAACACCAATAATTTTACCTGCTACCTTAACCAGGCCATTGAGTCTGTTTCTATTAACCATGCTAAGGTTACCATACCAAGCCACCACACAAAAAGTTAAAACAGACTCAATAAAACTTTGATAAAATAATGTCATCATCAGAAAAAAAGAAGTTGCTGGAACTTAAAAATATGATCTACGTTGGAATCAAAACACAGTTTGTTATCTATAATCATGCCAAGGTATTTGTAACTCTCCACTAATTCAATTTTTCTTTAATTGAATTAATTACCGTTGGAACGAGGCTATGCGGGGCCTTCCTTAAATCAAAAACCATATCTTATATCTTATCCATATCACATATATTTTTATTCACATTCAAGTGTCGGGAGGACTGATCACACCATGACACAAAGTGCTGTACTACTGTACCATGATTATTCTCTTGGGCCTCTAAAAGGCTTACAATCACTGTATCATCGGCAAACTTTAAAATGTGTCTGTTTTCATATTTGCTCCAACACTCATTTGTATACATAATGTAAAGGAGAGGACACAGACAACATCCCTGAGGGGAACCAGAAGAGCAGTAAAGGCTTTTTGACAACACGTCATTCACCTTCACACATGGTGATCTAAGGGTTAAAAAATCTAAAATCCATATTATCCATAACATCCATAATATTTTGGGTGGATATCTCACCACAGTTAAAACCACTTTTAATATCCTTTTCAAGGAACTCTACTGGCACTGGCTCATCTTTAAATGAGGCTGAAGTAAGTTTCCTATACGCCGCCTTCTTAGTTGAACATCCTGTCCCACTTAAATGCTTGTACAGGCAGTAGAATATAAGTGCAGCGTCAGTAAAGGCGGAACAGAAAAATCACAGAACAATTTTTTGTATGTATGGTTTGGTTGTTTAGTGATTGCCTGAAAAACAATTTTCACTTCGAGAGACAATAATAAAAACTGAACTAAACTGAACATCCTTAACTTTAATTCATAGCTAGTTTGCTCTAGACAGTATCTCAAATCTTGGCCAATATCAAGCAGGCTTCACAGTTTTAACTTCATTCGCATCACAACCCCAACAGCAACCTGTAACTAGCAGCTATGCTGTGTGAGTTTATCCCCTTTATTTACTTTGTATTCATTGAATAGAAGTAGCCAGTACAGGCAATGTTAGGTACACAAAGATTCATTAAATTTTTTGTCTGGGTCTATTTTAATATGTTGCTTCTGTCTGATCATTGCAGTGTTTCACTGTAAACCAGCCAATCAGAGCAGGAGCTCATCAAATTACTCATGAGCTCAACAAAAAAGGATTAGTTTTAGCATAAATGGGTGTGTAAAACCCCATCCGCGCACTTTTTACCCCCACCAAAATTACATACCTTCTATGAAGAACGTCAGAGAACATTTTAAATACCAAATAAATGCACCTTTAAAGCTTTCAAGAATTACACAACATAGTAAGTAAGATATAAGACACTTTCCTTTTTAGAAGCTCCTCTCTAAGGCATGGGTACATATATTTACATGTTAATACTGTTGTTTGTTATTTATTGTCTAAATTAATAGGTCCAGACATGAGGCAGCCATATGTTTATGATGTATGTTTGGATGCATATGGAGACATACCGCCCTGGGGTTAAAGGTCCAGTCCATGTTAAGTGATGTTTGGAGCCAAGTCTGTCTACACTCCATTACAAATCAACAGACGAGTTGTCTCCGACCAACAACATAGTTTACAGCACGACGGCGTTAAGACACACACTCACAAACACACCCGCGAGCACACATGTCCATACAGCACATGGCATTAGACTAAGCACGTAAACATGCGTAGGCTCTCCCACGTAGACACACATATACAAATATACACGCTGCTAACCGCAGAGAGACAAGAACCAGCTCAAATGAAGTGGAATGAGACTCGAAGCTGTCGGCCATGAACAGGAACAGCTGAAAGCACTTAGTGTGGATAACTGACATGCCTCAAATCTGCCATCTCAAGTCGTGACATTGCGTGCTAATACTGTAAAGGGGTCGTGCGGTCACTCTTGCTTCAAATAAGCTGTAATTATATAGACTAGAATGTTTAAGAACAATTTGCTTTGTATGTTGAATCAAGTGATGCGTCAATGTTTCCAGTGTATACAGGAAATTGACCACATGACCCAGTTTTTTCTTCTTTAATAACACAGTGGCTTTAAATTCCATAAGAAAGTCTCATTATATGAACAGCAGTGAACTGTTATGATCATTAAACACTCCCTTGTATAAAAAAAGAATATAGTGAAATGTGTTGCTGATCCAATATTGTTTCAAAGCCCAACAGCATTATATTTACAGCCAAACTGAAGATCAACTTCATTTAGAGTATATAATAATTTAATAATTTAAATAATTCTTATTTTCACAGTGTGCAAGGAAAATGATTAAAATAATAAAAATAAAAATATTTTTTACAGTGTGCAAGTAAAAGAAAGTCTTAAGTCTCCTAAAGAGAATAGAAGCTGCAACAGTAGAGACTGGAAAAACATATATTTTAAAATATAGTTTAAAATAAGTCCAAGGAAAAAAGTCTATCTATCTATCTATCTATCTATCTATCTATCTATCTATCTATCTATCTATCTATCTATCTATCTATCTATCTATCTATCTATCTATCTATCTATCTATCTATCTATCTATCTATCTATCTATCTATCTATCTATCTATCGAGAGATAGTGATGGAACATCAAGCTCCACTCTTGCATCAGACCTGAAAGCATCCACATGTGTTTCTGTCCATCTTCCCACTGTGAGAAGACAACAAAACACTGTGGGTCTAAAAGGATGTGTAGTTGTCAAGAAGCCCCTCATTCGAGACGTGGCATGCGAGAGCCTTACTCTAAATCCACATTACTGAATGTGTTTGTGACTATTTTAATTGTGAGCAGCAGATAATTCAAACAACTACTAAGACTGAACACTGGAACTGAGAAAGTCTTCAGTCTCCTGAAGATACTGGAAGCTGCACAGAGGCAAAAGGTGGACACAGCAAACACTGGAAAAACATATATTTAAAATACATACCTTGTACTTAACTGACTGGAAATTAAAAGAAAGGAAGGCGTCTGACACGGTAGATACAACTGGCATGTACAGCAATGTACTCTTAATATATTCTCTTAATATATTTTATTTAAGTACAGTAACTGTGTATGCACTTTAACATCACAAAGTATTTTCTATCTTCTTACTGGAGTAGAGTGTGATGCATCTTTCCCACGTAAAATCCCACGTAATAGTGTGGTCTGCTGTCACGGTGGGTGGCAGAGAAGAATACAGAGAGCAGGTCAGTGAAATGCTTCAGGCAGTTGTTTGCCTAAAAAGCTCCAGCTATTTGTTCCTGTTTATCTCAGACACTGTCTGCTTCCTGTTTACTGTCGAATTATGGGAAGAAGCACAACAGTTTGTGGGGCAGGGCATCCTGTCATCTCTGGATGTTGTCATCACTTTCTCCCTGACAAATAAAAAGGTTCCACTAGCCGAAACAGAGAAAGAACAGCCGTACCAAAAGTCCAAGCAGTTCAGTTCTTCTAAACGGAAAAACCCAACACTTACAGAGAGAAGCTTAAAAGAGAGAAGCTACTGTAACACTGTAGCACCATACGCTAGAGGTTTGTGGGTAGAGCACTGGCAACACAAAGCACTGAAGGTGTTTTGTAGCTAAAGTTAGACCAGTTATATGTTTTACTTCAACTTACTACAGTTATTTTATAATAACATGATAACAAATATTTAATTGAGGTTAATTATGTTTCTTGCTGTTAAAGCATGGCCTTTGATAGATTTTCTATTGTTTAATATGTTGAGTGTTTGATTTACTGATACTAACAAAGAAACTTCTATTTATATAAACCTGCATGCAGCTAATTACTCAGACAGGAAACTTCACAGATCATTTCACACAGCTAGATAGCTACAGAAGGGTGTACAGTCTGAGACCACTAGTGAAACTGCTTTTTTCATTATTTAATTAGAAATGATATTTTAGCAGTGTCAGAGAGAAGTTGAGTAATATGTCCTATGAATCCTGCATTTGTTAAGCTTTATACAATCATTTACAACATGTTATATGGCATATATATCACTATAGAACTGCATTTACATAGTTATAATTACATGTATAACATTTATAAAGCACAAGAATATGACTCATAAATATTATAATATCTGTTCAGTTATCAATTAACTCAATTAATTCACACTATTATAAAAGTTATTTTTTTATATATATACTCCACCGCTCAAAAGTTTAGGATCACTTTAGAATTTCATTTCATGCAATTTTCATGCAATTCATACAATTTTCATGCAATTCACAAACAACACTGTCCATTTCACAATGAATGTAGGTGTATCAGATGATTTTTAAAGAATAAAAATGTTTGTATTAAAGCCTATTTTTGTATAGAGGCTTATTTTGCATATAGTCCTATTATCAGCAATTCTCAGTCCTCTGTCTAAATCTCCTGATACGGCCGCCAATCCAAGTTAAGGATGTTATCGGACTAACTGGTTGTTAGGACACTCTTGCTCAATTGTGATGCACAGCTGAAAAACATTCTACAAATAAGTGAGCATAAAAGGGAGAACAACATTCTAGGTTAGTTTAGTATCTGAAGCATCAGCAGTTGATGGCTTGCTGACCGACTCACAATGACCAGAAAGAAACAACTTTCTTTAGAGACCCATCAGTACATTGTTGTGTTAAGGAAGGAAGGCTACTGTGATCCCAAACTTTTGAGTGGTAGTGTATATGACACAAAAAGTGCTGCCTCATTTTAGCTAAGCTAGTAGCCACTGTTGTGTTGGGTTTGGGTTTTTATACAGGAAACATCCCAGAGCCCTGTTTAAGTGTATCATTGTGTTTATGTTTATAGTGTTCTAATACGAGGACATTATACTTTGTTATGAAATCTTGTATTTTATAGTCATATAATCTAACTTTCTAAAGTTTTATACATGTTATTATAACAACTTTATTATAAGGTACAAGGTTCATAGTATATAATGCTTTTTAAATAAAAGTATAACAAATTGTAAATACAGGATATTTCTTCTTTATTTTACTTCAAAACTCTTAAATTTTTAACCAACTTTTACCTATTTAAAACGTTTCTGTTGTTTATTTCCAGGAAAATGGAAACAAAGTAAATTGTGGATGTACGGCACAGACTTTGACTTTCCAAACCCACTGTATAAAGCAAAGGGAGAGAGAGAAAGAGACAGTGAGAGAGAGAGAGAGAGAGAGAGAGAGGGAGAAAGGGCGGAGGGAGAGAGAAAGACACACACACACAGACACACACACAGTAAGAGACAGAGACAGGGAAAATAAGGGACAGGGAGAGAGCTGGAGGGTGGAGAGGGGGTGTAAGCGTGTGTGTGTTCCCCTGAGTTCATGTCTGGGATGAAAAGTGTTTGTAAAGGGATTTAGAGCCAGAGTGGCAAATGAACAGGAGCAGAGTGAGTGTTTGCAAAGCTCCTGAGTCGCTGTCTGTCAGTCAGACTAAGAGCCTTCTCATTACACACACGCACACACACACAAACACACACACACACACTCGTGTACATGAAGAAAGCAGTCTCTTTCAGACACTAAATGCCCTTCTCACCACACATCACTCAGAGAAATGCTGATGGAAACAGTTAAAGAGGTTCAGCCTCAGGTTTGAGCCTGCTGGGTGAATCACGACATCTGTAGAGTTCTCAACCAAAATGATATCATTCCAGCAATAGCATACCTGAGAGCTGTACAGAGAAAACATAATAAAGAATTCTTTATCTGGGGAGTAAATGTGTTTTATCCCACATGATGAGTAGTTTCTTATCGTTTAAGAAGTATCACAAAAGTTCAGCCTTTTCTATATCACAGCGACACAGAGACACTTCTTTATGCTTTTAGTGTAGATCACTGTAATGCTCTCCATACTGGACTTCCTAAGAAAACAAAGCATTCTCTACAAAACCCAGCAGCACATATTCTAATTTTAAAAAAGCTCTTATCATGCCCGTTCAGAGTCTTTTAGGATGAATTTAAAGTTCTTTCACTAGTTTTAAAGCTCTGAATGACCTTAAAAGTACCTGCTTACATGACAGAATGTTTCATTACGCTACAACACATGATCTTAGATCTGCATATACCAGCCTTCTGCAAAACAGTGAAAAGGTGGAGAAGCCTCTTTGGGTTAATGCTTCTAAACTGTGGAACACAATTCCTGTCACTCTCATTTTTAAGAAATATTCACAAAACCTGTGTCTCTTTATACAGTCTTACAATCTTATGTCTTATATATTTGATCTTATTGGTGTATATGACTTTAAACGAATACCCATAGTTTTATCTATTACTGTTAACATTCATCTATAAAGCACTTTGACGTGCCACAGGTATGAAAAGTACTCTATAAATAAAATTATATTATTATTATCATTATTAGTATAATAGTTGTAGTATTACTAAAACACTAAAACTACTACATAACTTTAGAATAAATAAAAAACAGCAAAAACTAACAATAACTCCTTGTTTTCAAAATAAGTATGTGGGTAAGTAATTATTTGGGTAAGTACTTAAGCGGTGAAGGTCAGGTGCAAGGTATTAACTCAGTGTGGTGCTAAAGCCGCCTTCAACTCTTCCTTGGAAGTTGTGAAAAAATGCTTTTGTCTTTTATTACAGAGTCTGTTTATGTTGCCGTATTAACATAGAATGATGAACAATGGACATTTATTGAGAGGAGTAATGTTTTTTATCCAGTTAGAAGCTTCACATAATGTGTTCATATGTGCATGTTCTTGTGTGGATGATTGTACCCTGCAGTGTTCATGTGTGGCTGCTTAAATAACTGAAATGTAGGCAGTTTATGACTATTAGAAGTTATTATTGATTGCCAAACTCACAAGCTCACTAGCACAGTTTCCCACTAGTAACTACAGCACTGCAGTGGTTTTCATGTGTGCCCATCTTATCAATACAATTCCTCACACAGGACTTAAAGGCAGTGAACCTCCACAGCACTGTGTACTTAAACTAAAACAGTTATGGATATGCCATAAAAAGACTGTACACATATAAATTAATCTGAATCTTGGCTGTGCAAAAGTAATGAAGCATATTGTGGTTGTATTGGCTTTAAACTTTTGCTGCTGAAAGGTATCTTTGTATTTTGTGCTATCATTAGATGCTATATAGCTCCTAGTTACTACCAGGTACTTGTTTTTCATATCCTGTACTGCTGAAACATGAGTCATTACAATGGAATTTAGTTTGAAGAAGTATGTTTTTACCAACATTTTACTTAATTATTAAAATAATAATGCAATGGCTTTCTATGTCCCTGATCAGCATACTAGCTAGTTGATAATTTCAGTATAATTTAAATGTATTTAATTTAAATAGATTTGTTTTGGGGTTTCACTGATTCCAGCATTCCTTGCACTCTTAAAGAGATGGTTCTTCATAGTACTTTGACCTGTTAAAGAATCATCTGCATGCTTTAATGCTTGGTGAACGAACTCTTTAGACTAATGTTTTTACATAGAATTAAAAAAAAACGGCCCTAATAGCATCAAAAATGCTTCTGCTGTTGTTTCGGTGTGAAGCTTGTAACAACAGAAGAATGCTTAAACTGTTTTGGCATCTATCATCATTTGACTGAACCACTTATCTAGTACTCAACACACCTGACTTCTATTATAAATGAATTCCAAAGCAAGTAAGTGTTTACTACTCAAATTAGCATCCACTTGTTTGAAGGTTTTGTTCAACACTGTACATGTACACAAGGTTTTTTCACTGCAGGCCAGTGAATTCACATCATGCCTTGCGCATTTCAAGACTCTGTGATGCTGTCTGAAGGCATTTAGGGAGAGGCAGCTGAGGTATTCTAAGCATCTGGAGCTAAGAATCTCCTCAAAATGAGTTTTTCTTTTTTTTTTTCTCGGAAACACAACAATGCCATCAATCTCATTCTCGTTAACTTTAGCTTCAACACAAATATGCAAAACATTACCTTCTCCTCCATCCTGTTGAGTCTGGAACCAATAGTATTTAAACCTTTGTCTTTGGCACGGTCTGTGGAAAACAAGAACTTAAATAATGAGCACACAACAACATCAGCGACAACAAAACACAGAAAGAGGGTTTCTTTTAAAAGAGAGGAGCTAAATTGGCTGACTGTACCTGAACTTGTCTGGAACAAAGTTATTTTACCCAAGGACTGATCCAGTCTGTAAAAGCCAGAGAAAGACAGTGTCTGGAATTTTTCATTTATCAAGGTAAAACAATGCAAACAGACCTCTGAATGTAAAACAATAATTTGAAGGTTTTAAATTTCTTAAAATCTTATTTAAATAACTAAACATTTTAAAACTGAAAAGTAAAATAAAAAGCCTGGAGACAAGACAGGATACGTGGAGTCAATAAAACGGCGTAATTGTATATAAAAATATATAATTACTCTGAAATGTGGTACAATTACACTCCCTAACTAAAGGTACTGAAGACACACCTTTGAGGGTACCACCCCAATGACATGAGGGGTACAGCCTCAGTGACAGTTCAGTACCTTTTTCCCTAAAAGCACAGATTTAACAGGTCAAACCACCGTATACAAGAAAGAAAACAATCTTTTACATGAGTTTTCTAGCATGGACCATGCTCAGAATTGAGCCGGAGGTGGGGGGCGAACCCAGAAGGCTTGGTATGGAGTTATGGGTGGCTTTGGTGCTTGTGCATGAACCGTGGTCCTTGGGACGAGAATGAAATATGGGGAGGAGATGGGGAGGAGGTGGGTGCAATGTTGTTCCACACAGGAATGGAGTGAAAATCAGGGTGTATAAATAGTCAGTAGAGGTAATCAGGGCCTGGTCCAGCTCCCAAAACTAAGCTACATAGTAACTTCAGTTAGCAAAAACAATGTGCACATCAAATATAATTAAGATTTTATGCTAGAAATAGACTCTACATTCTAAATCCATTTAGATGTTGTATGAATTTAAATAACACTTTACCTGTATTTCACTGTTTAAATATGTATTTCATTTAAATATGTATATATACGTATATGTTTTCAACAAGGAGTGACTACATTATTACCAAAAAAATAGAGGCTGAATGTTACCAGCACTTTTTCACTCTTGTATTCTATTATAATTTAAAAACCATAACATATTTTTTAGGTTGTAAGTTATATTAGGCAATTACTGTGGGTAACATAATGGTTTCTAGACAGTCTATCTTAACTCTAATCTCTATCGATCTCTGTTTGACTACATCAGGCATCGGACAACATACCTGTATAGATTTTTAAATATTTATGTATCTCGTTACTGGATAATTATATGCAGTAAGAAGGTTTTAAGTACAAAACACAAACAACTCATGTTTCCTCATGTATTGCTGTTCTTTGGTATACATTTATATGTAATAGATGGGTACATACTATATACAGAAGATCTGTATGTGTCTTTTTTGCACCACATAGTTACCTGATTTATTTTTAGTGTGAGTGTGTTACAGCTTATTACAAATAAGTATCCAGTAATGAGATAATATAAAAAAGGTATTACATAAAACATTTAAATACATTGACTGGTCATTTAAAAAAAAAACACTATACAAATGTGGGGGCTTCAATTCATAATTTAAAGAGTGTCTGGGCTAAAGTTTTTGGGCCTAAAACACGAATTCTCGTTCTGTTACTACTTTAAAGTCCAAATTTGAAAGGCAGCCTGAACTTTTTTAACAACATTAAAATACAGGGTGTTATAAGTCTAAATAAATAAATAAATAAATACATCCCACTATTGTACCATTATCAAAACTACACACAAAACCCAGAGGGCATAAGCAGGAACACTGAGTGTTTGGAACAGAGAGTATAAAGGCTATATAAAGGCAATTCCACTTCAATAGTTGGAACCTGTTGAGCATTTCAGTGTAATTTACCTAGACTGTGAATTTATTATTTATTATTTAACCCAAAATAATAAAGCAACAGTTTGTATTACACACTTACCTAGCCAATACTAATAGCCTGTTTGGCATTTCATCGTAGAAGTTAATGCTGTTTTGCCCAAAACAATTACCAAGTACTTTGGAGTCTGTACTTCATACTGACCTGGTTAATACCTAGATCTTGCAGGATGGCAAAAGAAAGCATTGCCAAAACCACAACACAAATCTTACTGTGAAAACTGTTTACTGTTACGCTCCTACAAAGAGACATTTGAAGACTGAGGACAGCCTGCACATTTTTTAAAACCATACAGTGACCAGAACTATTTGTGTTCAGTTCAGCATTCAGGTCACAGACAACTGGACTTGCTGACCTCCTCTGAAGCTCCTTGATGCGCACCATGAGGTTGAGATGGCCTTGAGAATACTGCTCAATCACGTCCCTCACGTCATATGGTTTTCGTGCTTGCTGCAAACACACACACACACAGACAGTTACCACAGGGCGTTGTTTCTACTTGTCTCTTTGTATCTGATGTTCAAAGTTTAGAGGGCAGAAACTACTGCTTCACATGTGGAGATGAACAGCATTGAGGAATAACTTTAATAAAACGAGGTGAATGAACTGCTGATTACTCGCCATACTGGACATATGGGAGGTCCAGGCAGTAAAATCATGAATATTATGTAAAACATTTGAGAGCATTTGTCATCACCTGACATTAATCCAGCCTTAGATCAAAGGTTGTCTGAAAGCTAAGATCTCCTTGGGCTTTGAAGAACAGAAGCCGCATCTGCCGACGCCAAACCTTCATATTGATCAAGCGCTGATTCCTCGCTTTTGAACCTGATTAGGCCTGGGCCCCGACACCCTTAGCTGTTTGACTTTATTTGAAGTCACTGAGTAACGTGTGGAGAATGTGGGAAGTCACATGTTTGTTTTGAGGTTTCAAGTTGCTTAAGCAAGAAAGCCTGACTAAAAAAAAAGCATTCACACGTCTACGGTGGGAAGTACCCAATTCAGCCGAGAGTAAATCCGTTCAAGGAAGAGCAAACATGGCCATGAGTTTATACACAGCGAAACTGGCCAACAACATCGCGCACACAGTCAAGATTGTGTGTTCGGCATCGCGCGAGTGTGTGAGAGGAGGAGGGGTGAGGGGATTTCAAAGATACGTAAGTGTGGTAAGCACAGGCAACTGAAAGGACACGAAGAGGGAAGGAGGACAAAGAGAGAAAACACAACAGAAAACTGTGACCAGTGTCAAGTGTCTAATGCAAGAGGAGGGGACAGTCTGAACGACACTAGGGCTGGGCGTTAGGGCAATGTAACGGGATATCTGCAACGTTTGACAAGCAAACTGATGCCGGTGCTTAAAAGCCAATAATCACCCATGCTGAGAACTAGATATGGCTAATTTAATCTAAACAGCTTGCCAAATAACTGACAAATTTGCATCTGTTTCATACTCAATAACAATAGTAAAAAAAATTGTTATTATTTACTTTTATTATTACAATAATGTTGACGTGACCAGAATTCTTAGCAACTACTTACAGAGATAGTACTTCTACTGATAGCAGCACTTTTTGACCAGTAATTATGGATGAGCATAATCTTTTTAAAAAAAAATAAATATTAATACTGCTGTTGAGTAAAATCTGGGCTAATAGTTTACTGTCATTTTGAGTCTAGCTGTACCAGAAATGACAATGTTTTTAATTACTTTGGTAACTTTTATCATTTACGTGTCTTTTTGTACAGGCATGCAGCACTTTCTAAGATAAGCTCATTAAATACAATAAATGCAATATTAATAATCAGCATCACATGAGCTACATGTTCAATAAGGTTCAGTAATAAGCTTGAGAATACTAGTGTCTTGCTATTGATTGTATGAAACAAAGTGTTTCTCATAATTTGTTACTTTACTAAGATGTAATATAGGATTTCTAACAAATATAACGTTAACATTAGATGAATATGCCTGTTACTAATGTTGGTTTCTGCATAAATGGCTAAATAACCAATTACCAGGTAACTTGGCTATTGTAGCTAATATTAGTGGTGGTTGATTGATTAGCACTTGCTGGTTGGTCTGTTTTTTAAACAAAAAGTCTTTGTTCCACTTTTTACAATAACTAACACTTTTTAGTTCAACATAATTTCTTTATTACAGATACAATGCACAAAGACGTATTGTTAGTTATCTTTTCTTGTAAGTCAGTGACGTTCTAAAAACTATGGTGTTGTGGTACAGTGCTGCATTAATAAGTGTCTCTTCATCAACCAATGAAAATACTGAAAATGATCTATTACATTATGCAAAGCTAGTATGTGAAATATGTTTACTGATTTTTTTTACATCAGGATACTGGGAGGCTTGCTGAGGACCGTTACTGTGATAACAATTATCGAGTTACCAGATACATGCCTAATGGAAAACATGTTGTTTAGTATGTCAACATATGGGTGATAATTCTGACATTTTGTTGTACATACAGTCCTAACTTCAACAGACAATGTGTAGCCTAAATGTGTCTGCCAAAGTAAAGGTCTTAGGTTACCACTTTATTTGCACTCTCCCAGCTTAGGTTCAACACTCAGGCACAGAGAGAGAAATTACACACACAAACTAAATTGGAACTCCTCACGCAGACCTAATAACAGTATGTAGTTATGCACTACTGGTGATCTGGCACTAACACTGGTTCACAGCCAAAAGAATTGAGGAGCTTTAAAGACCTCAGTAGGAAAGCAGATCACGTTACCTGCCCACTGCAAAGCAATAGTAATGATTTGTCAGAAAGATGGAACGAACTAAACATTAAAAACTCTTACCTGAAACCTCTTTTTGGCCACAAAGTATCTCATTCGCTGGATCACTCGAATGGCAGCCCGGTGGGATTCCCGTAACCTGGGTGTTCATGTACAATGTTATTGCGGCACTAATAACTGATGGGCAGAAGACAGTGAGAAAGATACATAGCAGTGGAAAAGCTTTCATAGAGCAGCTTTCTATGGCTAGGAACTGTGTCTCCTAAGGTGCATAAAATGGAAATGGAAATAGAATGGAAAAAGGAAATAACCTTTCAGTTAATCTCATGGGTTGCCGGGTGTGTTTGAATTCACGTCAGGCTAATGTAGGTCTGAATTCTTTATGGCGTCCAGTAAAGGTAAGGACAATAAGGCTGTAAAGCGCCAGCAGCATCATCAAGTCAATAGTTTCAAAACACTGAGTGCACTTCTGACACAAGCATTTGCAAATCAATCCTATCTGGCTTGGGAAAGGCCCCTCAGGTGAGGCTGGAAGCAGTCCCTGCAGATGGCAGGGACCCAGCCAAGACGCAAACAGGGGTCACAACAAGGACATGGAGTCGATAGAGAGGAACCCAAGGCCTTCAGCTTTTAAACAATTTGAAAAATAAAGGTATGATCAAGCTCATTTGTTTTCATACATGTACATGCATTAAACTTAATGCAAAAGTACAAAATCAGGTCCAACAAAGTGTGTCTTACATGTTTTTTTAAACTGTGAGGGAAAAAACAGTTCCTTTCTGTTAACGAGGTTACGATTAGGTTTAAATTTAGGGTCAGGCTTAGAAAAGTACATAGATATCTGCATATATAAAACACATTAGGGACATACTGTAATTATATATAGGCACTTATATATAAAATAACCCACTCACCTTTATTAAGAGCACCTGTTTACTTGCTCAGTCATGTAACTACCCAGTCAGCCAATCAGGTCACAGTGGCACAATGCATAAAATCAATCATGCAGACATGGATCAAGAGCTTTAGTTAATGTCAACATCATCAACTTGGCATTGTGGTGATCAGAAAAGGATCTCAGAATGCTGAACCGGCCCAGAACTGGTTCCACTTCTGCCAGCTTAGAACAGGACGGTGGCCATTGGTTCACCCAAAACAGACACAACGCCTGGTCTGATAAATCTTGATTTATGCTTGTTATTTTTGCATGAACAGCACAAATTCATTGTGTTTACAGTTTAAGCTGGTGGTGCTCTAAAGGTGTTGGGAATATCTTCTTGGCACATATTGGGTCTCCTAATACCAAGTGAGCATTGTTCGAATGCCATAACCTATCTAAGTAGAAACCCTGTCCATGTGCATCTCTTCATGGCCAGAATTTACCCTCTCCTAAAGGCTACTCCAGCAAGACAATGCGCCTTTTCTCAAAGCGCAAATCATCTTAAACTGCTTTGCATGAACATGACAATGAGTTTAGTATATAAAACATATGGGACATATGTATGACCCCCACATTGCATAAAAACAAAAGTGTTTGTCCGAGGGGGCATTTCCTTGTTATCATACACAATGGAATCGCTTAGTATAATTGAAAATTTGCATTTTTTCTTCATTGCAAAGAACGGGCATGTATGTACGTGTCAATCTTTGTCTTCGTGTAGTATATATCTGTGCTGTAATGCCATACTAATGCTACCATCTGGTATGTGTCACACCATCTCCAGTCACAAGAGCCCTTCAAAGGAAGGCATTAGCATGAGACAGGCTGCAGGCTATGAGGCCTGGATGACTTCATGGACATGGCTGCCTGAGGGAGTCTGGATCTTCCTTGGCAAGAAAACACTGGGAAATGGAGAATAATACATATATGCATGGCTTCAGGCAACTGCCAATATATGGCTCCCTGGTGGGCTATTCATGACTTCAACCAGCATCCCTCTGGGCAAGTTACCAGCAGTAAGTGGTAGCAATAATATTCCTTATTTTAGGGCTCTCGCGATTCCTCTGATTCATGAAAAATGCTCGATTTCCTTGAAATTGCAAAAGTCAAGGTGGACAGAAGACAAACAATGTGGGAAAGTGTACATATGCAGAACCAATCCAACACAGCAACCAAACAAACTACTTTCATTTTCATCATGGTGATCGCAGTGGAGAAGAGAAAGCAGCCCTGGCTGATATGAATGGCTAAGTATGAACAAGTTGTCCTCAAAAGAAGCACAATTATTCAAAACATCAGTCTTGGCCCCTGTCTGACATTCCACTGGAAGATACGACGTGCACTACATAACTGAAACAACTATCATCTGGCTATTTAGTCTTCATCCAGAAAAGATGCTGAACAATAGTGGTCTATCTAACATGAGGACAATGCAACTCTGTCATCCCTGTGGGACGACACTGAAAGCCTTATAAGCGACCAACTTTGGTCCTGGAGTAAAATCTGCCTTATACTACTGACCTATCCATGTTCTGCCCACAAATAAATTCTTTCACAGCAACTTTTGCAAGATTGGAGAAGCTTTCGAAAAAGTTATCAAAAGTTGATTATGGGAAACTGTAGTGCCTATACAGTAACAAAAAAGTCTTCCATTAAGATATTGATTTTACCGAACTTCAAATAATAAGACCTGATTGGCTCGCTGGATAGTTACATGACTGAGCAAGTAAACAGGTGTTCTAAGGTAATGGTAAATGGGTTCTTTTACGTATAAGGGCCTACATATAATTACAGTATGTCCCTAATTACTCAAGAAACTCAATATAGGTCAAGTTATAGGTGCCACAAAATGCAGTTATTCAGCATTTTAAATAGTTCTCTGATGACTATATAGAAGGTACGTACAGGTTTCTGATGGGCTTGTGATGCTAATAAAGGTGGACCTGCTTACCTATTCTGTCTCTTTAGTGTCAAACGCTGAGCAAAGCTGCTCGATACTGTCAAAGACTAGAAACTAATATCACCACTAATAAAAACACCATGTTCCTTGCTGTTGCTCCATTGTTGTATATACATTTTGGGGAGCATGAATGTTAATGTTAAGTCAACGCTGTTACATAACAGTTCAGGATTTTGCAATTGGCCTTGTTCACTGGCCTCTTTTGTAAATGTAGGCTCTGTATTTTAAGGATAAACAACAGTGTTTGAGGTTTACGACATGTAAGCCCCAAGTACCAAACTCCCCGTTTTCAACTACGATAATGTAAATACAGTTTCTGATTCTATGGCACCTTTAATACAGCAAATCTTTTATACAGGGCACCCACAGCTTTAGTGTCAGCATGGTACGGGTACACTGGGCATAGTTTTTTAGATGTGCAATCTAGCTACCTTTAGCATAGTCAGACATCATTAGCTTGGACTGGCAACGTAGTTCAGCACAGCAGCATTTCAAACTAGAAACAAAACATTATGCAGCAACCTGAATGAAGCTTCTGCTAACACTTTGCAAAGCTTGTCCAATCTGGCAACAGTTGCTATGAAATCATGCATAGGTCAACTGAGTGTTTTCCCAGCTCTAAAATACTGACTTTGAATCAGGCAGGGCTTGTTTATGAGCTGATTAATTGAAAAATGGAGTTTTAGCACAACGGCAGCACCAAAATATGCAGACGAGGGGTCTTCCAGGCGCAGTAATCTCTCCCCAATCCAGTGTTTTTAGGAGTGCCTCTGTGATCCAGCCACTGAGCCTGACAGCAATAACTAAGAACACTGTGTTCTGGAATTAGACCTTAACTGATGTTGGTCATTCCAGTAGACCACTAGATCATAGAGCGAGTGCCTACGTGAGAGAGAGAGATAGACTTAAGAAAGAGAGCGAGGGAGAGAGAGAGACAGATAAGTGGAGAGAGAGAGAGAGTGGGGGGGTGGAACATGGGAACCAACCCATCTGTCCACGAGGCAGCGCCACTTCCTCTCCCCGGCCCTGGTTACCAGCATAGCAACGCTGGTCTCATGACCTCATCAGGGTCACCATCTGCCTCTGGTGCTGGCACAAAGCCTGGCTAATGGCAAACACTGGCAAGAACTTAGGCAAAGGGGAGAAAAGGTTCCCCTGGGACCGGCAGAGCGAACGAGAGACAGACAGAGATAGAGGGAGATAGAGAGTGAAAGAGTAAGAGAACAAGAGAAAGAGGGAGACCAACAGAGGAAGGGGAATCTCTTTTCCATTCCCAATCCAATTTCACACTGGCTGATAGCGGCCAGATGTGAAAAGAGTAGCATGTTCACATTCTATATAAATAAATAACTGAAAAAACGTCTATAATTCATGCTATTGCACGTAAATATTGATAATATATGATGTAATATATCTTTGAATTGGTATGCCAAAACTACACATATTCAAGTTAATCAAAATTAAATAAAAAGATGAGTATGGGTAACTGAAATATTTAGAAGGGAGGGTTAAATAATTTCTGTGGAATAAAAATCACTACTTATGTCAATAATTTTCATTTTTTGTGTCATTGTTTAATATAATCATCATATTTGTTGTATCCCTGAGTATTGTAGTAATACTTATTTCATTTTTAAGTTTTCATTGGAAGCAAAAGGGTTAAATTGAACAGAAATCCTGAACAGAAAATGACTCAATCTGAGTTTTTTCTTCTCTGTGGTATCTAATTTGATAAAGCCAAGCGAGCTCTGCCATTGGTTAGGATTTTAGGAGCTGAACTGCTTTCTAAATACATCACTGACTAAATACAAGCGGCAACTTGACAAATGTGTGTCAGTCAGAGATAAAAAAGCGGTGTGTGTATATATATATATATATATTAGCATTCCACCCGCCCCTGGCTACATTTTGGATTCAGAAACCATGACGGTATATAAACACTAATGTTTTTAGTAATGGTAGGTTGAGTGTTTCTTGTACATTTACTACATTAGTTCTCTGAAAATCTCTTTTCATATTCAAACAAAACATATTATTGTAACTGAAATATCCCTAAATGAATCGATATTGAATTGAATCAAATCGAATCGGAAATCTAATTGAAATGGGACCTTGTAAATCGGGATCGAATCGATCCGGGAAGTCAGTATATTTATATATAAATATATATATTGTCACTGTCCAATGGAAAAACAAGTGTCTTTAAAGTATCTCCAGTAACTCCAAAACTTTTCAAGAGAGACCAAAAACAAACTATACTTTCAATGAAAGTCAATGGAACTAATGGAACCATAACGAAATGTTCATTTTACATTGGACAGCGACATACATACATACATACATACATATATATATATATATATATATATATATATATATATATATATATATATATATATATACATATATAACCAGCCAAACACTGTACTGGTGTACTTGTAGTGTGTACTAAAACTCTTCGTTGATTATATATATATATATATATATATATATATATATATATATATATATATATATATATATATATATTACAAATAAAGCAGAATAGCTTTTATAAGAGACTCTAAAATGTGAATTGCTGTGATTGTCAGGATTCTGCCAGCTGCTTTCTGATTGGCTATCCGCATCCGTATAGTTTAACACTGCATTCAGATTTAACAGTTATATTAATAACAGTAATATTTTAATATCTACACTCTCTGTCACATCTTGGTGTAGCTCAGGCCGCAACAGGAAAGGAAGCTAAGATAGAGGCTTTGCTTGTCTCCACTTAGTTTTTTGTAAAAGGAAAAGCTCATAAACCCTAAAATATAAAGAAACACATCTATCAAACACTCACAATGTAAAAAAAGTCTTCCACGTCAAAAGTTATATATGTGTAGCACTCTGAGTGTAACAGTGCCAGGGAAAAAAAGAAAACAGGATGAAGAACTCTTGGAGCCCAACCTTAAAAAAGGCGACCCATATGAACACGTGATCTAATGTTAATACAAGATCAAGATTTGTGGTTAAGAAAAAAACGGTGCATCAAATCCAAGGGACCCCTCTGTAATCTACCAGTGACCAGAACTGTTTGAAGGTCATAATGTGCGTGTTTGTCTGTGTGGATACTAGCGGATGTTGTGCTTTTGACAATGACAGTGACAAGCACACCAAATAAAGATCAAAGAGGTGCAGCGTGGGACAGGAAACAGCCACGCCATTACTGCCATCAACACCCCGCTCCGAAGAGCCCGCCCACTCGCATCAAACGAACTGAGCTCTGCCTAACAGGGCGTGTTCAACAAAACAAGGCCCTGCCCTTTAATTACTGACCTCAGCTCAGGCTGGGCTTGCTGTGCTGAATGGTCACCAGTGGGGGTGGAATAAAGGACAGCTGATCCTGGAGCACTAGCTGCAGGCAAGCTCTCTTAAGGACAAAAAGCTTTGTTTAGCGCATCTCTGGCCTTGATTGGGACTCGACTGATAGTGGCGCTATGGGGTTGGAGACGTGAGGTAAACAGTCAGAACACTACAGAGAGGAGTCATTAGCAGGGAAATGGGAGAAGTAAACAAGGTGAGAGGACAGAGGAGGATTTTCTGCCTGGCTAACACAGACCAAATGATAACATGAGTCTGACACAGGCATTTGAAGATCATCTTATCGTCGCCGTCATATCAAAACCCTGCAACTTGTTTTTCCTTCTGTTTTTTAACTATGTGGAAATGTAAACGCCAATTTACGTAGTGAACATTTCATAACAAGTGAAAAACAGCTGGTATTGAGAGCATTTTGGTCATATGTATGGCAATAGCAGCCTTATAGCAGCAAAGTTTGATAGCAATCAGACAGAATTTGTATGTGATTTACTATAAAGAGTCACAAAATAACTTTTTTCATTATTATTGGCCTTCTTGTTCAATATAAAGCATAATCTGGGATCTTGTGAACCGTCAGGCCAAAGTACAGCCCCCACAAAGTGAGACTAGTTGTAACTTAGATGTTATAACTAAGTCTCCTACAGTGGACAATAAGAGGAAGCCATATATTCCCATATACATTTAACAAAGTCCATTTATAAAAACCTTTTTATGCACAGAGTTACTAAAAGCACACCATAATAAACATATACAGTGAGTAATTTAATGTGTTGCTATCTGTTATAAACACATGAATCTGTAGAAACCTTTGTTTGCTTTAATAAATAGATTTTTATATATTTTTAATATATTTTAGTTGGAAATATTCTCTAGTTCAAACCACACAGAACTGTACTAAACAAACTGTATTTTGCATTCATTTACCAGACTTTAAGCAGGTGTCTAGCACTTACATATGTTATAATAAACCATTCCTGTGGGGTGAGTGGTAATGCTTGCACTCTCTGCGCTTGAGAGTTGAACTGTTCTTAAACAATAGGTGCCGGAAACAAGCTGACATTTTAATTTGAAGCAAAAGCTGCTGGTATAACACAAATGCAAAAGTTTGAACACCTGGTTACATTTTTTGTTGACTTTTTTTTTGCAAGTGAAAATAAGTTAACACATCCTACAGAGAACACACAAAAACACAGGATTTGTGAGCCAAATTTGGTGCACAATTTCTATTTATTTTAGTGGATGTCAACATACTAGACAAATTAATTAACACAAAATAGAACATTTGCCATAATTTGGCCACATTTTATGTGTAATATTTTTTTTCCAGTATGTTAAAGTCAGCAAATAAGCAGTAATTGTGCTTGATATGGGCAGAAGTGTATTCTCAGTAGAAAGAAAATCAACAAAACATGTAATTTAACCAAAGGCACCCAAACTTTTGCACATGACAAATGATAATTAAATCAAAATAATAATAATAAGCATTTAATGTGTTGTGAGCTTCTCTGTACTGCATTATTAGATTAACAAACATTAAAGTTATATATTTAGAGCATATGGTTTATATATATAGTTTTATATTTTAAAGGGATTTAATTTGATTCTGCTTTGAAGCCAAAAATTTGGCTACTAAAACAACGATATAAAACCTTGCTCTGATCATCAGAACGAACAGATACGACTACAAGCCTACCAGAACTACTATAAAAACCTAGTGCTGTCCCCACGTTATCACAAGGACAAAACTAAATCCTATAATGGTTACCATTTTGGAGATACAGGGTTTTATTGACCAGCTAATGAAGTTTAGAGGTTTTGTTACAGCAGTAACATAAAAAAATAAATACGACACACTGGCTGCTGGATAATTACAGAACACAGCAACGTTTGCTTTTTGTGAGACGCCAGCACTTCTTTAACCGTGGCTCATCTGACCTCCTCCAGGCAGGGCACAGCTAATCTGACCGTAATCAGGACTAGACAAACAGGAAGGAAAACAATCAGTTTCTGGAGTTTCTCTCTAATCTTATCATCAAGATAGAGATACATTAAGCCGGTGCAAGTGCAGGGCAGTCAACACACACACAAACACACACACATTTACACACGTAGAAAGATAGAGAAACAGGCAGAAACTTTTAAATAGACAATAATAAAGTGGTAATATAATGAAGTGCAGGACGACACAAAGATACAAATATGAATATGTATGTGTTTTAGTTAGATTTTTATTAAAGGCTACGTCTTCAAAATAGGGAAACAAAACCTAATAACGAGTCTGTGAACTGCCTTTAAACGAATAAGAGCGTCCAAAAGCAGAAGCAACTCCCATGTGCTGAGTACAACAACAACAACTGACTGGCACATGATGTTTAGCATTTCATGACTCAGAAAATATAGGATATTCTGGTCATCTTGATAAAAACAATAATCGCTGTATCGCAACTTATAGGAAATTAATCACAATTTAAAGCTACATAATGTAAGTTTTGTAACATGAGTCCAGATTCTTTCACTGCGTGGGTGATAGTAAACGGATTGACAGAATTCTATCAAATCTTGGCAAAGGCCACGTCTTCCGAAGATGTAGTCCTCCTATATTTATCAGTATATCATTGATTTTGTCTTTTAGATCTAAACACTGAGCTGGACCTTTACTGTGAGCCTATGCATGCGACATTAAGACACAATGAAGCATAAAAGAAGGAAAAAAATAAGAAAATCCAACACTTTTAACTTTTAAATAAGTATTTCAGGCTTTATACAGTGACTTAGACAGCTCTTTCTTTTAATTTTAACTTTCTAACACTGAATGGCATCTTCTTCAATTCCCTTTTAAACAAGAATCGAAAGATACCCATCTGTTTCATATTAAAGTATCCATAACAACCTTGACTGTCTCTATACTTCCAACTTCAGCAGCAGTCAACTTGTTGCATGCCATTCCACGCGTCCCCGTCAACTAAATAACGAACAGAGGGCTTACGACATGAGGGGTCCTTAGTGATTTCCTGATAGTCTGTTGCTCAGGTTCACATGATGTGTACACCAACCCGCCAATTAAACCCCTTACAGTGAAAGGCAGAAGAGGTGGTCTCGTAACTCTGGATGGTAGTCAATTGCAATCTCGCAATAAGATGTGACTGGAAGGACAAACTCTACGGATTGAAACATATTTCAACACCGTATCATCGCAAAGATATTAATAGAAATATTGAGAAACAAGTCTGATACACATCAGTGTGTTCATAGACCCCAGAGGGATAACCAAACATACAGTCTACAGGGTCGAGTTTTAAACTGTCATAACAGCCCTAGTTTCAGGCTGGGTACCTGAAACCTAAAAAAATGGCTATATATAAAATACAAAGCAGTCTTGGCTGTGTGGCGTTGAAGACATGCGTCATTTCTGCTTATGTCATCATTTTGAAACTCAAAATACAGACTGCACTCAGACAAAAATCCCCATGACTAAGCCAGCGAGAAATGAGTAATAAACCTTGTCCTCAAATGCTTCACACTCCAGAATACATATCACGTGACACAGCAGCCACGGGTCTGTTACCACAGCAACTCCCTCCGACACACACACACACACAGCCAGCCCCACCCCACCCCCAGCCGAGTCAGAGTGCACTCTTGTCCTCGTCTCTCCAGAGTCAAAAGTTGAAGTCCTTTTGTGTGCCTGTGTTGCTCCATAGGCTCTGGGAGTACAGCGCTGGGGCACTAAAAGGCTGGAGGGGCCCCGACTGCGGGTCTAAGAATAGCCCCCTGCAGGAGGAGGGGAACAACACACTGATTAGCTGCAGTCTGCAGGGAGACTTCTGTGCAATAAAAGCTTGCTAATCCAAACACCGGCCCTCTCCTCCGCTTTCAGCTCAAATGCCTCAATGACGTTTTTATAAGTGGTCAGCAGTGATAAGCGCATGTGAGGCTCCGGGGACTGATAATCATTGACCAGAAGCTGGAAACCAGAGGACTGTCAGTCAGGCCCTCAAGCTGTGTCAGTGCTATGGACTTCAGAGACACACACGTTTGTTTTTACACAGTGTCAGAACATCAGTTCATATGTATGTATGTACCTATTGTGTGGAAATGTACATTGCATATAATCATGATTAATGAAGCAACAGAAATGGTCCAGAAATACTTGGAATAAGTAATAAGTAATTAATTTACAGTTCAGAACATCACCTCTCTACCATTTCTATAGATGCTATTGTACAAAAGTCTCAGGCACCTGGGCTGACTGTTTAAAAGCCTTTATCTTAACAATAAGTGTATTTTCACCAGTAAGAACAGCAGATATGATTAGAACAGGTGTAAATAATCATACATACAATACAAAGTAGCATAAAAATCTTATTGTGAGAGAAGTAGATCATATCTTGAGCTCCAGTTTGAGGAACAAAGTTAGGTTCCAGATTTCTCCTGGACGCCCCAGACATTGTATGAATGTATTCAGTTCCTTCAGCAGCAACCTTGATTTAGCTTAATGAAATACTGAGCAGTCAAAGCAGGTATTAGATGAGAACTGTACTAAAAGCACTACTTGCTCTATTAATACTATATGCATATTTAAAAAATAAAGTGTTCTGCTGAGCAAATAAAAGATTCCTGTATGGAAAAATAGCTTGCCAATAAATACACTGTCCCTAAGTGCTTAAAGCATTTACACAGTACTGTTCAATCCCTTTGTAAAAAGATTTTTTATCTGGGCAGAAGGCTTTAGGAATAAATAAAATTAGAAATAACAAAATAAAAAACACAATTAGTACTGACCATATTTTTAAACGATTTCCAGTCCTCTCATTAGTTGTTATTATCCAGTGCCGGACTTGTAAAATCAAATTTTCTTTAAATTAAATCAGCTGTGCTGGTGATACAATTTAACTTAATTCATGGCTGGAAACTTCCAGGAGAAACTTCAAAGCCCTAATTTCGAAGCTCTAATAAATAAATAGTTTAAACCTAATTTCTAGGGTGTCTAATACATTTGCGCGGTATTTGTACTGTATATGCCATCACTGTCACTCTCTTCATTTTTGTTGTTTTTATTGAAATGTCCAGTTACCCCTTTGTCTACCTTTATGTTAAAACTTCATGATGAATGAACAAGTAGAGATGGTCCATAATTACTCACCAAACAATACCTTTGATCATTAACCTCAATAATCTTTGATCATTTCCATCTATTGTAAAGCCACTACTTGAAGATGCTATTGTTATTTCTGAAAGTGACTGTGGGTTTAAAGTATCTATAATAATAATAATAATAATAATAATAATAATAATAATAATAATAATAATAATAATAATAATATGTGTATTATATCTAACTCCCTATAAATAATATACATACACACCTATGTTATATGTCCAACGCTCCACTCATTAAAAAGAGAGAACACACATAAATATGGCATATAAATAATGTGTTCATTTATTTACTTGATTTGATCGAAGTGCCCAAACCTTACTATTGATCTCGGTAACGAAAAAGAAAAAGGTAAAACTATTTAATTCATCCTGACACTCCAAGTTACTGTCTGTCTGGTTTCTTCAAAGGTCAGGACATTCTTGTCCAGAAAATATACAAAACCAACCCCGCACATACATACACGCATCGACAGAGGGGTCCCTGTGGCTTCAGTCAGGCAAAACTCTCTTTCATCCTTGTAATCAAAGGCCTAGGCTAGCCCACAGAGTATTAAATATCCTTATTAAGGTTGAGTCAGAGCACCACAGCGCCGCCGTCGACATGCAGGCCTTTCTGGCTTGCACCATGACTAAACGGCTTATGTCTCAAACCTGCTGCCTCACATGCTCCCAAGCAGGGCTGCAGACAGAAAACTGCCACTCAGCACATCCGCGCACATCTTCATATGGCAGCCACGATTACTAGCAGGCAGTTTTTTTCATGTTCTAAGTTTTCAGGCAAATGCAGGCCTGTGACTTTGCGCTTTTTTCACCAAGAAGACCAGCTTAGACACTTTTTCTGGCTTGAGGCTGCAACGCCTAGTGTCAGTTGTGGTTAGTTGTGCCAGTTAGTTGTGGTTTTCCATTTCTTTCCATATAAAAGAAACAGTCGTTGTTTTTTTTTAAATTTCGGCAAAAGCTGTATGTACGCTTCCAGCCTTTTGACGACAAAAATAGTACAATAGTTTCAAATGTATGCATGTTAACATGTGTACTGCATGGGAGATTTATAAAAACCAGAATAGTCAATTCAATGGTCCATTTCTGAGCTTCAAAATGTACCACCCACCCCCTAGTACATACAGTCCATCAATAAAAACTAAGCTGCAGTAGCAGCCCACAATAAATTTTCTGTTTTGATGTCACATAACATACTTACGAAACATAAAGCAGCCTAATCAGCCAATATCAGTTGAGCGCTGCTCTTTCACGGTGAAGTTATAGTTGAATATTTTATTGATCTCAGGGGGAAATTGCAGTTATTACAGAAGCAGCCGGTTATGTAGAAGAATAAACACTCTAATAATAATTTACAACAAAAAAGAAATTTGCAATATGTACACATATATAAAGTCTTATATTACAATAGAAGAATAAAATGTAAAGTGACTGTGGCTATAATAATAAGTATAGATATACTGTATACAGCAGTAAGAGTTTAGAAGTAAGAAGTTATTGCACATTATTACTGTATTACTGTTATTACTGTTATTACTGTACATGTGAGAGGTGTTGTATGTTAAGAGAGGAGTTATACAGTCAGATAGCCACTGGTAGGAAAGTTATAAGGAGTGTTTGAACCTGGACTGCTTTTCTCAGGTGGTTCTGCAGCACATGACACATGGGTTTTGCTTCTGATTGGTTTAACTCATCTACAGGCAGTTAACAAGCTGTGTGTTAATAGGTTAAATAACACTTGTTGAAATGGACTCAAACTAGTAGTTGAGTTGTTTACAACACAAATGCAGCCAATTTAATTTAATTTTTCTAAAAGAACCAGTGAACCAACACAAGTACTGTACATATAGTGGTACACTTGAAAAGCATATTTTTACAGGTGCTACTTTGTCCTGTAATGACCTGCATAATGTCCTGTACTATGAATGTACTATGAAAAATTAAACCTTTCCTGGAAATATAAACCACTGTGTCAGGCATCAGGTATTCATAACACTTTAATGTGAGGAAGTGTTTTGAATCAATAAACTCTTCAGACATCTGGTTCTTATCATCACCATTGTAAAAACAACTCTGTACTGGTGTCTCTACAAAGGGGCATGTCTAATCAAACCACTCGGCATGACTTTTTCTACATCTTAAAGTCTGAATTATACTGAATCATGAAGAATATAATAAAAAAAATACAAATCTTACAATTTTAAATTGTTAGTTTGATCTAATCTTAATAAAATCTTACAGACGTAATGTACTGGTAAATGTTTTTTTTGTTTTTTTTTCTATCAACCAAATGGTAAATTTGACGATCACATACAGACATTATCAGAAATGCCATCAGAACATCTGTAAATGAGAAGCAGAATGAGTTCAGCAAACCTGAAACCAAAACAGTGGTGGGTAATGGGTCTGCTTTCTAGGAAAGAGTGTTGCAATTCCAGGAAAACAATGCACATTAGGAATTATAAGAAACAACACACAGCTTAACAGGAACATACCAAAGCGTGTATGCATTATGTTTAACAATGCATTCAACGTTTGAGTTCTGCTTTCTTGAGTTGCTGAACTTTCTTCTAAACAGAGCCAGAATCGTCTGGTACAGAATTATCTGACAGCATAAGCGATTTGTGCTTATGTGTACTGCATCCTCCATTCTCTCTATTAACTCTCTCTCTCATTCTCTCTCTCTCTCTCTCCCTATTCTCTCTCTCCTTCCCCCTCTCTTTCACTCTGTCTTCTCAGCTGACTCTCGCTCCATGTCCCTTGTTAGCTCTGACACACTGTAACGAAACGCAATTACTGTTAAAGAGGGAAGAAAGGGCGGCCGTGACGGCCCAGATAAAGAGACTTGTGCTGGCAAGCCGCGCTGAAGAGGCATTAGTGAGCCAACGATCCTGTCCTATTCAGCATGCCTCGCACACTCCTACTCACTCCGGTGCGCACATGCGCACACGCACCAGCCCCGTCGGTCGGTTCTAACAGGTAACCAGGTCATTAATTAATCTTTTCGTTGGGTTATGAAATCTCAGTAGTAACTTGAAGCAGCTTTGGACAACAAATAGCTGTGCTGTAATTTCAATTGTAAGCATGTTAATGTATGTATTGCTATTAAATCCATTTTAATGGCCTGTTTTTAAGTTTTTCAAAATGCAGCATTTGCATGTATGGGAACTAAGCCGCAGTAGCAGCTTTCTGAATTCATTGTTGTGATGTCACAAAAACGTATTTACATACAATCACCTGTTCAGCCAGGAGCACCTTAGCTCTAGCCATTCATAGTGAAGTTATAAACTGCTTTTTCGGTGGCCTATCAGAACAGAGAGAATTTACAAGTAACAGTTTTAATTATAATTAATTATAATTTAATTATAACTTATTAAACTTAATTATAAACAAAAACCCTGCAAATATCAGAACTGTGAATGGAAATGAGCCCTTTAAGCCAAACACTAGTGACATAACTTGAAAAAATTACAAGACCTGCAACTATCACTCTATATTTTTGAACCACACGAGCCTCGCCAGGCCCTGAGGTGATTGTTTCCTACGATAAGAGTGTTTCTAACAAAGATGCCATTGCAGTCTTAGTTCAGGAGCCCAGTATGACTGGAGCTGCTTGTCAATCAGGCTATTGTCGGTGTGTGTAAAGCTGCAGACAATGGCTCTTTGTCTCTGGGCTGGAGTGGACGACCGGGCACTGCCTCGGCCACAAGAAGCCCTTCTCTGTTTGCTGAGAATAAATCAATCTTTTGAGCCTTTGGTAAACCACACACCCCACTGTCACAAGGCAAGAGGAGCAAATCTGAGCAAAAGCAGACGGACACTCACTCACCCACTCACTCGCTCATTCAGTCACTCGCTCATTCACTTGCTCATGCACCTGCTTCTGCTGTGATCCCTTCACTTTCACCTTGGCCAAGAGCGCGCTTTGGCCCCGCACAGCAATACGCAGCACTAAATATTAAAATGAACGAAATTCCCAGTTGCTCTTAAACGTGAATGCCTGGTGTTTAAATCAAATTTAATGTTTATATTGTTTATATTGCTTCCTTCAAAAATGTCCAAACCCAACATTTCTATTCATACAACATTATGCGAACATTTTATAATCAATGGAGCAACAAAATTGGTCCAAAATCACTTTAAATAGAAAAGACATAGCAGTAAGTAACATTAAAAATCAAGTGTGTATTATGTTATGTTACGTTAACAGGTAAAATCTAAAATTTTGCTTATCTAGCCCTCAAACTTTAAAGGACACATTTTATATATCAAATAGCATTCAAAAAAAAGAAGAAGAAAAAGTTTCTTGTAGGTAGCATACCATTCACTCTCTAGTCCATACGGTCCATAAATAAAAGCCTGAGCAGTCTGTGTTGAAGACATTGCTTCTGTGATGTCACACAAAACAACACATTTACATATCACCACCTATTTGCATTGAAGCTACAAGGAGTGTTTTAGTCCACACTGCTTTCTGAATGAGGCGCAGTAAAAAGCAGCCAATCAGAACAGAAATAATTTACATACAGTCATATGCAAATGTTTGGGTACGTCTGTTTTGTTGATTTTCTATTTAAAAATAAATTAACACATCCTCTACAGAGAACACTGTTCTGCATGTTTTATTACTGATAAATGCACAAGTACTGATACGTTAATTTGAATGAACATACTGGAGAAATAACTCATAAAATAAAAGTTTATTATTTTAAAATTAATATATATATATATATATATATATATATATATATATATATATATATATATATATATATATATATATATAATAACAAAATAAATAAATAAATAAATAAATAAAATATATTTTTTTTCCCTTTTACTTCCAATTTGTTAAAGTATGCAAATGAATTTTATTGAGCACTGAAAATACCAGGGGTTTTGTCCCTATAGAACAAAAAAGTTCAAGCTTTCATACGACTGTATATCAGTGCTAAAAAAAAAACAGCAACAAAAACAGGCTGTTTAAAGCTAAAAGTGTGAAAGGTAGGAAAATAAAGCCTGTGTTGTTTAATCAAATACACAAACACCAATGATAGAAAAACAATAAGAAAACAATAATAGAAAAATGAATTAACGCAACACGAGTGTAACATACAGGCCCTTTAATTAACGTACTGATATTTCTGACCCTGTATTTTTTTAAGGGTAGTCTAGTGTAGTAGGCAGCTGTGTGTGCCGATAGAAGTGTGTCCTATTGCCTGTAAGTGTGTGCGCAAGAGTGTGTGCACACAGTCAGAGAGGCGTAGTTACGGCATTGTTCTCTCCCCACCCCCCAACGCAGCCGAGCTGCTTCAGCTGCAGACACGGGGAGGGCTCTGGGCCTCTCCCTCCTCTTAAGTTAACAGGCCAAGGTCGGAGGTCAGCACAGGAGAAAGGTTGTGAGCAACATGCCCTGTGAGTAGAGAGGAAGACAGGAGAGGAATATTGGGGACGATGGAGGGATGTGATAGAGAGAGTTGGCCTCCTTTGCCTTATTGCTTTTTGTTTTTTTTTATTTTTATCTGTTTTACAAACAAATAAACAACACACGCAAGACCCACAGTGACAGAGAGAGAGAGAGAAAGAGCGAGAGAGGGATATAATAAAAAAAAAGAGAGAGCCAGCTGTTACCATTGCATCTCAGTGTGAGATGAGTGAAAGCTCATTAAACTTCAAAGATCAAACAGTGGCAGGCAGTGACAAGAGAGCCTTTGTGGAGGAGATGTAATATGTGTGCTGAAGACGGGAGAGGACAGGAGAAGAGAGGTGGAACAAATCAAATCCCCAGCTGGGAGAGAAAAAAAGTCATACCATCCATTTAAACAAAGATCTTGACGGCAAAAAATAGCACAGGGGTCGCGAAGGAAACTCAAGTTTATAATATTGTTATATAATATTATAATATAACATATTACTGCTGTTTTATAATCATAATAAACTTTGCAAATGACATTAAAATGAGTAGTGTCAGTCAACCAGATCCTAGAGGCAATTCATTTTACTGCATTGTGATCTAGTTATTATAGTGTTATCGAGTTTCTAAGCATACTGAACACTGTATTCAACAACTGTTTCATTACAACGACAGCATTATCTGTCTTGTTGGATTAGATTTAGAGCAGTACAGTATGTGAAACACTGAATATGAATTATTGTACCTGGAGTTTGCAATAAATGTGCCAATACTATTTGTGAGGTATTTAATAGAGATGGAAAGATCGATCGGCTATGTATCGGTATCGGCTGATTCTTAATCAAAATATTTGATCGGTGATCGACCAATATTTCTCCAATTTAGCCGATCCAGAGAGCCGATCAATGGCGTTAAACAAATGAGCTTAATTTCCAGCTAGCGTTTCGTTGAACCCCACTCCGGTCAGGTTGCAATTCCTATCTGAACCACTAGGTGGAAATACATACCCTTTCATTTTTCACACTCGCAAAAACAGTTTGCGTTCACGGCATGCGCTGTCCGTCTGGCAGTCTGTTGTTGTATGTGACGCAGACTCATCCAGGACGTTTTGTAAAAGTAGTAAAATTAATGTGTCTCGTGGGGAAAACAAGATAAAGACATTTAACACTACTAATCTGATACGACACCCGACTAAATACAGTGAGTATCAGCAAACAGCAGAGCTAGCACGCGCAGCTAGCACAAAACTAATAACCCAGAACACCATACAGACCAGATCTGACCGGTACGAACAGAACAGCAGCAACAATTCAAGGTCTACATTTAATGATTATAGATTGTCGTTTAAAATAACCAGACTCTGCGTTTAATGACAGTGTTTACTGCATGTATTTAATTAGCTTTTTTAGTTTTAAATTAAGGGTCTAAATGTAATGATTGCAGTATTGTTGATATTTGTTTGATTTACTTTGTTTATTTACTGATAATTTTGTTTAAAATATTATGCTGTTAAATAAAAGCTCCTTAAAAATGGTAATAAACCAGTTTAGACCATGTTTCATGACTTGCTTGAGCTAATAATTGCATGAAGCCTGCCGCGGTGTAACCCGGTCCTCGATCGGTATCGGCTATCGGCCGATCATGTTGAAAGGTGATCGGCGATCGGAATCGGCCTCAAAAACGCAGATCGGTCCATCTCTAGTATTTAAGTATTGTGATATGGCATTTTTGCCCACTCCTAGGTGCAATAATACACAATTATACACTGTGGTGTCTACATTTTAACCATTTACTGATAGAGAAAAAAATATTGGCTAAAAATGTGCTTTACGCTAATATGTAAAAGTTTCAGGTTTCAGCTTATTAGAGCATTTAACATTAAAAAAATGAATTTTAAACAAAAGCTGGGCTTAATAGCTATTAATTATTACATGGTTACATAATTAATAAACAGGTGAAAAAGCTGCTGAATCGATGTTGATTAAAAATGTGAGAATTCATTGTCATCAGAGGCAGAAGTGTGACGCTTAGTCTTTATGTTGCATGTATTGTCTGAATACATAAAAGTCACGGGACGGCAGCAAACTCTTTCTAAGCAAGTAACAGAAACATTGCTTTGCCATTTAACCCAGAGCACAGGACAGAACAATGCACTGGCCACTGAATGTGCTTTGCATCACTTGTAGGACACAGAAACGTCTCCACTGCCCTCTAGTGGTGTTCAAGGTGTAATACAAGGAAAACAAGCAAAATCAGGCCGAGAGCTCAGCAAACTGGCCAAAACCTTACAGCTCATTGGACAACCCACACAAACTGACCCAGTCACTCTGCACAGTGGCACTGTCCTAGTGGGAGGTATACAGTATACACCCTCTGCGTGTGGAAAACAAACAGCAAGCAGAGCATGGACTCTGGACTGTTCCACATGCTACAAGGCTAATGGGGCGCAGAGATACAGCTAATAAGCCACTCGCAGGCAATCCACACCCAGGAGCTCTCTCCATGGGAACCAATACACTCCGGAAATCTGCCCCATTTCCATCAGGTTTGCCACCAACAACTTTTCAAGAAAAAAAGTTACAGGGTGGGCTGGACGAGCTTGTTTTGGATAGGGAGAAAGTGTTGGAGCAGCCATTGTTTTACGTATCTGAGCACAGATAAGATGATTGAGCGGATTAGTAGACTACTGAGGACATTTACATAGCACTGGGTTTAATTGGGTGCTAACTGCTGTTGACACCAGGCTTACGTATGCAACCTTTAAGCATGTTGCGGCACACTAACTAGGAAGGGACAGCGTACGTGTGTAACATGACAGTATACGGTTCCTAAACGGTTTCTTTCTTCCTTCCTGCTGCTGTTAAACTCTACAACCAGCACTGCTCACAGCAGACCACATATACACAGCAGACTATATACACACACGTAAACACTTCACACTTGCCATTACCCTGTGGAATTAAGCAGCAATGTGCACACTGTTGCCAACTCCTCAGTAAGGAAAGTTGCTATTGGCTGTCCTAAAAGTTGCTAAATGACATAATCATCATTTGCATAATGGCCTATTTACGTGTATTTGAAGGAATAACGTTGTGGGAGAGAAAAAAAGTGAGTGAAACACCCTAAATATGTAATAACTACAAATTAACTCTAAATAAATTAACTTCATCTGTGGATTCTTTTTTTGTTACACAAGCCGTGTCACACTGAAGAATTTCCCTCTGAGATCAATAAAGTATCTATCTATCTAAGACGCATTTATATTTACATCCTGCTCTGTAGATAGGGGGCGGGGTCAGCGGCGGCTTTGGGCATGCGCAGTGAGTGTAATGGGTCGTGGAGTGGTGAGGGTCTGCTCTGACTGTGAGACTGAGCACTGTGAGTGTAGTGGGTGGTGGAGTGGTGAGGGTCTGCTCTGAATGTGAGACTGAGCACTGTGAGTGTAGTGGGTCATGGAGTGGTGAAGGTCTGCTCTGACTGTGAGACTGAGCACTGTGAGTGTAGTGGGTCGTGGAGTGGTAAGGGTCTGCTCTGACTGTGAGACTGAGCACTGTGAGTGTGGTGGGTCGTGGAGTGGTGAGGGTCTGCTCTGACTGTGAGACTGAGCACTGTGAGTGTAGTGGGTCGTGGAGTGGTGAGGGTCTGCTCTGACTGTGAGACTGAGCACTGTGAGTGTAGTGGGTGGTGGAGTGATGAGGGTCTGCTCTGACTGTGAGACTGAGCACTGTGAGTGTAGTGGGTCGTGGAGTGGTGAGGGTCTGCTCTGACTGTGAGACTGAGCACTGTGAGTGTAGTGGGTCATGGAGTGGTGAAGGTCTGCTCTGACTGTGAGACTGAGCACTGTGAGTGTGGTGGGTCGTGGAGTGGTGAGGGTCTGCTCTGACTGTAAGACTGAGCACTGTGAGTGTAGTGGGTCGTGGAGTGATGAGGGTCTGCTCTGACTGTGAGACTGAGCACTGTGAGTGTAGTGGGTCATGGAGTGGTGAGGGTCTGCTCTGACTGTGAGACTGAGCACTGTGAGTGTAGTGGGTCGTGGAGTGATGAGGGTCTGCTCTGACTGTGAGACTGAGCACTGTGAGTGTAGTGGGTCGTGGAGTGATGAGGGTCTGCTCTGACTGTGAGACTGAGCACTGTGAGTGTAGTGGGTCGTGGAGTGATGAGGGTCTGCTCTGACTGTGAGACTGAGCACTGTGAGTGTAGTGGGTCGTGGAGTGGTGAGGGTCTGTTCTGACTGTGAGACAGAGCACTGTGAGTGTGGTGGGTCGTGGAGTGGTGAGGGTCTTCTCTGACTGTGAGACTGAGCACTGTGAGTGTGGTGGGTCGTGGAGTGGTGAGGGTCTGCTCTGACTGTGAGACTGAGCACTGTGAGTGTAGTGGGTCGTGGAGTGGTGAGGGTCTGCTCTGACTGTGAGACTGAGCACTGTGAGTGTAGTGGGTCATGGAGTGGTGAAGGTCTGCTCTGACTGTGAGACTGAGCACTGTGAGTGTAGTGGGTCGTGGAGTGATGAGGGTCTGCTCTGACTGTAAGACTGAGCACTGTGAGTGTAGTGGGTGGTGGAGTGGTGAGGGTCTGCTCTGAGTGTGAGACTGAGCACTGTGAGTGTAGTGGGTGGTGGAGTGGTGAGGGTCTGCTCTGAGTGTGAGACTGAGCACTGTGAGTGTAGTGGGTCGTGGAGTGGTGAGGGTCTGTTCTGACTGTGAGACTGAGCACTGTGAGTGTAGTGGGTCATGGAGTGGTAAGGGTCTGCTCTGACTGTGAGACTGAGCACTGTGAGTGTAGTGGGTCGTGGAGTGATGAGGGTCTGCTCTGACTGTGAGACTGAGCACTGTGAGTGTAGTGGGTCGTGGAGTGGTGAGGGTCTGCTCTGACTGTGAGACTGAGCACTGTGAGTGTAGTGGGTGGTGGAGTGGTGAGGGTCTACTCTGACTGTGAGACTGAGCACTGTGAGTGTAGTGGGTCGTGGAGTGGTGAGGGTCTGCTCTGACTGTGAGACTGAGCACTGTGAGTGTAGTGGGTCGTGGAGTGGTGAGGGTCTGCTCTGACTGTGAGACTGAGCACTGTGAGTGTAGTGGGTCGTGGAGTGGTGAGGGTCTGCTCTGACTGTGAGACTGAGCACTGTGAGTGTAGTGGGTCGTAGAGTGGTGAGGGTCTGCTCTGACTGTGAGACTAAGCACTGTGAGTGTAGTGGGTGGTGGAGTGATGAGGGTCTGCTCTGACTGTGAGACTAAGCACTGTGAGTGTAGTGGGTCGTGGAGTGGTGAGGGTCTGAAAAGTTACTAAATACAGTGACAAAGTCGCTAAGTTGGCAACACTGAATGTGCAATTATTTGTAAATACAATCTCTCTTATCTTATCTTGGCTTTGACATACATTGCTGGGAAAAAAAGTGCAACTGGTGTAGCACATTCACATCATGTAGAGTTTCAAGTTTATTTGTCATTTGCACATCTTGTCAGGACATAACATGCATTGAAATGCTTGGGGTGAGGCTCAGATAAAACTCTACAGCAGGGCAGCAATTATATATATATATATAACAGTACAAACATACAATAAATAGACAATATTAAAGTAAAAATAAGCTAAAAATATACATATAGTTATAACTGAAATATATAAAGGACTATACAATACACACGATATAAACATAGAATATACAGGGGGACATCTGTGAAAAATTTTGCATAGGCAGGTTCTAAGTAGATATATCTATATCTATTTAAAGTGACTTAGTGATATGATGATATTGTCCATAGCAGCGATATCAGAATAAATAATATAAAGTGTATAATGTGCAGTGGTCGAGTGAACGGTATTGGGGTCTTTCAGCCTCACAGTTTGTTCAGGAGCCTGACAGCCTGTGGGTAGAAGCTGTTCTTCTTGTGTAGAGGTCCTTCAAATCAAAAAAGCCATTGAGGGAATATTCTCCAAAGAGCCATTTATTTTTAAGAACATATGGTATCAAACCTACTGACACTAGTAATAGACTACTGATACCACTTATATTTAATTAGGTGCTAATTGCACATAATCAGGTACTAACTGCTGACGATGACACCAGGCTAACAGGAGCAACATTCAAGCACGTTGTGGCTCAGTAACGACATCCAGACAAAATATTCGTCACAGTGTTACACAGAGGTTTTTTAATGATTATTTAGGGAATTAAATGTGGCTAGTGTGGCATCACTCCAAAGAACAATTATTTTTGAGAGTCAACTAAATTAAGTAGCACGCTACTGATACCATCTACTAACTGCATATAATCAGCCACTAACTGCTAATGATGAATTATGTAATGGTGACACACTTCAACACACCTCATTTGTTCAATTTCCTCTCAATCCAGTCATTATTAATACAAGCTCTTCATCTCAACAACCTCAACAACCAAAGATACTATCATTGTTTCACCATTCACTCTTATTACAGCTTCCTTTCTCTTCAGGAGACTTCCTTTTAATTTTTCAAAGCTGTCTGCAGCCAGACCTACAAAGTTCAGTCTTAGAAGTTGGTTGCAGTGTCTACTTCTCAATGATGGTGAGGTCTGGGTTCTCTTACTCCACATCTCAGATGTCTTGTTTTGGTGTTTTTGTCTATTTCTTTTTTCTTTTTCTTTTTCTCAGTGAGGGCTTCTCAACAGTTATGTATTCTTTAGACCCCTTAGGGTTGTCTTCTCACAGTGGATGGATGGAAAGGAAGTAGGAGGAAGTTTTGGTGGTCTTTTAAAGTCCAGTTTTGTTTTTTTTCCACTGTCCAACTTTCAACTCAAGCAAAATAAAGACCATATATCTATTCTCTTCAGAATCAACTCCTAAATAAGTTAGACTATAAGGTAAATAAATGAAGGGCATTTGCACAGAACTGTGTACCATGAAACTGCACCACTAAACCCAGTGTCAATAAATCAAACTAGCCCACGTTCCTCATTACTGTGCAACACCTGCGTTTCGTCATGTCTGCAGGACACAAATGCTCTTTCTGGGACGTAAGCCATGTGGAGCGCATCATGTGTATGTATACATGGTTTTGTGCTTCTACTCACTGTGACACATGAGTGACAGGCAGGAGAACGCTGTCCCTCTCTGCCTCCAGCTCCAGATCGTCCGCGAAACTGCTGTTCCTCTGCAGTGGGGGAGGGGCCCGGAGCTCCAAAAGCCCTGGGCTTTTCTTTACTACAAACGCACACATAGACAAAGTCACCTTCAGTCCTGAAGGTGGTGGCTTGGCTTGCCATGCAGCTCTCTACACAATGCATGCGAGTAACATATACCATGCACAGAGTCTTCTATCAGAAAATAAACTAAGAACATTGATGGATTATTTCTGCTTATTGTCGCCGTCATATCAAAACCTCAAAAAACTAATTTACATTATTTCTTATTCAATCTAAAAACAGTTATTTAGTTATTATAAAGTTACCCATTCAACACAAGGTTTTGCTCTAACAGTGACATTATAAATATACAGTGTTATAAAATCCTAGTGTTTCTACACTAAGAAAAAAGAGTGAAAGGACATTAGTGATGTTACTTCACCCTTTTTATTCCCAAACAAAACCTCATAGCGGGAGGAGTGTGTCACAACTAAGTATTTCCTCCCTCTCCCTGTACGAACTGCTAATTTTAGTGCTCTTTAGGTTGGGGTTAAACAGGCCTAATAGCTGAGATCAGGTTACCTGGAGGAGGGGAGAACTGGAAGGAAGATATAGAGGTCCAGGACTGTTGCCGTTCTACGAGGGGAGGGAGTGATGCACGTTATCTCTTCAGTTTTACCTAAACTACCCACCATATCAATTCCCAGAGTTTACCCCAGATGCACATTTCCAAGCAATTTATCAGATCATGCAGCCAAATGAATAAAGATGGAAAAATATTTAAATACAGAAAACCAAACACAACAAGAAAAAGGCCCCCCCAAGAAAACCTTGACAGTGTTCAGTGATAGGAGGCATGCAGCAGTAGACACTAACAGCAGCTCACCGAATCTTCTCAGAGCGTTTGCTTCTGTCACGAGCAGAGATCAGAGGGAGAGATGTGAGTGGGGAAAACAAATCATCAGCGCACAGAGATAGGCTTAACTCCCAAAACAATTTATAGGCAATTATGGTGAAAGGAGAGAGCAGAATTCCGAGCTGGCAGGAGGGAAAATATAATGATCAGAGCAGAGCCTGTTTATTCAGCAAGGCGCTGGTATTACCTGACGTTTCAGTACTGTACACTGTGTCCTGACTGGGGTCTCTCCCATCGTCAAAGTCATAGGTAATGGTGGGGATTGTTGGAGAACTCGGGCCGTTATCCTTCTCACTTGTCTTCATCTTTCTTCTCATCTTCACCTAAAAAGAAAACAAACAAACAAATAAGCATCCCTACTTCTGAACATGCAGCTGCTGAAATAAACAAAAGAACAACAACAAAGCTTAAACATTTTCAAGTGTGTATCCAAAATAAGAGCATTAGTTTTATATAGTTTAATATAATATAGATTAATAAAACTAAAAAATGGCTCATGATTTTCACACAAAGGAAATATGTTTTATCAACACAACAGCCTTTCTTAAACTTACTTTGATAATTGTGTGTATTGTTTGTTTAGGTGCAACTAACCAGCACATTGTAATCACATCTATTCACAGCATTTTATTTGAGGGTAGTAGGTGTGAGCTAGGGGTGGGCGATATGGCCCTATAATAATATCACAATATTTCATAGTATTTTTGTGATAACGATACTCTTAGTGATATGACAAAACATTGAATTAAAAAAATAGTTCAAGAATACACTACTGCAACAAAATGAAAATTAAATGTTATTATTAAAAAATACAAGAATTTTCATCAGATTGTAACAGAAGTTAATGATCCAGAATGTCACAATACTAATTAATGCACTCCAAATATCTCCATATATCCAGGACTGAAGTAAAGTGAATGATACTGGACAGATAAAATCTGTCTCTAGTAGATATTTAATGGGAAATGAGAAAAGTGTGCATTTTTCTTTTGCTAAAAACAGTAAAAGTAGTGCCCTGATGTGATAATTAGGGATGGGTGATATGGCACGGTAGGGTATAATATCGTTCATGATATTCAAAAATGTTGGCGATATTATTGTGTACGATACGATATGGCACAGCCCTAGTGTGAGCCACATATTTTAGTGTGTTAATGCTTTTCCAATCACTGTAGTTACTTCCTGCTCAATTTGTTTGCGAGTAGTGAACCTTCAGGCTGAAGCTTGACGATAGATAAGGGCAAGGTGATGTTTAGAGTAAAACTTCCGAAATACAACAATATCCCTGATACCTTACAGAAATAAAAGAACAGCATGTAATACTGATAGAGTGGTGACAAAAAATATTTTAATATTTTCTGTAAATTTGTGGATAACAATAATAAATGATATTTTGCATTATTTAAAAATGTGTTTGTAAAAGTCTTATATTTTACTAACTTCTTAAAGGACATAAATATTCATCCATACATTATCTATTTTTTTATCGTTTGCCAATTATAAAGCAGCCCATGTGGATTTTTCAATGCTAGATGGATGGCTGGCTATATACTACAGCTTTCTGTCACACTGGCTGGTCGCTCCTCCGGGGTAACTGATAGCAGTTAACGTTAGTGTGTGTTAGCATGATGGCGTTCAGTGAAGAGCACTTCTCCAGCTATGTCTCCAATACTTACTTCCCTGATAACCGAGCTACATACAGACCAGAGTATGAATGCAGGTACTCTAGTTTTGAAACTACTTACAATGCCCACCCTACTACTAGCTGTGATAAATGATGACCTTAGCTGAAGTTCCATGGTTACCTGTTCAGGACAAAATTAACTAGTTAACATTATTTCTTCTGATGCAGTTCGTTTGTTTGCCTGCCAATTTATTTCATTTGTCAAAACATATCCTTAATCCCTGATGACATGGTTATTTTAATGATCCATCCATCCATTATCTTTCGCTTCATCCCAGGTCACGGGGGGGCTGAAGCTAATCCTAATGTCACCGGAACACCATGGACAGGTAGCCAGTCCATTGCATGGCCAACATATACTCAGACCTATGGGCAATTAAGAGTGACCGGTCAACCTAACATGCATGTGTTTGGACTGTGGGAGGAAACTCACTCAAGTGCGGTGAGAACATGCAAACTCCACACAGGACAGCCCAGACTCCAACCCAGATTGTCTTGTTGTAAGACGACAGTGCTATCCTCTACACCACTGTGCTGCCCTTTTAATGATTTAGCACATAAAAAAACATATTATATATATTATATTGTTCCTTTAAATGCATCTGCCTTACTCACTGTTTTCTTTGGCTTAGGACTGGATGCTGTGGGGTTAGTAGCCATGGGCCTCTTTCTCACAAACATTTTATAGGTGGGAGAGTCAGGGTTTTCTATGGCAAAGCACCTCCAGGATGTCTGTAAAGGAAAAGCAATATAAAAGGAGAATAAACTGAGAACTGCACACACAAAATAAAGGGAAATTAAAACTGTAGACAACGCTGCATGAAGCCCAACCCAAACTGACCTGTATAAGACAAGCAGCAGCAGGGATTTGCCTGTTGAAGTGTTTCTGCCTCTGCTTCTGCTGCACTTTCAGAGCAAAGCCTGAACCCAGGATGCCCTACAGGAAACACTCATCTTTAGCATTATCATAAGATAAGATAAGATAAGATAAGATAAGATAAGATAAGATTATCCTTTATTAGTCCCACAGTGGGGAAATTCACTGTGTTACAGCAGCAAAGGGATAGCAAGGCACTCAATACAAAGAATAGATAAATAAACAGTACAGTACATACACAATATAAATAATAAAAAAATCAAAAACAAATAATTGCACGTTGCTTCTTAATTGCACAGAGTTAATGGAAAAATATTGCACATTATGTTACACAGCAAAAACTCTATTTTCTGTAAGTGTGTAGTGTTTAAGTGTGTGTGTGTATGTAGTCCACTGTGTATATGTGGTCTGCTCTGAGCAGTGCTGGTTGTAGAGTCTAACAGCAGCAGGTAGGTAGGACCTGCGATACCACTCCTTCACACACTTGGGGTGAAGCAGTCTGTTGCTGAAGGAGCTGCCCAGTGCTGCTAGAGTCTTATGCATGGGATGGGAGTCATTGGCTAACATCCTCCTGTCTCCTACCACCTGCACTGGATCTAAGGGGCTTCCCAGGCCAGACACTATGTGAAGGGAATATGGATTATGTTGAGGGTTCCCATGTTAGAATCCATAACTTACAGCAGGCAGAGCAAAGAATGAGATGGCAAAGACGGAGAAACAGGAGCCAATGGTCTTCCCTATCCAGGTTTGTGGCACCTTATCTCCATAACCAATAGTGGTGACTGTTACCTTAAAAATGAAAACAAGGAACAAAGTATAAGCACGTGTAAATTACTGATCTTATTAAGGGCTTATTAAACTCCAAACTTTAACATGATAAGTCCAGACCATGAATAGGGCTTACCACTCCCCACCACAGAGCATCGGCATAGCTGGCAAACTCTGTTACTCCATCGCTATTGACCGCATCTTTTTCCGCCAGGTATACAAAGTAGGAGGAGAAGATGAGGCCCAGGAATCCAATATAGAGAGTAGTGATCAGCTCCTGGAAGGATATGTTAATTATCCATATGTAATATAATACATACTGCTGTGGACCTCCTCCCTTAGTTTGTGTCTCACTGAGCGTGTAATAAAGCATGTAAAAAGGGTCCTTGCCTGTCGGTGGATGAAGACCACTGAGCCCAGCAGTCGCCAGGTTCCTCCCTGCCGATCCACATGCAACATTCGCAGGATCTGCAGGAAGCGGATTCCTCTGGGCCAAAACAAGCATAAGAACACAGCATCAGTCCAAGAATAAATCACAATACAAAACAAATAAAAAAAATAAAAGAAGATAAATATCGTTGAACGCTGCTGGTTCCTCATTACCTGACAGCTGAGGTAGCAAAAACTTGGCCGTTAGAGCCTACTGAAAGAACAATGACTGAGGCCACCACCACAATTAAGTCTGTGGGCACAAACACAAAGAAATGACTGCTGGAAATGCCATCTGTGTCAGCTAAACAAAACATGAAAACTCCGCCAATGCCAACTTGCACCCACACAGAAACAAGCTTTCAGAATCAACTACTCAAATTCAATCAACTCTCAAAACTACCAAACCAATTAAGTTTCACACTAGCTACTACATAAAGATTCTTACGATTAATTATTGATTAATAATGGTTTGAGGGGTTAACATATTTGAACTCGTAGACCGGGGCCTCACCAATAATAGAGATGGGCTTTCTAGCAAAGCGAAGTCTTCCCAGTATACCCACGTACTTGCTGCGGCATCCTGCTGACCACAGCCTCACCACATACTCCACTCCAAAGAACACCACCAGCACTATTTCCTGGCAGGGAGAGAGACAGACAGGTTCCCATCTCTACCAAGCATCAACAAAGGCGGTTTTCAGGTCTATAACAATGCAGATCACTTATGGTCTTCGTTTAAATTGTGCTGAATTATGGTGAAGTGTGGTCACTCATTTCAGTAACCATGGTCGCCTGCTGCAAATAAAGGTAAACAGTGCACTTTCATTGTATGGCAAAACAGTGTTTTTCACAGTAGGCTTAGTTTGTGGTTGTCTATAAAATTCTCTAGAGGATTAGCCTATTGGAAACCATTACAAAGGTATTTTCAAGGCATAGGCCTATATTGTCTTCTCTTCTGCACCCGGCTCTCCAACTGAGAGTCAAGATTAGGCGGTTTTATGATCCAGGGGAGGGTTTAAGTGCTGGAAAAAATATATAACTGCCTGGGGAAAGGTTCATGTGCTAGAGCAAAATAAATATATGACTCAACCCTGGTGTGGTTTAGACATAGTTTAATTAAACACACACTCGGAAAAAAAAAAAAACACTTAAGAGCTGTCTGCGATTAATAGAGCCATACAACCACGCACGCAGAGTTGACAAGCGTCATGTGGCAACACAGGGAGGCTGGTTCATGGTCACGGCCAACAACAGCAGTTGCCCTTGTCTCGCTCTTTAGCAGAGACACACAAAGGGAGGCTCAGAGTCTGCCCAAATCAGCCCCATTGAGAGCCGTGAGGAACCAGACAAGTATGAGTTATGAGGCTGGCTCTGGAGCCCTCTGTCCTATGAGCAGTCTGGAGGGCTGGGCAGCCTGGGAAAGGGGCAGTTCCTGGCACTGGGCAGACGGGCAACTTGTCCAACTGTCCTCTAAGAAAAGAGAAAAACAACAGGATCGGGCCAGGCCTGCTGCACTTAGGCAGGGGGTGAGGGTTACAACAGAGCTGACGGGGGGTAAGGCGGAGTTGCCCCAGAGGCAAACGGAGACAGTGGTGAGCCCCATAGGGGTGAGGGAACTCTCATACCAGGACAGCAACTGTGATAAGCTGTTTAATTGGTTCAAATTCCAGTTAGAGCTGGATAATTTCGTACTGTAAAAACAACTTAAAATAACTTATGTTGTTCTGTAATGTATCTGAAAAGAACAGGCCATTGCAGAAACAAGTACTTTTAGCTTATAAGGAGTTTTTTTGTGTCAGTGAGTCCATAACATTTTACAGTGTGGAGAAAATGTCAAGGGAGATACTAAACGCACCCGCTGGGCATGAATGCCCATGTGCATTGCGCAAACAGTTAGAGCAGAGTTGAGCTGAAGTTCCGAACTGAACTGTTGTCAGTAGATCTGTCTGCAGTTGTTGAAGCGGCTGGTACACAGTGAGGGGTGGGGGCATTTTGCAATGCTGTGGAATTCCACTGTAGTCTGAAATATTATTAAAAGGCCTCGAAAACGATAAAGTGCCTATGCTTCTCTATAGAAACAATTAATTTGAGATTTAAGGTCTGACTGCATGTAATGACAATATTACATTTGCATCAGGTGTCACTGATATTTCATCAACAGCCTTAATGACAAGCTAGCCATTGAGCCATATAGTTATCTATGTTGTCTGAGCTGTACATTCAGGATCCCTCTTAAAAGGTAATCTATACCTATTAAGGCTTTAAGGCTATTAAGGCTTTCTGGTCTACCAGATAATCAATACTATCTTACTGTCAGTCCTAATGGACAATGGTATATTCCCTTGACAATACATGTATTGAGTGACTGACACTGCCTCTAATATATATATATATATATATATATATATATATATATATATATATATATATATATATATATATATATATATATATATATTACTGCTCAAAAGTTTAGGATCGCTTTAGAATTTCATTTCATGCAATTTTTATGCAATTCATGCAATTTTCATGCAATTCACAAACAATATAGTCAATTTCACAATTAATGTAAGTGTATCAGATGATTTTTAAAGAATAAAATGTTTGTATTAAAGCCTATTTTTGTATATAGTCTTATTTTGCATATAGTCCTATTATCAGCAATTCTCAGTCCTCTGTCTAAATCTCCTGGTACGGCCGCCAATCCAAGTTAAGGATGTTATTGGACTAATTGGTTGTTAGGACACTCTTGCTTAATTGTGATGCACAGCTGAAAAACATTCTACTAATAAGTGAGTATAAAAGGGAGAACAACATTCTAGGTTAGTTTAGTATCTGAAGCATCAGCAGTTGATGGCTTGCTGACAGGTTCAAAATGGCCAGAAAGAAACAACTTTCTTTACAGACCCGTCAGTCCATTGTTGTGTCAAGGAAGGAAGACTACTACTACTGTTTTTCTTTTAAGCCTGAGACACCGAGAGACCAAAAAGGGGCCAAACCCTACAATGAGAAGATCACACAATTGAAAGGAAATTAGTTTTCCACACATTTCTACTCTGCATCGGAACAAGAGGTTCTTTTGCCCGGATAAAAAATGATGTCTAAGCAAACGTCAAAGAACAAATTATTAAAGTGTACCTATTCAGTGGTGAGACATCTTAGCCCGCCCCATTTGTCCCAGTGCTCAGTATCTAATTAAATCTAGGCTGCTGACCACACTGACCAGCTGTCATGTAAAAGGTCTGGGTGGACGACCAGTGGGCGCCAGGGGCCATGAGAGTAGCTCATGGGGAGACAGAGGAAATGAGACCCCAGATGCAAGGCCTCTCCCCGTTACCGTGGCAATAGGATTTCCCATCCAAAATGCAGCTGGAATGTGATCACCAAGGCGAGCCGAAGAAGGCGTCACCGTCGCAACACAGGGAGGCCGGTGTGGGCCAGCTGACCTATCTGCAGCATCTTGTAGGATTACATTACATATTCATGAAAAATAACTTCCATGTTCTAAGAACTGACATGACTGACACTACAAATGAATCTGATCATTGGGTAAAAAAATATTGTTTGTTTCTCTTTGTCAAAAAAAAAAAAAAAAAATGCGGAACGCTAAAAACCAAGCCAAGAAACTTAAACTGGGCCATGGTTGGATTTTCCAGTATGACAATGATGCAAAACACCCCTCAAAATCAACACAAAAACAGGTCCCTGACCACATAATCGAGGTTTGGCTGTGGTCATCCTAGCCCTGTAGAGTGAGCTGAAGAGGAGTCTCAACAAAAAAAAATACTTCATATGATTTTTTATTTCTTTACAGGTTTTAATTTATTGAAAATAATATGTTTCTCATCATTTTCTTGACAAAAAAACAAGCTGTAAAAGTCAGAAATGTGAACTTGGGTCAATGAAACTAGATAACTACATTTAACAGTATAACAAACTCCTATAAAAAGGAGCACTGATTAATATTTTGATGGATCTTGTTAACACTCGCTAACACTCGTAGATGTCAACCTCTAGAAACAGTTACACTAATTCACATCCGTACACATATACAACATTCCTGCCACTACATACTCAGCATATTAGCCCATTTTAACTTTCTGATAAATAAAATTTCCAGCAATCATAATAATTACACCTAGTAGACAACTAGTCAAATATACACAAAGATTTAGAGAGAGTCTGATAGTCAGGCTGTGTTCTGAGATTCAGTGACAGGATAATGCTGATGTAGCGATATTAGGATTCAGGAGCAAATGTATCTTTTTAATGCATCTATGTGCTTTAGTTTCTGTAAGATTTGTTTAGTTCACGTACAGTGCATGCAACAACAATCCAGTGTATCTACAGTACATCTCTGTCAAACATCCCTCTCGTCCATCAACCCTCTCGTCCATCACATAGACTGTTTACACTACAAATGTCTTATAGAAGAGTACGAAGCGTCAGGGCCAAGTTCTTCAGACTCATAAACAGTTTCTTTCTGCAGGTAGACAGACTGCTGAATGGATCTACCTGATGAACCTTTAAACACTCTTAACTCAGCAATACTTCTCATTATACCTCTTGCACTTTAATTTAAGAACTAGCTTAACTTAAAAACCAAAGTCACTTTAAACTATATCCACAGTTTTATTTAAAAAAAAATGTGGTTACATTATTAAAACATAATAATTTATTAAACATTATTAAAACATAATTATATAAAAACATTTCGCTCCTCACTCAGCACTTCTGTGTTGAGTAGAAATGACAATAAATCTGACTTACACTTTGTGACGTTCCACATGTCAAACATGTTTGATATGGGTAAGCAACATGGCTTTACACATGACCCCCTTTTAAAGTTTACTGTTGCAGTTTCACAAGTCACGCAAACCAAACTGCTGTGGAACTTTGGAATAAAGAAATTACAGGATATAAAAAACAAGAGCGTGAGGTGATAAGTGTTAATAACCATTGCAATGCTAAAAAAAAACCATAAAACTACTTGAATTGCAAAAAAAAAACTCACAAAAATAAGCCCAACAATAAAATGACTTAAAGACTGACTTCTAGCACTGTCCCCCAAAATGCATTTATTCATATATATGTTACCAATGATTCATCGAGTACCAGCAGAAAGAAAATCAAAACTTAAACTGGGCCATGGTTGGATTTTCCAGTATGATAATGATCCAAAATATATCTCAAAATCCTCAGAAAAACAGCTCATTGACCACAGAATCAAGGTTTTGCTGTGGCCATCCCAGCTCTCGGACCTGAACCCCATGGAAAAACTGTAGCATGAGCTGAAGATGAGTGTGGACCCTAGAATGTGAAAGATCTAGAGGAGATTTTATTGGAAGAAAAGGTCTCTTCAAGCATTATAAGAAAAGGAGGGCTGCATACAGTACTAAACATAGGGCTGTCAACAACTGAAGCACACATAGATTCAAGAAAAAAGTAATTTCACAATAAAATAATTATTATACTTCATGTAAAGGTTGCATTTTGGTGAGATTTTGAACGAGGTTAAGCAATTAGAATGTTATTTACAGCCAGTTTTGCTCATGTTTACCGGGGTGCCAGTTTTTGTGAATGGCCCTGTAACTGTAAATCACCAGAATAAAGGCAACCATCGCTGAAACTCTATCACTGTAAAATTCCTCATGTCACCACGACAAACAAAGGAAAGGCATGTGTCACACAAGAGGGGGAGGGGCGAGTGCTGGGTAAAAGGCCTTATCACTGAGGTGAAATATGGCGGAGCGTTTAAGGTGGTTCTGAACGCCCTCTGTAACCCAGGGTTAGGAATATTCAAAACCTCCAGGGGTTAGGAAGTGCTTTCACCTCCTAATAGCTAGCGTCCCTTAGTCATGTAAACAGACACTCCTAATGCCTAATTGGTGTTTTGTTCACGAAGGCCCGTTTTTTGGAAAGGCAAAGTATCCTGGATAATGTTTAGTTACTCCTTCGCTTGAACCACAATCAAGGTCAATTGTGTGGCAGGGAACCCTCCCTGGCACGGAGTAAAACATTACCGTAGGTGGCCCGAAACACAGCAACCAAAGCTCATTACATATTCATGGATGTTTTACACTGGAAGTGTTTCATCATTACTGAGGCCTTTAAAGAGCTACAGCTTTATAGCCGTTCTTTAAGACGGTTCTTTGAACACAAAGCTTTCCTTGACAGCGACACGGCCATCTGCTTGCTGACTAATTTAGAGGTTTTATATGCAGAAGATAGCTCTGCACTAGATGTTCTGTGTGGCGGTTAACACCTCGTGGCAGAACTGCTGCTGTTAAAGCACCTGATGAAGCCTTGTCACACCTCGTTAGCATAAAGAGGTGGCATGAAGACACCTATCTCACTTATCTCTGGGATAGAGGCTGTTTACACGTGTGAGTTCACGGCTCTGCGGCGCGTGTGAATCTCTAGGTGTTGGACTTCGGTGTTGGCCGACGTCCTGTGTGACTTCCTGCACCTCGCGCCTGTATTACAGATGAGTCATTGCTACATGATGGAGTCACACGTGCGCTTAGTTGCCTTTAAAGCAGAAATGGTTTAAATGAATGCGCCTGTGACACACGTGACACGTTGTGTACTACAAATGTGCAGTAGCACTCCTATCAGGAGAACAATGCCATGCTAAGCTGGATTCACAGGGCTGCCCATTTGCATTTGCTGTATGAGTTCCATCTACCGAGTGCTGTCAATAAGAAGCGTTAAGAGGCTACTGCTGAGGCCTGCTGAGCTCCTAGTGTGATAATTCAGTGCAGCAATGACTTCAAATACAGTATATTATAGAGTGTACTATATTATATATAAAACAAGTATAGTCTGAAGGCGGCCTGGGACAACATAACAAATAATAAAAATAATACTTAATACAACTTACATGTAGTAAATGTAAAATGCATGGAAACTAAATGAACGGGCATCAAAACATTTCATAGAACTTACATGTGACCATGTTAAAGCAACACTATGTAGGATTTAGGGGTCCCGCTGGTGGAAATATTAAATATATAATTGACAATTTGTATAATTGGTAGAGCTTTAGACTCTACAAGCAGATAAAAAGGCTTTTGTAAGAGCATTTGAAGAAAATAAAAGTCAAAACATGGAAACGGAAAGATGTTTGAAGATGTTTTTACTATAATCAATATATCTTTATCAGTATTATGCTGCTTTTTAATTTGTGACCTGAACATCGAGTCATGTGATTCATGCATGTGATGTTAATACATAAAGACGCAATATTATTTTACCATACTCAGTAATGCTACTCCTTTCAGTTGTAACAAAAAAATACTAAGTGCTTCCTTAGTAGTACCACTAGAATGGAATGATGCTTCACAACACCGTTATAAATGGTCCCATTGGTTTATGAACCCTTATGTCAATGAAATGTCATGTACCTAGTGTCTTAAGCTGTTCATAAATCCTTAATATACTGCTTTTATATATGTAATTATACATTTGTGTATGTCTCCTGAGGTTCCAATGTAGGCAGCCTTTAAATAAAGCGTTAGCACAAAACTAAAAACAACACAAAAGTTGCAGGTATCAAAACATTTATAACAAAGTGATTCAATATTAATTATTTCTTACTGGTAGCTCATTAAAACAGAAATGTAGACAGAAATGCAGGCTATACCATAAATGTCAGATTTGCTTTTGTACATTTTATTATTGATAATTGGTTTTATTATGAATTTCATGAAAATCGCTGGCTGTACAGCCTTGACAGCCTCCACATTTTTGTCATAACTAGGACTGTCATGATCATGACATTGCTAACAACTGTCAAACAAAGAACTGTGATTTACAATATAATTGTTTTGTTTTATGTGCAACTACTTCACAGCCATGCGTAAAAGTGGCTGTTTTTAAATTTTAAATTTTGAAAGCTAAAGCTAAATGTTATGCTAAAAATGCTAAAATTAGCTAACAATAAATAGACATTACTGCACTGCCCTCTTGGAGCACCAAGTTTTATGTTCTGTTTCCTCCAATCCAGCACACTCAGTTCACATTTAGCTTGTTGCTGCATAACTGTGAAATCTACAGTGGAAAATGACAGTCATCCCAAATAATTCTGATTATCTTAAATAATTATGATAAGGGTTTATGTAATAATAGTCAGATGCTCAGTAAACGCATGAAATTGGAATACAAAAAGTCATAGCTGTTGATACCTGTATGTGTGTAATGTGAAATTTAGTGAGTTCCTCAATAAAACGCAGTTTGGGAAACAGTTTGGATCATCTTACACGCCACACATTAGTTTGGACGACTCGACCCACTGCAGTATGGCAGCAAAGTGCATGGTTTCTGCCTTTGTTCAAGCCAACAGCTGTGAGGCGAATGCGGCGGGCCGGGCCTCATTAAAACAGGGAGTGCTTGAGGGGGTGGGGAGGATAAAGGAGGGGTTCAGGTCTGTAATTCTACTTCCTGTGACAAACGTCCTCGTCCATGATGTGCCTCCATTTGCACTCGATAATGACCACTGTTAAACTTCCCACTTGACATTTGATGGCGGACTTACCCCACACATGCAGACAGGAACACCTGTTACAGGCTTGCCTCTGCTCCGGGCCTCTTAAACAACAAGCTTTACTCTAGCTAATCCACAAGGCTCTTTTCCTGCATCAAGCTTCGGAGCCCGCAGCATTAACTTGTGATGCGAGGCGTCGCCTAATGAACGCAACGCATAGCTTTAATCCCATTATCCAGTGGCTGCACTGACCTTTGACCTCCAGCGCCCAGTCACCACACTATAATCTCTATTCCTTGCTTTTCCCTTTTCCCTGCCAGCCCAGGCCTGATTGATTCTCTCTTTCCTCCCTTTGTCTTTGTCCCACGATCTGTAAAAGGGTAGCTTAATATTACAACAACAGGCGTGTTATTGTGAGGACAACAGCCGCTCACAATAGCATATGGCGTTGAAGCGCTAGACCATACAAGCCAGCAGGCCATAGTTTTTACTATAGTATTGATTATCACCATATCTGATATGGTCTCTTGCAAGGGTCAATGCCCTTGACTGCATACACCTTAATTACCAAACAGGCTGTGATTGGAATATTGATCAGATCCGAATCTCTTGTTACATTAATTAAGCTGACCAAGCAATCAATTGCCTGATGGATAACTGGTCTGGAGAGGCGAGATGCAGTAAAGCTCTACAACAAACATAAACACCTGGACGCAGTAAATATACTGCTATATAACCTGTCATTGGTTTTAGGTATGCTGTTTGGCCTTTAAACACATATTTACTATGATGGTTAATCTAAACATATATGTATATATACAATTACAGGTTATTATCTTGGAATAAATGGAATGAAAAAAATGACATTTGTTATAATCTTGATCATTTATACAAGACATTTACAAAACCTTTTCTGAGTCATCTGCAGCCTGTAAAGCAGTTTTTAATGAGTTAAATGTTGTGCACTGCTGCCACCTGCTGGACAGAATTGAGTTTTTAAAACAACACACACACATAGATAAAAGGTTAGCTTTTTACGAGTCATACTACTACTACTACTACTACTACTACTACTACTACTACTACTACTACTAATAATAATAATAATAATAATAATAATAATAAACACATCTGTGAAACTCACCACCCAGAAAAGTGTTTCCTGAGCCAGAGTCTGATATTGATCGATAGTGGACAGCACACTGAGGATCAGGCAAGACAGTACAATCAGAAACCTGCAAAATCAACAAGATAGTCTTCATTAATAAAACTGCACACAGACATTTTTTGCAGCTAAATTCTGTAAAGCATGACGGAACGAATGACTCTGGTGTAAGATGTTAAACTGCTGTAAGAACATTAACAGACTACTGGAAGTTTTTGCACTGTACCAGTTTTTAATGTTAAGTATAAAGTTGATTTTGCATTTAAACCTTAAAAAAACAAGTTGGCGGATATTTAAGGTTGTGCATGTAACATTACTACATAAAGGCTGATTAAGGGAAATTAATACATACTATATTGTCGTCTGATTATTTCCTGCAGAATCCAACCCAGCATCTAATTTCTTTTATTGTTTCAGGCTTTGCATTGTGACTTGCAGCAGAGCATGTGTACCATCATTTAGCATTTAAATACAATCTCAAGAGTTCTTGACTTTTTTGTTTATATTGTGTATATACTGTACTGTTTTATTTAACTATTTTTTATACTGAGTGCCTTGCTATCCTTTTGCTGTGCACAGTGAATTTCCCCACTGTGGGAATAATAAAGGATTATCTTATCTTATCTTATTAGTTTTAACTAAATTTCTGAATATTGTCAGTCCTGAAAGAACATCGATAGACTACAACTAGTCCTTTTTAATAGAATTTAGTCAAGTGCAGTATGTGAAATATTAAATTATACATAGTATTCATAGCTTTTATAGCAATTTTAAATGTGACACTACAAGCATATTCTGTATCATAAAACCTTTGTGAATATTCTTTCTATACCTTTAACTTTAAACCTCACTTAAATCAGAACTACTGTTACTCACTGCTGCTATCTGCTGGAATAAATATTCACTGTAAGCTTCACTTAACAAATCTTCCTCTCTACTTATATGAGAAGCAGCAGAATAAAAAAAAAGCCTTGTGTGTTTTTTAAAAAAAAAAAGGTTAATTAAATCAGAAATACAAATTCCCATACAATCACCTGGGTGCAACACATGCATAAACATTAAAGGCTGCTGAGAGCTGAATGTTGTCCAAGACAGTCCTTTGCTCCAGGCAATTATTTGGCTTCAAACTCATTATCTCATGCATAAACCCTCAGCCTGTGTTGTTTGCAAGCACATATGGGAATAAAATATTTTTTTTGTATTCTCTTAGTCATTTCTGTTTGAGATGGGTTTGTAAGAGTGGGCGATGGCAGATTCACTTAACTTAAACTGCTGTAAAAGACCTGCATAATCTGTGAATGCAATGCTATATAATCCAGTGAGTCCTGACCCACAAACCCTTTATATGCCTTTGCTGAGCAGAGACATTATCAGGGTCCATAAAAGCCAGAGATGCATGAAAAGACCTGAATATCTTTACCTTGAACGGAATAGAAGTTAAAGATTGAATAGTCCATCCCTAGTGGTGGCTATTTACACCTTAAATGAGCAGCTCAGGAAGGTCGAGAAGTCCTTAAGTGAAGATAATAAATAATTGATTTTATTAATATATATAAGCTTGCCTTGAACAGCAAAGAGGTTACAGAGGCCTTTCCATTTGAACACCACAACAGTTCCTGAAAGGCTTAGACCCTGGTTCTGAAACAGCCACAGTACAGCACAGCCTCAGTTTCCTCTGAGCCTCGAACTAAATCCTTACCTTCTAAGTAGAAGATGAAAGAAATTACATTCATCCAGTAGGAACTGCAGCACCTGCAAATCCCAAGACCATTTTCACTTGAATTGGCAGCAGCAACTAAGTTCAGAGACGTTATAACAGCATCTTCTCAGACGCTTCTGAAAAAAAGGTGGCAGCTATTTCTTCTCTTAAGATTGTAGATGCAGATGAAACTGGATCTGCTGGAGGTTGCTCTACATTCTGAGCACACTATATTCTCCGGAGCTTTGTGTTGCTGTTATGGCGGTAAACATGACTGAAACCTTTACCTCTGAGACAGACATTAAATTTAATGCAGTTGCTTTCCACGCTGCTAGTAAGATGGTGCTTGGATGCATTTACACTGAGAGATGGAGGCTCTTTGTGCATGTCAATAATGGAGTTCAAAGAATCTGAAGACGCATGCTCCCACAACAAAGGCTCTGTGTGCATACAGAGAATAAGCCTACATAGGTGTTTCAACAATGTCAATCAATGCAATCCACATGAGGGATCTAATTTCGTTCACTGGCATTGACGTGGACAGAAGCTGGTCCTTCAGTAAAGAAGACACTGAGAGTGGGGGGGTTGCTGTCCATCAGAGATCTGGACCACAGCAGTCTCCAAACATATGGGCTTTCTTTGACAGTTCTCCACCTCTATACTTTCTATACTATAATTCTATACTTATTGGTTTGATCCAAATCATTTGCTGTTTTCAAGGTAACATCATAAAGGATGGCTCTACTGAAGTTCATCTGGCTGTAGGTGTGCTCACTTGAGATCTATGTCAATAAGCTAATGTGTCTCAGATCAAACAATAGACTCCTAAAGAACAATCCTCCTTGTGTTCTGGATCTTCATCAACTTTAACAGTGTGTCGGTGTAGGTTTGTAAGAAAACCTACATACCATCCTCGTATATTACACCAGGAATGCAACTGTTCATTCCTTGTTTGGTTTGCTATTGGATAGTTAGCAGCAAGCAGTATTTAACCAGACACATTGGGGCTGGGCGATATATCAAGTTTTTCAGAAATATCAATATATTTTATATGACATATAAGTTAAGACACTATGGTTTATATTGATGTAGTCTGCAATTACACGTGTAGATCCACCAGTTCGCCTTTCTCTTTACACTGCCCCGCCTCTCTCCCTCACAAAACGTACCCCTCCCCACCACTTCACCCGTAAACGCAGGCAGCGACAGCATGGAGATGACAAGTTAACAGTTTACTGTGCTGCTTTCCTGCTTTGCGAGAGAAACTAACACTCTTACTGCCATCTGTTAGCGCTGAAGGGCAGTTACGATTCAGCTAACGTTAGCACAATATCAGCACGTATTAGCTAGCTAGCTAGCTAGCAAGATGGCTAACATTCAGTCAGCGTATGAACATACCTGTAACGCTGTTAGGTATCGCTCGTGTTCTGTAGGTATGAAATTAACAGTTACATGTGTATCAACTTCATGGAGAAGTGACCCCTTTCAGTATAGCAGAAATGCTGAACAAATTTTATTGATATATTTAAAAAGGATTGCATAGTTTTATAGTTTAAGCATAAGTAATGCTAATGTTTGTTCTGATGAAGCAGCACAAAGATGCTCATTGTTTGTTTAAACAAGATCCAAATAAAAAGATTTGTTGAGATATATATCGTATATCGCCATTCAGCTAAAAATATTGAGATATTATTTTTGGTCCATATCGCCCAGGCCTAAGACACATCTTCATATGCATCACATGGCATCAACTCCTGGACCAAGGAGAACTAGAGAAAGCCATGCAGAAAACAAGAAGATGACTACCATCTAAGCCTCCCACATTGAGGTCACTGTATTCTTGGACTCCTTTGGCTTTGGAGGGGTACAAAACCTGCCAAGACTAGTCAAGAACATCATTGGATTAAGATCTGAATGGTATCTTTAATGGAATCTATAAACATTGATACTGTTATAAAGATAATTCTCTCAAATGGTGTACTTCACTACTCATACCAAATAAAAGAGGCCAGCAAAAGAATGTCTGGCAAGCAGAGTCTATGCTGGTTTGCACCACTAGATGGGGTCATCTGTGGGCTTACTTACTAATGATTTACTCCCTCCCTGAGCTCACTGCCCTGCTACTGTGAGCAACAGACAACTACTCACTCTATCAACCGATTCTTCAGATCCCTTCATTCAAACACTGATGACCCTACTCACAGGCCAAGAGGGAGTTTTCGAGTTTTAGGAGTTCAACCTGTACAAGTAGCACTAGCACACAGTACAGAGTCTCACTCACATGTTCTCAGAGAGGTGGTTCAGACCACACTTCTCTGTTCTGTAGTCTAATAGACTATTTTAGTTTGGCCAACCTGACCTTTCCTTTAGGAAGTGTAGTTCTTCTGAAAGGTTCTCAGTAAAAAAGAAATGACTGATCTTCAGCGATTATCATCAATGTGTATTGAAGTTCAGTGGATATGTATCTCAGATCTGTCAAATAGCTGGTATTACTCTTTCCTCTAAGGCAGGGGTGATACTGCCAGGTCCTGGAGAGTTATAGCTTTGTGGAAAGCATGGCCTATCCTCCACCAAGACTGTGAATTCAACTGGTAGCATTTCAGTATTAGGCCACAATGCCCTCATGTTGTACTTATTAAGCTTTACCAAAGCAGTAGATTAAAATGCTTAAAATGTTTATTTCAAACAATGTTATACCAAACATGCAGGTAATTATCAACTGTTGGCTTGTTAAGGCTTATTAAGCACATTATCATACAGGGGCATTATAATGGGCATAAGGTTAATTAGTTGTTTTAAACGGCGTAGAATGTGTTCCTTCCTGGAGTCTGGACCACTGGACCAAGAGGAGGTGGTCAGGATAGGTTAGTAAAGACAGATTAAATGTTACTCCATTGCTTTGCAGGTTGATCTTTTCAGATGAGGTCTTTTGCAATGTCCTTTAGGAAAAGGTAACAGACACTACTAGGGTCACCTATAAGCAAGAAATAAATATTTATGTAAAACAGCAACTATGTTGTAGTCGCTCTAATATCTTTTTTTAATTCGATTTTACATACATTATTATTTACATAAAGTGCAAAACAGAAATGACTTACAATTTCAGGTTATTAACAATTTGAGGTTATATAAATATATAGAATGTGGGTGTACACAGAATGTGAGATAAGGGGGTGGTATATGTAATAGAATATAAATTACTAAACATATATACAGCTTTTATAGCTTTTTTATAGCTTTTATCCGCTTTGTAGGAATCAATTAGGTTCAATTTCAGATCCACAGCCAGCTGCTTAGAGGAGCCCAAGTGTTAGCACAAGGTTTGGAGAATCTTTTGAAGGTTTAAAGGATTTACACTCTGTCATCAGCTGAATCCTAAACCAGTCCTTACAATGAGAGCATTACAAATACATGAAGTTTTAAGATCTAATAAATTGGCTACTCACCAAACTACTCTGAATTAATCTGTTTACATCTAAAGGACATAATTACTCAGAAATGTAGAAACAATCATGGAATCATTACCCATTATGTTGAGTTGTTTTGTTCAGTAACAATGCATTAACCAGACTTTGCATAAAACCGTGCAGAGTATATAAAATAAGCATGTTTCTATAATTCTGGCCACAAGTTTTATTAGCTTGTTTTTTAGCCCTATCCTTAGTGTGTGTGCATATATACTATAATACTGTCGTACAAATGTGAACGATTTTTGAGCTTATCTAGTGGACCAGGAGTAAAGTCCAGGTGTATTTTAAAACACAGGGTTTGAGGTTAAACACATCACTGTGCTGCCTTCCTACAAGGTCACCTGTACTGCTGCATGGCTGGACCAACAAAACTCTGCAGTAACTTCTCAATACTTAAGATAAAGCTGTTTTCTTTTTGAGCGATAAGACTGTTTTTCCTACAGCAACTACGTCATTAATCAGACAGGGACGCAGACTGTGCAAACCCCACAATTTCTGCTTAGTCCTCTAAAAACCTTAGTCAACTAACAGCGAGGCCAGACAGAAGTTTTACATTATATTATATAACAAGCGGATGTAAACAGTATTCCAGATATATTGACTTAACAATTTGAGGAACAGTTCACAACACTTGACACAAATTGCATTCATAACATTCACAAGTCAATCACAATCACAGACCCATCTGATTCATTTCTTGACCATGAATTAGCAATTCCAGTTTTGTTTGATCTAGACAGTGCATCTACAGGTAAATAGAAACTGAACTGCTTCTCTTCTACAGCTTGACCTTTTGGGAACGGCCCACAATTCACTTTACAGCAAATCAGCTAACGCATAACTGTCTTATTCATACAATTACAAGAACACGGTGACGATAAAAAAACAAACAAACAAACAAAACCAGACAGCGTGCAGCGCAGCTGCTGATATGACAAAAGAAAGGCCACCTGTCACCTGTCGGCACAGGCGCATAGGGAGGGGTCAGAGATGTAAAGAAACACAGCCTATGGGGAAATGGCTGGCTGTCAAAACCTCCATCTTCGTGGGAGTCATCATAACAATCATTACCATTGAGAACCTGTGAACCTGGACCCGCGTGGCCTTCAGCGGGGCCGTGCGGCAGCAGGAGCGCTGATGACTATCGAGAGGCTCAACAGAATGCGCAGTAACAATCTGCAAGCTTTTGAAAGAAAAAATACGATAAAAAGGAGTGTTTTGTTATGATGAGGACAGTGGGTCTCAGCAAGGTCTGCTCGCTGCACAGGTAAAAAAAAAGTGAGCAGTTTGATAAAAGCAACAAAGCAAAACATAAATGCTGAAGAGTTCAGAGACTCGATTTCAAATTTATTCAAAGCCGTGCACGCGAGTCAATAAGTCTTCTTTGAGGCATCAGGCAAGAATAGGGGAGGAACTGACTACAGTGAAAACTACAAAACAGGTGTTGCACTGATGTAAATATATTTTATTATTTTAAGAATAATCACTATAATAGAGAACTGACAGAGAACTGCAGAGTAGTTCTAATTCAGTTTTAAGTACCCTGTGAAGTAATGTCAAGCACTACACATGCTTATTGTTTAATTTCCTCTTTACTGTTGAAATAACTGATTAATACAGATCATTCAAGTCATTACAGGTTGGCAAAAAATCGAAGTGGCCCCACTTGCCACTTAACCCCAGATGTAGTCCATCCACCTACGCATGCTTGTAAGCAGGGCTGTGCGCTATTGACAAAAATATCTTGATATGTTCTCTAATTTTGTTGATTTACTAGCTATACTATTTTCTAACATACTATTTTCCAAGTTTTCCGAGTTCTACAAATAAAGAGAAGAAATAGAAATGGGAGGAGACTGCCAGAATATAAGTGCCTGGAGTGTTCATCACATACGAATCATTGTAGTTGCCATGCACACAACAATGCGTTATAAAAGGATGATTAGCGCCCTCTTTCATTTTTGAGATAGAACTGCACGTGAACTAAAAGTTAAGAAGAACTTACGGAGTTACGAGTGGCTCAAACTACTCTTACATTTATGAACGAGTTTACCTACTACGTTAGTAACAAAGGCTGTATGGAAACGTTCGTAGAAAGTTCTTAAGTATGAAGTTACGAAGTATTTAGTGTTAAGAACGTTTTGGGAAACACATGCCAGTTTAGTTGTCCAGCTATCTTTAACGGCAACCGCTTTCTTACAAAGTCTGCAAACTGCTGTCTTTTGAGCAACTCCAGTCTTTTCAAATCCAAACCATCTCCACGCAACTGAACGCCCCACAAGTTAAATGTAAAGGCTTGTTTATGCTCCCTTCACGTGAGGAAATGTCTGCGTGCATTTCAACAAGCGATATAATCATCACTGCCCACACTGCCCGCATCAGCTGCCTTGACATGGTTGTTGAGCAACCCATCCAGTAGAGGGCAGTTTTGAGTAAAATCAAACATGGTGACGGTGGATGAGCTTGTAGTTCTGAATTTACGATCTGCAGTGGTACTGCTCTGCCCCGTCCATATCCGTTAGCTTTCTGAAAACATGCAAATTTTAAACGAAATGAATGCAGAATACGGACAGAAAGCTCCATGCGTATCCGTATCCATATTTAATGTTGAGTATAAATGAGCCTTAAGGCGGTAGGCTGTGAGGCTGGCGGTGTCTGAGTTTCTTCCTTTGGCGCAGGAGTGCTGTTGGGTGTGTTGTTTAGGCAACTATTCTAGCTTTAGCTTATGCTAGCACACAGTATAGGCACTCAATGCGCACTTGCAGAAGCCTATACTAAAGCGTGTGGAGTCGAGGCATTGTGATTGTTTTTTCAGTCAGTAGCGTAACGTCAGCTCGCGCATCGTTAGCATGGCAAGTCAGATATTATGGCAAACGATATATATCACACACCCCTACTTGTAAGGCAATTTTTGTTACTTTTGTTTCTCTGGAGCTACGAGACTAACACCGCTGATAAACACTAGAACTCAATAGTCACCTAAATACCCCAAATAATTTCTGTAAAAACACATTCCCATAAACTTCAGCCCAGTCTTCATTAAGATCGTGCAGGGGTGCTAATGTTGTTTAGAACATAGAGTATGACGTGCTATGAGCCATATACCATAGATACTGACCTTCTGCACATACCTGCCATAAAATATAGAAAATCTGGAGAGACTCTTTCAGTTATTCTGCTTCTAAACTGTGGAACATTCCAACTTTCATCAGACAGTCAAGATCAGTGCTCACTTTTAAGAAACAATTAAAAAGGTATCTGTTTAACTCAGACTTTAATTAAAACTTTAACATCTTTAAACTTTGTCTTTGTCTAGTGAAGTTTATGTTATTACTTAAAGCACTTTAGGCTAGATCAGTACTCTAATTCCAATTATCTGTTTATTTAATATTATATATATATATATATATATATATATATATATATATATATATATATATATATATATATATATATATATATATATATATCATGTATTAATTACTCATATCTCATTTAAATGGTCATGTAAATCTAGACTCTATTTTTGATTTTCTATGAAAAATATTGTTCATATTCTTCCCAAGGAACTGTCGATAGGCATGGCTGATGTTCATCAATAAATGAAGCTGGCTGGTTGGCTCACCAGCTTCTTAATCAAATGTTCGGTCCCACCTAAAATGCTGCAACTTGTACAAGCAGCAGAACATAACTGCCACACTATTTAAGGTGGAACAGAAATTCTGATCTAATAGCAAACCAACTTCAGCTTAAACAAGATCCTGGACAATTTTAAATCATGTTAGTTGGCCCTGCACACTTCACTCTGAAACAGTTTTTCAAACCTTAGACAATATTGGAGAGGAAACGCTCAACGTTAGACTGAAGAGACTGAAGACAGGAGTAGTTCCACCTTTATTAGCATCATAACCCCATCAGTAACCTGTAAATAGCAACCATGCCCAATGATTTTAGCCACTTTCAAAAAAAAAAGCCAGGTCATCTTAACCTGAAAGTCTGTGTTGGTGTCAAGATTGAAAGCAAGCATCCAGTATAGGTAACGTCAGCTCCTAGCAAGCTCCATAGCTTTCTAACTAGTCCCACCACCTAGCAGGGTTACTCATGAGCTCACCAAAAATTTATTCTAGGGCCAAATCATAGGCTTGCAAATGGGCATGTAACCTGAAATGCATTCTATGACACCTTTAATGCCTCACATGCACATTGCATATGAATGGTATGATATTAAAGCATCGGCAGTTGTGTTTATAATACGGACTACATTGTCTTCTTCCTCTTGTCCAGTCCTCTGTCTTATCTTGGTTCCACTTGTCTGTCTCTCTTTCCTTTGGTCACTCTTGGTGCCCAGTTTGAGCGTCACATGACAACAGGAGACATTCCACTCTGTCTTGTATCACACACTGTTATACAGATGACAATAAAGAATGTCCTGGGAACAATAATTAGATTTATCCACACCTAGAGGTCAGGGTTGTGCAAGTACACACACACACATGCGCGCAGGCATCTGTACATGCAGCAGGGCACAGACACGCACAGAAATGCACAAACACACAAACAGAGTGGTCATGCTTTAATGATAAGTGCCTTTCATCCCCCCCTACGGCCCTGGCTTTGCTGCCTTTGGAGCAGTGATAAGCAAGTGCACATTGTTGGCTAGCCTTGCTTTGCCTGCCTCCCACTCATACACCCTCACACAAGGGAGAAGACTACACTTTACTGGTTCACAGAAAAATCACACTCAACTATGCCCGTCTCACAAACGTAGCAAGACGTGTTTGGTATTCAAAGTTTGCATATTAAGTTCAGGCTGACATCATGAAAGTCCTGTTTGCTCGTAGGGCTGAAACAATTCTTTGACATTATGGATGAGATAGCAAAAGAAAAAGAACAACTGTGGCTGAAAATGACAAGAATAAGGTATAGAGTAGTCGCATATAGCATATGTCTGACTTAGCTTGCCATGGAAGCATTACATTTAACCGCCAGAACAGAAAACATGCTGTTGGTAGCTTTCACTCCTCCAAAGTACTAAACGTGATCTGTCAGAATGAGGGACAGTCATTACTTGAGCTCTTAATGTTTACTACATTACTAACATTGGGAGGCTATTTTAGTCATTGATTATTCTATTATTTGAAGTTACTGGATAAAAAATCTTATTTGATAAAGAGCAATAGTAAATATACAGTAAAAACAAGAATGAACAAAAAAAATGAACTAAAAACTCAAACACTTAACTGCATACAATAATATGAAGTGAACCTGTTCAGTGCTTTTAAGTAAAGATGGACCGATCTGCGTTTTTGAGGCCGATTCCGATCGCCGATCACCTTTCAGCATGATCGGCCGATAGCCGATACCGATCGAGGGCGGGGTATACGCCACAGCAGGGCTACATGTAGTTATTTTAGCACAAGCAAGTCATGACACATGGTCTGAACTGGTTTATTACCATTTTTAACAAGCTCATGTGAAACAGCATAATATTTTTAACAAAATTAGCAGTAAATAAACAAAGTAAGTCAAACAAATATCCCCAGTATTGCAATCATTCAATTTAGATCCTTAATTTAAAACTAAAAAAGCAAATTAAATAAATACAGTAAAAACTGCAGTCATGAAACGCAGACTCTGTTATTTTAACTGACAATCTGTAATCATTAAATGTAGATATTGAATTGTTGCTGCTGTTCTGTTTGTACCGGTCAGATCTGGTCTGTATGGTGTTCTGGGTGGTTTGTTTTGTGCTAGCTGTGTGTTCTAGCTCTGCTGTTTGCTGATACTCACTGTATTCAGCTGCGTGCAGTGTCGTATCAGATTAATAGTGTTAAATGTCTTTGTCTTGGTTCCTCAACGAGACACGCTGATTTTACTGATTTAAAAACGTCCTGGATGAGACTGCGTCACGTACGGTAAACAACTGCCAGACGGACATGTTTACTTTCAGCACATTTTTTTTCTGCGACGCCGCTGCTTTAGTCAGTCTGTTGAAAATTAAAGGGTATGTATTTTCACCTAGTGGTTCAAATAGGAATTGCAGGGAGGGGGTTCTCCTCTTCCTGGATGAAACGCTAGCTGGAAATACAGAAATTAGGCTCATTTGTTTAACACCAGCAACCAGCTCTCAGGATCGGCTCTAAATTGGAGAAATCTCGGCCGATCACCGATACATAGCCGATCAGTAATTCCAATAATTCCAAGTGCTATATTAAAATCTGGGTTATTGTACATTTATTTTCTATGTTGAAGGTTCTACACCCTACTCAATGTAAGCAGACTAAACTGAATATAGCTGCTGTGCATTCTGGGCGCCATTTGTTACGCCACCTGATATTTTGCTTTCTGGGGTATTTTATGCATCACTGTAAAGGGAGCAGGAGAGTGTGTGGCTATGAGCATGCGTCTGTGATTATCATCTTAATAATAACACAAATGCAAAGCTAAGTGAATTTGGGAACATCACAAAAAGTCATCATATTTATAGACACAGTATGTAGCTATAACTACATTCTACATTAGCCTTCATCTCAACTAGTCATCATATTTATTTACGTTTTATAACTAGACATTGTATGTAGCTAAAAATACATTCTTTATCAGCCATGAAATGCCAACATCATTGTTACCATGCTCCGTACACTGGCTGCTTTCTGTTGAGATGTAAGATTATTTGTATTCTGACACTGTGCTACTGTGATTAGTTCGGTTTTACAAAAGAACACAAGGTACAGAGACTTTTCTCTCTTTCTCCATTTTACATACAGTACCATCATATCACATCTCGTTCACATCACAAGCTCAGCACTAATAATCTTCTGTGGAAAACACACTGAGCTGTATATGGTTACACCGATTAAATCGGCTTGGTGATCTTTAATAATGGAGCTACTCGAGTTTCCTGAGGAATCGTTTCAACCCTATACTGATACCAACCTGAATTAATTTCAGTTCATTAGAAGCATTTAGCAGCTATATTAAAAAAATTATACTGAACATTTGGCAGCTCACCCTCTCACAGTGTTTTCTACCTCACAGCGTTGCATTTCAAGCTCATTTATAAGCTGTTTGTAGTTAGCCAGCTTATGTATGTTAATGTGTACAATCTAGTGCATTAGTTTAAAATATAATTCCTTACTTAAACATCAATATTTTCACCCAGAGCTTGTCTAGAGAACTTGTACAGTAAAATGTTAAGCTGGTTAAATGATACAGCAATCTGAGGAACGTTAAGCCACATAATTATTACAACACTGCTCATTTTGGCTATTGCTTATTACTTACTGTAGTTCAAAATCATAGCCGTTAAACAGAGCACCACACTTCTTTTCATGGTGGTAATTTATCTTTTTCTGAAAGTGTTTCAGAACCTTCTTAAACATTTTATTCTTACTGCTCCATATATTGATTAATCCACATGAACAACTGAACATCAACACACTTTTTGCTGCTACAATTGCCTCGTAATTAAAGTGCAGACCTAAAGGAGCAAACACCAGACTCTTTGGCCATTCAGCTCTGAGGAAGACATTAGATGTCAGATTAGATATTTTTCTTAACCATTCCTTTAAACCAGAGGTCACTAATAGGTGGACCCAGACGTCATCCAGTGCGGACCCAACTATTGAGAACTGCTTAATTGGGGCTTCATTTTGACTGTGTTTATTTTAAGGGGCGGAGCTTTTCTTGTTTTTACGGTATACAGGCTTTACGGCGCAGTAGCCTCACAGACCAATCACGTGCATTGTAAGTTCACCAAGGCGCTCATCAGCCAATCAGATCTCTGCAGATTCGTGAGTGTGGCGCGTACAGGTGAGGTACCAAGCGAGAAGCAGCAGTCGGAGAGAGTGAAGCGAGAAAAAAGAAAAGTCATTGGCGAAAACCGCTTTTCAACCAGTAATAGAGAGACATATGTTTATTATTCCCACAGCCAGCAACAAACCAACAGGTCAAGAAGTGAAACAGAGTTAACAAGACTCATTTTATTTACTTTTTCTATAAATAAACACTAAGTAATTACTTTTAATAATTAATTCAGTTCCTCATTTAAAACAATAAATATAGTTGAAATATACTGAAAGGTATACTGATATTTATAATTTGGTTTATCTTTCAGTTGCTGATGATATAAATGCTGATAGAACCTCTAGGCCAGGTGTATTTAAATAGTTCAGTAAGGTCCTGTTAGAGGAGATTTCCTCAGGCCAAGGTCTGGACCGTCATCATTTCTAACTTGTGTTATGATTCAGTGCCATATCCTGTATATTTAAGATACCTAGTATCAGCATCTTATACTATCAGCAACTGAAAGACCAACACATCACACATACTGTTCAGTATACTTCAATATATTTACTGTTTAAATGTTGAACTGAATTAATTATTTATAAAGCTGCAAATCCATTTTTGTCCTTACTTCAAGTAAAAACAAGGGCTACATTTAAAAAAAAACCCAGAATACTTTTGAAAAAAAAGTGTATCTTAAAGTGTTTATTTATAGAGAAAGTAAATAAAAAGTGCATCTTCTTGTTAACTAGCTTCACAGATTGACATGTTGGTTGTACAGAGCGGTGTTCTCCAAAACTAGACAAGCAGGTCCATTCCAGAACCGTTCCTGTTAAACAGTCAGTTTTCACTGTTCACTTTTCTGGTGTTAGAGTTTGTTATTCTTTCTGACTCGCTTTAGTCTCTGGCTGCTGCTCCTCACTTCGAACCCTTGCCTGTGTGCACGCCACACGCCCCAATGTGCGCAGATCTGATTGGCTGAGGAGCGCCTTTGGCGATCTTACCGCGCAGGCAAGTGGTCTCTTGAGTTCACTGCGTTGTAAAGCCCGTATACACAGTCAAATACACGCTTAAAATAAACACAGTCAAAATTAAATAATTATCAGTAGTTTATCAGTTTGGGTCAGCATTGGACAACGTCTGGGTCCACCTATTAGTGAACCCTGCTCTAGGTCTGGACCTTGGCCTGAGGAAATTCCCTCTGACTGGACCTTACTGAATTCTAATTAAATACCTGTGCTTTAAACCCTCACTGCAGCATAGCAAAGTTCATATGACACGCCCATACTCTCACTATCACTTCTCTCCCCAGTTCTCGCTTCCCCTCCTCCAAGTCCTATTTTTTTATTCTCCTCCTAAAAGGATTACGACACAATGTAACCTTTGAGACATGACTTGAAATTTTTAAACGTTTGAAGTGCAAAGCATTCGAGAGGTTGGAGAGAGCTCTTAATCCATCGATCGTTGAGGAACGCAATGAAAAAAACCCTCCCAGGAGCAAAGAAGATCAAACCAGCACTTTAAAAGCAATCTTGTAACAGTCCAGCCACCCACCGGATGTGTTATCTATGGAGCCTACACGTGGCAGACAGGTACAACAGCCGCGCGCAAACCTTCCACCATCTTTTCCCGACACCACTGAGTCACAGGGTTAGCAGGCCCCGCGAGGCGCTGGGCTCCAGAGGGCAGCCCCCTGCAGCCAAGTTTAGCTGGCCATTATCACCTCCACTCCTGCTGGAGATAGAAAACATGACAGGCAGCTGGTGCCTTCATTCTGAGCATTCCTCTACACATCCCGTCCTCGAACAAGCTCGCTCCTGGAACTAAAAACAAGCCTCATCACACTCAGAGACAGGGAGCGCTGCACCTTCCAGACTGCCACCTGCGATGTCGACACTAATCTGACAGATAGGTTCTTGGAGTGCCTTGCTTGTTTCCCTGCTTGAACAGACAGTGGTTGGGTAATTTTATTAGCTCCACTGTATCATTTTCCACATATTTCACAGGTGCTGAAGTCAAAATCTCAATTACAAATTGATATTTACTTCAATTCACACTGGCAGAGAGATATTCAGCAGCCTGACTTCAGATCAAAGCTAAACTGGGGTTGAAAACTTTAGATTACTCATGTTCAACGATGACATTTCATCTGATGAGAAAATGACAGAGTATATTTGTTTGGCTTGAACTGATTGACTGATTAACTGTAGATATTAGGGCTGTGTATTGGCAAGAACCTGGCAACACAATATGTATTGTGATATAGGGGTCACGAGTCAATATATTGCGATATATAATCTTACTATTAAAACACACCACTATATGAACAGGTTTGCCAGTGTTTACAATAGCATTGCGCCCTTGTGCTGTTTGTTAATGTTGAAGTGGAGCTGAAAATGAATTACAAGACTGCCATCTCTGTACTACACTTTTATTTATCTGATAGAGTCTCAGAACACTCTGTACCACCGTCTCAACCAGTGACTCTTCTGTTCTCCATACTTATATCTATTTATTTCAGTCTGCTCTGTCCTTTACTGCTGCACTCAGCAATTTACTCTAAATATATAACTCTGCACATGTTAAGTTTACAGGTGTGTCTGTGCGTGTATGTATTTGTGTGTGTATGTGTGTGTGTAGGAGGATGGCTAGGTTGGGTGTGTTTGTTACTTCTGTAATGTCAGTTAGCTACTGTAATCAAACACAAATTCCTTGTATACTTGGCCAATAAAGTCAGTTTCTTATATATATATATATATATATATATATATATATATATATATATATATTACACCCCTTATAGATATTATATTAGTTCACAATCAAATTAGGATTTTCTATTGTTTTGTTAAAACTCAATAGTCCTATACGATCCTGGATATACAAATTATATCCAGATTGCTTTTTGATAGTCTGCACTGTCTACACACTGTGGCAGTATGAATTTGTTCACAGTGGTGGAAAAGCGTTGTATCCCTGTGGTTTGGTGAGTTACTGCGACGGTGGTTGTTTCTATGTGTAAATATCTGTTTTAACTCGCAACTCAGAAGCAATAAGACACTGATGCTCTGTTAATCTGAGCTCTATTAAATTTTTAAGGCCATCAACGAGCGCCATCAACTTAAAAAGCCACATTTAAACCACAGAAAGTAAGTAGATAGACCACAGTAGATAAGACCACAGTCACTCTTTTAGACTGTCAGAGAGCTGTAGTAAACCAGTTAAAGTGAGATTTACAATGGTGAATCAACTTTCGCTAATAAAATATTTAAATGGCAAAAAAAAAATTAATGATGACGGTCAAGAGCTCCATCCAGCGGTGGGCTTCACATAACTGTGGTATTGTGGTAATGCGGTTATCATTACAACTCATGAACACAGGAAATCAGATTTCCGCTAATCGGACCCAAAGCACATTTAGAAGTAAATTGAAATTTTCCGACTTTTGTGACTTAGGATTTCTGGCCATTCAAAACGGATTTCAAAGAAAAAACAAATAACAACAATGTAAAATCCATAATGACAGAAGCGCTGGGATTGAAAAAGAGCACCAAAGATTCATGTTTATGCCAGAAAATTATACTTATATGCACTATGGACAGCGAATCGCAGTTTCAATGAGATGCTGCACTTCTAACTTGTCTGCATCTGCATTTCACATCTGTGTCAGCACAGCTTTGCAGGCCTACACCCTCATCACAGCAAACCATGCAGCTAGGTTGGTGATATCTGGACACAGAATTTCAAGATGATCGCTTGCAAAAAAAAAACAATGTAGACAGTCATTTTAAATGATCTGAATTGAGAGACAAAATCCAATCTGACAGTTACAGGAGAACTCACATATTTTTCAAACCGTCTGCATAATTAAAAGGTCAAGATGTCAACACGTCAAGTCATTCGACGTGAAATGCTTCATTCTAGAGAAACGTGTCGACTGAGAATCATTCATATTGGTAGTGACAGGGACCAGACGTCTGCGGAGATGAATGCCTTTAAAAGCTCTCTCACAGAAAGTTGATACATGAAATAGTTATGGATATGATGCCTGAGATATTGTTTTATAATACTCTAGAGAGAAATGTTTGACCTAAAACTTTTAAAAATATCATTCATGATGCAGTAAATCCAATGTGACGCTAAATAATCCCGCCACCCCACAAAAATTTCAGCTAATCTTTTAGTTTTTTAACATTCATCAACATCACATAGACAAACTTAGAAGACATGTAGTTTCACTGGTGTTTATGTATAATAAATAAAACAGCAGACATCATTGTAGACATCACAACATCTGGTTCCTATCACCACCTGTGCAAAGATATCTAGAGTCTGTAAACCACTCCACATCAGTTCTGAGTGATTTGTTTATATCTCAATGACAGAATTAGGCAGACGTTTTGAGAAACACTAGGAATTCCCATCCCAGACACAGGCAGTAGCAGGTTCATATTTTGTGCAGGAGTAATTATATTATATCATCTATACTCTGTAATCTATACTACAATCAATAATCTTCATTGACTCCCATCCACGACTAGGCCAACTGAATCATTCAGGCAGACACCATGCGCCTGTAGTGGCATATTTTTAAAAAGTGTTGCCAGATGTTTTTAAGTTATTCAACCTTTATATATACTGCATATACTGCACAGCGCTACAGACTAATGAGCAGAGTCTGTTATGCTCTCTCGGACTTCAAGCATTGCTAGGATTTAGTCCTCCTCCAACAATTGGGTGAAATAAGCTACACCACTGGGGAACAAACAAGACCAAAGCAAACCTAGATTCCTCCTTTTTAGCATTTTTATAGGTCGGCTGCTCTGCTTTATAAACTATCATTACTTTGATTTTTTTTAATTGCTAGTTTTCTCACATTTCTGCATAATGAAACCGCAAGGAAAAGAAATCATTCAGATTTTTAAATGCTATGTGCTATACTAATGTGAAATACTTCATTGTAAAGAACCTGGACGGGTGATAGGATCTAGAAGTCTGAGGAGAAAAGTTATTAAATGATGACAAATGCACTGCTGGACGCATTAGACATTAAGGTAGTTGAGAGGTAAAGACATGTTTAATACCCACATGGCAAAATAATAATCTCCAAGGAAAACACCATCAACATTGCATATTCAACTCAATGGCACATGTAGGCTGGTGGTTTTGGAGAGTAAATAAACCCTAGTGACCCTGACCCTTGTTACTATCACCTCCACTGTAGCTCTACAGTGAAGTATTCCACATCAAACCATGCTCTGTTTATATCCCAACCCACTGAATTGCGCAGAAAATTTGGTGGCGCTCCCCTTTACAAGTCCAATACCGCGATCTACCGATGTATCGTCACATCCCCCAGCCTGTAAATGTAAGCCACTCTTCCATATACTTACACTGTGAAGTGATAGACGAAGCATTTCCAGCCCGAAGGTCTTTCTAAAAAGTTATACACGCGTCCTTGGAAGTAAGCCCGGGTAAGGACGGGCCGGGTGGTGCTGTAAACTGACATGCGGTGACCATAGCCCACGCCGTACAGGTGGGATGCTCGTCGCTGGGTACTAACCGTCCCCGCGGGGAAGCCCTCCGGAGAGAGCCGGGTACCGTCCACAGGAGCCGGGCTTCGGGCCAAAGACGGCGAGCTTTTCTTTCTGCTTCCATGTGGGATGTCTGACATCTCTACTCCGGGCTGTGTTTTCCCTTGAAGTTCACCGACCGCGGACACTCTGACTGTCCAGGAGTTGGTGGCATTTTGAGCTGGAGTTGTCATACTTTTAGCGATTAGCTTAGCTTAGCTTCTCATCGGAGAGAGAGCGCGCGCCAGCCTTAAGTTACTAGGCAACTTAGTAGGTAAAAGTTTTAAGAGTCACTGCTTTAACGATACAGACCAAATTCAACTAGAAAGTGAGTCTCGGTGCTCCAGTCCACATTTTCAGACAGAAAGTTAGTATATTTGACTGGACAGTCGCGGCATAATGAAAACTACATGTCTGTTAAACCGAGGTCACTCTGTGTTCACTGGATCACAGCTGACAGCCGGTCGACTGTACAAATCTCACTGCCTGTGGCACCGTTGCCTTTTCCTCCACCCGTATTCCGTAGCCCCGCCTCCTGCGTTGCGATTGGTTAATAATGTCCCGTTCCTTGAGCTATGATTGGTTAGAAATGAATATGACCCGTTAAGCACGCCTACAAGAGGCATCAACACTTAGCGCAGTAGGCGTGGCTGCGGAATACGGGTGGTAATAAAATAATATCTCCTTGTACTGGTAACAGTGTTAGACGAGTGAGGTGCCAGGAAACGCCATCAGGTGGACTCAGCTAGGTTATGGACAGAGTAAAACAGACATCTGTCATCCAGTAACAGCCTTAGTCATCATTTTTTAATCAGTAATATTAAAAAATACCGTGGGATATTGCATACAGCATGATAAAGGCACATCAAAACAGGACCAAAACTACTTTCTAAAGCCTTTTATTCGTTGTTGCTACCTGTAGGATATGTAGTCTGTATATATATGTACATATATATATTAATTAATTATTTTTTGCAATGTTTAAACAAGTGGACATTTACATTGTGTTAAATTTAATGAGGAACAGACCAATAAAAAAGCTCCAAAATAAAAAAAAAATGACATGATAAAAGTAAAGTACCTTTTTGGCCTCTCCTGTAAAGTTGTTACTTGTTTTTCTTTGGACACATACTTAATGTGCACTGGGGGTCAGGGGGTGGGGTGGGCTTGGAAAGTATAAACTCCTTCTGGATGACCTTGGATTCTAGCTGGCTCATCCTCAGACATTAGTGGAAGCATTGATTCGCTGAGCAATGAGTTTTTTACTAAAGTCATGTGGCACCCAAGTGGTGACAGATCCTGTTGTCAGGCAGATATTACGATAGGCAGACAGAGATCATCTGAACTGAGACTGCCCACTCATACTTAGTCCTGCAGACTTGATTATGTCCATGAAGGTCAACCCGTGCTCTGTGTTTCCTTTCATGCTGTGAAAAGAGTTTTTAATGGAAGGAAGTAAAGGTGGCACGTTACCAGTTTTTTTTTTCATTACTGCCACCACTTTGAGCATGATCCATCTTTTTCTCTCTTTAAACCTGCCAAGCTTTAAAATGAGATGTTTTCAATGAAGTACTTTACTTCACCTCCTGAGACTCGACCTTTGTTGTTTAGTCCATTTAGTCATTTCTCCATGCTATTCTGTAACTTGTAGCACCTGTTAACTGTGTACAGCGAGTCTGGAGTCCTTGAACCGGAGGACAGAAGGTTTATTTTCTTGTAGCGTTTTTAAAGTTACTTCAGCATAAAAGCTGGCCTGGGTATGAAAATAACTAAGTCGCTTCCTGCAGATAAAAAACTTTCAGTGGAGTCTCTGTGAAAAAACTTTAGGCAGCTAAAAAGAAACAAACAGCTCAAACACATACCATCTATTCATATCTGCATTCACATCTGTTTAGAATGCATTAGAATGCATCCGCTCGTTCGGAATAATGTAGCCTATTTAGATTTAGCTATATCTCTACAGCATACAGAACTCAGTGTAGCCTATAAATACATTATAAATACACCGTTGTTATGGTTCTGTAATTCTTGAGCTGGGCTAAAAGGCTCTGACGTGATGTCATTTCATTATATGTGACATGTGGACAGAGTAAAAACTAAATAACTAAAAGACACATGCAGACTAAGTACTGAATGCAACACTGTACAGTACATTCAGATCATTGTCCTGCTGCATAACCCAACTGGGCCTGAGCTTTAGGTCCCAAACTGACAAGGTGACAGGACCCTTTTCCCAGACGTTATGTGGGTCATCTACATGTCTTCTGGCAAATGCGAGACAAGCTGTTGTGAAGCTGTGTTCTTTTTGGTCAGCAGTGGGTTGTGTCTTGCAACTCTCCCACGGATGCCATTTTGGCCCAGTGTCGTTTTTTATAGGACAATTGTTTATGTTGACTTGAGTAGCACAATAGTTTAGATATTAAGTAGTTTATAAATGTGTTAATGGGACCGAACAGACTGTTGAGACTGTAAGAACTAGGCACTGATGAATAATTAAGTATATAATAATGTATTAAAATTTTATAACTAAATAATTCACTAAAGAAAACTTTTGAATATAAACAATACAATAAAAACTATTATGTAGCCATTAACTAAATTTGCATGTTAACATTTACTAATTGTTGAAATATTAATTAAGGCAATAGCTGAATCACCTGATAGAGACTGATATATACATAATTCAGAGAATTCATGCACTGAATTTTCAGGTGTTTCACTGTTTCTACCAATCAGTCCCAATCAGTTTTCCAAAAGCACCCTAGTTAAAACCATTTTAACTGGTAAGGTCACGCTATTGTTTTATAGTCTTCTATATGATGAATTAAGCCTTCCATCTATGGACAACCTCTATGGTCTTCTTGTAGATGCTTGCTTTGTATTGTTCTCCTCAAGAAGTAGATGTCAATACATTTCTTCACCTCTAATGTGTTAGTATCAATATATATATATATATATATATATATATATATATATATATATATATATATATATATATATATATATATATATATATATATATATATATATATATATATATACACGCACATATAATTTATATTTTACTTCATGAATCAATAATTAACAAATGTTTTTGAAAAAATGAAACATATATTTAATTTAATTTAATAATATCTAAAATATGTGCTAGTTACTGTTACTCTTAGTGGTTAATAACTAATTGATACTATGCTTAACCATTTAGTTATGCCATTTAGTATGTTATACCCTACCAAGTATCATTAATAGATGTACTATTATTTAAAATGTTACCAATTTTTTACATAAGGCTTCAATAAGTGACACTTGAACAAGACTAGTACATCATGCTTTTATATGCCAGATATAATAAAATCAATCCTGGACACATAACAGAATCAGAATCTGTTCTAGCGTTTCTATTGTAAGTGGCCCAGTACCAATGGCATGTAATATATTTTTGCTCTCTATAGTAGAATAGGGCATTCTTTCATAATAAGTACATTATGCTTTTATATATCAGATATAATACAATCAATCCTGGACAGTACTAATACCAGGTATCATGAGTTTTTTGCTGTCTCTAGTAGAAATGCAACTTTTTTTATAATAAAGATGCAAAAGTACATACTTGTATGAGCTAAAATAAGACTAGTACATCATGCTTTTTTAAATGCCAGATATAATAAAATCTATCCAAGACCCAACAGAATCAGATCTGTTCTAGCTGTTCTATTGTTATTGGCCCAGTATCAATGGCAGGTAGCACATATTTTTGCCATTTCTAGTAGAAATTGGCATTCCTTCATAATAAAGGTGCAAAAGTAAATATATGTATCAGCTTAAATAAGGCTAGTACAGCATGTTTTTTTAAATGCCATATATAATAAAATCAATCCAAGACCCAAAAGAATCAGATCTGTTCTAGCAGTTCTATTGTTATTGGCCCAGAGTACCAGTGACAAGTATCATATATTTTTGCTATCTCTTGTAGAAGAAGGCATTCTTTAATAAATAAACATGCAGAAACATGTATGTGTATGTGCTTAAATAAGACTAGTACATCATACATTTATATACCAAATATAATAAAATCAATCCGGGACACATAACAGAATCAGATTTGTTCCAGTATTTCTATTGCTATTGGCCCAGTACTAATAGCAGGTATCAGATTTGTGCTATCTCTAGTAAAAATGGACATTCTTTCATAATAAAGATGCAAAATGACATACTTGTATGCACTTTATTAAGACTAGTACGTCATACTTTTATATAGAAGATGTAATAAAATCAATCCTGGACACATAACTGCACCAGATCTGTTCTATTGTTATTGTTAGTGTTAGTATATCTCTACTTGCTATCTGTAAGGTGCATTCATTCACAACAAAGATGCAAAAGCACAAACTTGTATGCATTCAAATAAGGCTAGGACATCATAATCTAATATGGCAGATGTAATAAAATTGATCCTGGACGCATTACAGAATCAGATCTGTTCTTTCTTACTGATATCTGTTCCAGCATTTCTGATGTTATTGGCTGGTATCGATGGCAGGTCTCATATTATTGCAATCGCTATTAGAAAAAAAACATTCTTTCATAATAAAGGTGCAGAGGCACATATTTACATGCCTTTAAATAAGGCTAGTAAGATATTCATCCTGTAGCAGATCACTTTCCTGAGTACTCAACCAGCTACAGTGTAGCATTTAGAGCAAAGACTGGAGCTTGCAAACGGCTGAGGTTTGAGCTTTTTGTCGAGGCTGGTTACGCACACATACACACACTGGAAACATATAAGAGAGCGCTGAGAGGTTTGGGGGGGCATGCATCTTGCATTTAGACAAGAATGGATTGAGGTGTTAGGAATCCTTTGCGTTCTACTCAGCTGCAAGCAGATACAATATGCATGAAATGAGGGAACATATCCAGCAGACATGAATTCCTGGTGCCCTCAAAACACATATGAATGATTAATAGCATACCTGTACGTCTTATTACCGACGTTAACCCCTTTAAACCCCCGCCTGGGGCTTATTATACACGCCAAAGGGACCGGCAAGTCAAATCCAGCTATTCTTTATCAACAGAACTGTGTGATGTTTGTTTGGCCCCACTGAGAGGTTTAATTACTGTCTTACCTAACTGAACGGAAGGCAACTTGAATTCTTTTCTTGAGACTGTATAAACTTAAAATAGCCTAGGTGAGACAGGTGACAAAGCTAGATGAGTCAGTGCTTATATAAAGTGTCTCCTGGTTAAATCCGGTTAGTTTTAGTGCTCATTTGTGGCCTAGATTGGCTGCTGTGTCTTCCAACGTACAGCAGAGTGCAGCATTACAGCAAATTAGTCTTGACCTCTCTTCTCTCTCGGGATAAATAGAGAAAAGGCATACTTGACCTCATGTAAACTTGAGTCTGACAGAGACACTTTTATTCATATCCCTTTGGCTTCATTGGATTAACATCTGTTAGCTGAATGAGTTACTTTGCGTCAGCTACTGAGAATCCGGCCAAAGTGGATTTTAAATAGTCAATGAGATTAGAGTGCATTTTCAGACCCTATATTGAAGCTATTGTTGCAGCTCTGACATTAATATTTGAAGATGAGTAAAAAAAAAATGTATATACAGAACTGTGCAAAAGTTCTTGGGGATATTTTATTTTAAAAGCTATGCCTTCAGACAATAAGCTTTTATATGCTAAGCAAATTATTTGCACACTTTATTTTACACATTTAAATATTCAAACAGTATTAATACAGTGAGTAGTGCGTTTACAAGCCAGTGTGCTTATTTAGCCCTTTCCAAGCTTCTCCTTGTGGAAACAACCCAGTATTATTTACAGTTCTCATCTAATACCCGCTTTGAATGCTCAGTACTTCATTAAGCTAAATCAAGATTTGCTGCTGAAGGAACTGAATACATTCATACAATGTCTGGGACATCCAGGAGAAATCTGGAACTACACTTTGTTCTTCAAACTTGTCATGAGGCAAAAGGTGTTGCTCATCACCAGAGGCCTACCCCAGCAGAACCAGCAAAGGGAGGCAGTACAGTCAGAGCTCACCCTTAAGATGTGCAGTAGGGCCCACAACCTGCTTAAGCAGGGGGGGTGTCTAGGGTAAGAAGAATGTTGGATGTCTGCGCGTATTGGTTATGTTTTTAAGGCCTTATGTTCTCTTATGTTTTGGTGTTATTGTTGTTTATTTTTGGTTAAAACCCATTCCTGTAGGGCGGTCACCCCCTGTAGGGTACAATAGTTCCAACCAGAGGCGGGGCCTGTCCTACAAGATGGTGGTTGCGGCAGGCTAGTACTGGGGTGACTAAATGGAGAGTACTGAGCTCGAGCTGAGAGGGAACCGAGGTTTCGTAGAAAAGTTAGTCAACTGTGGTAACTCCATGGTCTTGCGACCAGGAACTCATAAGACTGTATTTAAGTCAGGCCTTTTTATTTTACTTTTTAATTCCATTAAATTATTTTCCACATTATTTGACACTTTTCTAACACATTTTCATCACCGTTTGCACCGAATCCCCAGGAGTTTTCATCCATCCAGCTTCTATACCACTTCACCTTGTTCTACCCTGCAAGGGCATAGATTTGTTCTTGACAAGATTAGCTTTTGATGAACACCCCCCCCCCACCCCCGCATCATTGCATTATGATAAAACTATAAAGGACTGACATATGACACATGCTATTCTACATGCTTTGCACCTACTCAGAATAACAAGTTGTAATATAAGTCATGAATTATATAATGTTATCAATTCAAGTTAAACTAATGACTGACAAAGAAGTAGTTTAGACTTCAGTGCAAATGAAACAGGTCTCATACATAAGCACTAATAAAAGTAGATGGAGCTGCATCATCTCCACAAAACAAAAGTAACAATACCAGAAAAAAAACATCTCTCTCACTGTGTCAATGAAAGGCCAGCTAACAAAAACAGGTCCCGAGGAAGTCCGTGAAACAGGTCTCAAACGTCAAGGTTAATACATGGAGCACTGCATAACCTGGTGCTGGTGTCCACAAAAATGTCTCAGTTAAACTACAAGACATAGACTTGTATCAGCCAGTTTAAACCAGTAAACAGTGGGTTTACATTTAAACACCTATTAACATTACTTCAGCCATAGTGCAGCTGACATCTCTAATACATTAGCATTTATAAAAGTAGAGAACATTGCTTGTTATTCATAACTACAGACGATGCTATCCTGCTGTATGCTCTGCCCCAAAGCTGAGCATTGACATTAACGTTATTATGATAGGCTCATTTCATTAGAAAACTAGACCTTAAGTGACTCACAGGTTTCTTTGAAAAAGTTATTTTTTTGCTGTCTTGCACAGTGAGTCTCGTATATGACTGGAAAGTTTTCCTACTAACTAATTGCACTACTAACAACCAAACGTAGCTACAGAGTCTCGCGTGTGTTACTTCTTTTAGGGGAAGCAACAAAAGAGAATGCGAGACTGCCCGCTCAACCGCCAGACCAGACCAATATAATTTGTTTTAATTAATGAAGCAAAAAAAAAAATAATAATAATAACAAATCACAACTGCTACTACAAGGTTTTTTGTTTATTGCTTGATTTTGTTTCGCTTTGCTTTGAGATTTTGTACCCTCAATATAAGAAAAAGAAGGATCTCTCTTTTCAGGGTGACTCCAAGGCCCAAAATAACAAACAAAACTCCAAAGGAAAAAAAATATTCACTAACTCAACTAACTAAAGAAAATAAACAAAATTACAATTTACTACTCCTAATTACCCTAACTATAAACAGGCAAACAAGTGCAAACTAAAGGAGCAGGTCACCCCTACAATCCTTCAAGAAAAGAATTAACTTACAAAAATGGCCCAAACGAATGCTTGGCATTACAACAAAAAAAAACCAAACAATTAACTGTTGGACTGGCGGGAGGACGGGCAGCCAACGGAGCGAGCCACCATAAAAATGCAATATTTATGGAATATTCACTCGTTTACAATTTCATACTTAATGTTTTATAGAGGTTTTGAGAGAATAAAGTACATTCAAATATTCTACTATGTCACATCTATGAGTGAAATCAATTACTTTCAACATCACAGGCCTCGCCTGGCAGCACGCCCAAAGCAGGATCGTTAAACTGAAACAAATTGTTTGAGTGACCTCGGTGCATTTCACAAATATTTTCCCTGAACAAGATCCTCTCGCTTATCAGCGTTCTGACTGTTCTTTAAACTATTTTTTTCTCATCAGCACTATTTCCTACTCTTTTTTTGACCCTGAAGACCAAAGAGAAATAACCCTATCTGTAGAGAAAAGGGAAGCAATTCCCAGTGGACATCAAATGCCATTTCAACGCAGCCTGTAGTCCTTAATTAGACCCATCTGCTACTACTCTCTTACATGAGAGGAGTTAGTAACTCCTCAACAAGGCCTATAATTGAGGAAGAATGAGACCCAGGTGTAAATGGAAGAGTGCTTATATGCGATGAACGTCTGTGGTCGCAGTGAAAACGGGAGAACGTCCGTGTCGGCCTGTTTGGTTATGTCATGGTGCGGATACAGGATGAAGAGGAAGAAAAGGCAGCGTCACCTTGCAGGTTCCTGCAGAAGCTGTACAAACTCACACCTAATAGAGTTGACTTTGTGGGGCACCTCACACCCACTTGGTTATGAAACTAAACATTGAATTCTACTGGTCTGATATGTAGCGTGCTCTCAGACAAGACAGCGCTATGAGTAACCTTGGTATCTGAGATGAACCCTCACATCAGAGTGGTGTTGGTGAAGCTTTCTGAAATGATCTCTCCACAGGAACAGCTTAGCTACTTTTCTCAGTACCTCATGCAACGGTCCAAAGTCATGCAGCTAAGTTACGTTCAGTAGCTTGATGAAAACATTCTTCCCAGTTTGAACTGTAAAAAAGGAGACTGCAATAGAGTCAGTGCAAATACAAGTGTATTTAATGTATTCACGCTATTTTCCATGACAACACTGGGGCGCCATCGTTGTTTCCCTTACAGAAAATAAGTATACTTAAAGTTAATTTTATTAAGTATACTTTATGCAGTTACTATACTAATGTCATTGTACTAGTAGTACACTTGTATATGTACTATTTTAATACTTCTTGGGATTAATTGGCCCACTTTTTAGTTTTTAAAAGTATACTTTTAAGTACACTTTAAGTGTAAGAGTAGTAAACCAAGTATACAACTAGTTTACATCTTTTGTAAACTTAAGTAAACTTAAGGGTTTACTGTTAGTTTACTAGCTTGTAAGTTTTCTTTAAGTGAACTTAACATAATACTTATAATTTACTGCTTATATTATTGTTGTACTTTAAAGTATATGACTGGGTTTAAAATATAACTTTTTACTTACTCACCAGTGGACACACATTAAATAAACAAGACACACTCAGATTAAGAAACATATTTGTGTCTTTATAAATCTTTATAAATCAAATTTTACATGAATATTGTACTCAATGTGTTTTTGTGCAGAGCAAAAATCTCAATCAAAAGATTAAGTACCAGTAAAGGCCAAATATACTTAGACTGTTCTATACTTGTCAGTATAACCCAAGCGTACTTAAGTAGAACTGTGTTTAGTATATCACAGAGAAGTACATAAAAAGTAAACGGAAAGCATACTCACTTCCTTTTAGTCTAAAAGAAGTAAACTAATGGTACACTTGAATAAACTTCTTTTTTGTAAGGGTTACTTTGTGTTCGAACTTCCGGTGTGCCCACAAATACTTTGATACTAATTACAAGCAAAACGACAATAAACATACACAATGAATAGCATAACATGTTCAGTTAGAGGGAGTCAGTAATTGGAAGAAGAGGAAAACTTAACTTGAGTTACAAACACAGCACATAAAGATCAGAGTGTTGTAAAGCCGCCTTCCAAAGAAGAGGACCTGCGTCTCTGGCTGAAGCTCTAAATTTAAAACATCCACCCAAACCTCCGTATGTCTGCTCTTACCATTCTGTGGAGGAGAACCAGCACCAGAGCTTCCTTATCTAGAGAAATGTCTCGCTTATGAAGCTCAGAGGAAGCAGACACGTTGAGTGTTTGCGAGTTAAGTAACTGTTTTCTGATCAGTGTCCACCGCGCAAGGCTATCTGGGCTGTAACTCACACCCCTGCAGAGTGGCTCGGGCAGCTGGATGGACATGGGTTTAACCGGCTTTCAGAAATATAAACTCCGTCTTTATGTAGGAGTACACGCCCACCTTCCCACTGTGCAGGTACTGATACGCTTCATTGCTTGTATAGTTTTTTATTGCTGAACCGTCTACACCTTCCGAAGATACAAAATAATTAAAAACGTCGCCATAGGTAACCTCAGACCACCTTTTCATATAATCCACCCACTGTGTTATTAACCTCGGATGAGACAGTGTTGTACCATTCAAAATTCTTATTACCTCTCTGCTCCCCTCCCATGTAACTGTATTCATTTTGGTTAGCTGACCGGAAGTTCTAACCAAAGGCAGAAGAAACACACGCTTGAAAGTGGGTGTGGCTAAATACTGTGAATAGACTATAGTAATGTATTGCTTCTGTAGTACAATCCATTGAATTACAATAAAACAATGATAGTGACGTTTTCATTTACATGATTTACTGTACAAAAGATATTAGAATTGTTTTATACACAAGTCTCCCATTTCAGGAGGTCAAAAATATTTGGACAGCTGGCAGTTGCTTCTGCTTACCCCTTTGCTGTTCAAGACGTAAAATTGTGCAAAAGAAACGTTTTAAAAAATAATTTTTAATATACACTTATTATCAGGATGATTTGAGCATATATAGACAATTGAAACTTTTTCTAGATATTTTTATATTTTAGTGATGTATGTAGTAAAATGATCTTATCCCATTGGAAAAGACATGCTCACAGTCCAAAGCAAATGACTCTGTGAAACATAGTGGCTCAGTTGTATTTATTGTTGATGTGACTAAGATAAAGGCTTTTAAACAGGCAGACAATCTCGAAACATTATATTTCTTATATTAACAGTGATTTTACTTGCCAATATATAATTTCAATATGTACACTAGAAACAGATCTAGAGTTGGCCACAAGTTGGTAACCTTAGTGTTACGTCCCTAGGACGCATGTTGTGTTCTCTCTCTTTGTTGTGCTTTTCTCTCTTTCCTCTGATTAGGGGCCCTGCAGGCATGCCTACCTTTGACATGATTTGATGGGGATCGAGCGTCTGATTGGCCGACCCTGTGTGCTGGACTATTTAATAACCAGGACCGCTGTCTTTGGGGAGGTTTTCCTCCATGGAGGCTTGGGGCGAACTTTTAGTTGTATTCATGTCTTAAGATTGTTGTACTTGAACTGATGATTTGATGTAGCAGCGTAAACTTGTTTGTGTCTAGCATCTCTGTATATTATATGACCTGTTTTTAGCGCATATATAACTACGTAAATGAATTATTTATCTTTCTCATCTACCTGGGGACCAGGGTGTAGGAGTGGGTGCCTTTTCTTTTGGTATGTCTGTTATTCTTTACTTTTGGCTATTCACTGTATTTCGCCACACCTACTTTCAAGCGTGTGTTTCTTCCGCCTTTGTGTTAGAACTTCCGGTCAGCTAATAAGAATTTCGAATGGGACAACAATGTCTCATCCCAGAATAATAACACAGTGGGTGGATTATATGAAAAGGTGGTCTGAGGTTACTTATGGCGACATGTGACAGCAAATTTATATTTCTGAAAGCCGGTTAAACCCAAGTCAAGCCCGGCTTGGGTGTTAGTTACAGCCCAAAATAGCCTAGTGCGGTGGACGCTGATCATAAAACAGTTACTTAACTGATAGCCTTACAAGCACCCGACGCGTCTGCTTTCTCTGAGCTTCATAATCGAGCCATTTCTCTGGATAGGGATGCTCTGGTGCTGGTTCTCCTCCCCAGAATGGTAAGAGCAGACATACAGAGGGTTTGGGTGGATGTTTTAAATTTAGTGTCTTCAGCCATAGACGCAGGTCCTCTTCTTTGGAAGGCGGCTTTACAACACTCTGATCTTTATGTGCTGTGTTCGTAACTCTGTTGTTCAAGCCCAGTTTTCCTCTTCTTCCAATTACTGACTCCCTCTAACTGAACATACTAAGCTGGTCATTTTATATGTTTGTTGTCGTTTTGCTTATAATTTGTACATAACGTATCCACGGGCGCACCGGAGGTTCTAACACAAAGTAAACAAAGATGGCCCTTCCAGTGTTGTCATGGAAAATAGCATGAATAGGTAAATTAGATTCTGAATTCCTTAGTTACTTTGGTTTATGTTTGTTATTTTGGCATTGCCCACTCCAACGCTTGTCCTGTGTCCTGTAGATATTGTGATGTTAAAGAAATACAATGTTGCTTGTTAATTTGGTCTTGGTTCATGTTACGGCTGCGATCAAACCCCTAAACGAGTCGTAACACTTAGAAATATGAATTATGCCATATAGTTATATTTGTGAAGGAGAACTGTATACATATCTAAGAAATATATAACAAAAATATATTTTGTAAGTGGTATTTGCATTTGGTCCACAGTGAGAGTAAAGCAGCATGCAACAGAAAAACAATGAATAAGTCAATGAAAGTAGGAGTTGTATCAAAATCATGGTGAAGAAATATCTGTCCAATTACCATTGAAACTGACAGATGCCTGTGCCGTGGCAGTCTAAGAGCATGTCGTAAAACACATTCAACTTTAACCTTTTTAAGCACATTAAATATTTCACCTTACATTAGTTGGTGCCCTGCTCTCCCCTAGTGGACAAATTAACAATTTTCTCAACCTGTTGAACAAATCAAGAACAAGATCCAGCATTTCAGAATAGATGCATCAAAGACAGAACCACAGACAGATAAATTCACCAATAAGACCTCAGAGAGATGATTACAAGATGCCTCGGGTAATAGACTCTATGAAAATACTGTTCTGTAGGAGACAGACTAAAAAGACATGCTCACAGTCCAAAGCAAATGACTCTGTGAAACACAGTGGCTCAGTTGTCTTTATTGTTGATGTGACTGACAGCAGTAGCTGGACTGAGTGCTGAAGTGTATAGAATCTTCTCAGATGTTCTCAGGCCTAACCAAAAGCCTGACATCTCACTGAACCAAGCTTTACTTTACATCAGGGTGATGACCCAAAGCATATAGCTGTGCGAGCCGCTGAAACAGAAAGTGGAATACTCTTGAGCGGCAAACCTGAAGACTACCGAGCATGCAGAAAACAAAAAATCCTTAATACAAGCATTGCAGACCAGGCAGATCATTAGAGTTCTGATATACAGTGAGGTCTAGGTTGCTTATGATCTTGTTAGGAAGGATTTGCATGCATACTGAAGAAGATACTTTTGTCTTATTAATATCCATTTTCCAAATGCTCTCTCTCCCTTCATATTATTTAGCATGCAGTACACAGCACTCTTGAAATAAACCTCATATTCTTTAGTTATTGCCATTATGTTTATTCTTCTGGGGTGCGAGGGGTGCTGGTGCCTATCCCAGAGCTCATTGGGCAGAAGGCTGGAACCACCACAGGCAGGTCGCCAGTCCATTCCAGAGCAGACACAGAGACATACACATGCACATGCCAACATTTAGCATCGCAACCTGACCGCAGGTCTGTGGGAGGAAACTGGTGGACCCGGAGGAAACCCACACAACATGGGGTAAACATGCAAACTCTATACAGAATTCCTGATCGCCCGGCAGGGGATCTAAACCCAGGCCCTTCCTGTTGTGAGGGAGCAATGCTACCCACTGCACTACCAATCTAAAGTTCAAGATATGATCAGATTAGACTGGTTAAATCCACAGGTTTTCTGTCCCTCTAAGAAGACCACTCAGTGCTATACGCCTGCCACTGCAAAAAATGTTAATTTTAATTGGAAAAAGTAAAAAGTGAACTTCTAATAGTAAGTTAACAGAGCATTAGTATGTGATTACATTTTTTAAACTAAATAAAAGAAAGCGCAGCAACTTGAACCCTTTTAAAATTTCCACAGACATACAGTATATTAATCACAGATTCAACAGCAAGCAGGAGCTGTAGCATTAGCGTGAGCTAAGGCCAATACAACAAACAAAAGGACTAACATTTAACAAAGCCTCCATGCCTGCACCAAAACAAAATCGATGGCCCACCCCTACAGGCCGTCTTCCAACTGGGCTCCACCAATGAACCTCGTCACACCACCTCGACTGCTGATCTCAATGCAGTCCTCGGCCAGGCTCAGTTGTCTGCCTGCAGTCCATTAAGGGGCAATCCCACTTCTGACACCACTGTCATGGAACAAGAAGTCACAGGAAACAAAAGCGCACCAGCAGTGGATACAGCCGCCATGACGGGAAGCTTCAACCAAGGCCCAAACACTTGTGCACCAAACAGCCCTGCAACCCAACACAGAATACCACCAGCAACACATTTACACACCTGTAAGGTGCACCCATGGCTAAGTAAGCTTATAGTGGGCTGCTACAATAGACTGTCTAAAGGCTATTAATCAAACAAAGAACGTTTCAAAGACCAATCTCAGCCACTACTCATTGGTTGGGGCTTTTCAACATCATGCCAAAATCCTTGACCAATTAATAAAACTTAAAATGACGTGTGTAAACCAGAAAATGTTACTCTGGAAGAAATATGTTAAACAGAAAAAGTGAAAGGGGTACCAGACCAATACAAGTTCAAATGACCTTACTGAATATGTCCCCAGCATGTAACAAATGCAAGTCTGGAACTAAATGTGCTACATCGAGGCATCTGTCAAGACAAGTCATGGCATTGCTAACATGACACTGTGAATATAAGGGACATGAGACCTTTGTTGGGAATTTATATAAATCTTATTAGACAGATGGCCAAGAAGGCTCCGCGCTCACGGGAAGTTCAGGGCGTTTTGGGACCCGCGGCATATAGGGCCATGTACCCTGCAGCGTTATCTTGAGAACTTCTATTTGAGAGCCACTTTACCCAAAAGAATGACAACTGACCAGGTGTACAAGGGCCAAAAAAAGAAAAAGACAAACAGTCAAAGACATCTTTGAGACCAGGTTGGACCAGGGCAGATCAGGGTGTGAGAGCTCAGAGAAACGTCGGCACCGCAAGCCATAAAAAAGCTTAAACTCTGAACTGGTCTTCCTCTTCATTCTGACGGCAAAAACGAAGATACGCCACCTTGTATGATGTCTGCCAAGGTATGCTTAAGGCATGGTGGTGTTAACCTTATGCAGCAGGGTTCAAGTAAAGTGTTGCCAAAAACTTTTACACGGCATTGTATATGATATAGTCATTGTTTCATTTCAAAGTACAGAACCCAAACAAGAAGAGCTGTATCACTTTCCATAATATACAGAGTGAGCTGCATGTTTACATTGCTATCTGTAAGTCAACTCCGTGTTTCTGTCCTGAAAGCTCTCAGTTCACTGGGACTCAGAAGTGTGCAGTCAGGTAAGATGGAAACTGCATCCAGCCCTGAAGCGCTGAGTTACCCCACTGCTTTCCTCTAAGCATGTTAATCCCCCTGTGTTTGCCTCTGACTATGCCTGTGTGTTTGTACGAGTGTTACGTGTATTCTTATTTACTGCTGGGTGAGTGTGTGTGGAACCGTGAACTGCAGAGGTGCTGCACTGAGGAAAATAAGCCAGTGGATATTTTTATCCCCACTGCTGAAGCTTCCTTTTGAAACGAGGAGTGTTTTTTTTGTTGCTGTTGTTGTGACTGACGAGTAGCCATAGGAGTATCTTTGATCGACCCGGGAGATTTCCTTTGTCCTAAGAGGGACAGGATTTATTTTCCTGGGAATTCGAGGGTGTTGTCTGCCTTTTTTACATGCCAGGAGCCTCTGATGTTCAATGCATTTCATGTTGAGTTATGTCAGTGGTGGTTCTGGGTTGAAGCCTGGCCCCGAGGCAGTCCGCGAGGCTGTACAAAACCTTGAACAGACTCCGATTGAAAGGAGAGAATTCAGTGCCAACATCAGGAATACTAATGCGGTTCACTTTTTCTTTTTTTTCTTTTTTTTTTACACCTGCAATGACTTGGAAGAGAGCAGCTCCTTAGTAAGCCCTTCATTTGCTGTCTTCTTATGGAGAGGATTGAGAGTTTTCACCTTAACTCACCTCCTTGCTCACCTCCTCATGGAAGCAATACACATCCAGGCTAATGGCTTACAAACTTCCCTCCAGTTGCTAAATGCCTGGTGGGAAAAACTTTCAAGATGGTGTTAACACATCACAACAGACTGGAGAGTTTACACAATGAAAAGTGGAATTTCTTGGTCCAACTAATTTTGATAAGTATAAGCTTTCATAATTTTATATTAAATCCAGATTTTGGTCACATGAGACTTTTAAATGATAAAAATAATATATAAAAAGTCATCAAGAGTGCATTTATTTGCTTTATTCTAAAGAAGTGTACTGAGCCATAATTGTTTACAATGGTAATGAAGGTAACCAGACGTATAGAGGGTTTACAAATATGCTGCCTGAGACTTTGAGTCAGTTTAAATGCACTTAATATATCTGATAATTACTGGATTTCTTATCTATTGAAATGATCATGTAATATTATGTTCTGATCACTTAGACTGAATTAGTCTAAAATCTGATTAAGGAATCTGCTGAAGAGAGTTTTAGCTCAGTAATCAGATGTTTTTCTTTTTTTTCAGATTTATTAATGTGTACTTGGGGACATTATATATCAAAAGCAAATTTTCTAGACAGGAAGCTTTTATTTGCTCAGCAAAACACTTTATTTTTTAAATATACACATAATATTAATATAGTAAGCAGTGGTTTTACATGTCAGTGCATTTTTTACCCTCTGGAACTAAACTCTATTCTTTAAACTGGCACACAAGATATACTGAAATATGATATTTTGTATTGTATTTATGATTATTTACATCTGTTCTAATGATATCTGGTGTTCTTACTAGTTTAAATACACTTATTGCTAAGATAAAGGCTTTTAAACAATGAGCTTAGCTGCCTAGGACCAGCAGTATATGTTACATTTATGTCACAACTAGTGAGTTTATTGACTGGTTGCAAAGTAGAAATCCGATTACTAAAGGCTGTGAATGGATAACATCATGGATAAACTCAGTTTTTTAAATTAAGTTTTACAACAGTTTAGACATAAATTTCAAACCAAATATGTTCTTTTTAAATTCATTTTTGGTTGAGAGGTACATGCAGGGGGTAGTAAGGCAAAATTGTCCCCAAAGACAAAGTAATTTTTAGGTTTACCATCATTTTGCATATAAGAACCCAGAGACGTGTAGATTACTGTTTGTTAAAGTGGATATATTTGTTGACCTTTAGCTCCCATCACCACTGCTTTAAAGAGTTGGTAAATTTTTCACAGTGAACTTCACATCACACAGTTCTGAATGATTTGTTTAGATCTCAACAACTGCATCATTTGAACTTACAAAAGAATTTCTCTTAAAAACATTAGGGAATCTAATTTGCATCATATGTAGAAGTATACAATCAAATTACATGCAATCAACATTTCAAATGGGTGCTGTAATATTTACACTTCTATCAAATTTCATCACATCAGAAAGAGGTCTCTGGCACTTGTCCTCAGAATACCACAATTAGGTGTTGGTCATGAACGGGTAAAAGATCATTTTAGGAAAAGTTGTATCAGTTTGGGTCGTATCGTACCGTTCCCCTAAAATCTTCTATTTTCAAACAGAAAAAAAATAGTGATGGAGTGATATGACAGCGAAAATACGCCAACTAATTCAACCCTTATTCTACACCAAACAGTGCCAACGTTCTGCCATTCTAATCAGCCACTTCCAAACAAACCCTCTTTCAACAGAACAGAAGTATCACATTAGATGAATTATACAGCCATTCCATTAATTTGTTAGTGCTAATCACGGCTGTTGGGATCACAAAGTGGAGGCGGTATGAGAAATGGAAAGAACTACATATCTGAAAATGTTCTAAGTAGACAACCATCCACAAGCCTGTTCATCGTGCATCTGATTAAAATCTAAAGTGGCATCGCAGAAATCTATTTGTGTAGTGAGCCACTTGGTTCCCTTAACACTTTGAATCCCATTTGTGTTGTTCAGTTAATTAAACCTAAATTTTAACATTTGGTTACAATTATACCTGATGCGGAACATTAGAACTAATATGCTATTTATATATAATATTGTCCTGAATTTGTTTTTGTATTTTATTAAAAAAAACCCAATATATTTTACCCATTGAGATAAAACAGACTGTCTTGTAAGACTGATACATGTAAATTATTCTTGTTCTAATTGTATATTACATACACATACATAATTTCATAGTACATACATAATTTCACAGTAAACTGTTCTAGAATGGACACAGATCAGACATAACTTTAAAACCACCTCATTATATCTATACACAGTCTCCATTTGATCAGCTCTGTTTACAATACAGGTGTACTTTGTAGTTCAACAATTGCAGACTATAGTCCATCTGGTTTGCTGCATACATTGTTTATCCCATTTTACCCTGTTCTTTAATGGTCAAGACACCCACAATGACGATCAAAGTAATTATGTTGATTTGTGTGGGAAAAAAACAATGAATTCAAAAACAAGTTCAGTTTTTTGCAGCTCAATTTAATATGGAATAGGGAAATAGAGAGTGAACGACGGAGTGCACATATATTCACACATATTTAACTAAAGTTATACAGAAGCCTTAACTGCTCAACGTAATATCCAAACTGTCTGTATTTATTGTGTCCACTCTTTTTCTTTAGGAGACCTGAAAAGAAATCTGCAGAGAAATTTTCCCACACGTCTACAGTTCTGTTGCAAGTTGGTTGCATTTGCTGCATCTCACCAGTCAAGTAATACCAAACACGTTGAATGTTGTTCTGGACGCTGGGGTGGTCAGTCCATTGTTCTGCATGCAAACAATTCTCCTTTGTTTCGTTTCGCATATCTTCTTCTGTTTTGTCTGGTTCCTTCTTTTAGGTGAAGAGCTTCTTCCTACACAGGCTTTCAGACTCATAGCATTGAGTTGTCACATTGGAAGGGTGGACAGAAACACCTGAAGCCAGAGTGGAATTTGATTTGCTTCAAACTATCAAAAGCTGAATGATTTGGCAAAATATCTAATTGTGATTGTTTTGAGCAGCATTGTTATTGTGATTTAAATTGTGATATTTTCTCTCAATTGTGATATTTTCTCTCAATTTTAAATTGTGATATTTTCTCTATGGTCCCAGCCATTTCAAAGACCAAGAAGCAGAGCTGGTCGGCCCTATGGTCACTACATAAGACCCTGCATCCCTTGGGTGTCAGGTCTGACTGAGTGGCCATTGTAAAAGGTTTTTATGGCTCACAGGTCAGGTCAGGAGGGCTCCCTTGCAGAATTTTGTTTAGGTCCCCAGGGAACTCCAGCTCTGCTAAGAAGACAACAGTCTCCATCTTTTTGGACTGAAGCCTGATGGTAGAGAGTTAACATACTAGACTGCTGGTTGATTACGGTTGTGCTCATGCACACAGCACATGAATGATTTCTGATAGGCCTCAGCTACAGGTTGTTGACAGGCTTCATTTTATAAGGTTAAAGTTTCTAAATTAAAATGTGTTCAGCCAAAATATAGTTGATAGTAAAGGTCATTGCACCCATTTTCAAAGTGAAATTTTATTTTAAAAAAGTCTCCTTTAGCCCTACCAAGAGGTTCTGTTTATTTCACATTGACAGACCATTTGATGGCCTACCAAGTCTTGTGGCTTTTAGGAGTTTCTCAGTATTCATCCATCCATCCATCATCTGCCGCTTAATACCTCTAGTCGGGTTCACAGGGGGGATGGGGGGGCTGGAGCCAATCCCAGCGCCATTGGAGCAACACACACACTCACACACCTATGGGCAATATAGAGTGACCAATCAACCTAACATGCATGTCTTTGGAGATGTGGGAGGAAACTGGAGTACCCAGAAGAAAACCCACTCAAGCATGGGAAGAACATACACACTTCACACACCACGGCCAGAAAAAGGAGACAGTGCTAACCACTACACCACCATGCTGCCTTTCTCATTATTTTTTAATCTTTTTAACTGGCCATCAAACTTGGTTTTCTATGTTATGAGCCTCCTAAAGGGTTAATTGTCTTTGAAGTGCCCAGTTCTTTAAAGTCAATTTCACCGTTAACATGCTTCTGTAGAAGATCTTGGGTTTTCAGCAAAGTGCTCTCTGTGGCAGTCTAATCTTACTCTTTGGCTTGTAAACATCTGTGGCAGTGTATCTATAACTGATGGCACATTTGTTACAGTGGTTTGAAATGATTGTACACATGAATACAAGGTACACAGTGACAGACAAAGCCAAGTTTTTTTCCCCCCTGTGCTATGAAGTGGAAGACATTTCCGTCACGCCGTGACATCACTCAGCACGGGCCGGAGAGCAGGAGGGAAGCGCTGGTGAGTCACTCTCTCCCTCCGAGACGCTTTTATTCCACACTGCTAAGCTAATGGGATCAGCACATGAACTGCACTGACTCCACCGCGACTCCACTGAATATGCCAGTCTCAGGCAGATCAAGGAGCAGCTCACAACTTAGACCTCTGTCACGGAAGGCGGTGGTCTCAGGGGCCTTTAGGCTGACAGGAGAGGTTAATGCAGGAACACAGAGGCTGAAGCAGTGTAGCTTAATTTACACCTCAAAACCCAAAACAAAACCACCCCGATGGATATTGACTATTCATAGCATGAGAGGAGTTGCACATTCAAATGTGGAGCTTCAAATAAAAGCATCTCTGCAAGTGGAATGATTTGAGCTTCAGCCAACGCATCTAGGTATCTTATTCCTTCTGCATTTAACTCAGCTTGCTTCAGGAAACCAGCTAAATTATCTGGCAATTCAATAAAATAACTGAATATATTTACCCCCTGTAAGCATGTCTAGCAATACAGTCAGAGTGCAACAGCCAGGCCAACCTTTGTTTATTTAATCTGCAGCTAAAACAGCCATTAAACACAAGTTATTCATTTTTCAGGAGTTATAGGAAATGCAGAATGATTGCAGCCGCTTAAGTAGTTAGAAAATGGTTGCTAAGCTGTTGCCAGACTGTTGCTATGGCATCCCAGGTGATTGCTAGGGTATTCCTAGGAGGCTGCTGTGGTGTACAGGGTTTTTACTGAGTGGTTCCACTGGGGTAAGGAAGTGGCTGCTAGGGTTTGTTGAAAGTGAATGAAAGTCTATGAGAGGAACAAGGAATGAGTAACGGCAAATAATTAGATTCCAGGTCTTTGCCTTTATAGACCCAGTTTCAGGGTGGACCCAGGATGAGTTCGTGTGATACATTGTATCACTTTACATTAGGATTAGGGACTCGATATTCAGTATCATAATCAATCCGAATGATTCAGTGGGTCATTTATGGAAAAGAACAATAAATATAATCTAAAATGATTCATCAGCAAACTATCAGGTGAATGATTAATCAACTTTTGTACAAAGCTGCTCTTTAAATATTTATTTTGCAGTGTAAATGTGATGTTACTTAGATGACTAGGTTAAGCGTGGTACCTTAAGAATATATTGTTAAAAGCTTTTTTAGCTTTTATAGAAGGAAAAACGGTATCAGACTGATGTCAGTATTCTGTAGATACTCAAGGCTGCACATCGGTGTGAAAACGTGTATTGAGCCAGTTGTAATCTCAATATAGCATGAATATGATTAGCATATATATATATATATATATATATATATATATATATATATATATATATATATATATATATATATATATATATATATATATATATAATTTACCCTGTATACTATCTTCAGCCTATTATGTACAATGTGTTGCTTGAACAAACAGAGCCTCTCAAATAACATTGAGCCTTACTTAGCAAATGTGTGATAGGTGTGTTGCTGCTGATGTGGGTTTCCTCATGCTCAAAGACGCCAGAAACAATGCTTCTTAAGTGTTACTTTTGTCTCAGGAACGATGCTGATGCTTGCCGCTTGGGTATGTCAGTGTCCTCTGGCTCTGATTTGGAATCTGGCTCTACTTTTTTTTTTTTAGATCGTACTGACTCTTGAGGGAAGCTGCTCTGTTCCAGTGATTGGGTCTGATTTCAGAGCAGATGATTCTGCTGATTTCTTCATGACACCTAATTTTGTATAGATGTTATGAACCATTTAAATTTGGCTGCATGGTTAATACCACATTTATCTGTGCTGCAACATGCAACAAACTCAGAACACACATTTATTAAAGAGAGGGACTCCTAGCAATTGTACAAGGTCTGGTAACCCACCAAAACTGTGCCCTTCAGATAACCTTGGGTTTTAGTATGAACACTAGACTTCTGCGTGAAAAGTTTTCCTCAGTAAAACGTGCTTTAAATATGCCAGGCTTGTTGTAGATCACACAAACAGACAGCTTTATACACAGACAAAGTAAATGGAATGACCTTGACATTTTTGAGAATCGATATAGGAGAATCGATATAGCATCACAAAACATAATATGCAAGTGATGTGTATTTGTCTTTTTATAACTGTGTTTTGAAGCTCAGTTAATGGAACCTATGCCTGTTTAGAGCCCTATCAGTTGCATACGTTTCTGTACAATATCTGTCATGGAGACCTTTGTGACAGCATGTCTATTGTCATGTCTACTTAATGTATAAGATATTATCATCATAATAATATAGCTGTAATTATTTTGAGGATCTTTTGTCACACCAGTATAGATTCCTTTCTTTGTTGCCATATATATATATATATATATATATATATATATATATATATATATATATATATATATATATATATATATATATAAAAATGTAAAATGTGCTTTAAATATGCCAGGCTTGTTGTAGATCACACAAACAGACAGCTTTATACACAGACAAAGTAAATGGAATGAACATTTTTGAGAATCGATATAGGAGAATCGATATAGCATCACAAAACATAATATCGGAATATTATGTTTGGTGATACTGTATCAATTCTCAAAAACAAAGTATCGATATACAGTTTTCTGGCAGACAGTGAATCATTGTGTGTTGTGTTTTAACCTCTGACCACTAGATGGCAGTGTTGTAATTCCTTTTTAGCTCCACTCCAACATTAACAAGCAGCATAAGGGTGTAATGCTAGTGTAAGCATTGGCAAACCTGTTCATATAGTGGTGTGTAACAGTAGTAACATCTGAAAAATCTCAATATCTCAATCTCAATATATCACTTTGCTTGCAGTATCGCAGTATATTGTGATATATTGAATCGTGATCCACTGTATCATGATACATATTGTATCGCCAGGTTCTTGCCAATACACAGCCCTACTAGATAGATTGATAGCTGTACATGTGTATAGCTGAATAGCTAGCTAGCATACTAAGATTCTTACTAACTTGGTTTGAGCTTGCTAGGTTGAGGACTTGAGGAGAGGACAGGACAAGGCATGTTGGTGATTGGTTAGTAAAAGCCTACAGATGTTTACCCACTATTAAGGCCACCCATTTTACATCGACAGGAGAGTAATACTGGATGAACAGAGGCAATTGGGGAAGGTATTCATAACACATACTTTGTACATGTATATTGGGGGCGGGGTGGGGGTTGTACACAAAGGAACTTATTAGAAATAAAACACACTTTTAGGTTCACAGGGGCTTTAAAGGTGAAACAAGGAATCTGCTGTAATTCTCAGAGCACCCTTACACTATACCAATAGGTGTCCTTGGGCAAGAATCCTAACCCTACCTTCCTCTACCTGTGCAAATGTAAACTGTAAACCATAATGAGAGTTATTAGATATACTGACTGGTATTAAGATGATTTCACTTGCAAAGATATCATTTTCCACAGAAAATCAATTAATAAATCAACAAAGACACCAAACAAAATTTGCAGTGTAACCAACTTAACAAATGGATGCAGCCTCAACAAGGTCATTGTCAGCTTTTAGCCCACAGAACTGATTATGCTATTTATTATGAAGTGGAGTGGAGTGGAGTGGTGTGGGCGGAGTGATACACAGAAGATGAATCACACACAAAGGCATTTAGATAATAACAAAATAATGATGACTACATTCAGAGATCTGTTATACAAGGCTTAATTGTACTAAGGTGAGCTGTTTAAATTTGAGAATGCACTATGTATCTGTCAGAATTATAAAGATAATACACTTTTACAATATTTTGTGACTACCAAATTTGAGATTGGAGATGACATGAAGATTTTACTCAACTTAAAGGCTACCTCCATAGAAACTTGCAAGGATGCAAGTGATGTGTATTTGTCTTTTTATAACTATGTTTTGAAGCTAGAAGTTAATGGAACCTATGCCTGTTTAGAGCCCTATCAGTTGCATACGTTTCTGTACAATATCTGTCATGGAGACCTTTGTGACAGCATGTCTATTGTCATGTCTACTTAATGTACAAGATATTATCATCATAATAATATAGCTGTAATTATTTTGAGGATCTTTTGTCACACCAGTATAGATTCCTTTCTTTGTTGCCATATATATATATATATATATATATATATATATATATATATATATATATATATATATATATATATACATATACATATATATATATATATTGCTAGTGAACCTGCACATCTAAACATCAATGTTAAGAAGTATTAAATATAATAAAAGTGGTGACTATGTTTGTCTTACAGTTACCTGACAGTGCAATTAAGTAAAAAATATGCTTTAGATAAAAGGTTGATCATAAAATAGTATCTTAAAGCATTTCTTGTCATGAATGTCATGTAATGGCATTAAAATCTTTAAACATTTGGTTTCTTTCACAATTTCTGATATTCTCTTTCAAGGCCTTTATACATATTCATACATCATCTTGCTATTTAAGTCATAACCTGTCCATATTGCTCATAAATATAATATTATTCAATGCTTATGAAATTCCCATATAAGTAGCCTTCATATAAACTAACCACAAATACAAGGCATGCCTATGGTAAGTGAAAATAATTTTAATTTGCAGTTAAATTAGATCTGTCATGATATACCATACTGCCTCCTGAGCGATAGATTAACATCAGTCTAAACACCGGCATGAAGCATCTCAAAGGTAATCGAGTCAGTGGATGGCATGTAATAAGCAATAATTTCATTCTAAATAAGGTAACCACAGTTACTCTATTGAAGATCGCTCCGTCATGAAGCTCTAGGAAAACTAAGATCATTTACATTAACGACTATCGGCCCTAACCCCAGCATTTCCTTAAGGAAGGAATCATTACCACAAAAACATCCTCTTTGGGTTGAGCAATTAGCCCCTTGGTTGCATGCATAACTGAATTAGGCTAAGCTGCAGTCTTGTGCATTAACACATTAGAACACACAGATATAGATTGTGTTACTATTCCCATATTGCAGCTGTACCATCTCTGCTTTGATAGCATTTCATCAATGTTTCAAATTAGAGCCATTTTTAGATACTAACCCCTCCAACAAAAAATTAAAAAGCAGAGAGGCCAACTAATGCTAATGAGAGAACAGACAAAGCTTGTTCAGCAGAGCCCTTGTACATTTCCAACCCGAAAGCCTGAGTGAGCGCCTCCTCCTGAATGCAGAATGAGCTTTGGCACCTTTGAATTTCTTTGATAAACAGTATCTGTCAGCACGGAGAAATCCCTTTGGCGGGCAGGTTGAATTAAAGGAGCAGGGTTTCGTTATTGTACTACTTATGGAAGTGGAAGCCACTTGTTCGGCTAAACCTAACCCTCCCCCATCCCACCCGACCTTTTACTCCCCCCCACCACAAGTGGAGTGAAAAGACTGATCCGTCAGGGGCAGGAAGTCTATGAATAAATACGACAAAGAGTGCGCTGTTTAGAGAACACAAAACCGCCAGGCGCAGAACACATCCAGCTGTTCTGGCCCTCATGAATGATCCATTGTGAAAGAGGAGGAAGAGGAGCAGATGAACTTGTCTTGGGCACGCAGCAAAACAAGCCGAGTCATGAAAATGGGAGTGGACAGATACCGAATTCTGTCAGCCGATGGCAATTTCCTCACTGCCAAAGCTGATATGACATTGTCATGTCACAGCGAAAAGGGAGAAGAAAAATCATGGCACTCACCCTGGGATCATAGTTATGTTTTTCTGAGTGGGCTGCACTTTTTGAGTGGCATGAAATGATATAGGTTTTAGGAGCCAGGGACTGACATGAACTAGAATAACGTGGCCAGACAGTCTGGGGGAGACGAGACAAGCCAAAGACAATTCTCCCTGCTCAGAGCGATGTGGGAGGCTTAATGTGGCTTGAAATTTAAATTCTACTTTTAGAGGTAGTGGCACCCGGAGCCTTCACCTGTAAAACCATGAAATTGAAAGAAAAGGCCGCGCAGCAGTGGCTGAGGCATGAGGGAAAAAATTAGCATCGATCAGAGTCAAAATATGGAGTCGCTTTAATCATGCAAAAGAGGAAAACTATTTGGAGACCTAAAAAAAAAGTCCTGCATAATTCAGTGCTTGAGACGCAAACAAAGCCAAACAAAGTGGTTGGATGTGAAATGCTCCAGAGAAACGTATTGACTATTTAAAGAAAAGAGGTCGGTGATGATGGGAACCCGGGTTTGTCTTCAACACGGCCGTATAATGAACAGTGTAGAATATCCAGTGAACCTACATGTGTCTTCTGAGTTTTTACTCAGTCCTTAGTTTGAATTATACATTATAAAACATTATCAAGCAAAAAACGAGGAAAAATAACACTTCTGTGATGATGATTCTAATATTACGTCAACAATGTTTACCACATTTTTTTTGGGTCAATGTGTTCATTTTCCATTTATTTTCCAATCCGCTTATCTTTTTGGTTTGCGGTGGGGGGGCTGGAGCCTATGCCAGCGCTCATTGGGCAGGGAAGGCAGGAAACACCCTGAACAGGCCACTAGTTTATTACAGGGCACGGACAATTTGATGATGTGCAAAGCATTCAAACCCAATATTCAACTAAAAATAGTACAAAGACAACGTAGCAAATGTTATAACATCCATCCATCCATTATCTTCCGCTTTATCCCGCTAGTCAGGGTCATGGGGGGCTGGAGTCAATCCCAGCAGCATCGGGCGAAGGCAGGGTACACCATGGATAGTTCGCCAGTCCATCGCATGGCCAACATTCACTCACACACACACACACACACACTCACCCCTAAGGACAATTTAGAGTAGCCAATCAACCTAACATGCATGTGTTTGGACTGGGGGAGGAAACCGGAGTACCCAGAGGAAGCCCACTTAAGCAGGGGGAGAACATGCACACTCCACACAGAACGGCCCGTCTTGCTGTGAGGCGACAGTGCTAACCACTACACCAGTGTCGAAACAGTATATGACCATTTTCGAATAGACTAGTAACGTTGTGCAATGCTAAAAAACACCTGGCGGAAGATCTCACAGCTAATTAGATAACCTGGCGACAGGTTGGTATAATGACTGGGCCGGCCCTTCAGAACTAAAGATGGGAGGGGGTTCACCACACTATGAGTGTGTCTCAAAACCTAGTGAGGGTCGACATAGGCAGCATTTCAAGTCAAAGTATGCGCTCCCGACGTGGGTTGTCCTAATTTATACATACCTTAAACATGCTGTCTACTGAGGAACCTTACTTTAACCTGATTTTAAAGAAGAATGCCTCCTCAGCCGCTAAGGCAATCCCATGATGCAACACAGGCAAATCTACGAGCAGTGAAGTGGTTTTAAAATGTAAGTTATTTTGATTCTCTCTGGTGTTTTAATGTGTTTCTTGTCATATAATCACACAAAACAGTATTTTATTATCAACTCTGTAACAAGTCGTTCACCATTTTACAGTTTTATACTCGAGCCATTAGCATTTATGCTAGCGGATTTTTAAGCCTCGGCTATTGTTTTGAATGCCAGCCGGTATCTTAGCAACCAGCTAAACCACCGGTCGCGTGCTGCAGTGGGCGGGAACAAGCTGTGACGCAGTCTCTCTCTAACTAGAGCGTCTCAGTAATCTGTTTTATGAGGAGAGATGAGGAGAGAACACTGCTACTTAAACAGCTGCTACCTAGACAGCCTACTTAGACACTCACTAGGTTTTGAGACAGACCCTGTAACTATGTCCCGTTTTAGGGGCTCTGTCCTTTGAAGGCTGCATGTGAAGACCGACCGCATCACAACAGCACAAATAGGCTGTCCCATTTCAAAGGGTCCTTCATGTGTGGCCAAGAAATGCGTCCTTCTCTTCCATGGCAATGAAAGATCCAGCGGGTGAGTCCTTAACCAGCCAACAAATCCCAAGGCTGTCGGACGCCAGAAGGTTGCTAGGTGACAGAAGCGGTGTTTCGTGAGGCAAGGGTAATGGCGGGAACAACGGTTCTGTGACACAAACAGGAAACCCGCCGTAGAGCAGACCATCTAATTTAAGTTTGGCCTTCACAGTCAACATGTCCTATGAAGGCCTCTGAAATAAGACACAGCTTATGAAAGACTGCACAGGCAAATTAGAATTATGATTCTCAATGTAACATAGCAAAGAACTAGCATTCCATAATTTACACCATATAATATCATTAAAAAATCTCTGTATACAAGGTACAAGGCCCAACACCAATGGTGAATGGTTGTGATCTGCGGGCCCTGAGACAGCACTGCAATAAAACAGAGCTTATTCTTATTGGCACTAAACCCACTCTTAGCAAAACTCCCTCTCTTGTGCTAACCTTTAACAATGCAACTGTTACTTTATATTCCCTGGTACGTAATCTTGGCGCTGTCTTTGACCCTAGCTTATCTTTTGGAGCACATATTCATTATGTAGTAAGACATCCTATTTTCATACTGCAAAAATCAGATCCTCTCTATCTCAGACCGCCGCGGAAACTCTAATTAATGCTTTTATCTCTAACCGTCTAGATTACTGTAACTCTCTCCTTGCTGGTGTTGAATCCTCTCTTCTGTACGAACTTCAAATGGTACAGAATTCGGCAGCGCGCCTCCTCACGCATACTCATTTACATCAGCATATCACTCCCATCTTAACGCATCTCCACTGGCTTCAGGTGGAATAGCGCATAAAATTCTAAATTCTGCTCCTCACCTATAAAGCCTTGCATAATCTTGCTTCTACACATCTGTCAGAGCTATACATTCCCTACAAACCTTCTCGCACTCTCAGGTCCTCCTCTGCTGGCTTGCTCTGTGTCCCTTTACCCAACCTATAGGGGTAGGGGAACCGTTCTTCTTCTAGGCTGGCTCCCTGGCTTTGGAACTGGCTTTTTCCCTCTAATGACCAGCTGGAAACTCTATTTCCTCTTTTTAATCTCAAATCAAAACTCTTCTCTTGTGCATACAGCTAATTCTTACCTTGAGGTTACCCTTAATCTATTTGTGTGTTATTTCGTTTATTTTTTATTTTTGGTGATTGCAGTACATTTTAAGCATGTTTGAGTTCTTGAAACGTGCCATTTAAGTTCAATGCATTATTATTATTTTTTTTTATTTAATTTTTTTTATTATTATTATAAAAACATTCACAATTCTGTAGTGGAAATAACTGCGTGTGCTCAAGAACACTTTCTAAAACCATTGTCTGTGAACTCAGTTCCTCTAGACTGGTACCATTACATCAAACCATTTGGAACAATTTTCTTAACAACCATTAAAATGTGTAGACGTTTTGCAAATTGGGTGGAATTCCCTCTTAAATGGCTTTGAATTTCGAATGAAAGCTTTCTGCAATCTTGTAAAGGTGTACAGTCGGCTGTATCAAAGGAATAAAACGCATTATGAGGGCCTGAATGCGCTAATTTCCCTCTGACCTTTCCTTGCAGCGACTTTCATCTGAAAGCATACATCCATTTCTCATCCCTGCCCACAGAGCAACATGAGTGATGAACACGCCCCCCCCCCCCCGGACTCTCCTGATGCAGGACGGCCACCTGGACCTTCGTTCTTTGTGAAAGCAACCGTAACGTCCATAGCACTAGTGCTGCGAGACAGGCCTTACTTTGGCATCTGTATCACCGCAGCGAAGAAGGAGTCGGTCCAGGTCCCTTCCGGCTCAGACGGCCCGGTGTCGGCATCTGCCGCGGTGGTGAAGGCAGAGAGCGGCTGGTCCCTGCTCAGCCGAAGGACGCTCATTACTGACACCATGGGGCCGCCGTGCCTCGCGGCTCTGCCAGCTATGCAAGCCTCCGCTCTGCCTCTCTCTATCTCTCTCACCTCCCCCACGCCAGCCTCTCAGCGGATGCCGTGTCATCTGTGATGCACTGCTCGGCTTCTTTGCTCCAGGCCAGAGCCGAGGAAACAATGGCGATTCCTGACAGTCAAGGCAAGGCCCTCCAAATGGCTGTTGGTTTGCGAGCATAAACAAGGGCTCCTCAAAACAGGGAAGCCATAATTACGTTTGTCATGTCTCTGTGCACGGTTAAAAACCTCAAGTAGGGAGAGCTGCTCCCTCCGGCTGACCGCTGACAAACAGAATTTTTCACTAGCGAGGAGTAATATTGCACGACAGCCGATTCCCCAGTCCCAGAATTTACATTTTCCTTGTGGAGCGATGCACATTAACAGGTTACATGCACTACATGGAGAGAGCTCACAAGGTCTAAGAGATTTCTGTTACAAATGTGGCACCCAGATAAGCAAATATATATCTCAGATAGATGGTTAAATAATAGATAAGTCATTTAATATTAAACACTTCAAACTGGGCTAAAAATTCTATTTCCACTGTCTTCTTGCCCAGGCCTCTGGAGTGATGCCACACTTCTCTCAGCTTTTCCAATAACTGCCAGTATTTTCAAAAGAAGATTGCTGCATCAGTATGCGATTCAGAAAATGACTAGCAATGCTGTTACGACACTGAATAATACAAACACCCTGTAACAATTATGCAATATTAAGATATTGATTGGATTCGGAAAGTTTTCTTGGGTATAATAAATTATTTTGGAGAGGTCAATAAGTTGCAATCACTTTCTTGTGAAACTGTCTTCATAGAGAAATTACATTGTTGGTAGCTAATAAACATTACTCTGGCATGCCTCAAGGCTCAGCCTTTGGCCCACTATCGATGACCTTCAGCATTTTATCTATGTAAAACTTGTAATGTAAAGCTGTACTTGCTTTCAGCACAGTCTCTCTTTTCACTTTTCTTTCTCTCTCTTTGCATCTCAGGACATGGAGAGTATATCCACTGCCTGAAGGATACACACATTTCAACCACCCACCGAAAAAGTAGAAGTTTAACCTTGTCAGGTTAGAGCAGCTACTCTATTGTGCCAAGTCTCCAAAATCTCTCCTTCATCACTGACATCTGGAACGAGCAGACTCCCATGCTGCTGAAGAGTTGCCCTGGTTGCATTTGGCATGCTCCTGTCAATTCCCCTGTTATAACGTGCCGAGAAATTGGCTATCCCTGTTTATTATTCTTTTGGCTTATTTATTACTGAACTTCTGCGACTCCCTCCGCGGTACAAGGTTCTCATGACTGCCAAATCAGAGAAATTCAAAAAAGTCTGAAAATTTAAAAAAGGTGAAAGTGGTGAAGGTGGAAGACCACTGATTGGTGAAAGTGGTAAAGGTGGAAGAACACTGGTTGGTGAAAGTGTTGAAGGTGGAAGAACACTGGTTGGTGAAAGTGTTGAAGCTGGAAGAACTCTGGTTGGTGAAAGTGGTGAAGGCGGAAGAACACTGGTTGGTGAAAGTGTTGAAGGTGTAAGAACACTGGTTGGTGAAAGTGTTGAAGGCGAAAGAACACTGGTTGGTGAAAGTGGAGAGGGTATAAGACCACTGGTTGGTGAAAGTGGTAAAGGTGGAAGAACACTGGTTGGTGAAAGTGGAGAGGGTATAAGACCACTGGTTGGTGAAAGTGGTAAAGGTGGAAGAACACTGGTTGGTGAAAGTGTTGAAGGTGAAAGAACACTGGTTGGTGAAAGTGTTGAAGCTGGAAGAACTCTGGTTGGTGAAAGTGTTGAAGGTGTAAGAACACTGGTTGGTGAAAGTGGTGAAGGCGAAAGAACACTGGTTGGTGAAAGTGGTGAAGGCGGAAGAACACTGGTTGGTGAAAGTGTTGAAGGTGAAAGAACTCTGGTTGGTGAAAGTGGTGCAGGCGGAAGAACACTGGTTGGTGAAAGTGGTGAAGGCGAAAGAACACTGGTTGGTGAAAGTGGTGAAGGCGGAAGAACACTGGTTGGTGAAAGTGTTGAAGGTGAAAGAACTCTGGTTGGTGAAAGTGGTGCAGGCGGAAGAACACTGGTTGGTGAAAGTGGTGAAGGCGAAAGAACACTGGTTGGTGAAAGTGGTGAAGGCGGAAGAACACTGGTTGGTGAAAGTGTTGAAGGTGAAAGAACTCTGGTTGGTGAAAGTGGTGCAGGCGGAAGAACACTGGTTGGTGGTGTGATTTGTGTTTTTTCCCCCCAAAATGTATGCATGAAAAAGTTATTTAAAGTGATTTCATGTAAAAGTATGATTATTATAATTATACATAAAAACTAAAAAAACACTTTGGTCATTTGTGACCCCTTGTCCCTCTCACCATCACTGGAAGAACTAGAACCTGTATATGTCATTACAATTTCACATCAACCCACTCTAAAATGCTATGGTAAGACCTTAAGAACTAAATTAAGGAAATCTAATAATAAATAAAAATAGTGTATAGAACTGGGGAGTCTTGGTTTCACCTGCAAGCTCAAAATCTAACAAAATCAATCTCTATATAATTAATTATTGATATAAAACATAATGCAAGTATATTAATGTACATCATATATGACATTTTAAAGGCATGCCAGAATGTTCCTTCACACTAAGGCCTCTATTATTTCCTCTCAAGTCGTCTATATGAATCTGGTAGAAGAACACAGTTTTTTTTCTCCATATAAAAATAATTACTCCAGCTGTTGTTTGATGTACTTTTTCTCATCTTCTCGTATCCTGTGACTTTGGTTTCCATGCTGGAGGATTTACACTTTTCCAATGTAGCAGGGTTTCATCGCTGGCTGCCTACCTGTTATCATGTTATTTTGACTGAGTTTCTTATTATAGAGATCTATTTTCTAGCATAGAGAACATATTCCGAACACATAGCCCCTCTGTCCCGCGTCATGCCATTATACGGTCTCATGTGCCACTCTGCAATCTTATGCAATGCCTTTCTGCAGTCTGGAAGGATCAGCCGCTTGATTTAAAATTCCGACTGTGGCGCGTTATAGTGTAAACATTAATGTTTTTCAATTTTGAATTTAGAACAGGAATACATATGGATTATTTTTTCCTCATTTAACAAGCGAATACATAATGCACTTTCTGGAGATGTGCACCAACATTAAATATAAGCACTCAAGAACAACAACATAAAAATAGAAATGTCTTGAATAATGACCCATAAAAGTTACCAAGAAGGCGACAACCTTGAATCAATGTTCCGCTTGCGGAAAATTCTGATGCATCAGTTGAAATTGATTCCATTTATTATGCAGCGGTGAACTAATCAAAACTAAGCAGAGTGAGTATAGGGGAAATGTGGGCAATTTGTAGCTTTCATGTGTATGTGCCGAGAGAGCAGACTGGCATGTTAATGAGCATTGTTGGTGCTATACTTTGAGATTCTGTATATATTTGAGTGTCTTGGCTGCACCAGAAGGGGATGCAATATGTGTTATAGTGGACATATACTTCCCACAAAGTCTAATTTTTATAATAAATATAACCATATGCCAAGGCAAAAAGATTGAAACATTATGGGTAAAACTCATTAACTACAGTACTGAACAGAGACCACCCCTAATTTATATAATTTCCAGGAAAAGCATTCAAGTTACTAAGTTTTCAGAAAGCAGGAAATGTATTGTGGTGCCAGAGAACACCCAGCTGTATTTATTCAAATAAAAGGAAAAGAAAGACATGTGAGCATTTATGGCCAGATATATTTTTAAGGGTGGGACCCATGTCCCAAGACCACCAGAATTCAACCTTGTTTCTTTTATTACATCTAATATCTTTTATGTTTCGATGGCTGTTGGGGTGGAACAGTTTTACTAGGCTGCGTTCACACCAGATCCAGAGTTTCTTGTGTTTACTGTTCACGGTATCTTATAAATGTCCAACATTAGTCTGAACAGACCTCCTAAACTGACCGGCATGCGCACAAGGTCAGCACTTCACATGGTGTGCTTATCCACAGCTAAACAACCATGACTGCCGATTTCGGTTGCATCTTCGCCAGCATCACAGGGGCGACCACACTCCTGTGCGAATGACGGCAACCGACGACTGGGCTTATCATCACGTTTGAGCTTGTTTTGAATAGGCACATGATTCGGCCACACCCATTTTTCTTAAATCTTTAAACTTTACCTTCAGACTTTAAACTTTCCTTTAACGTTGCAGCCTCTTTAATCTATGGCCATAGTTGCAATAAATGTCTTCCAAATTTGTATGACAGAAATGGGTTTAAGGTCTTGGCAGCATGAATTTTAGGTTTGATATAAAAGTCACATGAATCTGGAGTTGAAACTAAGTTGCATTGTCGCACGTGCTGTAAGTATTGGACCTCATATGGAGGTGTCTCAAATCAAAAGAGGAAATATTAGATTCAGTGTGCTTTTTGCTGATAACACCACCACACAGACAGCACATCTATGTCACTTTAAATTGAATTAAAGCACTAAATGTATACCTGGATCTGTTGTAATGCAGAACAATCTACCAGAACCTTGTCATTGTGTTTTATTGTGTTCAACAACAATCATGTTCACAGTGTTCTCATGAGCAGTACTATAATGCAGTATGAAACCTGACAGCATAGTGAAGCAGCATTATGTTTAATTGCTTAAGAGTAGTTATTAGGTGTGTCTCAAAACCTAGTGAGCTGACTACATAGGCAGCATATTACGTCATAGTATGTGCTCCTGACATGTAGACTGTCCCAATTCTTACATACCTTAAACATGCTGTCTACTGAGACACCTTATTTAGACCTGATTTTAGGGAAGCATTGAATGCTTCCTCAGCCGCTAAGACAATCAAATGATGCAACGCAGGCAAATCTACGAGCAGTGAAGTCGTCTTAAAATGTAAGTTATTTTGATTCTCTGGTGTTTTAATGTGTTTCTTGTCATATAATCACACAAAACAGCATTTTATTATCAACTCTGTAACGAGACAATGATCATTTAGCAGCTTTATACTCGAGCCATTAGCATTTATGCTAGCAGATTTTTAGGCCTCGGGCTATTGTTTTGGATGCTGGCCGGTAGCTTAGCAACCAGCTAAACCACGGTCATGTGCTGCAGTGGGCGGGAACAAGCCGTGACACAGTCTCTCTCTAACTAGAGCGTCTCAGTAATCTGTTTTATGAGGAGAGATGAGGAGAGAACGCTGCTACTTAAACAGCTGCCTACCTAGACAGCCTACTTAGACACTCACTAGGTTTTGAGACACACCCATAGTAGACTATTGTTCACTAGGCTGGACTGAGGTGGAACAACACAGCCTTTTTTTTTTACATCATACCATCAAAAACCATACACAGAAGAATGTATGCGTGGAAGTGTAAAGAGCCAATCAGAATACCACCAACAGAATCCTGTGGCCAGATGAATGTACGTTTCTGCAGATTAGACTATATAACACCTTACTGATGCATTTATATTGCCTTAGGAATATAGGATTCATATGAAGTGTTTCATTGGATTTACTCCTTCTTATGCAAGTGATAAAATGAGAATAACTGGCCATTTTGACTGGAAATGAAAGGTCGTCTACTACTTTAACAGCCCTGTATTTAAAGACATTATAAAAAATTAATAATACATAAATGAATAAAGAAATGCATAAATAAAATACTGTTCTCCTTAAATGATGAGTATACTAATGCCGCATTTACTTTAATATAAGATGTGCTGAATATGTACAGAAGCCCACTGATAAATGATCACAGTGCATTCAACAATAAAGGCAGCATTAAGCTTCCTTTACACAATGATATGATAAGCTCCTGAATGATGTAATAAGATAATCTGAATGTTAGATAAGATTCATATATATATATATATATATATATATATATATATATACACACACTGCACTGCATCATTGCGAGATGAACTTATTATTAAATGCAAGCCTCCCATGATGGAGGCAAAGGAGAGCTGGGCAAAAGGAGCGAGCATGTTGATTGGCTGTCATTACTTCACAGTGGCTGCAATCTTGGCATCTGGGAGCTTTCACTAAGATGTGCCTGCGTAATGGGAAACCGGAATGACAGGCCCGACAAAATTGGGACGACATGAGTAGAAACAAGCCAGTGCACAATGCCTTGAAATCACAGGGGACGAAGAAGGTTGAATTGAATCCTAAACAGGGAGAGATGGATGTCCCTACAGAATGCACTGATAGAGTTGTGTGCGTTTGTGCACTGGAGAGACAGCCAAGGGAGGACGAGGCATTTTTTTCTCCCCTTTTTTTCTTTTTTTTTTTTTTGGTGAGGGGGTGGGGTGGGGTGGCAGATGGTTGATTCACTTAAATCCCACACATTGCTTTTCACACAATGTGAGGGTGGCTTGAACTTGTCACTGCAGTAGCAGCCCACAGAGGGAGGAGAGGAAAATCAATATTTGCTCGCAGCATCCAAAACATTTTAAGCTCAAGTCGACTGAAGCTGGTTTAAAAAAGAGGAAAAGGCCTCTGTCTTTAGTTACGGTCAGAGCTTTTGCCGTGTAATGCTCTGACAGTCAAAGCACAAAGGCTTTGTAGTGGAAATATTTTGTAATGTACGTTTAAGGAACATGTCTCTTTTTCTCGTTTTTGGTGCCATTCAATGTGAACTGGGTGGGATTCCATTTACTAAACTGAGGCAAATGTTTATAGATAGAAGGCATAAGACTGTATGGGTCTTACAAAAATAACCACAATTCTAATCCATGGCTGGTGCAGTTACACCTTCAGAGGGCAGCAGTGAGTAAAATATGCTTATTTGAGCTTGATCTGTGCTATCAGTGTCAACAGCTAGGAAGAAAGATAGCTACCCAGCCAATTAGGCCACTTCAGGATCATACTTTAAAGGGTCAATGTCACAGAAAACTGAATTCTTCTCACTTTTTTAAAAGGAGACTTCCCTAAAAAGTGCACCACCACCCCACAAACAGCCAATTTTGAATTATTATCACAAACATACATAAACAGAATCTCCACAGCACAACACTACCATACAATGACTAACAAACACAGACTGAAAACACAGAGTATATATAAAACACAAGGTAACGAGAGGAAGCTGGTGACAAGACTGAAGACGAGCGAGAAACAGGTGTGACAGGCGGGGCTAGGGTGGAGACAAGGAGCACATGATCAAAACAAACACCACACAGACATGACAGGACTTAAACAAGGACTTAGACAGGGGAAGACGAGCAGGGCATGACATCAGCACATTTACATATATTGGCTTATTTAGTCTATAGCAGTTTACCCCCACTCACTTACACTGACATTATCAAGTGTGTTACAGCCCAGACTACTTTATGAATGGGGCACTATACAGGGCAGCATCAGAACAGCTAATTTACAATAGACTCATCAAGCTATTTTTTTGGAATGCTATACTAATCCAGAGTAAAGGCTCATTTATGCTCCCTCTACATGCGGAAACGTCTGTATGCATTTCAAGCGATATAACCATGACTGCCCATATACTGGTCTTCGTCAGCTCTGTTGACATGGTTGTTGAGCAACACATCCAGTAGAGGGCAGTTCTGAGTAAAATCAAATCATGGTGGATGAGCTAGTAGTTCTGAAAAACAATGGTTTGTGTCTGCGCTGTAGAGAAGTTACATCATGGTTACATCATTGCTAACCAACTCGCACAACCAATGTTCCTATCCGTATTTAGCGTAGAGTATAAATGAGCCTTAAGGCCTTCGTTTGTTTCCAAAACAGCATCAATTCTTTGTGACATGGTTTCCACAAGATGTTGGAAACATTTCTTTGAGCTTCTGGTCCATGGTAACATTTATTTATTTGTTTTATTTGGATCCCTATTAGCTATAAAAATAGCAGCTATTCTTCCTGGGGTCCATCAAACATAAAACACACATAACAAGAACATATTCTATGTATATTCCAAATGTATATGACAGAAGAATATACATTATCCATATACACCAAAAGAAAAAGAAAAGAAGAACATACTCCATGTATATTTCAGATGTATACAACATAAAATAAATACATAAATAAATAAAAATAGATAAGTAAGAAAAAAAGAAACAAGTAAGAAGTAGAACGTTAGAAAAGTCATTATAATCCTAATAAACTCGCTATTCCCCTCGAACTTATTTCCTTAATCTACTTTCAACTTTTATTTATTTAGTTTTATGATCAGAAATCAGTTAGGTAGTGTTTTTTTAATAGTTTTTTTAACTGTATTTTATTATCAGTTTTAAGCAGTGAGTCAGGTAAGGAATTCCACTCTTTAATAACTCTATAAATCACTGTTCTGCACACGTGGTTAGTTTCAGCTCTCGGTAATTAAAAATAATTCTTAGTTGAGTATCTTGTCCTATTGGTTTCTCTCTCCTTTATTTGTTGTAACTGATCATAAAGGCTCTTTGGATATTTTAACTCTTGTGTATTCTTTATGAGTACCACAAGGTTTGTCTTAAACCTGTCTTCAACCTTCAACATGATTGCATTATGCAGTTTCTGCAGATTCAGCTTCTCCTTTATGCTATGAATCTACATTTCTACCACATCCTAAAGAAAGGTGTTTTATTGGATTCACATCTGTTGACTAGGAAGGGCTCTCAAGAACACTGAGCTCACTGTCATGTTCATGAAGCCAGTTCGAGATGACTTGCTTTGTGACACGGTGCATTATCATGCTGGATGTAGCCATAAAAATATGGTAAATTGTGGTTATGAAGTGATGTACATGATCAGCAACAATACTCGGAACAGCTGTGGCATTCAAGCCATGATTGATGGGTTTGAAGAGAGCCAAAGCGTGCTAAGAAAACAGCCACTAAACCACCTTCTGAACTGTTGACACCAGGCAGGTTGGGTTCATGGATTCATGCTGTTGGCACCAGAATCTGACCATCTGTGTGGCAGAAATGGAGATTCATCAGTCAAGTTTTTCTGGTCTTCAGCTGTCCGGTTTTCATGAGTCTGTGTCCACTGCAGCCTGGTTTCTGGCCACAGCATCTTCTGCTGTTGCAACCCATCCACCCTCAAGGTTGTTCTTGATGCCCTTTTTATGCTTTTCTACTTTTCTGACGCACCGTATATTTTCTGTCTGGCCAGTCTCCCTTGACCTCTTCCACCAACAAGACATTTGTTTTCATAGAACCGCTGCTCACTGGATGTTTTTGTTCTTTACAGTTCTTAGTAAAGTCTAGAGCGTGCTATATGTGAAAATCCCTGATCAGTAGTGTAAGAAATACTTAACTCAGCCTGTCTGACACCAACAATCATGGCACAGTCAAAATCAGAGTCAAATCACATTTTTCCCCATTCTGACGGTTAATGTGAACATTGCCTGAAGCTGCTGGCCTGCTGTATCTGCATGATTGTATGCACAGCACTGCTGCCACTTGATTGTCTGATTAGATAATTGCATGAATGAGTAGGTGTGCATGTATTCCTAATAAAGTGCTTCGTGAGTATATATATATATATATATATATATATATATATATATATATAATCAATCTTAAAGGCACAGTAACAAAACCAGCCTGTTTAATTCTAAGTGATAAAGAAAGGTAGGATCATATCCTCATATGATCATATAAAAGTGTATGACTGTTGTTGATACTTTCCACCAAAAAAAACCACATAAATGGAACAAATGAAATGCTGGAAATGTATAAGATATACATACACTAGATATAATACACTATATTGCCAAAAGCATTCACTCACACATCCAAATTGAATTCAGGCGTTCCAATCACCAATGGCCACAGGTGTATAAAACCAAGCACCTAGACATTGCAGACTGCATCTACAAACACTTGCAAAAGAATGAGTCCGTGAAGCTCAGTGCATTCCAGTGTGGTACCGTGATAGGATGCCACCTGTGCAACAAGTTCAGTCATGTAATTTCCTTGCGATTAAATATTCCACAGTCAACTGTCTTTCTGCAGCCAATCTACAGACCTCCAAACTTCATGTGGCCTTTAGATTAGCTCAAGAATAGAGCAAAGAGAGCTTCATGGCACGGGTTTCCATGGCCGAAGAGCTGGATCCAAGCCTTACCTCACTAAGTGCAATGCAAAGTGTTGGCTGCTGTGGTGTAAAGCATGCTGCCACTGCACTCTAGAGCAGTGGACACGTGTTCTCTGGAATGATGAATCGCGCATCTCCATCTATCAATCTGAGTTCATGTGCCTGTGAAGGTAGAGTTGCGACTACTTTTGGCAACATAGTGTATGACCCCTTAATAATTTACCTAGAACAATAAAAGACATGACACTGCACTGTTCATATGGTATTAAACAGCCTGGACTGTTTCCAATTAAAACAGAGCTCATTTACATATCTCAGTCTTAATGGCAGAGTAACAAAGTCAGTCCTTTTAATTGTAAGGGATAAAGAAAGAGTTGGAAACAAATTACTGAATTAGGGCCATATTGGGTATATAAACCCACACTAATGTCGTAAATGTAGGATTTGAAACTATGACCATGGCTGTGAGTAACCTCCGGTTCTTAACAGCCCAAGTTATCCTTTACATTAAGAGGGCATCTATAAACCATCCGCGTAGCCATAAAATGTATTCCCTAAATTGGATGCTGAAATATGATGTAGAGATTGTCTCAAGCTCTGACGAAATTCCAGTGACACCACCTTGGCAGGCCAGCTATGGATTTGTTGTCTCTTGTATGACACTTTAATCGGTGCGTGGAGGCTGTTGTGGGACACCGGATCACGGATAGTGGTTTATATACTGTATGTAATGAGGGTATTTGTTATGCAATATGGTATCTATTTTTTTTTTCCAGAGCTTATCATGTGACAGCCAGCATCCAAGCGGGCTCGTAATGGGAATAGAGCAGAGACAGCAAGCTGCCACTGGCATGGCTGCTCAATAAGGAGGAAGAGGACGGCGTTCCTTGGAGAAGTCGGTAGTGACGCCATGTTTTGTGATGTCGTGAGGCTGTCTGAAACAGCCCGATAAAACTCGGGGCTGTCTCCGTCCTCCTCCGAAAAAGCACCCGTGACCTTTTATTCATGCACTGCGGTGATTGCAAAGTGTTTCGAGAAGCTGGGACGTACCTGTGCTGACAAAAGGCCCATCCATTTTCGGCGAATCCATTCCCTTTGTTGCTGTAATTGTTTGCTTGAAGGCTGATCGGAGACAACAGCTTCGATGAGTCCCAGGGCTACGGGCGAGATGACCGGTGTTGCTCCATTTTAAACAATCAAGTGGAGGAATAAAAACAACAGCGCTAAAGGTTAATGTATTCTGATTTCTTTCAATGTGCAAATGACTACATTTTGAAAAGAGAGATTGAGAGAGAAAAAAAAACGAAAGCGCTCAACCAGGAGTCCGTTTTGTTGATCTGCATTAAACCTCAACGCGCAGACAAATGCATTCACATCCAAAAGATTGCTTTTAAATCAAACTGTCAGAATCCAAAGCATACATATGGTTATAGTTAATAGATGCTCAATATGTATCTATTTTGCGATATGAGGTAGGAAGAGTGTCAGAAAAATTTGATTTATGCTTTCTGTGTAAAATACTACTATTATCCTACAGCAGTAATGATACGGGATGGGGAGAGTGGCAGCAGTTAGTGTAAAGCGGCTGCCTCGGGGATTTAAAATGAATAAGCTTCAATACTGCACTCAAAGCTTCAAACATCTGCAAGTTGCATCTTCAGGCATATACATATACAGTAAACAGAAGAGCAGTCATGGAAATAACTAAAAATAGCTTAGCTCCTTTTTCCTGTTTGGGAGATTTTAATCATTGTTTTTCATTTCACTTTGAATTTGGATTCCGCCTCAAGCATGACAGCAGCAAAAAGCATTTAGAGAGAGAGAGAGAGAGAGAGAGAGAGAGAAAGAGAGAGCACTTCTTGTTTTTTTTTTGTTTTTTCTTTATTGTCAGCGGAAATCGAGCACTTCAGCACTAAATCTTCAGGGTAACTGCAACAATTCTGGCTGACGCAAACAGCCAATCCAGCATTTGCAAAGCAAACACACACTGTGGTATCCGGTCAGGTCCTCACTACACAGCTGTTATGAAAGAAAAGAAAGATGTCTCCGGGAAAACACTGCTCCTCTCCTCTCTAAGGCCGGCTCCGAAAGGGGCCAATTTAATAGCCATCCTGAAAACAACACAAGGCACGACTGGTTTCAAATCCAGAGGCAAGGCAAAGGTTTGTCCTCTGGGCTGGAAGATCAAGATGATTACATGGAAGGTTCTAAAGAAATAGGGTCCCACAAAGATTCTACCACTTTCAAGTGATTCTTTAGGCTTCATTCATTAAAATAGAGTGAGTTGGCCTAATGTGGGACCCCTAGGCACTATTTGGTGCAGGTCTTCCCCAAAGAAATGGAGGTCAGTAAAACTATAGGCCAACACAAGCTGTGTAGATATCATGTGATCAAAATCACATCACTTGCTTAAACATCACGCCCAAAGATTATGGTGGAAAGAGCTTTCGAATGGGAGTACCACATGTAAAGACCACCCAAAAAAATATGAAATTAAAATAGTGCTTTAACGGAATTCATGTTAAGGATATAAATCACAGCACCCACAGACCAGCTGTTCACTGTACAAGATTCACTCTTACCTCTCTTATGAAGGTATAATGGAGCAGTTAATGTAGCGGAAGCTTATAAATATCAAGGAGCCAAGGCTGTCGGATTAAAAGGGGTCTAAATAAAACCCTGTGAGTGCAAGTTTTCAGTGTTTTCAGGTAATCGATAGAAACATGCTCTTTGATTTTGGGAAGGAATTAAAGTACATCTAAAACCATCCTCCTCCATTAGTCCTGCACTGAATATTTGACATTTTATTGAGCTTTGAATAATGTACCTGTCCTATTTGTAAACAGTCCATCATAAGGCCAATATACACTTTTGAAAAAGGTTCAACTAGTTTAATACAGAATATCGATATGCAATTGTGGCTTCTAATCATATCCAGAGTTTGCTGTGTGCTCAGTAAGAACTGAAATCATGGAGCAATAACAAAAAGAGTAGGGTTATGAAATTGTGATACAGTTTAATGCTGTGATCGCTTTTGCTAAGGCGAACAAGGCAAGACAAACAGGGGCCCAAAATTTTGTTCACAGTACAAGATTCACTCTTACCAACTGCACGAGGACAAAGTCAGTTTATTATATAGTTTTCCCGTTTTACCTTAAATAGTGTCTCAGGTGGCAGAATGTACCTGCTGCATCTTTTAAGGTGGAACAAGATTATGCCTTCAGTATGTGTGAGTATTGCATTGTGTATCTAGTGTTACGACCCATCTATGGGTTCGATCACAGCCGTAACATAAAAGATGGACAGATATTAAAGATGTTTCTTTCATTCATAAATATCACAATATCTACAGGACACAGGACAAACGTCGGAGTGGGCCATGCCAAAATAAGAAACAAAAACTGAAAAAAATGAGTAAATAAATAAATAATGAATTCAGAATCTAACTTACCTATCGCCAAAAGTAAAGAAATATAAATACAACTCTTTTACCTAACTCCCTAACTAGCCCAAAACAAGAGAAAAACAGACATACCAAAAGAAAAGGCACCCACTCCTACACCCTGGTCTCCAAGTAGATAAGAATGACTAATGTGATGGATAGTTCAGTTACTTTGTTGTATGTGCGCTAGAGATAAGATGCTAGACACAAACGAGTTTACGCTGCTACATCAAATAATCAATTCAATCAGTATACCAATGTTAAGACATTGATACAACTAAAAGATCACCCCAAGCCACCATGGAGGAAAGCCTCCCCGAAGACTGCGGTCCTGGGGATTAAATAGTCCAGCACACAGGGTCTTCCAATCAGACGCCTAATCCCCAGCCAATCACATCCAAGGTAGGTAGGGCCCTTATCAGCAGAGGAAAGAGAGAAAAACACTGAGAGAGAACACAACATATGTTCTACGGATGTAACACTAGATAATATTAAATTAAATAAACTTCCTATATTTTTTTATGAGGATGTATTTATGTTTAATAATGGGGTGACTGCAGATCTCATTAAAACAGTGTGCTTCTGTATGTATGTGTGCTTATAAGGAGCACTCTTGCCTGTTTTGAAGTCAAGGATAATGTTAGGAATAAATGTCAGAATTCTGAGGAAAAGCAATGAATTTCAAAAACACAGATATAAAATCCTTCCACGTACTTCTATGCATATTAATGATTGCTTCAGTGGAATTTGGCCTATTTCAGATCACAGTGGCAAAGAAGAGAAATATGACAGGGAGAGAGGAACAGAGAGAGGCAGGCAAAGCATCTTAGTTACTGACCTGAAAAATGATTACATGAATTCAGGTGATTCAGCGTGGACTTTTCAGTTTTCCGCATTTCAGACGTAACTATTGCACAACAGATGCAGACTGTCTGCGACAGCATTGCGCACCAATACTGATATTTCTACCATTTCATTTCATGGTTTGATTAGGATGTATCCTAGGGGTTTTGGAACGGTACTCTGCTAATCCACCCTATACAAATTTTGAGGATTTGGAGACCTCTCTGGTCGATATGTGTAATTACATGCAGCGAACCGAAGGATGTTTTGCAATGTCAAATCAGGCCTATTATAGTTTTTAATGTTTTTTTTAATTTCTCTTTAGCTTTTCGTTTTGTTTCTTGACTCCAGTTTAGTTCCGTGTGGTGTTTGCTCCAGGTACTCCGGTTTCCTCCCACAGTCCAAAGACATGCATGTTAGGTTGATTGGTCACACTAAATACCCCGTAGGTGTGTGTGAGTGAATGTTGACCATGCGATGGACTGGCGACCTGTCCATGGTGTACCCCGCCTTCGCCCGATGATGCTGGGATTGGCTCCAGCCCCCCATGACCCCAACTAGCGGGATAAAGCGGTAGATAATGGATGGATGGATGGATAGGCTCCAGTTTAGTTTGAGTTGGCCCTAAGAGTTTTAGTTTTTGTTTCATTTTCTGAAAAGCAAAAAAATCAGTTTAGCTTTTATTTAGTTTCAGTTTTAGTTTTCTGTATTATGTTGAACGGTATTTCTTAAAGACAAGGAAAAAAGAAGAGAACCACTTCTAAACTAATTTCTGCACTGAAAACATAATAAAAGCTAAAAGTTTTGTTTCAATAAGTCCATTTAGATTCAGCTAGTTTTGCAGTAGTAGTACAGTTTAGATTTAGCTCTGTTTAAAAATGTATGTATTTTTGTTTTTAGTATAGTTAACATTTTTCTCCTCAGTTAACCACAACAGCCCTGCTTCAGACCCTTTCTCTGAGTGGGTGATTGTAATCATATGCAAATGACATAACATCACTGTTATGCAAACTGGAACAAACTGCAGATGGATGGCAGTAGAGATCTTCCACATAGGGGGCGCTATCACACACTTCACTATCAAAAATGCCTGTGGTTTGCGTTGTTTATGGTTGCTTAAAAGCGGTTTAACCAAAAACCACAAGGAGCTTTTGTTGAGTGCCAAAAGTTGATGTTCATGAGGAAAAAATGCAAGAAATCAAAGGAAAAATGGCTACAAAGATAACTTACTAGTCTATGTCTGTGGTCAAGACGATACTGAAGGAACTTCCTGTTCCAGTTTCTTGTAGTTGTTGGTTTAAATCACCAGTGCACAGTCACAGCACCCACAGAGCAACTGTTCACAATACAATATTCACACTTACTGACCACATGAGGGTAAAATCAGCTCATTCACCAGTTTTCCTGTTCCATCTTAATTAGTGTCCCTTTAGACCAGGTGTTGTAAGCTTTTGAATTAAAGCCATAATTAAATGGAACGCAAAGCACCTGATCTCACTTCATCATGAATAAAATATACGGCCATTAATAAGAAAGTTGGAACAAGAAAACTGACAAATAAACTGTGTTGATCATAGGTGAAAACTGGTGAAAGACTTAAAACCTAGTGTTACATAGGCAGCCATACTAATAATGACAAGTGGTCTAGCAGAGTTGAATGTTTGTTGCTGGTTAAACTGCAAAGCAATAAAAGAAAACCAAATAATCATCACTGTGGAGCACCTTGACACTGATAACAACCCAACCACTAACAAACAAGTTGTATGCCTCTGTACTTTTGTAAGTTGTCTTGGTAGTTTTAATATCTGCTGTCATGTGTCTAAAAACGAGTATTTAAAGAGAACAAAGTCAAAACTTGATAAACAGTGTGTCGTCCAAGGATCTGAGTGAATCATCAAAAACTGTAATTATATCTTCATCAGTATAATGCTGATTTTGAATTTGGGACCTAAACATTTGTGCATGCAATGTTAATATATAAAGTTGTATAAATGGCTCGAACTCCCAGGAAATGAGGGAACTTGCAGGTTTTACAAAAAAGACATACATAATAAATCTTTAAATAATGATTTACAAATAGTTTTAATCTTCTATTCCCTGTATGTTCCTAGTTTAGTCTGGTAGAAGTCTATATAAAGAGCTTCAGTTTGTAATATACCATCAAAAACATCAATCAGCCTTTCAAAAGAGGCAGGAAATGGAGGAGATAAGAACAGGAAAAACAGTGAAGACAGTATGTCACCTAATCTTTTCAATAGTACAGGAGGGTTATGAAGGTATAATAGAGCAGTTAATGTAGCGGAAGCTTATAAATATCAAGGAGCCAAGGCTGCCAGATTAAAAGGGGTCTAAATAAAACCCTGTGTGTGCAAGTTTTCAGTGTTTTCAGGCAATCGATAGAAACATGCCCTTTGATTTTGGGAAGGAATTAAAGTACCACTAAAACCATCCTCCTCCATTAGTCCTGCACTGAATATTTGACATTTTATTGAGCTTTGAATAATGTACCTGTCCTATTTGTAAACAGTCCATCATAAGGCCAATATACACTTTTGAAAAAGGTTCAACTAGTTTAATACAGAATATCGATATGCAATTGTGGCTTCTAATCATATCCACAGTTTGCTGTGTGCTCAGTAAGAACTGAAATCATGGAGCAATAACAAAAAGAGCAGGGTTATGAAATTGGGATACAGTTTAATGCTGTGATCGCTTCTGCTAAGGCGAACAAGGCAAGACAAACAGGGGCCCAAAAGAAGATGTACCATTAAGTGTAATGCTGCCTCAAGTTGCGCATATCTTGATCATTCTACAAAAAACATGACAAAAAATAAATAATTTTTAATTGTGTTAATTGTGGTGTGTTAGTTTAGTTAAAATTGTGCTGTGTTAGTTACTTTGCAATCAAGCGCAGGCTCGTGTTTTTTAATTTTTCTTTGCATTATATTTGGCTAAACAATCTAAGGGCAGTGTAGTGGTTAGCACAGTCTCCTCACAGTAAGATGATCCGGGTTGGATTCCTGGTCCGGGTGGTTCTGTGAGGAGTGTGTATGTTCTCCTCGTGCTTGAGTTGGTTTCCTCCGAGTACTCCGGTTTCCTCCCACACGTCCAAACACATGCAGTCCGGTTAATCAGTCACTCTAAATTGCCCGTAGGTGTGAGTGTGTGAGTTGGCCATGCAATGGACTGGCGAACGGTCCATGGTGTACCCCGCCTTCGCCCGATGACGCTGGGATTGGCTCCAGCCCCCCTGTGACCCTGACTAGCCGGATAAAGCAGCAGATAATGGATGAATGGATGAATAAATGAATCTAAGGGCATTTATTTACTGTCTTTTTGTTTTTTTATGCAACTCTGTTTTCTAATATGGCTAATTAGCTGCATTCCTTGATATTTATAGTTAGCTTATTATATTGACTGATAAGAGATGATACACTGTACTCTTTTGTGCTGACAAAAAAGTCCACATTTACACAGAATTAAGCAAAACCAAGTGTAAATATGAGCTAAAACATGAGGTAATTTTTTCAGGGGTCTATAAGGATGTGCACCACCAAAAAAGAAGTGTATTGGTGTCCCATGATATTGATTTTACTAAGTCACACATATCTTGATCATTCTAAAAAACATCCCAAAAACAAACTTGCGTGTTAGTGTGTTAGTTACTTTGCAGGAAAAAAACAGCTTAGACCAGCACAAAGGCACAAAATCTGATTTATGCTGGCCTTGTGCTGGTCTGATGCTGGTTTAGCTGCTTACATATATCGTCATGCTGGTTGACCAGCATTCCAACATCCGAAACACAACATATGCTGGTTCTGATGGCGATCAGCATATCAGCCTCTATTGCCTGTCAACAGCATACCAGCATCCAAGACACAGCATAATAATAGACAGTTTTTTTCTGCCATGGTCTCAACATAGCAAGTTAAGTAATAACTCTAAAAATAGCAACTGGTGCTAAAGGTTCTGATACCTTATACAGTGAAGAAATACCACTATGTGCATTGGTCTTGTTTTGTTTTCCTTTATATTATGTAATATCCTTAATGTTGGGAAGTTAAAATGTTCTGATTTTAGGCTTAATCAAATGACTAAGATAATAAGATAATTAAAAACAGTGTTGTGTAGTTAATTGGCATGAGTCATGCTTGTCTTACTTGCTCAGATGTTGACATTAAAGCAATTTAACAGCTGTATTTAAACAGAAAACGTCTACGGTCGCAGAGTCACGGCAACGTACAGCACGAGGAGCTGAACATCGTTCACAGCGGTAGTTAAAGGAACCAGATGGTCAAAGCATTTAATGCTTCTAAAAGCTTCCTCACAGCCAGTTATTACATTAAGTGTGCCATAGAATGCATTTAATTGAGCATCTAAATGGTTATCTGATGTCTACATAGAAGGTATGTGACTTTGGTCTAGATGAAAAATGCCCAGTTGAAGTTTTACATGGTGATTTACACTCTATGATTTGGCCCTGATTTTTCCTTTTTTTGATGAACTCATGAATGGTTTCATAAGCTCTGTTGTGATTTGCTGTTCTACAGTGAGACAGTACAATGACTACACAGAAGCAACATTTAAAAATAGACACAGATGGAAAAATAACATGAGCCTCTATATAAATAAGCATAGTTAGCTATGGAGCTTGCTAGTAGTTAAAGTTTCAAGTTTCAAGTTTACTTGTCATTTGCACATCATGTCAGGACATACATGCTTGGGGCGAGGCTCAGATAATAACTGTACAGCAGAGCAGCATTATATATAGTAGTATATATATAGCAGTATTAGTATAATATTAGAAAAAGTAGTAGTATAATCTTGAGTAAATTAAAGTTGCTACTCACGCAAAGTAAATAAACTCACACAGCATGGCTGCTACTTACAGGTTGTTGTTGGGGTGGTGATGCTAATAAAGGTGGCACTGCGCCTCTGTTCAGTCTCTTGCAGTGTCAGTGAAGTTGGCTTCCTGTTGACCAGCTTGTTTTGCGAATTCTCTGTTCCACCTTAAATAGCACCACAGACCCATTCTGGCACCTGTACAAGCTGTAGGATTTAAGGTGGAACATTCCATTAAAAAGATGGTGAATATGAAGCCAACTTCAGCCTTGGTTAAAGATGAACCTCAACCATGTACCGCTGATAGTTTGGTTCTTTGTAAAGGGAATGAAGAGCACTGACAGCCTGGAGGAACAGATTTCACCATATTCATAGACCATCATTTTCATTGCTGCTGCTTCGTTTTCATATGTAGATTTTTGAGGCATAAATATTAATGAGTCATGATTATTACATAGTCTAGGATTTTTTTGAAATTTTGAAATCAGTCTATTTTACTGACCTCTTTTTTTCAAACGTGGGATTTGAACAAGGAACAACAGAGTTTCAGATTCGGTCAGTTCTATGTACTGAACTCTCCTTATTCAACTACGCCAGTGTAAAGATTTTCATTCTATTTCACCTTTATATGATTACAAAAATGCTCCTAATGCCTGTTAAATGATCAGATAAGAGCTGGGTGCAGGGCATTGTAAGACAAAGTAGTACCCGAAGAAAACAAATGTATTCAGATTGACCGCTATTTTACTACTACAGTCAGCTTTACATACAGAAGCACGCATGTAAGTTTACTGATGACTTTAAATGGCTATATTTGCTTTTTAGACTTTGGTTTCTATCACCACTGTTAAAAATGGTCAGTAAGGCTCTCAACTAGGGCTGCAGCTATCAATTATTTTAGTAATTGAGTATTCTATTGGTTATTCCATTGATTAACTGATAATCGGATAAAATAATTGCTTTATTAAAGAGCAATAGTAAATATATAAGATAAAGTAAGACATTAACATTAACATTTTATTGCTTAAATTGCAAATAGTAAGGTTTTATAGAAAACAAGTTCTATAAGCTGGGAAAGTTCAGTTGCTTGCTTTCTGAAGTTAGCTTCTTATTTGAATTCCCCGTTCCACCTTAAATGGTGCAGAAGTTGCATTCTAGCTCCTGGAACTGCTCCATCATTTAAGGTGGAACGGCAGAATTCACATAACAAGCTAACTTTCAGCCACGTCTTTCTTCAGGTTTATGATCAATAACGGCTACCTCGGATAGCTCGGTTTACAGTAGACTTTGGACACTGGTTTTCTCTGGCCCGTCTCTTCGGTTCGCCTCTCCTTGTTTTCTCTCTTTTTCTCTATTTTGCAATCCGCTCCATCAAATCACATCTTCTTCCTGTCACCTGGCAACACAATAAGTGCTCGCTATGCAACAGTAGAAGTCATCCATGCGAAACAGTGCGCAGTATATGTTTGTCTGGATTAAACGAATCAAGTAACTCGATTACAAAAGATGATTTTTTTTACTCAAGTTTCTTAAGGAATCTTTTCAGCCCTACTCTCAACAATGTATCATTTCACATTAAACCACTCTGAAGTACACCTCAATGGTTTAACGACGAGTTTTGACAAATAAAAATACATTTATGGAATTCCCTGTTTAAAATGAGTTGTGTTAATTATTTATCACACTGTTATACCCAGTAGCTTTGACACCTCTAATATCGATACACATATACAGACCGTTCATATCACCCAGCCAAACTACAGCCTTGCCAGCCTTTATTTTACTAAACAGCATGCATGAGCATGTCCGGAAAAGGTGACCTGGTTCTTGATTACATGATAATCGCAGTGATATGACAGATTTGTCAGTGTGAATATGAATTTGCAGGAAGAGACTGGGGATAATCATATTAGCAGGGTGACATTTAGCAATCCACGAGCTGCGGGCTGTGGGTGACCTTTAGCTGAGCATATGGTTCAGTGCTGAATACCTGTAGTGAATTGTGGAGTGCATCTCTTTTACAGTACGCTATGTGGCCCACCGGTGGCCTATAAAGCACCACTGAGTTTTCAATTTGCCACTTGGAAATGAGATTTGACTTATTTTCACATTATTTTCGGGTGCTTTTGTTTGCCTTCTCCAAGTTTAGAACCATCGTTATTGTAATTACCATGCTGTGCAGAAACATAATCTTTTCCTGTAATCCTTTGGTGGAGAGTTTGGGAGCCAGCTGACCAGGGGCAGACTATTGTACCAGTAAAGCCAGCGAACAAAAGCCAAGACATTCTGTTGTCTTTGCTGGAACCTGACACAGCACAGTGTGAATGTAAATGAATTTGTTAGTTATAATATTTACATTGCACATATTTTAAAATAATATCTACATTATCTTGTATTGGTTTAGACTTGTACTATACCACTGCTGCACTGCCATATTGTTTTTTTTGTTCATTGTCCTTCTTTAATTAGTCTTATTATTACTCATTTGAAAGGTTGCTAAGCTTTTACATATACTAGCTGCAAATAGGCAATGAAACCTTGGCCCTCAAATCTTTAGCACTTGTCATGTATCAGATATGGCCTTACATACCCGCTCTGTTAAATGGCACCATAGATGGAGGTGATACGGTGAAGAAACATGATGTACTTTGGTGATGTGTTACCAAGAATTGTCAGCTCCATTAGACACTTTATATCTATATAAGCTAATCTACATAAGCTAATCTGAAACTTAGATTGAGTTGCCATTTTATTAGGGCCAATTTATCAGAAACCCCTTCCATATAGATGCACTTTGTAGGCTCACAATTACTGACTGTAGCCTCATTGATCTGATTTGTTTCTGAGCAAATTTTCAGACACTTTCTACCTTCTCCATCACAAAGGGACACTCACAAGACCACCTATACCCTTTTCTCTTTATTATACTGTGTTAACCATTTCTTAGTGTTTTTTGACCATTTTCATTTACAGCATTTAGCAGATGCTCATATCCAGAGTAACTTGCAATGGTGCTTTGTGTTTGGTCATAGTATGTGTCTCTAGCTAGTACAAAGAGGTTTAAGTCCAAACTACCTTTAAGCTCAAACACTGCCAGAAACAAGGGCCAGTGCTGATACTTAGACACAAAAGAGTAAAATACAGATACAGTATAAGTGCAATACCTTTGGAAACAGCTTACCTCTGATATATCAATATTGATAGAGAAAGGCGTATCCCTATATCCTGGTTGGTTCTTCCTAAACAACTTCACAATTCTCACACTGTCATCTTGGCATAGGAATTTACTGCTGGCAGCGTTTACAGCTGCAAAACTCTTACTGAGTAAACGCTGGGATCCCACATGTACACTGCACAGAAGTGCTTGGACATTAGTTCCATGGAACTATCAACGGGTCACATGCACGGGGCTAAGGCCAGAACCGTGAAAGGGTTTTGAAAGGGCGAAGTTGCTCCTTTCGCATGACTGAAGCTCTCACGAATGTTGTACTTGATTGTTGGAATATGTTTTTAGATGTGACTCTTGGGGGTTGTCGGTGGGGGTGAAGTTGGGTTGGACCCGTGGGGGGAAGGGGAAAACGAAAAATAAATAAAAATTTGTTCATAAAAAAAAGTATAAGTGAAATAGGATTATTATTAACGTGTCCCACTATACTCATAAAGAAAAAGTCAATATGTGAGCTAGGGTTCCCATTTAAACCTTAATCGTTGAACTAAACTACATAGCAACATTACAGTTGCACAAATTTATAACTCATTTGTTTCCTATTACACTCTTTTACACTCGTTTTTATAGTCAGGCTGTGTGATTACGTTTCTCATTGTGGAGCTAATGCTGGGTGGACTCAAATATTTGCAAGTATTTCACAACACATACTACATTGCCAAAAGTATTCGCTCGTCTGCCTTCACACGCACATGAACTTGAATGACATCCCATTCTTATTCCAAATTTAAATTTAAATATGATGTCGGCCCACCTAGTGGCATGTCGGCCTAGCCAGTAGCAGCATGCCTTACGCCATTATATCCAATGCTTTGCATTGCACTTGGTGATGTAAGGCTTGGATGCAACTACTCGGCCATGGAAAACCATTCCATGAAGCTCTCCATGCACTGTTCTTGAGTCAGCCTGAAGGCCACATAAAGTTTGGAGGTCTGTAGCGATTGACTCTGCAGGAAGTCTGTGACCTCTGCGCACTATGCGCCTCAGCATCAGTTACTACTAATAAAGTGACAGGTGTGCATTAAACAGTGCTGTGTTATTATTTGTTTGTTATTCTATGATGAAAAATGAATGACTTCAATATATAGTAGTGATGGATGACCAAACATTTTGCTCCTCAGTCAGCAGTCAGTGCCTTAGCAGTGATGCCATCCTCTAATGAAACCGCATTTATTTTTCAGTGTTTGTGCATGTTGATTAATAATAATAATAACATATTTTTTAAGTGTGCATTTTATCATATTTTTTATTAGCCACTGTTTTAAAAACATAATAAACCACAAGAGGCTGCGTGTTGTTGCAATTTTATTACAGGGAAGCAGGTTTTAAGAACACCAGCAATAAAATCTCAAGAACACGTGGCCTCTTGTGGCTTACTGCTTTATTAGACCACTACAGTTAGCAGCTCACTTAGTCTAACTGAATTTAATATGCCAATAACATTGCATTGGATTTTTAAATACGAGAGGCATTGTGCAGTTAATACCTCATTTTGCAGGCCTGTATTATCTAACTGGCAAGAATTGATGATACTAAGTCTATCTTAGTATCCATATGAGTACTTCGGGTCAGGAGAGAGTTTTAATTGTGCCTGATTGGATCACTTTTATAGTTAGAGTGTTCCGAAGCTGCTTTGTATTTGGAAGGCAAACTGTTTCGCTTCTACAACTGACAGGCAAATATTTTAGGCTGTGCCTTCCTCCACATGGACCGTACCTCCGTTCATCCTGCAGGCTAGAAACACTTCTGTTTGGAAATTTTTGGACAGCAGACTGTTCTTACCCCAAAGCTCTTTAAAGCTTCAGCAATACTGATGTATCTGATACACTTATACCAGCGCCACACACACTACCAATCCTATTCACTACTGTACTGCTGTGCTAAGAATATCTGGTCAGTGGTGGTCCTGTGGAGGCCCTTTCTCTTTGATGGATGGGGTCGAGAGGTACCTGTACACATTCAAAGTGTACCTGTATTGCTGGTCAAATGGCTAAAGACTGTAGGCACAAAGTAAGTGTGACTAATCAGCTCGTAACTCTGTGTATGTGCAACGAAGGAGGGATTATGATATTCTTGTTATACAGCAGAGCTGCTGGTGCTTTTGCGAGTCTAATCAGGATCAGGTCGACATGAGAGGTCTGAGGCTCTGGGAGCAGTAAGGCACAGCTGGCAGGCCTTCTCTGAGTGTAAAAGCATATGAATTACTTGATTACTTACTGCTGATGGCCACATGGGAGCAGTTTCATTAACTCATATTTTGCCTCCTCTCCCAGCGCAGTGAAATACTACTTCATGTTGGTGGTTGACGACAGCTCTGCAAGCCTCCTTGCAGCAGACTAATCTAATACGAGAGCATAGTAAATGTGCTTTCCCTTACTGTTGGTCAGCCCGGCACAAACTACTGCCCACTTATGTGTTATGAGTGTTTTGGAGCGGTAGGTTGTGCAAAGGAGAGGAAGCAATTAGTTATATTTACTGATATACATGCACTTTGGTACTTTTCAAATGAAAATACCTTTTAATTACATCCAAGTATCTTTGTGAGGAAGTATTATGTTTTTTTTGTTTTATTAGTTTTCTTCATATTATAAATTCAAGAATAAAATCATTGTGCAAATGTGTGTTCTCTGCAGAGGAGGAGTTTAACTATACATGTCATTTGACTGGGGGTGCCCAAACATTGCATACAGCTCTATATAGGTACCAACAAGTACTGTCAAAGCTAATATGTTTTCATACAGTGATTCACACCATTTTTGCATTTGACCCCTCCAACCATTCATAGTTCCACCCTGAAGCACAGCTGCATGTTGCATGGCATGCAGCTGTTGCTATATCTTTGCAACTGATGCCTGCCTGACAAACATATAGTACTATGTATGTATGTATATAGCTTCACTGGTAGATTTTTTAAAAAGCAGCTTTTTGTGTTGTTGACATTGCAACCCCTGGTTCCTATCAGCTCCATGTTTTATACCACTCCAGCTGACACTTGGCATTGCACATACTGATTTTAGGCATGTGTGCAGCTGCTCAGTCATAAAAATTCCTTTCATAAGCTCCTAAATTTCATGAAGGTTCATGAAATTCATAAAAAAGTTGATAGTTGTGTACTTAAAGTAGAGTCAACATTGACTAACCACTGATAATGTCCCTGACAATGAAGTGAAAATCCAAACCCTGGAATTTTGCTTATTTTTTTTGCTGACTTTTTGGCGCACTGTAGGTGCATTGTAAAACGTTCAGTCGTGGTGGAGAAATTTAGAGAGCTGTAACCATAAGAAAAAAAAAGACTAACTGACTTCAATCCTTTAACTGGCTACCAGTATGTTACAGAGTAGACTTTAAGGTACCATTGCTGGTCTATAAACCATGTAATTGCGTAAGCCCAGCGTATTTATCTGACACTAAACAGAACTCTTGGATCCCTAGGAACTAGCCAGTCGGTTCAGCACTAAACACTCTTAAACCCAGCTTGAAAACGTTCATGTTTTAAATTTATTGTTTTATCTTTGTATTTTCTGAAGCACTTTGAATTACCGCAGTAAATGAAAGGTTCAATAGTCATAAACTTGCTTTGACTTCATAGGATTTTAGGGCATTATTCCCTCTTCCAAGCGACACATGATATTTATTGTAGTCATCCGTAAACTGGAGATAATGACGTTCATCATCTGATCTCTGAAGTCCTGTAGATCAGCAGATAAATGTTAGCCAAACTCTACAGATCAGAGTAACTTGATGTGATATGTCAGTGACGTGTTTCTTCCAACAAGCCCTGGATCGCATTGCAAGTCATAATGAAACCAGGGATACAGACCCCCAAAATCACTTCTCACCTGTTGTTTTGTCTGACGGATCTATATTGTCAGTATTACAATCACATGATCAGCAACTTGTTGAGATCAAGCTTAAAGTGTCATCACCCAGGAGTAAGGTTGACAGATTGACAAGTCTGTGCAACCCCCACTACACGTTCCTCACTGAGCTTTTCAGTACAACCTATTCTGCCAATGCTTGTCTACAAAGACTGCATGGCTATGTTCTTGATTTTCTAACAGCCACCTGTTAGTACATTCTATGGTGGATATCTTTGGTGTCCAGGGTCTATTATATTAATATAGATCCATAATAATATCCATATAATATCCATATGTATATTTGAATGTATAGCTTTTATGTGGTTGCCCTGGTGCATCTCCTTTTGCTTAGTTCCCAGAAACAGATTGTACTGAAAATTATACGTGCATATGTTATAAATATAAATGAGGTCTATGTGTAGTCTAAATATTTAATTTAATACATTTAGGACAATGTATTTAGAATTCAGCCATAACTACTTTTTTTTCCAAAGCCTTCGAACCAACTCTACTGGTAAATTTTGGATGTACTAACAACATCTAGTGGTATAGGGAACTGGGTTCTACAGGGGACTAGTTTCTTGACCTGCTCCTTCTTTACTCAAGTTGTTTTTTCAAGGTTATTTTTATTTCTGCTCATTATTTACTTGAAGCAACAGTACTTTTACTTCATCTCTGCGGGTAGGTTGCGGCTGCAGCAGCAATGGTGGATAAGGCTTCAGCCATGACTGCGAAAATGCATTTTCACCACTGCAGGTAATAGAGAAGTACATGCAGAAGGAGTTCTGGTCTTATGGCATCAAAATATGTCATAACACACACTCTTGCTTTGAGTCATACTGAGAAAATTACCGCAACTTCAACCACCGAAAGCCTTTATTACAACGCACTTGAACTTCCCACGCTCCAGGCGCACCTTTTTCTCCCATGAAAATTACTGTTCTGTCTTCATGGCATGGAGCCGTTATGGAAAAGGGACTGGCTGGGGAGTGTGTTCTGACGCCTGGGAGGCTTTAATGAGTTTTGTCCCTGCTACTTGGTTCGGCTCATCATGCTGATGCTGTGTGTCTTCTGCTCACAGCAGAGGCCAATCTGGCTGGCAATTACTGGGCCTCGCGGCGGGCCTCGCTTCCTGACTCACCGCCGCTAAATTGATTAGGAGTCTGAAAGGGAAGTTTGATCAGAAGGTAATTGAAAATGAATGATCAAACATCATTATCGAGTGCTACAGCGGTACTGCGGGGTTATGTAAGGACTCAGATGTGGAGGACTCATTGAAGAGACATCTGAATTTAGACTGGTGCACATCGCTCGTGGATTTTCTTTGTGTGTCGTCTGGGCCCGAGTCACAGCCTGGCCTTTGAGTCGAGTGACTCTGTAGTATTTTGGGTTTTTTTTAAGTTGGAGTGGTGTCAACCTCTCTCAGCGAATATAATAAATTGCTGTACTTGATCCCACTGTGATGGGTCACTCATAACCATTCTCTCAATTTGTATAAGGGACTCTCTGCACATGCTGTTAGAAGACGAGCATCATTGTAATGGGAGGGTAAATTAGTCTCTTCGCTCTCACTCAAGGTTGAGTTTATTACTCTGCAATTTCAATATCATTCGATCATATTTTAATGATGTATCACTTTTGTTGAATTGTAATGAAGCGGGCTAAGCAGCTGGAAGAATTGAAACCATCATATTGTCACTAACAGAAACACCCATCCCAGCCAAGTCAAACGTAGCAAATATACGTAGCTAAGGATCCAGCTGTGAAGATCCTGAAGTTTGCAGATGACACCACGATGGTGGGTCTCATAGCCAACAGTGATAACATAGTAAATATGAATTTAAGGATCCAGCTGTGAAGATCCTGAAGTTCGCAGATGACACCACCATGGTGGGTCTTACAGCCAACAATGACAAGTTTGCCTACAGAAAGGAAGCAGCTGGTCTGCCGGTGCAGCAGTAACCACCTGCGACTAAACATAAACAAAATACTGCAGAGATGGTGATGGATTTTAAGCACACCCTCCCACCTCCAACGATCCCTTCTCACCATTAACAGCTCTGCGTTTGCCACTGTGGAGTCACTCAGGTTCCTGGGCACCACCATATCTAGGGACCTGACGTGGGAGAGATACACAACCTCCATATTCAAGAAAGCACTTCCTTAGGCAGCAGAGGAATTTCAACCTGCCACAGAGCACCAGTTCTAAACAGTGATCATTGAGTCCATTCTCACATCATCCATAACCATCTGGTTGGTTCCTCCACCTCGCAAGAATGAGCCAAGCTCCTGCGCAGGGTGATGAAGCATGCTGGCGGAATTACAGCTAACCCCTCTCATCTTGGACATCACCGCTTCCAGATATTTCCCTCTGGTAGAAGAATCAGAATCATCAAAACCAGCACAACCAGACACACTAACAGCTTTTTTGTTGTAGCTTATTACCAACAATGGACATCTCACATTTTAAACTAGCTAAACAAACCTCTCTATTGTATTGTATTGTATTGTATTGTATTGTATTGTATTGTATTGTATTGTATTGTAACAAAATGCTTATTTGCCCAGATATACAGATGTAATATTCAGTATATAATAGTTTTTATATATGTACTCAGACCTCATATATACATGAGTATAGATACTCACACATATCTTTAGCTCCTTTCTATCTCTCTTTATTATAGTTGTTCTAAATTCTGTTTATTTTATTTTTATTGTAAAATTTTATTATTTTTAGTTACTAGTCAGTGTGAGTGTCTGGTCTGTTTAGTATGTTACATGTCATGAATGTCTTCACTTATCAAAACAAATTTCTGGAATGTGTAATATACATAATGAAATAAAGTGATTCTGATTCTGACCAAAGGTCTACATAGTACTAACATGATTTTCTAACAACTGTGCAAACTTTTATGTTGCTTTATAGAACCAACAAACCAATTTAAAAAAAGAAATACTTCAAAAACCATTTATAACAGGTCCACAGTATCATTGTACAACACAACATATGTAATGTTTTATATTACCAGCTTCTTTGTTTTTATAAATATACTTTTACTCTAAAACTGAGGCCTGGAACACATTCCAAAAAAGTTGGGCCACTCTAAGTGAAATGTCTTAAAATATGTTTGGATCGAGGTCTGCCCCTTTGCTAAAAAACCCCCACTAGTTTAAAATATATGTTTCTCGGTGAGCGACTGCAAGGATAATATCATCAAAACATTCAGGGGGTCTAAGGAAATATTTTGCTTTAATATCCAGACTGAATACCACAGTTAAATGGCTGGACTGGGATCTCTGACCCCTCAGCAAAAAAAAGCAGCATGCTTCTGTGATCACGTATGCTCAGGAACACTTTGACAAGCCAATCTTAATTAACACTGTTAGTTTCCGCATCTACAAGTGATGAGTCAACTTTTCACACTGTGAAAATAATTTACTCGGTTTATAGAAATATTGGATGTTGGGCCAAAGCTCATTGCCACATCAAGATGAAAAGACAGCGTGTGTCACAGTGTGGAGCAGTATTAGTGAATAACCTACATGCCTGTGAAGCACTATCAGCCCTGAAGACATTCTGTAGCTGCCATTTAGATGCCGTCTATTTCAGGGTCACCCACGCTTATTAGAACATGACAGCCACAATTCTGATGATGTGGTGAGCACGGCTGTACATCATCGCTGTCCACAGAAAAACATGTATTTTGTTGATTTTATATTTTTCTATATTATTTGAGCCTGACAGCTGTTCTTTATATCCTGTGAAGGTTTGGAATGGGTTGGAAAACTTCCATTGACTTCCATTGAATTGGAATTACTGCATATTTACCAAAAAAAGATCATAAGGTAAAACAAAATATTGTTCTTTTGTATTATTTACTTTTAATCAATTACAGGTTAAACAAAAATAAGTATTTTCTGTTTTTTTCTACTTTTCAGACTTAAGTGGATACAACAAAGAACATAGCATCTGACCATCTAGGTTCCTTGAGGTCAATGTTTAATATACAATACTTTGCTAAAGTCATATGCCACCCTTTCTTTATTTAATTTCCAGTCAAATCGTCCATGAAGTACAAGTTATGTTTTATATGTTGTATATTCTATATAGTATATGATAAATACTATTAGACATTATATTTTATTTGTTAGAGAATACAGTACAACATTTCTTCAGTGTTTTGCGTGTCTAGCCTTCAGCTTTATTAGAGTTTCTATTTGTTTCAGGAGATACGTTCTGCTTCCCAAACATATTCAGCCAACGTCTGACAAAGTCTGGACCTTGCTATGGTCATTCCATTGTTCTTAGAACACCGGAAAGTCTTTGTCTACATATTCTTTCAGCCCTATAGCATTGAGTTGTTTTCTCAGAGTGAAAGGATGGACAGAAAAGCCTGTGAATGTTTGAAACAAGAGTGGGACTGTTCTCCTCTGTCTCAAAGATGAAAGCTTTAAGTGCTGTTTATCAGATTGTAACAGTCTTGGTGGTGTACCAGGTCTTAAATGGCTGTCCTATTTTCTCTGATCATTTTCTGAGCCCCAGCTTTGAAAACCTGTTGTGTTCCCTGTATTTTTCTTTGACCTTTCTTGTCCTTATGCCAGCGAGTCACCTCATGACAAAGCTCCTTAGAAATATCTTACTAATATAAGGGCCGTTTTGACTGGAAATGAATGGCTGTGACATTTACACAGCACTGTATAAACATTCTTTTACTAAAGAACCCTTGAAGAACCCTTTTCAAGGGTGTAGTGTGCATTACTCACAGAACCTTTAGCGTTCTCGTGTGGGGATGTTAAATCACTTCACAATGTTGAGAGCCTGGTAAGTGGGAAAGCTTATAGAGTTGGATATCATATACGGTTTTCACCATTTCAGACTGCTGTTCTGGTAGAAGAGGCCTTTTACGCTGAGGATTTGCTAACCCGAGACAAAAAATGGGAAAAACAGATTTATATCATATTCCTTATAGTATAGTTAAATTATACCGGCGCCTGGGATGTCGCAGACAGAATATTAACAGGTCTTTTTCCATAATTTGCCATGTAATTGATGATGTGATGTACTAGTGACCGAGAATAGCACCCTGGAACACACAGAAGGAAAGCAAGTGAGTTTGTTTTAATGTTTGAGCTACTAGGTTTCCCAAAAAAAAAAAAAACTCTAGGCTATTTATCACATTGGTGGCATGTTGTTCGTTTCAGGCATTCAGCTTGATGACTGGGTGCACTTGGAATAATTTACTGTGACAGCAAGCCTCCTCACAAAGCTCCAAATGGATGTATAGGGGCTGTTTTTGCTATTCTACCAGTGTCTTACAAATTCCAAAATGCGTCTGTTCCAAAACTGCAAAGCCGCCAGTTTAGTTGCACATGCTGTCTGAGTTTTATGAATATTTATGGCATGAGGGCTCAGTTGCTTAAAAGCATGATATTATTTCCTGGTCGGTTGGCATCCGTTCTTGTTTAGATTTAAACACACTGCAAAACTCTATTTACTGGTTTGCATTTGCTAATTATACTCAGGACAATGAGTTTCTTGGAACCATTTCCAGTGAACTACTTAAAGTTTTTCAAAAAAGTGAATGAGCTTGTGCAGACATCCTGTAGTGTATATCAATGCTGGGCAATATTAATGGTGTAATGGAGTTAGATGAAAGTTAGAAGTTGTAATTTGTAAGATTAATAGCATTTAAAACATTTGAAAATTATCTAAAATTTTTAACAGAATGCGAAGAAATAATAGTTTTGATGGTATGTCAAAGATGTTTATGTATTGTGTGGCAGCAATATCTACTGCATGTCCTGTCTCATAATACTATTTTGTACATCAAGAGGTGATAGTGAGGTGATCAAGAAGAATCAGTCCAACATAAGAGGATGAAGAAGCATTAATCAGTTCAGTTCTGCTACCAGATAAATCATTTGAGGGCAGATAGCCAATGAAGGACGATAAAATACAACAGTGGCTGAAGCTCTTGGCAAATGGCCACCATCGCCCACTCTTGGCAAGAAAGCACATTCTGCAGCAAACAAAAGAAGTGATATAAATAGAAGTACTGCACAAGTGTTTCATTGGCACTGCTTACCACCACTGGAGATGTTCAGTACCAAAAGAGTTTGAATGCTCTGGAAGATGGGATTGACTCTAGGCCAATTATTCTAAGAGTCAAAACGCTGGAAGTGTTTTTTCACTGTAATTAGCTTGAGGGATTCTGATGGAGGCAAGTGTAATGCAGGAGAGCATGAGTTTAAGTAGCAAGAGGTTAATTACCCACTTTAACCAACACTAGCACTGCTCACCAGCCACTGTATAACAAACGCTTCTCACAGCAATGCTTTCTACATATCCTGAACCACAGATCTTCACGTTCTTCATGATTTCCTTCACAATACAGTTATTAGACACGTCACAATGAACAAAAAACATAATGCTATGGAAAAGAGGATGAAATTTCTGTTCCAACTTAAATAGTGCAGCAAAATGTGGACGGGAACAATAAGAACAGATGCTAGTAAATTCAAAACGACCAAGATAACACAAAGAAAACTTTACAACAGTTATGATTTCCTCAGTACATCACTTCAAGTTTCCCCTCAGTATGAGAAATAAGCTGAATTTTCAACATTCCACTACTCAAAAGTGACTTACCTGCATGGTTTAATCTTCGCTGTATCCCTGTACCATGGGCACTGGCACAGTTTGGGCTAAAATTAAGTGGATTTGAGGAGTTAACTCCAATGGCAGGAGTCGAGAGTTGGAGTTAATGGGAGGAGGAGGAGGAGTAGAGACTGTGCATGTGAACACACAGTTTTCTGGTGATATGTTGCCTCCCATTAGTTTGGAGCATACATTTGTCATCTTAAAAAATTGCCCCTTTAAATGAAGTTATGAAATAACTTAAGTTTGGGAGAAGGACCACCTCCTTTCCATCATTACACGCTCTATATAAACCACTCCTCTGCCCTCACCTTCTCATGACGAAATTTGTACTCACTCTTCACTTGGCAAAGTGGGGGGTCTGGCTTCAAAACCCAGCAGCAGAAGCCACCCAGAACTCCAGCCCCAGAGTTCCCCCTCCTTGCCCTGCCTTAGTGGTCCACTATTCGCGAAGTCTGCATTAACAAAGTTAACCAGTGCATCTTGAGCTGTTGATACTCTATGTTGAAAAGTCCTATGACAGGCTGATAAGACATGAAGTAGCATAAAGTAGCCCCTCTCAGGAAGCATTCATGCCATTCCACAGCCATGCGTAGGCAGGAATCCAAGACAGCAAAATTGGCCTCACTCTCTCTGGTTGGCCCTTCTCAGTGCAGTGCTAGCCAAACAGGTGTGTGTTAGCTGATGCAACAGAATTGGCAGTTAGCCCTCTTCGCCAGTTAACTCTGTGATGTTGCTTGGTGGCTTCACTTGTACTGGGGAAAACACCTGCTAGCTTTCATTCTCCCAGTGCGATGCCATTGTGTGATAAGGTGAGAACTACAGTTCTAAATGTTCTGTTTCCATAAAAACCTACGCAACTACAAGAACCTCAGGCTGTACTGAAAACAGCAATGAAGCTTCTAACAGACATTAACGCCTATTTCACCATCCCTGAATGTTTGGTGAACCTTTTCATCTCATATTTTCAGTCTTTCATGTATCATGTATCTTTGTCACCAAAAAAATCCCAACCACTGGAAAGCAAAATGTAATTTTAAAAATAGCGCCCCCCTCCCACACACACATACACATTATGCTGAAACCATTACGTGGATTTCCATCCAAAAGAGCTAAGAAAAACTAAATGTGGATCATCTGGGAGGACCTGAGGAACAGTTTAAGAACCTCTTATCCAAAACAAAACCTGTGAGCACTAGCGTGGTCCAGTATTGGAATTGGAAATGCCTTATTGTCAGTATTACAGTAAAGCTACAGGTTGAATCGCTGGTTGAAGGGTTTAAAACCAAATAGAATTAGAATAGAAAACCAATAGAAATGCTCTGAAATGTCCTTGATCGCTTTCCATTACTTTCCATTAAAGGAACGTTTTGTCTTCTCCTGTAAAGCTGATATTTTGAAGAATATTTTTATATCCTATACATTGCCCTGCAGGCCCATTTGGATGAAACACATGATATATGCTCAGCTAGACAAGACAAGCTAGTAAATATGGCTGAAACCATCCAAAAGTCTTCTGCATGAAACCGTGCTGTAAAGTAGCTATCCAACAGTAATTCCACCAACAGAGCCTGGTCTGATTTGTGTTCTGCTGTTGAAACAAGCAGGACGTGTGATATTTGTGAGGAAAATTGAAGAGACTGTGCAAATTATGTGGTTCGACTAATTCAGAGAAATGAAATTTACTTCTCAACGTGCTTTGCACAGCATGGGGCGCCGAGCATTCTATCCGGCAATGTGAAGAATATAAACAGAAACCTGAGTGATATTGGAGAGGAGATGAGGAGAAAATGGAGAGTGTATTTCAGTAAGAGAATGTGTTTCTACAAACTAGGAGCATTATAATGCTGCTGGGCAGGCGTCTTGTTTTCTGTTTGCTGGGTTTTCTCACACTGGATTGCACATTTGGAAAAGCACCACTGCCGTTATATGAAAAGATCTTGTTTTCTAAATCTGATGATTCGTTTTTTGGGAAATATTACTTACACATGTCAAACTAGGGTCATTGTAAGTCAAATTTTAGGGTTGAGTCTGTGTAGGGTATTTCCTTTGCTATTGTCATGATAGCTAATTGAATTGACATGTTAGGGCATCATATTGTATGTACAGCTTGTATGTAAATATTTTTCTGAATATTGTTCTAAATTGTTTGTTCACAGCAAGACAATCTGGGTTGGATTCCTAATCTGAGTTTGAGTGGGTTTCCTCCAGGTACTCCAGTTTCCTTCCGCAGTCCAAAGACATGCATGTTTGGTTAATTGGTCCCTCTAAATCGCCCATAGGCATGAATGTGTGTTGGCCATGCGATGAACTGGTGACCTGTCCATGGTGTACTCCGTCCCCCCTTGACCCCGACTACCAGAATAAAGCAGAAGACAATGGATGGATGTATAGTCGATGAGTTTTAATAAGGATGACGTTTATAATGTTTATATGTTTGTAATGTTATCTTAATAATGATCTTAACAGTTGCTAGTACAAAGGGAACACTCAAATAACACATCCTAGATCTAAATGAGTGAAATATTCTCATTGAATACTTTGTTCTGTACAATGTTGAATGTGCTGACAACAAAATCACACAAAAAAAAACCTCAATGGAAATCAAATTTATTAACCAAGGGAGGCCTGGATTTGGAGTCACACACAAAATTAAAGTGGAAACACACTACAGGCTGATTCAACTTTGATGTAATGTCCTTAAAACAAGTCAAAATGAGGCTCAGTATTGTGTGTGGCCTCCACGTGCCTGTATGACCTCCCTACAATGCCTAGGCATGCTCCTAATGAGGTGGCGGATGGTCTCCTGAGGGATCTCCTTCCAGACCTGGGCCAAAGCATCCGCCAACTCCTGGACAGTCTGTGGTGCAACATGACATTGGTGGATGGAGCGAGATGTGCTCAATCGGATTCAGGTCTGAGGAACGGGCGGGCCATTCCATAGCTTTAATGCCTTCATCTCGCAGGAACTGCTGACACACTCCAGCCACATGAGGTCTAGCATTGTCCTTCATTAGGAGGAACCCAGGGCCAACTGCACCAGCATATGGTCTCACAAGGGGTCTGCGGATCTCATCTCAGTACCTAATGGCAGTCAGGCTACCTCTGGCGAGCACATAGAGGGCTGTGCGGCCCTCCAAAGAAATGCCACCCCACTGCCCCACTGCCAAACCGGTCATGCTGAAAGATGTTGCAGGCAGCAGATCGCTCTCCACGGCGTCTCCAGACTCTGTGAGCACAACCCCTCATCTGTGGATGTCATCCCTCATACCATCCTCATGGAGTCTCAAACCATTTGTGCAGACACATGCACATTGGTGGCCTGCTGGAACTCATTTTGCAGGGCTTTGGCAGTGCTCCTTCGGTTCCACCTTGCACAAAGGTGGAGGTAGCAGTCCTGCTGCTGGGTTGTTGCCCTCCTACGGCCTCCTCCACATCTCCTAGTGTACTGGCCTGTCTCCTGGTAGCGCCTCCAGCCTCTGGACACTACACCAACAGACGTAGCAAACCTTTTTGACACAACTCACATTGATGTACCATCCTGAGCCACTTGTGTGGGTTGTAGAGTCCGTCTCATGCTACCACAAGTGTGAAAGCACCACCAACATTCAAAAGTCAGACACCAAAACATCAGCCAGAAAGCATAGATACTGAGAAGTGGTCTGTGGTCTCTACCTGCAGAAGCACTCCTTTATTAAGTGTGTCTTGTTAATTGCCAATCATTTTCACCTGTTGTCCATTCTATTTGCACAACAGCATGTGAAATTGATTGTCAATCAGTGTTGCTTCCTAAGTGGACAGTTTGATTTCACAGAAGTTTGATTTACTTGGAGTTTAAGTGTTCCATTTATGTTTTTGAGCAGTGTAGTTATCAATGAAATGAAAAAAGAAGGAAAAAGAATCTTGGTTTCTGATTTATATTTAATTGTTGATTTGTTTATTCGTTATTAAATGTTCACAATGTAAAGAGCTGCTGTTTTTAAGTCAGGACAATGTAAAAAAACAAATAAAACAAGTGTGATAACGTGTCCTATGAATATGGCTGTATGAATCTATGAAAAGTCATACTGTTTATGTATATTTATGAGGCATTTTGAATGTAGCTTTAAAACATGTGATTATATGACTACGTATATTTTAAAAAGTCATTTAAAAACACTCACCTTTCACAGGGATTTGGAGGTGGTTCTGGTTTGGTACAGTCCACTGGGAAAGTGACAGTTGTTTGTCCATGGTGTACTCTGCCTTCACCCGATGATGCTGGGATTGGCTCCTTTACTTGTTTGTCTTTGGACGGCAACAACATATTTTAGCACCCACATGCATGACAGGGACATGCAAAGTGGCCATATAAGGAGGCTCTCGGGAGGGGCCATTCTCCCAGTAAGAAGCGAAACGTGTCGCGGACGTTACTAATGCAAACGTGTTATTTGTGCTACTCTAAGTTGAGCTGTGGGACAGTGTATGGCTGAAAGTGACCTGCCTGTTATCCAGGCTGCTTGAGTGGTGCTTGCCGGTGGATCTCCCTTGCTGCTTGTTCAATAAAAGACCATCTGTCCACGTGCTCAAAGCTTCCCTTGTCCTAATCCAAGGCAGTGCATCACAAATTGCTCAAATAATGCATTACAAGTAGTATTCATAGTATGTTATATTTTAATTTAATCCGATTCATAAACACAGTTGTGCCATAATTTTGTTTAACAATTTATGAATAGTATTTCTATCTGAATTATTAGCTAATAGTTGTTTTCATTTGTATTGTAACAACTTGCACATATACTGTTTCTTTGGCATTGACGGTTATGCATGTTATAAACACTACTGTAAATATATCATGTTAAGAATTCAGGTCCAACAGCCACGTGTACAGTGCCTCTAAAACACATTACTGTGTGTTATGAATGTGGAAGTTGTGAGGTTTTATAATATCGAGAATATGTTTTCTAAGCCCACATAGACTTGTCAACCTGGAAAGCACCAACTATTCTCTTTCAGTGCAATAGCGTTCTGAGCAAATGCTGCAGTCTCATGTTGTGTGACCTACCTGAAAGAAAACAACTTTGCACAGATGTAGGCCTACAGTGACGCAGGATTCCATGAAAAATGCAGAGCTACAGTTTATTAATAATGTAGAAACGACTAACCATCAATTATATATCATAGTGTTTTCTCTCTATGTTTCATTTTCTCCGAGCTTTAAAGAATCGATTTGAATCTCACAGCATCAGATTGTAAACAAAGTGACATTTTGCTCATATGCCAAATAGGCAAGAAATTACTGCATGACAGCTCGAATGCTCATAGACCTCTTTTACGGCACGTCTGAATAGAGAAGGCATATTGTGCACCGCTGCGATGTTTCCCGGGTATGTCACTGCAAGCCATATTGAAATTTTCAACACAATTTTCCAAGGTCAGTCCTTGTCAAGTCTCTTACTCTCTCTTGACAAATCATGTCATAGTCTCCAGAGACTGCAATCTATTCTCTAATCCCAGCGCCATTCTCCCCCAGCCTCCCCCCTCTCGGTCGGAATGTAAACAAGCTCTCTACAGTGGATGCACCCTTGGGTGTTTCAGAGATAGAAATTGAGAAAAGGATTTTACACACACGCGACACACAAATGCTTTCTATTCCTGACTTTGTGGGGTCTTTCCATTGCCTTATTGTATCACTTTGGAATTGAGGTGTTAGGGCATTGTATTGATACATAGCTTGTATGAAATATGTTGTTCTAAATATTTTAGCTCAGTACCCCAATAATCACAGATCTAGAAGAAGAAAACAGTGGTTACAGGACAAGCCAACAAATGTATTAGGTTACAATAAAGATGTGCTGAAAACTAAACATAACAACAATCTATTTTGAGTTTAATAAGAGTTTTAAATTGATAGCTACGCATGGCAGCTCTTTTGTGTGGCCATGACCCCAAATGTATCTTGGACAATTTCAAAAAGCGGGTTGGGTTGGGTTGGGTAGGCGGTGTTGGGCAATAACCTTATATCCCCAGACAGAACAAAGCCTTACATCTCAGTTTATGTTGTGTCTCAGTTTTTCTTTTAAATGCCTTATGTCTATTAGGCTGTATGCCAATTTTATGATGAATGGATGATGGTTCCATTGCTTTACATTCAAAGTAAAGTATGTTTATTGCTTCTTATCTACACTGATCAGCCATAACATTAAAACCACCTCCTTTATCTACACACATTGTCCTTTATATCAACTACATCTACCACATAGGTACACTTTGTTGTTCAACAATTACAGACTGTAGTCCATCTGATTCACTGCATACATTGTTCATTCCTTTTCACCGAGTTCTTTAATGGTCAGGACCCCCACTGGACCACCATGGAGCAAGTGCTATTAGGGTGGCACATCATTCTCAGCAATGCAGTGACACTGCCATGGTGGTGGTGTATTATTGTTTGTGTTGCGCTAGCATGAGTGGATCAGATACAGCAGTGCTGCTGCTGGAGTGTTTAAACAGTGTCTCAGTGTCAGTGCTGGACTGAGAACAGTCCACCAACCAGCAACATCCAGCCAACAGTGTCCTGTGGGCAGCATCCTGTGACCACTGATGAAGGACTAGGGAACACAAACTGTCCAACAACAGATGAGCTATTGCCTCTGACTTACACCTACAAGGTGTGCCAGCAAGGTAGGCATGTCTGTTAGGAGTGGACAGTGAGTGGACACAGTGTTTAAAAACTGCTGTGTCTGATACACCCGTACCAGCACAATATACTGTAATACACCAGCGCCACGTCAGTGTCACTGCAGTACCAAGAATGATCCACCACCCAAATAATACCTGCTCAGTGGTGGTCCTTTGAGGGGCCTGATCATTAAAGAACAGGGTAAGAAAGTATGCAGAGAAACAGATGGACCACAGTCTCTAAGTGTAGAACTACAGAGTGCACCTGTATTGTAAATGGAGCGGATGGTCAATGTGTGTAAATACAAGGAGGTGGTTTTAATGCTATGGCTGATTGGCACAATAGTCAATGCTACAGTGGTCACACCAAACCCAACCATGACCTTGCCCTCAACTGTGACTAGAAAAAGCTCAGCATGGCTTAGAAAGCAAATTGGTACAAACTGAAAGCACTCTGAGCAAGACTTTCTGATTTTCTCATCCTCTGTGCACATTGAGTCCCCCAAATACAAGCAGACATTTCTATTCTTGTCTTTGTGAACTGTTTACAATATCTCCAGTACTTGTAGTCTAGCTAAGTGCTACACCAAACCAAACCTTTCCCTCAGGAACAGAAGCAAATATTTGGGCCCCAGAGCTTGCAGAAGATTCAGATTTCTTTACCAAAACAAATTCCCAGCAACGTTGAAACGTTTAATCCACAGCCATAACCAGTGCTTCATGTTTGGCTAATGCTTCCATGATATCCTAGGATGACACACTCCAAAACAGCCCCCCAGAGTCTTTTTAAGGCAGTTAATCTCCAAAATGCCTTTTTTGTAGCGCGTTTAAGTCCAGCATCCAAATTTGTTCGAACGCCTGCGTGCTTTAAGGCATGTGGGTCGATAAACACATGCTCTATATCCTTTAGAAATCCCAAAGGGGTGGCACAGCTAGCTCTGCATAAACGCCAATTTGGTTTAACAAAAAAAAAAAACGAAATCAGGGAGAGTACTCTTAGTATTTTTGACATTTAAATGAATCCTGTGGACTATGTATTGATCATTCAGGCTATGTGTAGAGTCTTAAAGAGTATGTCTCTATTGATAACTGTAATTAAGGGATGAGCCCTCTTCTCACATTTATAAGCTCTTTGTTCTGGAGGGTTGTGCTCTTTGTTAAGAATGAATATAATCTTGTGCTCGTGTTCCCTCTCTTTCCCTCTCTCTCTCTCTCTCTCTCTTTCTCCCTCTCTCCTTTTTGTTCTGAATGTGAGCACAGACTGAGGCTTGATGCTTCGCTTCCTCACTCATTAAAGTCCACCACTCCCCTTAGTGCTTCTATTTGCTCGGAATTAAAGTGGCGCGTACAGCTCGGCCAACTGTTTGTGACTCATCTAGCCGGGGAACGGCAGGAAGGCTGCTGATCTTACACAACTCGTGATTCTTGCTGAAAACACACATCCCCCATGCCTCCCCTGCATCTGATGCACTACGCCACAGTGCTCTTGCGCAAGGCGACAGGATCTCAGCGCGGCCCATGCCACTGTCTACGCTCCAAATTGCTGGAGCCATTCAGCCCACGACGTCTCTGCACATTAGAGCGTGATTCCGCAACACAATGGGAATTATTTCTGCGCGTGCAAGCAACACGCTGTTGCAGCAACATAAGCTAATTATGCTAGTTAAAGCAGACTAAAACCGGCTTGATATGTTATTCGGTGTGTTGTGTGGTATTAGGTAGTACAGCGTTTTAAGCTTTTGTCATTTTCATGTTTTTCTCCAACAACCCAGGCCTGACCTGTTTAGAACATGGTGGGATCACTATTTATTTCTTTATGTATTAACCTTTATTTAACTAGGTTAATCCCACTGAGATCACAGACCTCTTTTACTCTTTTACTAGTGACAATACTATCAATTCCAAAGACACAGACATAGACAGGGGCGATTCTAAGTACTGTGGCATCAGCGTAGAGTGAAGGCTAATTTAGGCTCATTAAAAAATAAATAAATATATGGATAGAGCCTTCTGTCCATACTCTGTCTTCATGTTCTCTGAAAGCTTAAGACCACCTGTTTCTGTGGCCATGTCTCATGTGTGTCTAAGACTTTGCACTATATTTGAGCTTAGCGAGGAAATTTGGAAAGCTAACTCTAGCTAAATGAACACAGGGCAGTCTAAGTTGTACCTGGCACGGCTGGGTAGATGTTTTAGTCCAGGCGGTATTGTTGATTTTTTTTTTTCATGACATCACACTTTGTCTAATTCTGTGATCGGACTACACAATATTTTTTTCTTTTCTTTTTCTTATTTATCTTTCACAGTAGTCGCTAAATCAGCATAAATTAGTGCCATGTCTTGGTTAGTTTATTCATATCCTTTGCACAAATTCATAGGTTGTCATGTACATGGGTCAAGAAACTCTTAATCATGGCTACAGAAGTGCTGCATGTGATATTCCTGTGGTTTTGTATTCCAAAAAAAAAACTTAGCAGCACTTAGGTGTCACAAAAAGGTTGTCTATCCTTCAAAGAGAACTTGAGGTAACCAATGCATTAACAAGTAAATAGCATTAACTAAATGCAGCTACCTGGTTTGTAATGTGTAAACAGACAATATAAACATTATTTTTGTGTTCATAGTGCTCCCTTTAGGGAACGTCAAAACAATGGGGCTATTGTTTCCACAGCATCCCTTTCTAATTTCGCCATATTTACATATGTGTGCCAGCATGCTGTTACCCTACTGGTCAACATCAGGACATGTTGGTGAGCAAGGACACACTAGGCTTAGTTCAGGGTGTTGTAAGCAGTCTTGGATGTCACATCAATGTTCTTTGATTATGAAACACTGAAACCCTGCTAGAAGAATCAGCATAGACCCGCATTTCTGGCCACCAGCAAAACCAGAATATGTTGTGTTTTGGTTGCTGGTCAACCAACATGACTATGTGACTAGCTAATCCAGCACCAGACTAGCACTATACCAAATCCAAAGATTTGGAGATGACCTTCATTTCACAGATACCTTGTACTGAGGAATCAATTCTTATTTTTAACCCAGTCCCAGGAATCCCTATGTTGTAAACCAGTCCTAAACACAAGTCTAGCCACAGAGCTATAGGCTCAAATATACAACCATGTTAACCGTATTGTAAATCTTACCTAATTTGCCTAACCAAACTGGACAACAACAGCAAGTCTATCTTTACTCAGCACTCCATGGATGCTGAAGGCCCTTTCTACCAGAAAGAATAAGCCAAATTGAGATAACAACCTACATCCATATTACTACATAGCATTAGTGTCATTTCTGTTGTTTGAGTAATTCATTCTATTTATTGTAATAAACATTACAATTATTACAGTTATATGTCTACGGTGAGATAATTAGATTTCTAAAAGTAACATTAATAATCTGCCTTTCTTTTGAATTAACCAGCTAATGAAGAAATACAAAAATTCCAAACAGCTCTTTAAAATCCACTCTAAATTAGCAGTTTTCTCCAAGATACATCATCAGGAAGAGTATTTTAAACGAGCTGTTTTGTTTCTTTGAACATTAAGAATTCTAAGTCTGCCCTTGTCATTGTATGCAAATTTTATGATGAACACATCAAACAGAAATGGCCCAAAAATTAAGTAAAAAAGTCTGATTACATAAATATAAAGCATGTTTATATAAGAATTGTCGAAAGTATCAATATGTAAATGATCTTTCTGTTCTGTTTAACAGTCTAGGCTGAAGCACTCCTTATAACTTCACTGTGGAGTGGACAGACTGCTGTAGAGCTGCTATAAGCTGAATATGCAGATTTATGTAAATGGGTGCATTTTGTTGACGTCATGAAAAGCAGTGAATAAAAGGCTGCAGCTTAGATTACATATATGAAGCGTTCAGACTGGGGAGTGAATGGTGTGTCTTAAAATGAATGTGCAAAATGTTTCCCTACCTCATATTATATTCCTTCATTTCTTTTTTCCCATTATATGCATGACTCAAACCCACCAAAAAGAGCTGTAGCATTACTCTCATCATAGACCATTCCTGACACGGCGTACCTCAGGGAGGCCACAGCAGCGCGAGATAAGCGGCTTAGTTTAATATTCCATCTATTACTACAAGTTAAAACTAGTTAATCATTCATTTATGCATCAGCATTTAAAAAAATATATGAAAAAATATGTTGAGTAAGCCCTGAGCAAATGTTGAACTTCCTTAGAGCTCATATTTGTGAACTAGCCTGTATGTGCTGCAGGGCTAATCCTAGCACATTAAGCACAAGCTGCTTCAGTCTTATAACCATTCAATCACTTAAAGCTAATATCATTTATCATGTAATCACTTATAGCTGACATTATTTTTTTAATCGTTTTCAGGTCAGTCTTCTTCATATTGTCTATATTACTTTGATTACATTTCATTATTTAGTCCGAAGCACATCCTGCCTTTTCTGCTAGTGGTTATGTATTGCCGCTTATTACTCATGCAGCTCTACAATAATGATTCAGTCATCAGTGTTATAATAATACAGACACACTTGTGTCTCACGCCAGCTCTTGCCATAGGGGATCACATAGACTGACTGCAAAAAAATAGGCCAGCTGGTAGAATGTTTCCACATAACCCTTTTCTACAGCATTGAGATGTTTCTATACCTTGTGGCAACAGTCTTAGTTACCATACGTTAGCATTCATTATGTAGAGTATTATTGAAATTGCATACTTGTACTTCCACTCCTGCTAATCAGTTTCTGCACATTGGAATTTGAATTGATTGTGTATGGATGAATCTATGAGACTGCTTCAAGGCTGGGACTTTTAACTGGTTTAATATTCATTTAGTATGTGACTAATAAACACTGTCTTGAACAACACAGACATATAATCCTCATATTTTTCATTCAAGCACAAAACATTACTTGGTAGTGACATTTCTTAATGTTATACACTGATTTACAGACTTTGGGACTTCAAAGCAAATGGATCTGGCCATATGGGACAGGGATGCAGTCTCACCTCCTGTTCTAAAATAAAATAAGGCTCGGCCCACAGACTGAAACCCTTTTTTGTGTGGGTAGTGATGTGAAAATGTCGGGCAGCATTTTTTAAGTAGATTTCTTAAATCTTACAATTCAAACCAATTAAATATCTAAAGCTTTTCACTTCAACTGAAAAAAATGTCACAGAAACCTTAATGAGAAAAGTTTAAATGTAGAGTGAACGGTTTCCAGTAGAGAATATCCTGTATATGATCATTTGAAATCTATTTTGGAGTATTATTATCGCTATCAATGCACTGTGCCTAAATAAAATCACAGTTTGAACTAATTACATCTTCACTGTCCAAAGAAAAACAAAAGCTCCAAAGTAGTAACTTTACCTGTCTTTACCTGTTTTTAACCTTTTAATGCCAAGTGGATCATATTTAATACACAAGTTTTTGAGTGCTGTAAATCATCACGGTTATGTTTATGTTCCTAAAAAACTGATGTGCATCTAAACTTTGCTCAAACCCACACCGCTCTACATTTTAGTGGAGAAGCAAAGATTGTAGTAAATACAGAAAGAAATAAAAAATTGTTGTAGTTATTTTTTAAATAAGATTTTACTAAAGTAAACGTAAAATTGTGTATATATATATATATATATATATTACTATAGTATAAAGGGTAAAAAAAACATTGTATTTGTTAACAAAAACCTGGAAAAAAAACCAGATGTACCAAATTTGAGACAAAACTCATATATGCAAATATATCTAATTGTATTATTATTATTATTATTATTATTATTATTATTATTATTACTATTATAATCCATTACTATTACTATTATAATCAATTATTATTTGTCTTGTTATTTTATTTGTCTTATTATTTGTTATTATTTTTAGTATTATTATTTATTGATTATTTATTGCAGTTGTTTGATGGTTCAGGCTTTAAAGTGTTAATGTAAGTCAATGTAAAGAGGTTTTATTTTAAGTGATAATGAAGCATTTCTATTGGTCAATTCATCGTGACATTTTTACTAATATAAAGAGCAGCTGTCATGTTCAAATGATACAGAAAAAGAAAAAATGGAGATATGCACTTTTCTTTAAACGATATACTACAAGCTCGCTGGCTTGCTAAGTAGTAGCCTAGTGAACTAGTGCAGCTCAGCTCAATTCCCAGAATCTACAAAACGTGCAGGCTAATGCTACATTTACATGCTGCTGTAAAAAAATCATTCTGCGTCTTATTGCTATACTTTGCGCCCTTATTGGTTTAAAGCTGCCACTGCGTGACTGATAGCAGCATGCAGCCATGATAGCAGCTGCCGAATATTGTGGGGCTGATCAAAGGAGAGCTTAGGCAGCAGGGATGGATTACTGACCAGGGTAATGGGACCAGGAGCTTGGGCCCAGGGGAACTTGAGTGCCAGGCCAAGGCCCAGAGCGGCTCAATGAAGATTCAAAATTTAGCCCTTGAAAATGTAATGACTAAATAAATAAAATAAAAGACTCTGAGCCCGTTCTCTGCCTGCTTCTGCAAATATAGAGCAAACAGTATCCCAGTCTTCTACAAATAACCTCACAGGCATGCATGCATGTACATGGCTGGTGAATAATCTGGTTTTAATTATAGAAAAAAATAATAATTCATAAATAAATAAAATAGTGAAAAGCTGTAACATGATGTGTTAATATAACTCTATCTAATGTTATTTGAAAATTAATCTTTTTGTTTGTTTACACTCGTACGCCCTCTTTTCTGCTCTGTTCCCAGCATACATAAACAAAAACAAGCTATTTATTCAAGTTATCATAGTCTTTTTTCCCAATATTTTTCTGCATCATTGTCAGCCTGTGATGGTGGGAGCCTCCAAAGATGCTTATGCTCGAGGGCTGGTGAAAATCTGTCTCTGTTTGGCGGTCACTGTGATTAGCTTGAAAAAAAACAAAAAAAAACACAAGGACGCAAAAACTCAGCGCCTTTGATATGTATCATAAGAGCACAAGACGAATACAGCCCCCCCACTTCAAACCCCTACCCAATGCTCCACAGCTACGCCTCTGCTTTAAGATTTTAAGATAAAGTGCTATTTATGTTTCCCCTTTAAGGTAATTTCTCTGTAATTTCACCACCTCTGACATGTGAGACGCTGGCTTCTATAATGTGTCTAATGTGTTTAGTCTGTAGCGCTATGCAAATCATCACGGTTATGGGAGATCTTCATCTAGATGAAAACATTCTCTGTTTGTTTAACCAGCTCCCTAAGAAAAACTGCCCCCATTTGTGAGCTACGTTCACCTTTGCTTTGTATCCCTCAAACCCAGAAATTATGCATTTATGGTAATCCTTCTCCACAGAGTCGAACTTCTTCATGGTCTGAACTCTAAACTGTAATCCGAGCTTGATTTAATATTTCAGGTTCATGACGATTAGCATTACGATATGTTCTACTGGCTCGAATCAAAATGAACATTTGCACAAGAAAGACCTTCTCAGTAAATGTCGAACGTCAACAATAGCTAACTGGATCTTGAGGATTTCAGCGGCTTTCCGATAATCTTTCCATAATCCCAAGCACCTTTACTTTATAGGCTCCAAACGGAAGAAATGAAAAGCGACACCGGGGGTTTAAAAAAAAAAGGTTATCATTTTAATGTTTTACAGTCTGCCATTGTTCCAGAGGCAATACTGATCGTTTTCAAGGGTTGATGAACACATTTACCTTCAAAGGAACTGCCTGCCTTATGGATGTTAAGGATGCATTAAGGTATGGCAAATTAATCGTGACAGGATACGACGAATAAGAGAAATCAATAAAAATGTAAACTTCTCGTCAGCAGACGAAAGCCGCTGAGACGTCTCGTGAGGCTTCTGTCTGATATTCCATCGTGAACATCACAACAGATTGGCTTCACCACACATTCAGAAACACCAAATGGCTTTAATTTCAAAGCTACATTTGGCTTGTATATATACTAGGCTTATATCTGGCATCATAAAAACTGAAATAATACCATCCGTTTAAGGACACCGTATTCGAGGATTAACACTTGACTTTTACAATATGGATGATTGTCAAGCATAATCATTGTTTCATTTTAAACAAACAAACAAACAAAAAAATTATAATCTCTTATAAAGAGTTGGCAATTTAATCAGACAGGTATACATTTTACATATATCTGACCCATTTAAGCACATCACAATAACTTCAAGATGCTCAACAACCCATGAACATGATTTTTCAACCCTCTGTTTATCAACGGTATTGCCCTATGTACACAGAAAGAATTATGTACAGGAAAAAATGATGGAAGGTAAAAGACAAGGACAAGTATGGGTTTTCAAACTGGCCCTCAATCTGTTTTCTGGCTCTTAAATAAGACAGACTCACTAGTTACCAAAACAAAAACAGAATTTTAGGTCCCTTGAAATTCCTTCCGACTTTGCTTTGATGAAGCAATCCCTGTAGCACTGAGCTGCGCAGTGATTGGTGGGGGGAAAAAAATTGGAAAAGGCTTTACTTTAGACATTGATTCTTCCATCAATTCCATAAGGGAAACAAACAAACTTCTCCTTCACTCCTCCAAGAAAGTCTCTTGCCAGCGATTTCTCACATGGACAGCAGTACACTGTAAATTACTTATACTGAAAACTTTTACATCATTTTCATTCGGATCTTATGGGATTCCTCAGTTGGACTGGTCTCCCCATCTACTTTACGTGGCACATATTCAATCTCGATGTTTGGCTTGGCATTACCTTTCCCCCGGCTCCAGAGGAAGAGGAGAACGAGACAGAACAGCACCACTCCGAGGAAAGAGATAAATCCCATGGTAGTGGCGATGATGAGAGTCTTCATATCAAATGGGAAGGGGACTGATCTTCCAGTCCCATTGGCACCGCTGTCGTTGGGCTGGTTGGAGATGAAGGCAAATGTCTTATTAGGCTGATGGGGCCAGTTAGGAGAATAGCTCTGAATGTGTAAATGAGCAAGCTTGGTATCATTGCCCCCTGCATTGGTAGCTATACATGTATATGTGCCATTGTCTTGTATTTGGGCGTAACGCACTTCCAGAGTGCCGTCAAGAGACACCAAGAGACGTCCAACGCTTTTGGTGGTGATGAACTGCTTTCTCGGAGAAAGCCACATGATCACAGGGGTCGGGTCCCCGTCTGCTTGGCATGCAAAGCGAACCGTGGTCCCTTCGTCTACAAACCTCTGAAGGGCCTTGTGGTCCCGGATCTGAGATTTCTGACACGTGAAGGAGTTTTCGGGGGGAATGTCTGGAAAGTCTTTAAACTCCTTCCCCTGAACAAACTCGGGCGTGGCGCAGGATGGCTGCTGCTTATTGAAGTTCAGCCTCAGGCGCCGCCGAAAAACCCAACGCAGACGGCAATCGCATGCCAAGGGGTTGTCGTATAGGCCCAGGGTCTCCAGGTTGCCGACCGAGTGAAAGACAGACTCTTCTAAAGTGCTCAGGCTATTGCTGGATACATTGAGAACCTTAAGGTAGTTAAGTCCTCTGAAGGAGTAAGGCTCGATAGTGGCCAGTCGTCCTCCGACTAAGTCGAAAACCTGGAGCCTCATCAAGTTGTGCATCTTGTTGCCTTCCACAATCTCGATGGGATTGAAGGAAAGATTGAGAGATCGAAGGTACACAAGGTGCTGGATGGCCACGTAAGGGACGGCAGTGAGGTTGCAGTTTGTGACGCTCAGGGTGGTAATGTTGAGCCCGTGAAGAGACTTGGTGGTCAGGGTTTCTAGGAAGGGCCAATTTGCTATCTCAAGCAGTTTCAGGCGGTAGAGTCTCCTGAAGGAAAAGTCCCTAATGACACTAACTTTGAAATTCCACAGCTTGAGGACCAGCAAATTATGAAGATGGCTGAATGCCTCCGTGGGCACCGAGGTCAGATTGCACCTTTCCATGGTGAGCTGCTCTAAACTATTGAGGCCATGGAAAGCCCTGTGAGAGATGAACACCAGGTCATTATCTCCCACCTCCAGTTCTTTTAGATTATAAAGGTCCTGGAACATGTAGTCCAGCAGGATGACTATTCTGTTCTCTCTGATGTCCAGTCTTGTGAGGTTATTCAAGCCGGTAAATACGCCCAGCTGAATGAGCTTCAGCTGGTTGTTGCGCAGTCCCAACGTCCGTAAGCCAATGAGATTGCCGAAGGCGCCAGGCTCAATGACCGAGATAACATTCTCATTGAGCTGGAGCTCTTCCAAGTGAGGATAGTTGATGAACTCCTCGGGGTTGATGGCTTTCAGGCGGTTCTTGCTCAGGTCCAACAGTCGTGTCTCGATAGGTATCCCTTCAGGAAGGCTGATCAGCTTCCTGCGGTGGCACAGGACGGAGCGCTCCTGAGCGCTGCACTCACAGCGGGAAGGGCACCCCGTGGCCGAGCCTGACAGCACCGTGCCCAGCATCAGGATGAGGATGGGCTGCCAGCATGCCACCAGGTAGCTGTGCCCACTCGCCTCGCCAGCCACCATTCTGCTGGTTACCTGCTGAGACACAAGTCAGAGGTGCTTTGTCACACTCACTGAAGCAATGAGTCCACGGACACACAATGAACTCACATCTTGTTTTATAACCGCACCCGCCCAACACCCCCCCACCCCACCCCAACTCCAAAACAGATAGAGCCCAGCTGGGAAGTAATATAAAAAGTACAAAGTTACTCTAATTAAAGTCGTAGAAAAACTGCTGATGATCAAGATGATGTTCTCCTGCGCTTGCACAGATTGTGCTGCATAACGACAAGAGGCTTTTGATTAATGACCTCACAGAAATGAAAAAATAAATTTGTCTTAAGAACAAAGAAGAATGCCAAAAATAAAGTATTATCAGAATTTCATTTCCAGCTCTAACAACTTTATGCGTTTTTTGTAAAGACGAGTGTAGAATAGAGCCCACCCAAAAAAACATAAAAAAAACATATTTTACAGCTCCATCAAATAAATATAATTTTTTTTAGATATACAGTCCACACTTTGCCTTTATTGGAGCTCCCATTCTTTTCAGGAGACTCGCTTCCACTTTTGTAAAGAAATCTGCAGGGATATTGTTCTACACCTCCAAAGTTTAGTCATTGGTTGCATTTTCTGCCTTTCACAATCAAAGAAATCTCAAATATTCTGTTGTTGTTATCTGATGATGGCCCACTAGGGCTTGCACAAGTGTTAGGAGTCCCATTTTCTCTGTATCTTGTAATAATTTGTTAACTCCCTTTACAGACACTTTCACTTATTTTGCTGTGCTGGTTGTCTTCCTTGTGGGAGTGAATGATTTTATATCTTCTATATCCAATTCCTCCTCAGAAATATCTTCTGAAAAGAGGAATAACTTGAATTTAATGGCCGTTTTGACTGGAAATGAAATAAACGCAGGTGGAGGTGGAACGGAAGTGATTACATGCTTCATATTATTACAAACATTTGGTCTCTTCATAATTTCATGGTTAATGAGCCTAGCTGCATCTAACACAAAAGGTTTGTTCAGAGTTTCAACTTGTTTTCTATTCACGCTGTCAACCACTTGAGAGTAAATATTAGCCTACGTGGGCTTAATGTGGCTCATAGTCATACCTTATTGTACTGCCTTTATTTCCCAAACTCATAAATAAAGCCCTTGTGGTTCATTCGATCCACACTGGTTCCATCATTATTTTTGCCTCCAACTGCTGGTGCATACATACATCCAATATCTGTCAATGCAACCTTGAAATTAAACTGCACAGAAAAGTGCAGCGAAGGAACATGCGGCGTGGAGAAAGACTGAGAGATGGGGGCTGTTAAACCCTGCCTTAGTTTGACTCAGGGGTGTTTTAATGTGGAAAAGCCTTCAAGCTCTACTTCCCAAAATCGATCAGTCCTATTCTTACCTCTCGCTGGTCTAAAATAAAAGAAAGATCCTGCTTCCGTGTTGCAAAGTGAACTATTTCCATAACAACATATTGCGTCTAATGTGAAGGCACTGCAACCATTTTTGGTACATAATGTGATTTGTGTAAAGCATGTCAATTTGATGTTTCATGTTCTATTTATGCAGTCAGAGCTCAAAGAATTAGCATTCCCATCTGAAGATTTAATGATGAATTCCACCGATTCTTTAAATTCTGTGCATAATTAAAGGAGTAAGATATAGAGAAAGTCAATCAGTGCTCAGCTCTAGAGAAGCTCACTAGACTACAATTGGTCACAGTTGTGGTGATAGGAACCAGATAGGAGGCCGTATTACACAAACGTCCTATCTTTTGGTCTTAAGTAATTTGATAGAAGCCAATTTAATCTTAATTTATCAATTTTATCTTATCTTGCAGCGTTTGATCTCAAGTTAGGAAATCTTAAATAACTCAGTCAAAGTTGGCGCTCAATGGTCATGCCCAGCAGCCAGCCATACAGGTTGTAGCTGAAATGTAAACATGTAGTCAAAATAATGTTAATAATGTGAGATAGTCAGACAGGCGTCCACTCATACTGATCAAAACTAACATAAAGAGCGATAAACTGGAAGTCAGGAATATTGTGAGAGCGCCCCCTGCTGTTTGTCAGTGTTGCCGCTCCCCAGTTTCAGTTTTCTTTTCCAAATGCTTTACCCGAGCACTTTAACATTACTACTACTAATAAATGGCCACAACTCTTTTACCTTGCTGTTTACTGACATCGTAATACAATTTAATTTGCTGATGTTTTATCAAGATTAACACCACAAAGGTAATAAGATGGGACAGTGGAGATTGTGCCTATAGTGTCCATTTTTTTTTTTAAGTTAGTAGAAAATAAACTAAGAGTAGAAAATAAACTGAGAGCAACATTTTGCAATGTAACTTGATAGAAAAAAACAGCAGAGACCAGCATGGTTGGTCACCAGCTAAACCAGAATATCGTCATTGTCCAATGAAAAACATTCAGTCAGTGAAACCATCATTTTTATTTGGAAGCATTAATACTCAATCAATTCATCATGAAATTTTCACACAGTGTAAAGGTCAGCTACTCTGGTTAGGTTGATCAGTCACTCTAAATTGCCTATAGGTGTAAGTGTGTGCGTGAGTGTGTGTTGGCCATGCGATGGACTGGCAACCTGGCTCCAAAGATAAAATTATACAATAATAAGTGATAATCCTGGACAATAAATCAATTGCCATATGTGTTGTGTAGTACGTGACACATGGTTTAAGAATAAATAGTTTTACAACTACCACTGAAACATTCAGAAATGTCAGAAAATTCCCATTTATTATCAGAGAAGTAGCTCTAATTAATCTAGTTTTCATCCAGTTGTGTTTGCTCGGCTTGAACTGCATTGATAAAGTATTGGCATTGCCTTGCCTCAGCTGCCTTGAAGCCTCGCTCTGCATGTGTCCATAGTAAGCTAGACTCGGCTGTGTGGGCAAATCTGTCAGTTAAAGTTATCCTCTTCAAATTAAAACTGAACGAGTACCCACACACTGGTGCCTGCCAAGGGCAACGTGGTAGAATAAGGCTATTGCAGAGCTATTTAACAGCACGCGGATGTCGAAGGCAGGGTTTCGACTGCCATTATCACAAAAAAACAGAAACCTATGGCAGAAAATAAGAAGCAGTCGTGATGTCAGTCAAGATGACATTTATGGCTAGTTAATGAACTACATCAAAACTCCTCCAGTTTGACTCATGAAAGTGCTGCAGCTCTGCTATGGAACTGAGTCAGTAAGGTTACTTGTATTGCTTTCTGCAAACGGCTTTTACAAATCGTTATAATAACCAAGTGAGAACAGAAATGGCACAAACGAATGAAGGACGAACACTTGCTGCAGCCGTTATTACAAAAACCAAAAATAAGGATGCCATGATACAGGAATTGTTGGCTGAGGCAGATGTCAGACGCTTATTTGATACTGATATTGACTGAACGTGGTGCTAAAACATTTATAACGTTTGAAAAAGCTTTGCAGCAAAACATTTATTTCCGTAGAACAGTAAATAGTATAAAATAAAATTATTAAAAACAGTAACCTGGCGTCACCTAAACATTCTACTTAGATGCTCTACAATGCTCCATCATTTTGCACTTTATACCGCTAGTCAGGGTCCTGGGGAGCCAATTCCAGCATCGTCAAGCCAAGGTGGGGTACACCATGGACGGGTCGCCAGTCCATCGCATGGCCAACACACACTCACTCACACCTACAGGCAATTAAGAGTGACCAACCTAACATGCATGTGTTTGGACTGTGGGAGGAAACCCACTCAAGCACGGGGAGAACATACAAACTCCACACAGAACAGCCCGGACCGGGAATCCAACTCGGATCGTCTCGCTGTGAGGTGACAGTGCTAACAACTACACCACCATGCTGCCTCAGTTTGAAATATTAGTCTAATTTTAAATACAAATGATAAAATAACAAGTCTCTCTGTCTTTCTTTTTCAACAACAATCACAACACTGTTTAGAGCACTTAGGTACAACCAATAAGTAATTCAATTTTAAAGTTTCAGCGTATAACAATAAACAGGATTCACAACCAATGTTTTTATATTTCCTTATTTAAGAATAATATCAAGTACACATCATATCGAGTAATATCACATCTGATACTAAAACATTCTAGCTGTGTGTGTGTTCTCTTTTCATGGAACTGATTCACATAAAACTTCACATAACTGGCCAGCAGAGGGCTATTTCCCCAATAGAGCCCATGGACAACTCAACTAAACAACTGACTACTGCACCGTGCTCTGGTTTTTCAACACATTTTAAACACTCAAACACACACATGTTTATACAAACCTGACGAAACAGAACTTACTACAACATCAGTTACAACAATCTAGAAAATCTCTGTTCGAAAATTTGGCAGGTGGATCATTCCCAGCATTGCAGCCACACTTGACATAGTAGTGCTATGTTAGTGTGTGTTGTGCTGGTACAAGTGGATCAGACACAGGAGTGCTGCTGGAGTTTTTGAACACGTCAGTGTCACTAAAGCTCAGCTCGCTGGTGTCACTGAGTCATTTTTAACACTTAATTTCGAACCACCTCCGCACAACCTGCCAGTGTTTTATTTCATTTTAGTTAACAGTTTTATTATTTTGATATTCAGTTTATTTATTTATTTAATTTTTTCATTCTTTTATTGATTTGTTTTATTTTATTACTCTATTATTATTAATATTATTATTTTATGATTACTTTTATTATTGTTTATTATTATTTCTTTTACTATTTTATGTTTTACTACTATATTTATATCTACTTTTATTGACTTATTTTTATCTTATTCCTTATTTTTGTTATTGTTTTAGTTTCTTTTTTTGTTGTTTTTCTTTTATGATTTTTAATTTTGTCTCTGTTCTTATTGTTTCTTTTACATTTTAAGTACTCATTAAAATTCATTTTAAATTATTTTCAATCTCTTATTTTTTAATTTACTTTTATTACTTATTACTTATCTACTTTTATTGACTTATTTTTATCTTATTTCTGATTTTAGTTTTTTATTCTTTTTTTGTTGTTTTTCTTTTATGATTTTTTATTTTGTCTCTGTTCTTATTGTTTCTTTTAAGTACTCATTAAAATTCTTTATAATTTATTTTCAATCCCTTTTTGGTTAATAATTGTAATGCTCGGCGACATTGTACATGAGGGTCCCCCTTAATGTATTCCTGAGTGAAAATAAAGGTTGATTGACTGCTGGACTGAGAATAGTCCACCAACCAGGCAGCATCCTGTGACCACTGATGAAGGACTAAACAAAGACCAACACAAACCGCACGACAATAGACTAGCTTTCGACTCTGACTTCACACCTACAAGGTAAACCAAAAATGTAGGAGTGTCTAATACAGTGGACAGTGAGTGTTTAAACTCCAGCAGCACTGCTGTCTCTGTTCTCTGTACACACTAATATTTTTTTCACTGGCCTCTTTTCCACTGTGGAGTAAAATGGTTCTCGGGGCTGTACTTCCCCAGCCACTCTTTCTTTTTCCATCTGCTAGGCTACTAGTAGGAAATACTGAAGGAAAACTACACAAAAGAGTGGCTCAGCAGCAGCCAACAGGCTAACAGGCTACAGAACACATTGGATTTCATCTGTAACTGCATCACCAGTTTTTCAGTCTTTTAAAATTGTGTTATTTCAGCATCAGTTCTAAACCCTAGACTCTCATTAGAGCCTGCTTTTGTTCAAAATAACACATTTATATTTATCATGTAATTTCATTAACCTCATGTAAAGCAAACCTGTTACCTGTGATTGAGGTCAGTGAAAATGACTGACCTTTTGCTGTGACATTTATTTATAGTGGAATGAGCTACAGGCCAGGACGCAAAAGCAGACTTCAATTTAAAAATCCACACTCTGCAGCCGGAGGAGGAAAAAATATCCCCTTCCTGTTTATGGCGGTAATATATTGAAAGTTACAACTTGTTTGCTGAGATTTGGAGTGATTATGTCAGGCTGCGTCCAGGCAGCCAAGCGTTTAAGAAATATGCTTGAAACAAGCAAAATTATCTGTCAATAGGATGAGATATTGCGACGCGGTAATGTAGAAGTGAAGTAATGCAATCGCATTTTCCACAAAGTAATAAGTATTGTAAACCCATTACATTTTGAGAGAAGGAACTTGTAATAGATTACTGTTTTGAGGCATTACTGCAACGCTGAAGCAATCTATACTAACATTAACACTGGGGCGCTCTGCTGAGACTGTTCAGCACTGTCTTCTGACTGAAATAACAAAGTTAGTTTTTGCTTATCTCTCTTTCTTTGTTTCTTTTCTGAGGCACTTACATGACTTTACTTGAATTTCTGCAGAAGAACCTGCTCTCCATAATGTAGATTCACATACATGCCTTCATTATGTAACAGCATTGTCCATTATAACTATAACTGGGTAGAGCTGTATGTATAAAACCACCACAGAACAGGTATTACTTGGTTGGTGGCCCATTGCAGTGACACTGACGTGGTGGTGGTGTGTTAATGTGTGTTGTGCTGGTACGAGTGGATCACAGCAGTGCAACTGGAGTGTTTAAACACGTCCAGAATAGTCCACCAACCAAGACTGATAAAGGACTAAACAAGTACCAACACAAACTGTGTGGCAACGGATGGGCTATCTTCTCAGACGTTACATCTACAAGTTAAACCAAAAATGTAGAGGTGTCTAACAGAGTGGACAGTGAGTGGACACAGTGAGTGAAACTCCATCAGCACTGTTGGGTCCGATCCACTCTTACCAGTGCAGCACACACTAACACACCACCAATACGTCATTGTCACAACTGTGCTGAGAAATAGTACCACCCAAATAGTACCTACTCTGTGGTGGTGGTCCTGTGGGGGGCCTGACCCTTGAAGAACAGTATACAGAGAAACAGGTGAACTACAGTCTGCAAGTGTAGGACTACACAGTGCTCCTCTACGCTTCTTTTTGGAGGAGAATGACTACAGTGAGCAGATGTCCTCGTTTCCTGAGGACAGTGGCTGTTTTTGGTGGCTTGTCCCCAGAAATGTCCCCATTTGACCCCATAATTACACTCCAGTATCATTAAACATGTAGTGGGAATCATTAAGAATCATTAGGAATGTAGTACTCCAGACTCGGTCTCTGTCTCTAGTCTTCTTTTACATATCTTGGACTCGGTAGCAACTATACTCAGAATCTGTCTCGCCACATTTATTTTCTGGAGTCCAACTAACGTTCAAAAAGAAATATTTGATTTATTTTAATGCTCACCCCAGAGCTCAGTTAGTTTACTTAGAGAACTAATTGGATGAAAATGAATTTACAGACACTCTGTACATGCTTTATTTGCATTTGCAAGTAGAAGAGGGCGTTTTTCACATACACAGTATGTGTAGCAGGAAAATCCTTCTTTTATATCCATCCACTGTGGGAGGAAATAGGAGTACCTGGAGGAAACCCACTCAAGCATGGGGAGAACATGCAAACTCCACACAGAATGGCCCGGACCAGGAATCAAACCCGGATTATATTGCTGTGAGTTGACAGTGCTGACCACTACACCACCGGTATGTATATCCTGTAATTTGTCCTGTATAAAGACTAATTCAGATTAAAAAAATAAATAATTTACTGACCCAGTCTTGCTCTCATTTGGACTCTCACATGACTCCCTTCCATTTAGACTCTGTCGTGACTTGGACTTGGCTTCCTTTAGACCCAATCTCGGACTTGTCTTAGACTCGACAATGATGTTCACACAAAATCAGGCGTCTGACTTGTGAATTATTAGTATTGTGATCTTTTATGATTGCCATCGTCCACCGCTGTGTTACACGCTTAGCCGTTGTGATGACTTCCAGCGATTTATTCGTTCAGTTATTAGTTACGTTTGCTCTGAAACCTAATAGAGGGTTTTGTCATGAGTCGTAATCAAAGCTCAACATCTCACGCTGTGAAACAGCTGGAGCTGAACTATTTTGATCCGCTGAAAGTGTTGTAAGAAAGGGAGAACAAGGAGAGGCTTATATGCAGCCATCTGCTTAATGCAGTACTGCTGCAGAGACGCTGGAGATGGCTCCATCCGCCGGCATTTCCAGGTCTGAGTGGGAACCACATGAAATCGAGAGCGGGGCTCGCACAATATCTATTTCATATTTGGACCCCTCGTTCGTATCAAAAGCCCTGTTGTAGTCGAGCGTGCTTGACAGCCGTATATCTGGCGAGAGAGATCTGCATGCACGGCACGATCGGGCAGGGAGCGGTCAGGGCAGCATGTGAGAATTACAACATCGATTAAGCGACTAAAATAGCAGAGATGGGTGGGGAGGGTGAAGGTCATGACGTAAACGGATCCACCGTAAACGTGGTCTCTTAATCATACTGTATTTATTGCTGATCTAACTTGGCTCAGAGTATTGTACACTACAATCTGAAGCACCACACAAACAGTAAAGCTATTTTCAAGTTATCTATTGTAATGTGATTGAATGTGTCCCCAATAATGGAAGCACTCTCTTTAAAATGAAATTCTAAGGCTCTAGGAGTTTTAGGAAAGAGATGGCTTATTGGTATTAATGGAAAAGGGATCCATTATCAGCAAAAAATGCTGGTTTGGATTTCAGAAGGAGCAGAAGAAAATCTGTGAACCTGCTAACCCAATTAATAAATAGCACACGTACACATACTGTTGTTACAGTAAAAGTCATAGACCCTCATTTACTTCATTGCCAGTCAAAATGGAGTAAAGTTATTTATTACTCTCACAATTAAATCTGAATTGGGTCCACTAAAACTGTCACCATCAGATAAACAGTATTTAAAACTACATGTCAATTTTGGGGATTTAGTGACCTCTCTGGTGGAAATGTGTAATTACATACAACACACAGAAAAACATGTTGTAATGCAGGTTGTGCTCCTGACCTCTTCCCCAGGGAGATGTGAGCATGATTGGGAGCACATTGAAAGAGCATTCAAAGAGAACTCAGTCAAAACTCGATGAAGGACATTTCTTCTTCGATGTTTGATCTGATGCTCTTTATTTATTTCAGCCGGAATAGGCTCCTAATAATCGTGCAAGGTCTGGTAGACCACTAAAACTCATCGGAAAAAACAGTAGACCACCAAAACCCATCCGATAAACAGCCACAGTTGTGTCTGTCCAGCATAACTAGTTGTTCAAGAAGCTCCTGAGAAATGAAAAAAGATTTTAAAAAATTCCTTGTGGTCTTAGAACAATGGACTGACCACCTCAGAGACTAGACTTGAACTTTGGAGGCGTGAAAAACTATCCCTGCAGATTTCTTTGAAAAACTCAAAGCAGCTCTCTTGAAAAGGATGGAAGGTCATGTGGTACTAATAGATTTCATATTTACTCATTAAAGCGTCGGCGTATCTTACTGTTAAATAATTTCTGCTTCTTTTCTCCATGCTGAAGAAGGAATAACTTACTTAATGCTGCTTAATGGCTGTTTTGACTGGAAGTTAAACAAATATCTTTCCCACAGGGTGGTGGAGTGTTTAAGTAGTTTGAGTATAATAAGCTTCAGATGCTGATTTTAGAGTGTTTTCACACTAGAGCTTTTTTTTCCGGACCCGGGACCGCCTGCTTTGTGAGTTCGCTACATTTGGTCAAGTGTGAAAGCTGTTTTGATCCTGGGAGTGATCCAGAAAACCAATCACTGGTCCTCCTGAAATCAGCGGTCCAGTGAGCTCCAGTACGGTCCACTGCTCACGTGGAAGCTATGCGCATGTGAGGTTCCATGATTTGTTCATGTTATATTGTGACTGCTTCAATTGTGTTGTGTTATTTTCCTTTCAGTTTCATGATGGCAGGGAAAGGATTGTTGTGGATGAAGAGTGCTGCTTGTTGCTGCGTGAAAATTCTAAAAAGCTGTAAACGGATGAAGCTGGTGTCTACCATATTGCAAACCTGCATGTAGAAAAGTGACTTTTGGAATTGAGCATTCATATAGAATAATAAGCCCCACCCCCAAGTAATAATAAGCCCCTCCTCCAAATAATGAACGTTTCCCCCAGGACTCAAGTATATAAATTAATTGCTTAGGACTTGTTGGTAAAGCAAAAGTGGTATCTTGTAGGGTTGTGTATTGGCAAGAACTTGGCGATACAATATGTATTGTGATACAGCGGTCATGATTCTATATACTGTGATACTGCAAGCAAAGTGATATACTGTGATTTTTCAAATCCTACTATTAAAACACACCACTATATGAACAGGTTTGCCAATGCTTTGCACCCTTTGTGCTGCTTGTTAATGTTGGAGTGGAGCTGAAAATGGATTGCAACACTGCCATCTAGTGGTCAGAGATTCAAACAAAACACACAATGATACACTGTCTGCCAGGAATCTGTGTATTAACTTTGTTTTTGAGAATCGATACAGTATCATGAAACATAATATCCCGATATTTGATATTTCAATGTTTTCTTACACCCGTAGTATCTTGCCATCTCTCGTTTTGGGGCCTTTGTTTCTTCTGTTTGTTTAGATACTTTAATAATTGAGGACAAGATAGAAAACCACTCAAAATGACAGCAGGTATCGTATCAGTGCAATCAGAAATTCTCTAATTGAAGCTAACTAGGACATCGGAAATCAACATTTTTTCCACTTCAGTTTATGTTGACGCTTTCACAGCGTTCCTGCTGGAGATAACAGCTCTGCTCTCGGTCGGAAAAGTCTACCTGTTTCACCCATGATAAAAAAAGGCAACTGTAACATACTTCTTGTGCTGCTATTTCTCAGCTGCTCATTCACAAACTGCTAAGAGGCAACCGAAAAAAAGGATCGGCTCAAACGCTACTCATGATTCTCAATGCAGAGCCATCGTTAGACATGCTCTCTCTCTCTCATACACATCAATGGTAATTAATCTTTATGAAGTAAGCTCTATAATTGATCGATAGAATTTTTTGCAATGAAACAGTCCAGATGTTGGTGAACGCCAATGCATTAATGCTCATTTGGCCTCAGTGGTCAGCTGACGGCAAAGCGAAAGCCCATTACTCAGCGTGTTGGATTTATTATCCAATTAAAAGATTAAATCATTGCTCAGGAAGCTCCCCTTCTGTAAACATACAAATCAAAGTCTGCCAGGTGACCATGAATTACGCAGGAACAGGACTAAAAACTGCTGCACCCTGATTCGCTGCCAGACCGCTGAAACTGAGCAGCTCTCGACTTACTGCACTCATTCAAACAGTCAGTAACTCTTAGCATTAGAAAACATCTGCGTAGGAATTTTCCTTCGGAGTTCGCAGAGCAACGAGGTGCAGACACTATGGAACGGGGTTGAATTTTCTTTGCACGGAAATGTACCACTTAAGCTTGACTGACTTGGTCCATTTATAGCTTTGTATCTATGAAAACAACTAAGAGTGCATGGAAACGAGCGGCTCTGTGCACCTATTGTACTGATTACAAAGGAAAAGAACTTGCAGCATAGTGCTTGGACAAAAAGGCAGCTATTTCTCTTTTTTAGCATTTCTGTTATTATATCGCTCCGCATTTATGGCCACAAATGGGCCGTGTTACCACATTACTGCACCGGACAAGTGGATTGTTAAAAGAGAATTCAGCCAATTTTATAAAGTTGCTGAGATGTAAACACAGTCATTCAGAACCATTTGATGTGAAATGGTGCGCTGTAGAGAAACCTCCCAATCCAGTGATAAAACCAGAGGTTGGGAGATTTACTCTATCCATTTTATTTGTTAGCCATAATGGCTGGAGAACCCTAACCCTAACCCTGAGAGTTTTATATATAATATTAATCAAATTATCAAATATGAAAATCTTTGTATACAAAAATCACTAGTATGGGTATGCCTAGATCTTGTAACAGCTGGAAACGACCACGAGGATCTAAATATGGTCGCTGTCCAAATATAACCATGTGTCTCCAGAATGGCAACTTTTTTACAGGACAGGACAAAAAACCTCTTTATATTGAATGCAAGTCAATGGAACCCAAAATTTGGTGCACTTCTATTGGTCCATTAATCAAAAGAATTTCACAGGTACATTTTCTCTGATTCAATAAAACTGCCATGCTTCGTGGACAGAGATGGTGCAGAAGTCAGAGACAATCCTTCATTTATTTGATTTTCAGTAATAATGGCCAAGATGTTCTTTAGTTCTAAAAATTAAAAAATCTAAAAAATCTAAAAAAGTTCTAAAAATAAATAAAAAATAATCGACTTAATAATAATATGTGAGCAAATATGAGTTTGTAAAACTTGTAAATTTGGTGCATTTCTATTGATCCATTAATCAAAAGAATTGAAAATTTCACAGGTAAATGATGTAGAAACAAACATTGACAAATATGGAGCTACATGCTTTTCTCTGGACATCGACAATATGAATGAAAACATTAACAGTAAGATATTAAGGTGGGAACAAACTGAAATGGGAATTTCTAAATCAATCCAACACCATGTTGATATGGAGCTCAAAGTGGGAGTCAATAGTGCCCAAGATCACATCTACGGCTGCAAAACTACTCTCCATCATGAATGGAGCTTGAAAATGTGCCAAAACCTTCCAAAACTATCACTGCTCTATTGTGCCATGTACACCACCCAAGCACTTTATTAAGGACGCCTACACTCATTGTCTATTTTATCAGCTCCACTTACAGTAGGAGTGCTTCGTAGTTCTACAGTTACAGACTGTAAATCATACCATTCTCCGCATACCTTCTTACCCTGTTCTTTAATAGTTAGAGCCGCCACAGAGCAGGTATTATTTGGCGGTGGTGTGTTAGTGTGTGTTGCACTGGTAAGAGTAGATCAGACACAACAGTGCTGCTGGAGTTTTAAAAAAAAAGTCCACTCACTGTCCACTCTATTATTATCACTGACACTGCTACCATGTTGGTCCTCCTCGTAGATGTAAAGCCAGAGACAGTAGCTCATCAGCTGCTGCACAGTGTGTGTTGGTCATCCTTTAGTCCTTCATCAGTGGTCACAGGACGTTCCTCATAAGACACTGTCGGCTGGATAGCTTTAGTTGCTGGATTATTCTCCGTCCAGCAGCGACAGTGAGGTGTTTAAAAACTTCAGCAGCACTGCTGTGTCTGACCCACTCACACCAGCACAGCACAAGCTAACACACCACCACCACGTCAGTGTCACTGTGGTCCTGTAGGGGGCTTGAACATTGAAGAACAGAGTAACAGAGTAGAAAGAGAAACAGATGGACTACAGTCTGTAATTGCAGAACTACTAAGTGCTCCTACACGGTAAGTGTAGCTCATAAAACAGATAATGAGTGCAGATTCAAGGAGGTGTACCTAATAAAGAGGAAGCTTTTGGAGGCATAAAACCCTTTAAACATCTGGTTCTTACTACAGCCAGTATGTAAGCATCTCTACAAGGCACCATTCCACATCAAACCACCCAGAACGTCTCAGCGAACATCTCAACAATTTGGAAAACATGCCCTAATCAAAATCCTTTCGACGTGCCTACTAAAATGTACAATGTGTGCTTTGTTATATAACTCCGCCGGACTTGTAGACGCTGTGGCGCTGTTTACCTGCTGTTAAGAGCTTAAAACAAATTCCAGGCATCCCTAGAGCAGGCTGGACTTTTGATGTGCAATGATACAAACAGATTTTCAAGTCTCGCATGGTGCAGTGTCCTGTAGAGAGATTTCATGAATACTAAATGAAGCTGAAGCTGAACATCCTGTAACATTTTGCAGATGGCACAGCATTTCAAGAAGCAAAGATTTAGGTGTAAAATAATAATAAAATAATAATAATAATAATAATAAAACCTACAACGTATTCTCCGCTTGCTTAGTGTCTGCGTGAATCATCAGCACTGCTCCAGAGCACTTTCACAACCTTTTTTTTTTCTGAACCAGTAACTTTCCACAGAACCATATAGGAATAAAAGCATTCCCCCTCTATTGCCTTTCCCTGCACAGCAAGAGGTCATATCCATTCCAGCCTGTTTGGAAGCTTAAGGCAAGGAAACGAAGTGGCCATCGCTGGTTTATTTTAACACTGAGGGCCTCCAGTGTTCTTCATTCTCAGATGGGATGGCCTACATTTCTGCATTTTCTCTGATTCAACAAACTGCCATGCGTCCTGGACAGAGATGGTGCAGAAGTCAGAGACAATCCTTCATTTATTTGATTTCCAGTCATAATGGGCAAGATGTTCTTTAGTTTTTGATTTCTAAAAAAAATAATCGACTTACATAATAATATGTGAGCAAATATGAGTTTGTGAAACTGGAGTTCAATAAAGTCTTTCAACATACAGAGAAATTGGGACCCCGAATATACATGCAAGACCTAGTAGACCAGCAAAACTGTGACCATTAGATAAACATTACTAAAAGCTTTCATCTTTGAGAGAGAGAGGAGAACACCAAGCTCCACTCCTGCATCAGATCTAAAACAGTCACAGGTGTTTCTGTCCATCCTTCCCCAAAAAAAACATTAAGGGGCTTAAAGGAGGTGTAGCTGTTCAAGAAGGAAAGGAGAAACAGACACAACCTTAACTTTAGTGATTGTGTTCAGGATTACTTGGATCACGAGAAGCAGAAAATGCAACCAACCAAGAACATTTTCAAGATTCATAATTTAATTTAAGGGGTCTACTAGAATAGACATACACTACCGCTCAAAAGTTTAGGATCATTTTAGAATTTCATTTCATGCAATTTTCATGCAATTCACAAACAATATTGTCCATTTCACGATTAATGTAAGTGTATCAGATGATTTTTAAAGAACAAAAATGTTTTTTGTATAGAGGCTTATTTTGCATATAGTCCTATTATCAGCAATTCTCAGTCCTCTGTCTAAATCTCCTGGTACGGCCGCCAATCCAAGTTAAGGATGTTATTGGGCTAATTGGTTGTTAGGACACTCTTGCTCAATTGTGATGCACAGCTGAAAAACATTCTACTAATAAGTGAGTATAAAAGGGAACAACATTCTAGGTTAGTTTAGTATCTGAAGCATCAGCAGTCAATGGTTTACTGACAGGCTGTCAGTGACCAGAAAGAAACAACTTTCTTTAGAGACCCGTCAGTCCATTGTTGTGTTAAGGAAGCAAGATACTCCATTGAAAACAAGAAAATCTCACTGTGATCCCAAACTTTTGAGCGGTAGTGTACGTAGTTCAACTTGCCAAAACCACAATGTTTCTTGTACTGTACATCTATTTTCACACTCTGTCAGAAACACTTGGTTAAAGCTCCTGTGTCTTTAAGCCCCGCCTCCAGATGAGTCCAGTGTGCTCTGATTGGTCAGTTCACCCACTCTGTTCCGAGTAACTACAAGTCCCACTCCCACATCGCTCAGAGTCCGATCCTGAAAGTCAGGTAGAACAAGTTGGCACTTCCAACTTTTGCAAGCTAGACTGGAGCAGAAGGTTTCAGCATAGTGAGTTTTTAACTATTTTAGCTCCGTGTTCATTACATATGGGCGTGACAAGCTTACCAGTAGGCGGGCATTAAGGACTATGTTACAAGACCAAGTCAGCTTGTAACAGAGATAAGGGCTGCAAATTCCATTGAGATGTTTGAGGCAGCTATGAAAAGAGGTAACGCTGGGCTTCATAACTATACAGACTTTCAACATGCACAAAAAGCTACAACACACTAAAGGAAAAAGAAAAAACAGAATAAAACATAACAGATCCCCTTTAAATAAAAGATAACATCTATTGCATGAATACTTTAACTGGAAATGAAATAAATAAAGGGTGGTGTTTGAATTTACGACAGAACTGCACAACACTTACAGCCTCTGCGTTCATGTTTGTGTTTGAACTGGCAGGGCCAAGGCCTGCTGACCCGCCAAGGTCAATCAAAAATGACCAGCCGCATTGACAGGTGCTCATTTGCAACCTCACACTTCAATTATCTGCTGATTGCGAGAGAGAGAGATCAAGCGCAAGCGAGAGAGAGAGAGATAGAGAGAGAAAAAGAGAATTCTTTTTCTCAAGGCATCTGCTTGTTGATGTGCTTTTCGCTGCTTAATGGAAAAACAGATTTCTTTCAGATTACCGCGTCTTCTCAATGCTCAGGAAGTTCATAGGCGTGGTTCTTGGGAGATTTGTCCTCTTCCTCTCTATTTGTCACATGCAAGGCCATCAGTCATCCCAGAGGGAGAAATCAATTTCGCCTCCAACAGAGGAAAACCGCTTTATTTATCCATTTGAGGCCGAGAGCTCGCACACCATAACGGCATCGATGAATAATGGGTTAAGCTCGCGAAGCTCTTCAAGTATGATCGTTTAGCTTCGTCAACAAAAGAACATTGGATGCTTTGTATCGTGATAAATTGGACAAATAAATCCAAACGCTTCTGCCTTCATCGCGGCCAACAGAATGGAAGGCATGCATCGGCTAAATTGATTTTATCTTTTTATGTTACCCCGCTCATGTATTCCAGCATCAAGCAGATGATACCCTGCCTTCGCTCTTAGTGTACAACTGTAATTTAAACCGAGGGCCTGTTTCTCCTCTCTCACTCAGCTCTCCATCCCCCATTTCTTCCTAGTGATAACCTTGGGAGGGGAAAAAAAATATCACCGTGGACCATTTCTTCAGCCTCCTCAGTTTCCCTGTTCACTACTGTGTTTTTTTTCGGGTTTTTTTGCCTGACCTTGCCTAAGAAGGCCTGCTGGACAAAGCAAGACAAATAAGCAATGCAGCAGACTGACCCACATGCATATTCCGTACAGCAAAAGTAAAAAAAAATAGTACTTAACGTAGCATCACATGATGTAAATAAGAAACGGGTGCTCACACTGCTGCATATCCTATCACTGCACATGTAATATGGATCAAAATCAATATCTTATAAGAACCATCCCAGCAGCAACTGACCGAATGAGCCAATGCAATGATTTTCCTTCCCGTGTTTGGCTAGTCCTGTTCAAGCAAACACGGTTCACATAGCCAAGCAATTAGTAATGGAGGTCACCGTGACCCCAGGAGATAAGTAGCCTGCTGCTGTTTAACATACAGTACACATTAATAAAGCTATTAGGCCTGCTGACCAGACCATTAGGCTATAAATGCAAAAAAGGTTTACTGTATTACCAGAATATGACTTGTATTGTTAACTGATACAAATACATATGCTTTGGATGCATGGAGATGAAGATTAGTCATTATGCTCAGTCAACTGCAATCCCAATTGTGTTTCGCTAATAAAAATCCATTTAGTCTAAACTATATGGCATTAGAAGGCTGTAAATAACAGATGGTTAACTCGTAAATACAACTTAACTACATTGGGGTGTTTGAAGGACACCCACCCAACATAGGATAGCTACCTTGCTTTTTCTTGCTATATTAAAGACACATTAATCACATGTACATACACTACCAACTTTATAGTTTTCCACCAGTGGAAAAGAGATAATGTTGCACTATAATACTATATCTCCTATAGGATCTACATTTTTTCCAAGTTGTCCACTTTTGACCTTGATAGGAATCTAATAGTCTCAGCCACAAACTCTCTGCCCACACATAGATGGAGAGTTTGATATCTTTAGTGTGTTAACCTGGCCACACTGTCAGGATTCTGCCACTTGCATTCTGATTGGCTACCTGCACTTCCATGTATGGTTTTGTGCTCATCTGTGTAATCAAAGTTTTGTTGTTCCAATCTAGTAACCAGTAGTATAACAGTAGTGTACTACAATACTACAGTGTTTCCTATGGGACTGTTTATGTCTTGACTCCGTTTTCAAGACTGCCTCCTTTTGTATGTTCTGTCAAATAGGCTTGTAATTGGTTGTTTAACGTGTCAGTCAAATGTCCTTTTCTTGCAGTAGTAGGTGGTTCCCGCGATAGGTATCAGACTCTCCCTTGAAGTTGGGCAATGCAAGACTAGGGGTCTATTACACGTCTATTAGATTTTTGATTCTGAGGTGGAGATTCTTCTTGAGCTTCAATATGCTGCATATATTACTGTGCAAATGTTTGAGGCTAGTCCTTTATTTATTTATTTCCAGTCAAAACAGGTATGCCTTTATCAGCATCAGAAAAAAGAAGAAAGCATGTCCACTCTTTATCTTACAGCTTCCATTCTTCTCAGGTAACAGCTACAAAAACTGTCTCCAACACAACCAGTGATGGTGAGATCTGGCGTGGTCAGTGAATTGTTTAAAGAACACCAGCAGTTTCTTTATTTGATTTTGTGAGTTTTCTTATTTGTTGTCCATTGTTTTCTCAGTACCTTCTTTTATGATGTTTACACATCCTTATAGATCCATAGCCCTGCTTTATCTTCTCACCATGGAAGTATAGATAAGACGTACTTCAAATCTGAGTAGAGTCTGATTGTCTTCTACCTGTTTTAGTGGTCTACCTGGTCTGGACTTTGTTAGGAGTCCTATATTGTCAGTATCATTTAATATCTTTAATATATTGCTGATATGTGTGTGGTTAGTAATGCATTTTAATATATGCAAACCTCATAATCTCATAATCTATAAAATATTGAACCTAAAATGACACAGCTAAATACATTTAGCACATACATTTCAAAACATCACATACACACACACACACACACACACACACACACACACACATTACACATATGCTCAAATACTTACTTTCTTAAATACAGGTGTCTATTTTTATCATTTATTTTCCTTTCATTTTCTCCTTCCTTATGCAAATGTATCTTCTATCAAATGTTCTCTAAAATATGTCTTGAAAAATGAATAATTTATTAAGTGTTTTGACTGGAAGGCAAATAAATTAATGGTGGTCTCTGACAGTACTGTACGTCTGAATTACACAGACCTCTAATTATACATTAAGACCTACAATTATTTACTGCGAAACTTAAATATATATACTTCCAAATACAAATCATGGCCTACTTTACATTGATAGAATGCACACAGATAGCTAGCTTTGTACAGTGACACTGGAGTGGCATGTACAGCTTTACACTTGGTATAGCTTTTTGATACTGTATTCAACTCGTTACACTTTGACTGCTGTTTGAGTGCAAAGTCAGAAAATTGATATTTCCTAGTTTCTGACACCACTCACACTGATTCTGGTAAAGCAGCCCTGACTGTCAGCCTACAAATAACTGAAATAACTGAAATAATATTAGGTTTTTAAATGATCCATAAAGCAAACTGATAAATATAATAACCCAGCCTCATCATCAGAACCATTTACGTTCAATGACTCGATCAGAGGGAAAACCAAATGAACGACCACTTGATGAGTTTCAACCTCATTTTCACAATGTAAACCCAGTGAAAACCTCACGTACAAACTATCAGCCATTTGAAAAGCCTGAGAAATTCAATCACTGTAATTCCTCCTGTCCAATTTGGAGGAAGTCAGGTTGAATTTCGGCTCAGGGTTTGTATCTTCGGGGGTTACTCAAAAAATGATTAATCACTGTTTGAAAAGAAATGACTCAGCACAGGCCTCGGTGCATGGACACTCATAATGTGGCCCACTCTCATAGAAAACCACTGCATGTAGAAAGAACAGAGGATATAGAATATAATATGTTGAGTAGCTAATAGCCTCTATTTGCCCAAAGGGAAGTATATCTTATTCCTTCCATTAAACTTATTCATAACATTCCCCCCGCCCTTTCTCTCTTTCTCTCTCTGTCTCTTGCGTTATCAGCTGTGAACACATTGCAGACTAATAGGAAGTGCATTCGGTGGTCAATTTTCATACATTCACAATGGCTAAATATTTGCAGTACCCACTTAACTGATTAGAAAGGTCTGTCAGTGTCTGTCAGTGACTGACACGTATTACAATGCTACTTAGATGGCGCCTGCGACCTCATTCGCTGTTTTCACACAGTCTCCCTAATGGCATGGCTACTGTCTGCTAGAAATGGTAATCAAACTTTAAAAAAAAAAAAGAAAGGAAAAAAAACATTTATTATTAATAACCTTGTTTTTTTCCTCTCAAAGCTTTTTTTTTATCTCCAGCCAGCCTTTGAGGAGATATTTGCAGAGCAGTGCTTTCTGTTTTTTAAAGCTCATGCTCATAACACGGTAGCAAACAGTTAACAACTACACCGCAGCGCAATGTGGTAAGAGAGAGACGTTTGAAATGGAAGTGATAAACTTGCCCTCGTTAAGGATGGCAAATCCGGGGTCCGCCATCCATTACGACATAAGAAGATGTCTTTATCTGTATTTACTACAGCAGTTCATCAGGGAGGACCCGGGCCGGATCAATAATCAGCTTCCCTGCGCTAAGCATTCATCTTCATCCCGACTCACACCAACTATTTTGTGTGCGGAATCAGCCCAGGTCCCGATGGCACTGATGCAGCATTCAGAGAAGACATTTTCTTCCAACAGTGCGCTTCCATTTGACTTCCAATTCCTTCAGCCTTTTGATCTTGTTTTTTGACTACCGTAATATTTAGATCAAAGCCCAAGGTTTGGAGCGCAGAGGAAGGTTCACTAAGAGGAAAGCCAAACACAAGGAGCTCTATTCGGAGACATAAAGAAACAGAAATGTCTTCAAATACAAACTGTACAATTCAAAAAGATAAAAAGAATATATATATATATATATAAAACTAAGATGTAGAGATCTAGATATAAACTATATATAGTGGTTGCAGATGCAGTACATGTAAATTCAATTCCATTCAGTCCAACTGTGCACATATGTTTAATGTTATCTTAAAAAATCTTATGCAGGAGTTTTTAGTTTTTAATATCATTCATTAGCGTCCTTCAGACTGGTCTGATGTGAAGTACTCCACTCTGCAGATTTACACATTGTTAGGAACCGACAATAGTTTAATGCCTCAAAAAATTGCTACAAATTCTTTGTTTGAAAACTTTTCTTTTTTAAACTACGGAGGTTCCCATGCAGGGTGTTATAGAGCAAAATAGTCTCTTAAGAATGTTTTTCAGATTTATTGTTATTTCATCGTCATCAGAAGTACATACATATCGTCTCTGCCCAACAGAGAACAAGGTTCTCCAAAATGGAAGCTTTTCAGGAGTGAACACACAATGTAAACCCCAGGTTCCACGTTTAAGTGATGTAGAGCAATAGAAATAAAAAAATTAAGTTGTTTTTCATTGGACAGCAGTGACATAAAACAGCCAAAATCCATCATAGAATCAAAAGACATGTTTGGGTTCACTGGTTGCTATGAACAGTAAATATAATGGCTATACATGATGACATCATGACCCTGGGTTCCAATCATCACCACTATGAAGTCTGTAAGTTTCACTTCACTCCTAGCATTTCATCTGCATGCTTGAAGGGTTCTTTCAAGTGTAAAATTGTTCTTCAGATAGATGGAGCATGTGTTGTATGTGTGTCACACTTATGGTCTCCTACGACACTTCCGATCTTCCTGACTCCAATTCCCAAAGTGCACTTCCTGATGACATATTCACACCCACATGTTTTCAACACACCAATCACACACCTCTCTCTGCTTCTCCAGAGTACTGATCGCACACACATACACTCTTTGTGAAGAAAACCTTGTTTGCAATTCTAAGCATTCTTCTCTTGCCTTCTTGATCTGATCTCTAGTTTTGACTCCCTTTGTTTCTTGACTCTCCCTCTCTCTCTGGCCTTTCTGGTTCTGGTTGTTTGGTTCATTTGACTCTCCTAGTTTTTGACTGCTCTTCCGTTTTCCTCGACTACTCTCTTGTCTCTCCCTCATGTCTAGTTTGCCTGGCTTACTGATCTCCCGGTTTCAACCTTTGTCTGTATCTTGGATTACAATGTTGTGTTTGTACGTCTTCTGCTGTTTTGTCTGATTGCCAATCTTGTTAATAAATCCAATCCGACTTTTAGCTCTGCGAGCTTCGTGCCAAGTTTTTTTGTCTTGACTATATGGTTCAATATAGCACCAAAGAATGGCTCTTGTTACAAGCTTGACGTCTCAATCTGAAACCCATTTTAGACCCTTTAAGCTTCTTTCAGTGTTTGTGGTTCTATAGAGAATCATTCCTTTTACTTAGGAGCCATCTTTTAATTTTAAGAGTTTAAAGTGAACCATTTCACATCAAACCACTCTGAATGATTTCAGCGGTTCAATTATGCAGTCGTTATGAAAAAATCATCCACTCTTAAATGAAAAAGAATAACTTGAGTCCAGCCGTGAATCTGAGCTTTAAGGAATAAAGATTATTGGTCAGTTTCAGGAAAATGTTTAATTGGTAGACCCTGCCCCCATCCCCCCCCCCCCCCCCCCCCCCCAAAGAATAATATAGATTATGAGATTATCTGGACCGTCCACTGAGGTATGATGGTCCAGAGAGCCTATTTTGGCACCTTTATTTGTAAGACTGTGGTGAAAAACACTGTAGGCTCTGACTAACTGCTTATTTATAGTATGTTGGGCTGGAGATCATCTAAGCATTTGTCTGGGAGATAAAACAGAACACAGAAGTGACTTTGTTAATGAGCTACATCCATTTCACGTTGGTGTCGTCAAGCGCACGGGTCTTTCTGTCGCTGCAGTGAGAACGTTATTGGGCGTCTCAGCCTGTGGACCTGCTGAATTAGCATCCACTGCTGCAGCTCGTCAAATTTCCTGTCATGGTACAGAATCTAATTGGGAGCAGTTCCACACTGGTCCGTCTCTCTGTTGCCTGACAATGGTTAATAATAATTCCATAAAATGTTCCTCTTTCCTCATTAAAGCTCTTGAGATTCACTTGAAATTCACCGCTAGCAGCGGGGCCTAAGCCGGTAATTACTCCTACCTCTTTCCCTCCTTTACACACAGGCCTCTTTGTTTTGGGTTTAATTGAAAAAAAAGGGGGGGAGAGAGGGAGAAATGGGGAGAGAATATGGGACGAGCGTAATCCCGAAAGCAATCTAACTCTCGCCAAGCTACTTGGAGTTCTTTATCAATAGTTCCATTAGAAGAAGGCTTATCTCCCGAAATTAGCTGCGAGATAATCGCTTTCAAGCTTCCTGAATTATGCCAGCATTGTTCCTCTGGCCGGCTCTCCAGCTCAGCCTAATAATTTTATTACATGGGCCGATACGATCGATGATCCTCGTCCTCTCCGTTTTCACAGAGGAACAAACGCACCCATCAACGGCGGCCCGGGCGAGATACGATCGGGTCAGATCTGGTGGTGACCGCTCTATGATAACGCACTCCTGGGCCCTCACAGCGGACATGTAATATCCCGCGTATGGGTTTTCATGGGCAGAGCCCGCTTCAGAGGAGCCAGGCGAGGGTGAGAGATGGTGGGCCTAACGCCTCCTCCACGGCTGTCGGGTGTTTTTACATAAAGCTGTTATGATTAAATTTTAATGGCAGAGTATGCTGCAGCGTAGCGACTCTGTGACCTTCCGAATACATTCCCGCGCGAGGCTGGATCGAGCACGCCGGCTCCCATCGCCTGCTTTCCCCGCAAACGCTCAGGCCATTTTAATAGCGGCTCATTTCCTGTGACAGCAATGAGCCATTATGCTGATAGGCTCTGATTCGCGAATCACACTACAATGAGGACAAACGCACCCCCAATCTGTCCACTCCCAACCGCCGCTCTCACCAAGCACCTAAAAACGTTAGGTAGACTGATGAGAATGGGTGGAGAGGAAGGGGGGAAAAATGGAGAGGGAGGGGCAGAGGCTGATTGGTGAGGATCTGAATGATAATCATTTGGGATTTTTCCTTGTTTTTTTTTTTTCACCTCCATCCGCAAACACTGAGAAGCCACCCGGGTTGGAAAACAAATGTTATCGGGGCGAGAGGCAACATCTTCAATCTAGTCAATATATCTATGAGGTTGTAAAAAACATCCACAGGCTATTCGCAGACACCCTTTTACTTGTTTTAAGGTGGCTGGGAAGCTTTAACTTCAGGCAGAAACCAAGGGGGATGGGGGGGACGTGTCCCACACAATATCAGAGACACATAGATTTGTCCCACCCAAAAATCAAACCACAGAAAAAGCGGAGACTGTTTAAAAAACGTTTATTTTAAAACCGCGTTTTGCAGCCCTCGCACTTCACGTACTGTGTTTGTTGTTAGCAACTGGCTCTGGTTGTCAGGTGGTCTTTAACTTTAAGGTTTGTGTTGAGATGCCTGTTCAGAGATATCCTGCAGTCAGCAGCTTCACTGAGTCGAGCTCTCGTCTCGCTGGAGCGGCGGGTAGCTTGCGCCAACTTTAAACTCCGAGGTCAGTGATGAGAGCAATAAACAGCAAAAAATACTGCAATAAACACGGCTTTAGTAGAATGTGTTGTTAAGGTAACAGACTAGGAGGGTTCTGGTTAGCTAACCTTTATATTAACTTTAGTCAGAAAGCACTCTGACACCTAAAGTTACATTACTCTCTGGACATGTCCCAAACTGCAGACTGCTACTACAGCAGTCCCCTCCCCCACTTGCAAAATGGTATGATCCAGCTTTACAGCATATGATACAGCATTGCGCGCACACACAGTGTCACAGTGTCAGTGTTTTATTTGACTGGTGTCTTGTGTCTACTAAGCAAAGGAGTATTTTTGTACTTCATCACTCAGAACCAACACATTGCCGTCATTGTCAGCCTAGCTCTAACCCTAACCCATATTTCTGATACACTCTTTATTCTGTTATTGTTAGCTATGAGTGACCATCTGAGGGTTTATTTTAATTTAGCAGGCTAATGCTGCAGGTGGTCTGTTATTGTTAGCTAGGAGTGTCTGTCTGAGGGTTTATTTTAATTTAGGTGGTCTGTTATTGTTAGCTAGGAGTGTCTATCTGAGGGTTTATTTTAATTTAGGTGGTCTGTTATTGTTAGCTAGGAGTGTCTATCTGAGGATTTATTTTAATTTAGGTGGTGTGTTATTGTTAGCTAGGAGTGTCTATCTGAGGGTTTATTTTAATTTAGGTGGTCTGTTATTGTTAGCTAGAAGTGTCTATCTGAGGGTTTATTTTAATTTAGGTGGTCTGTTATTGTTAGCTAGGAGTGTCTATCTGAGGATTTATTTTAATTTAGCAGGCTAATGCTGCAGGTGGTCTGTTTACTGTTTATAAAGGAGAGAAGCTGTAGCGGCTGTGCTGTTGGTTAGCCTGTGTGTTATTAAAGCTAAGGTGCTAGAGTAGTGCTGTCTGTATGTGTATTAGCTAATTAATGTTACAGAATGATATGGAGAGATGATACTATAACGTGTGTGGTCATAATAAAATGTATTAATACATTTGTAAATTAAGCTTTGTGAACTAAGGTTTTTTTAAGATTTGTTGGTATCTTTCCAGTTACAGTGTTGCCCCAACACTGATTTCAAATTGATAGTCCGAAATGACTTGTAGCCTACAATCGCCCCTGGTCTAACATTAATGTTAGTCTCGTCTAGTCAGGAAACCTTAACATACATTTATTTGTCATTTCATTTCAGCATTATGACACCAAAGAAAATATTTTTTTTTGGGTTCTATATGTATTTAATCCAGACATTCCATGTGTAATTAAAGTTCAGATCAAAAGGGTTACTCTATTTCAAGTGAATTGTCTGAATCACAACAATACTCAACAACTACAACTTGATTATAAGAAAATCACAAGATAACTGAAAAATCCAACAATACAAGTGATTGTCTAAGCATATGAGATCGGATATAGGGATTAAATGACAGATAAAATCTGACAGGAATAACGTAGCCCAACCTAAGGAGCTTCGGGGGAAGTCTGCTAGCGAAACTGTTTAGATATCGCTGATAGACTAGACTAATGATAGATAAGTTTACTAAATTTGGCATCAACACCTGAGCTCAGAAAAGGATACAGCTTGCGCTGTAGCAGGGTGCTGTGAAGCTCGAGGTTTTGAGACCAAGTTCCCTCTGGCTAAATAATAATAGTAAATAAGAAGTTTAACTACGGCCCTGAGTGATAAGTCGAAGATAACTTTCTCTGGCCAAGCGATGGTCAATCTAGGCTAACTCAGGCGACAAAGGACTTTGGTTAAAACAAAAGGTAAAATAAAATCGTGTGAACAAACAAAGAATTCTGCAGATTTGAGCGGTGGAGGCACGCCGAATTGGAGGTCTCTCTCTTAGAAGTTCTGGTCGTTGGTTCTATTTTCTTCCAACTCTCTGCGCCTCTCTCACTCACCCATCCGGGGTTAAAAAGGCTGGTCCCGGGGTCTTATCTACAGACTATGCATTGTTTGTGAAACCAGTTGACTCTTCAAATGCTGCCCCCGCCCCCCCCTGGAATTTGTGGTCTGGAGGGGGTCTGCGTTGTGTCAGGCCATGGGAGTTAAGCCTTCCGAAGAGGTGGTCTCACAACACATGCATAATTTAAAAGATTTCTGACCACAGTACCATGTAATGTGGAGTATCTTTTTTAGTTTGTTTATCTAATAAACAGGAGTACATATAATGTGTATTTTATTGATTTATTTATAATTTACTGTAATTCCACAAATGTTGTTCTACGTCACTATACATACAGTGATTTATTACCTTACCTACAGTGGAATCAGCTTATAGGTAATATTATATTTAAGGGATAGGGTGGGCTTTGATTCACATTAGCAAATGTGTCCCCGCCAATGTCAAACCCGCTCCTACACCCTTGCCTTCAGGAAATATAAAATAATCCTAACAGGGCTTATGAGGGTCATGCATTGTTGGGAGACTAAGAAATATTCGGCTCTAATGATTCGACTTATGATGATATCAGCATTTCCAGCGGGGTCCCAAGCCCAACCAATATATATATGCGAGTACAGTACGAGAAGAAAAGCCCACTCGCGTCTTATCTTGCTTCATCTTGGAATCCCTTATCAGGCTGCAGCATTATCATAATGGCCATTACCACCAGTGGAGAATCTGCACGCGGGCTGAAACGCTGTTAACATAATCACCACCTTATTGAAAACATATTTCAGCCTATTGATTCGGCCCTAATTGGATCTCTATTGACTGTAAGGATTGTTAGTCCAGAGCAAATGACTCCAGTCCAGCTTTCCGAACGTGGCGGGGACATCGTTGCTGTGCAGTCGCCTCGTTTCGAAGCGTTCCTCCTCACTACATGCTTATATGCATATTCGCATACATTAGGTGGCGATGCACACCAATCTGCTGACAGAAAGGCAGAAGAAGGTTCTGCTCAACGTCTGTCTTGGGTAAGGAACACAGCGCGGCCACCCAACCGCTGTTTACGCCTCATTATGTGGTTTCCCCGTAATAGGTGAGGAAGTTAACTTTCTATGGTGTGAACGTTCTCATCTCAACTTCGTGGTGTCAGCTGGTGGACGTGATGTGCAATTTATAAAACGGGATCAAGGTAAACAAGCAGCACGTCCACATAAGAGGACAGTTTATGGTTTGATGAGGAAGCATAGGTAATGAAATGTGGCAGTTCTAATGGAAACACTATTGGAGACAAAGCGGAAGCATGAATTTTTCATGCCCAACGTATTCCCTCCGTTAATTCATTTTTGGTGGCCTGCCAAGATTAAGCAATAAAGTGCATCTCGCCAGCAGAGGAGCTGCTCTTTGGTCGGAGGGGGAGAGATCCAGGGGCTCCAGTAATCCAGTGGACACTATTGCATTAGCCTTAATTCCTGGGAATAGAAGAGAATTAAGTCTCCATGATTGGCTCTATGATTGGGATGATATTTACCTTTTCCTTTTTTCTTTTTTTTACACTGTGTGCTGAAATGAACAGCATCCATCCTGATCACACATATGCACACACACACATACACATACATGCATGCATGCAAGTGAATATCTGATCAAATAAACACAAGACAGAGGGGTAGATATCTTCTTACGGAGCATGCATGCTTATATCCATACGAATGCTATGATCCTCTTTCCTAACAACATAATCCACACTGATCTCAAAATCCAACATACAGTATCACATCAAATTCAGCACCATTATTCAGCATCTTTCTGCTTGGAATATGCACCAGCTCTTTCCTCCCTCTCTCTCTCTTTCTCTCTCTCTCTCTCACAGACACATACAATTCTGCCTGCAAATTCCAGACAGTCTTGCCAAATAAGAGGCGAAAAAAAAAAGAAAAGAAAAGAAAAGAAAAGAAAAGGAAGGAGGAGGAGGAAGAAGAAGAAGAGATCCCGCCGTCCTTCTCGGTCTTAACGCGCAGTATCGAGCGCAAAAGTGCCCTTACCAGAAACGTCATGCAGAGAAGTCTAATTTTGGCAGGTCCATTCTGCTGCCGGGGCGCTGCTTAGATCCGAATGGGGCCGGAGTGGCGGGGAGGCACTGGAGAGGAGGCCTTTGAAGAAATTCGGGCGGCGAAAAAGCAATTCCTGAAAGCGAGCCGGCGGCCGGCGGAGCGGCTCAGAAGGCAGGAGGAGAGCAGCCGCAGTCGCCGGAACACACGAGACCCTGCCCCAGATGCAGGCAGCCATGTAAACAGGAGTGGAGCGGCTCGCCGTGCCTCAAATACATGCTGTACCCAGCGGAGCGAGCGAGCGAGTGAGGGGAGAAAGATGGAGAGGGAGGGGTCGCTGCTGTGCAACGTGGAGGGAGGAGCTGTGGCGCATCGAGATCGAGAGATGGAGGGACGGAGGGAGGGAGGAAGGGAAGGAGAGGGGAGCGTGCTCAAGATTGCTAGGCTGAGAGGGGGAAAAGAGAGAGAGAGAGAGAGAGAGAGAGAGAGAGAGACACTGCACAATGCTCAAAACAGGGCCAATGTGACTAATGAAATTCAATTCTGCCGTTCGTCAGAGCGACTGCAGTGGCAGAGAGAGAGAGAGAGAGAGAGGGAGGAAGCAGGAGAGAGAGAGAGAGAAAGAAAGAGAGATGGCTGTAACACAGGCATGTCATAACCATGGGGGCAAATGGAGACTTAAAGTTACCCCTGCCCTCTGCAAAGCCCCCTCTCTGCTCTGTCTGCCTCTCTGTCAGTGTGAGGTGATTAATGCCAGGCTTTTATGCAAAACACAGCACTCGTCAAAAGCATGCTGGAGTCTCGATGTGACAAACGGATGACTCAGGGAGGTAAACAGGCAGGGAGGATAAACAACAGCCAGCTGAGAGAGAGAGAGAGAGAGAGAGAGAGAGAGAGAGAGTTGGGGGGGGGGGGGGCTAAGGAAGGAAAAGAGAAAGACAGAATGACCAGAAAGAGGAGAGAGCTGGGAGAAAGAGAGGTGGGGTGGGAGTAAGAGAGAAGAGAAATGAAACAGGAGGAAATGAGTGAGGAGAGAGGTAGAGTTGAAAAGAAGAAGAACACAAGAGACGGGCAGAAAGAGCAGAGCTGGGAAGAAACAGAGATAATAGGAGTACAAAGTAAGAAAGGGAGCAGGAGGGATGATGAGAACAGGAGAGAGGGGGAAGTTAGAAAAGAGAAAAAGAGAAGGGAGAGAGGGATGATCTCAAGGGGACAGGGAGAAAAATAGAAGGAGAGAAGGAGCACAGGGAAAGTAGAAGAAGGGATGGTGAAAGGGACAGAGAGAGGAAGGGAGAAATGAAAGAATGAATACAGACATGGAGAGAGGGGTGATTTGAAAGGGAGAAGAGTGAGAAGGAGAAAACAGGTAATGGATGAGCAGACACAGAATAAGGGATGATCAGAGATTCAGAGATGTAAAAAGAAAGAATGAACAGGGAGGGGGAGGAAAAAGTATGAGAAAAATGGGAGAAAAGGGAAGGAAAAAAAAGGAAAGGATAGCATGAGCAGGGAGAGGAAGAATGGGGTGATCATAGTACAGAGAGAGAAAAGGAGGGTAATGAGGGTAAGAAAGAGGGAGAGGATGGGGAGGAGTGGGTGATCAAAGAAGGGAAGAAACAAATGATCAGATTATATAGTAAGAAAGAAGGAGCAGTGAGAAAGGAAGAGGGATGATCAAAAAGTGAGAGACACGAGAAAAGAAGAGAGATAAAGGGCAAGGGAGAAAAGAGAAAAGGAGAGAATGGGCACAGAGTAGGGAGAAAGAGCAATGGGAGAGAGAAGGGAAGGGAAATAGGATGAGTAGAGAGAAAGAGCAGAGAGATTTAGCACAGAGAGTGAAAAGAGATGACCTGAAAGATAGAATCAACAGGGAGGAGGAGGATAAAGAGATGGAGGAAGAGACTAAGAGAAAAGGAAGAGAGATAAAGGAGAGAATGATGGAGTGAGCACAGAGAGGGAGGATCAGAGAGAGATGGGGTAAGGAGGAAAACTAAGAGAGAGAGGGAGGTGTGTAGAGAGGTAGAGAGAGGGATAAAAAATGGGAGAAAAGGATAAAATGAGCAGAAAGAAAGGGAGACAGTGGGGGGAGAGAGAGGAAAGAAAGAAAGAAGGAGAGAAGAAAACAATGAGCAGAGATCCAGAGAAGGAGAGAGAAAAAATGGAGAGAGAAAAGACAAAAAAAGGCAGATGGCTGATCAAAAGACAGAGACAGGCAGAAGGAAAGAAAGAAGAGAGAACAGGAGAAAAAGAAATAAAGAAGAAAGACAAAAGGAGAGTGTCAGCCTAGAGAGAGCGATGAGGGATGGAGAGAGAGAAGGAACATAAAGGAGAAAAGGAATAGAAGCAGGAAAAAAGAAGGGAAGGGCAAAAGAGGAAGATAATGAGCACAAAGATAGTTAGGAGAGTCAGCGAGGATGAGGAGGGAGGCCAGGCGAACGAGGGAAGCCAAGCAAAGAGAGAGAGAGAGAGAGAGAGAGAGAGCAGAAAAGGGAGAGAAGGGTGAGTGAGCTGAAAGAGAAGGATGATCAGAGAGAGTAGGGACAGAAGGAGGAATGACTAGAGAAGGGAGGAGGCAGAGAAGAAGGCAAAGAAGAAAATGTTAAAGAGGAAAAGACAGAAGGAGAGAAAGAGCAAACAGATAGAGAGTCAGAGAGATAGATTGAGGAATGGAGGGAGGAGACAGTTAGATAGCAGGAAAGCAATGAATGAGATGACCATAAAGGAATGAAGAAGAGACAAAGCAAAGAAAGAGAGAAAAAGAGAATGAACCGAGAGAAAGGGGGACAAGGGAGGGAATTAAAGACAAAAGGCGAATGAGCTAAAAAAGAGAAGGATGATCAGAAAGAGAGGCACAAGAGGGAATAAGAGAAGGAAAGAAAGAGCAAGAAGATAGACAATCAGAGAGAGAGAGAGGAATGAAAGGGAGAAACAGGAAGATGGATTGATCAAGGAAAGAAAAAAAGAAGAGAATGAGCAGAGAGCTAAGGAAAGAGAGTGAAGCATGAGAGAGCTGAAAAAGGGATGGTTAGAGAAGAAGACAAAAGGAAATAAGAAAAGCAGAGAGGAAGAAAGAGAGAGAGGAAATGAGAGAATAAGCAAAAACAGAGAAAGAAGGTAAGAAAGAAGATAGAAGGAGGACTGAGGGGGAGAGACGAAATGGAATAAAACTAACGAGAGAGAGAGAGAGAGAGGAGGGGGGGAGAGAGAGAGAGAGAGAGAGAAAGAGAGAGAGAGAGAAATGAAAGGGAGAAACAGGAATATGGATTGATCAAGGAAAGAAAAAAAGAAGAGAATGAGCAGAGAGCTAAGGAAAGAGAGTGAAGCATGAGAGAGCTGAAAGAGGGGTGGTCAGAGAAGAAGACAAAAGGAGAAAAGAAAAGCAGAGAGGAAGAGAGAGGAAATGAGACAATAAGCAAAAACAGAGAAAGAAGGTGAGAAAGAAGATGGAAGGAGGACTGAGGGGGAGAGATGAGATGGAATAAAACTAACAAGAGTGAGAGGGAGGAGAGAGAGAGAGAGAGCGAGAAAGAGAGAGAGAGAGAGGCATCACAACCAGAGATCAGAGCAAGAAGGCAAGAGAACACTCAGGATTGCATTCAGGTGTAACAGGTGTGTGTAATCAGGACTCCAGAGCGTGAGAGAGGTGTGTGATTGGTGTGTTAGAGCCATGTGGGTGAGACGTCATCAGGAAGTGCACTCTGGGAATTATAGTCAGGCAGAGAGAAAAGGGAGGTAAAGGCAAAGAGAGGGATGGAGAGGATGCAAAAAGGAAGAAAAGCAGGAAGAAAGAAGAAATGAGAGGAGAGAATGAGCAAGAATATACTTAGACAGATAGATGGAGGAAAGAATGGTAGAGACATTAAGATGGAGGGAATGCAAGGAAAGAGAGAAGAGAAGGAGCAGACAGAAAAGGGGTAGGGAAGAGATAGAGTGAGAAAACAAGTGAAAAGAGAGGGAGAGGGAGAGAGGCAGGAAGAAAGAGGAGAAAGTGAGAATCAAGGTAGAATAAATTAGATATGAAGGACTGAAAGTGAGAAACAGAGATAGAGGGAAAGTAAAGATAACTTTATTCTAGAGCAAGATAAAAGAGAAGAGAAGAAACAAAGAAAAAGGGGATGAGAAAGGGAAGAGAGAGAGAGCTGAGAGGGTTGATCAGTGATGGAGAGAGACAAAAAGAAGGCAAAAGAGAAAATAGAGAGAGAGGGAGAGAGGCAGGAGGAAAAAGGAGAGAGTGAGCACAAAGGTAGAATGAAAGAGAAATGAAGGAATGAAAGTGAGAGATAGAGGGAAAGTAAGGATAACATTATTCTAGAGCACAGAAATAGAGAAGGAACGGAGGGATGAGAGGGCTGTTCAGTGATGGAGAGAGACAAAAAGAAGGCAAAAGAGAGAGGGAGAGGGGCAGGAAGAAATAAAAGTGAGAGATAGAGGGAAAGTAAGGATAACATTATTCTAGAGCAAGATAAAAGAGAAGAGAAGGAACAGAGAAAGAGGGATGAGTATAGGAAGAGAGAGCTGAGAGGGCTGATCAGTGATGGAGAGAGACAAAAAGAACGCAAAAGAGAAAGAGAGAGAGGCAGGAAGAAAAAAGAGAGTGAGTACAAAGGTAGAATGAAGGAGATATGAAGGAAAGAAAGTGAGAAACAGAGATAGAGGAAAAGTAAGGATAACATTATTCTAGAGCAAGGAAAACGAAAAGAAAGAACAGAGAAAGAGGGATGAGGAAGGGAAAAGAGAGCTGAAAGGGTGGATCAGTGATGGAGAGAGACAAAAAGAAGGCAAAAAAGAAAGAGAGAGGGAGAGAGGCAGGAAGAAAAAGGAGAGAGTGAGCACAAAAAGGTATAAAGAAGGAGATATGAAGTAATGAAAGTGAGAAATAGAGGGAAAGTAAGGATAACATTGTTCTAGAGCACGGAAATAGAGAAGGAACAGAGAGATGAGAGGGCTGTTCAGTGATGGAGAGAGACAAAAAGAAGGCAAACGAGAAAGAGACGGAGAGAGGCAGGAAGAAAGAGGAGAGAGTGAGCACAAAAAGGTATAAAGAAGAAGAAATGAAGAAATGAAAGTGAGAAACAGGGATAGAGAGAAAGTAAGGATAACATTATTCTACAGCACGGAAATAGAGAAGGAACAGAGAGATGAGGAAGGGAAGAGTGAGCTGAGAGGGCTGATCAGTGATGGAGAGAGACAAAAAGAAGGCAAAAGAGAAAGAGAGAGGGAGAGAGGCAGGAATAAATAAAAGTGAGAGATAGAGAGAAAGTAAGGATAACATTATTCTAGAGCACAAAAATAGAAAAGAACAGAGAGATGAGGAAGGGAAGAGTGAGCTGAGAGGGCTGATCAGTGATGGAGAGAGACAAAAAGAAGGCAAAAGAGAAAGAGAGAGGGAGAGAGGCAGGAATAAATAAAAGTGAGAGATAGAGAGAAAGTAAGGATAACATTATTCTAGAGCACAAAAATAGAAAAGAACAGAGAGATGAGGAAGGGAAGAGTGAGCTGAGAGGGCTGATCAGTGATGGAGAGAGACAAAAAGAAGGCAAAAGAGAAAGAGAGAGGGAGAGAGGCAGGAAGAAATAAAAGTGAGAGATAGAGAGAAAGTAAGGATAACATTATTCTAGAGCACAAAAATAGAAAAGAACAGAGAGATGAGGAAGGGAAGAGTGAGCTGAGAGGGCTGATCAGTGATGGAGAGAGACAAAAAGAAGGCAAAAGAGAAAGAGAGAGGGGGAGAGGCAGGAAGAAATAAAAGTGAGAGATAGAGAGAAAGTTAGGATAACATTATTCTAGAGCACAAAAATAGAAAAGAACAGAGAGATGAGGAAGGGAAGAGTGAGCTGAGAGGGCTGATCAGTGATGGAGAGAGACAAAAAGAAGTCAAAAGAGAAAGAAAGAGGGAGAGAGGCAGGAAGAAATAAAAGTGAGAGATAGAGAGAAAGTAAGGATAACATTATTCTAGAGCACGGAAATAGAGAAGGAACAGAGAGATGAGGAAGGGAAGAGTGAGCTGAGAGGGCTGATCAGTGATGGAGAGAGACAAAAAGAAGTCAAAAGAGAAAGAGAGAGGGAGAGAGGCAGGAAGAAATAAAAGTGAGAGATAGAGAGAAAGTAAGGATAACATTATTCTAGAGCACAAAAATAGAGAAGAACAGAGAGATGAGGAAGGGAAGAGTGAGCTGAGAGGGCTGATCAGTGATGGAGAGAGACAAAAAGAAGGCAAAAGAGAAAGAGAGAGGGAGAGAGGCAGGAAGAAATAAAAGTGAGAGATAGAGGGAAAGTAAGGATAACATTATTCTAGAGCACGGAAATAGAGAGGGAACAGAGTGATGAGGAAGGGAAGAGTGAGCTGAGAGGGCTGATCAGTGATGGAGAGAGACAAAAAGAAGGCAAAAGAGAAAGAGAGAGGGAGAGAGGCAGGAAGAAATAAAAGTGAGAGATAGAGGGAAAGTAAGGATAACATTATTCTAGAGCACAAAAATAGAGAAGAACAGAGAGATGAGGAAGGGAAGAGTGAGCTGAGAGGGCTGATCAGTGATGGAGAGAGACAAAAAGAAGGCAAAAGAGAAAATAAAGGAAGCAGGTAAGCAAGGCAGGAAGATAGAGAGAATGAGCATAAACAGATAGAAAGAAAGAGAGAGAGAAAGAAAAGTGGGGGTCTGGGTTACACTGTGTCAGGCTCAGAAATTCTGTTGTGGTTACTGCACCATGAACTGAAAGGTCAGTCCATGAGGATTCGCCTTGTGGGAAAATAATCAGGTGTAAATCCCTGTAAGTCCCCACACTATTATTCTAAACAATAAGAGGGAAGCAGCGGAGCGCCAGGTTGAAGGATGAGCGAGATTACTGTGGAGGGATAATCGAATGCAGATTGGTGGGGGCAGGAGGGAAAAGGCTGGTGTCGAGTAGGAAGTGTAGGAGCTCCTTAGCAGCAGAGACTACAGAGAAGCTCTTACTGCGGAGAGAGGGAGAGCGATGTTCGTCGTGTGAGGGATTTATCTCCATACAGTTAAAGCAGACGGAGCCTCGGTGTGGGAGACGAGGGAACGTGTGCGCGTGTGATCCATCTCGAATCTGTCCCAGTCATTTTGTTAACGCTGTAATCTTCCCTCGGAACACCAGCAATACAGCAGGCACAGCAGTGACTTACAGCGAGACCTGACATGTGGTTTATGGTGACAGTCAAGGTTGTTTCTACACATTATGGTGCCGTACTCCACAGTATTAGCAGACCAGAGGTAGAGTTTTAGAAGAATATACTACGCGGCATATGTCCTCATCCTAACAGCGGGATTTATTGTACCAGACTGACACATATCTCGAGCAAGAGCGCTGCAAAGTGTGAAAAATCTCTCCAGATTTCCTCCTGAGCTTGCGTTTGGAAGAGCACAACAATCCTTTATAAGCTCATTACCAATTTCGCAGTGGGAGACGAGGAGGATGTTGAGCTGGGAGTTTGGGGCGCAGACTAATTTTGGGTTAGTTGAGGATTAATGGAGTATATCGCGTATTAATCGTGATTAATTGAAGCGTTTGGATGAATTTGCACAGACACAGTCAATCGCAGTTTGTTTAGCAGCCCATAAGTAAAAGCCACCTATTACACAGAATGGCTTGAAATTAGAAGATCACTCCCCAGTATCATATCTCAAGACTTTTTATTTGCCAAGCTAATGGCTTGTTTGGTTTACGTACTTTTTAATGGGGCTCTGGAAACCTATTCGCTTTCCGAACGATTCCTCGGAGTTCTCTGCAGTCTGGAGCTCCAACAATAACATGGCGATGACAACAATGTAAATATTTAAAGATTTCTGGAGTGTGCGGTTTGAGCTGTGCTTGTTGTGTGTTGGCAAGCCGCCTCAAATACATGGCCATACATTTGCAAGGTCAAGTGTCTGGAGGACACTGAAGGAAATAAGAATAAATGCCAAAGTTTCAAATATTCATGATGTTCTATTTGGTCTTTGCAGCCTTTAATAGGTCAGGTACCTCATTTACTTTGCCAAATAATGACACGGTATGAAAGGTCGTAGTTTGGGGTTACAATTTAGAAAGTTCTGCAGTGACAGGCAAGGGCACAACTGTGATGATCAAGGGGGACGAAAACAGACCTAGCGCTTGCTACCTGGCTTTGTGACATTAGCTCAGCGAAGCGGTAACACAGTGATAATTCTATCATTATATATTAAAACCTTCTATTGTTTATACAGGACCTTCATTTTTATTGACTAAGGACTTTAAGCAGCTTTTAAAAGCACTGCTTTACTTGGACAAACAAAGGTGCCCCAGAGTAGTTAGTGTAGGTTGCTATTCATTTTCATTATGAATATTTGGTAGACACTGGTAGGGACAGCTGTGTTACCTGTGTTCCCCTGACTCACTGAAGGAAATATCTGCCCTGTGTTGGTCTATCTTGGACTTATTCAGTTATCTGATTTGACTGCCTCAAACACATGGCCATATGCAGGATCAAGCCTCTGGAGGATACAGAATGAAATTAGAATACTCTGCTAGAAACCCAGCACAGCTGGATATACGGGTGGGAGCCATGGCAAAATACAGTTTTAGGATAAAATGTTTTGACGATATGTGATGAAAATATCACAGCATTAGGTTTTTAATATGACTATAAGTTAGAACAAACAAAAAAACCTACAGCAGCGTCTCTTTTTAGTAAATACAGGCAAAAACAAAGAATCTGATCTATACTCATTGATTTTAGTTCAATGTTTAACATCCTGCCCGAACTAAATCCAGTTAAACAGGACTACCTATGATGCATTATCATACAAGCAGGTGGTCAGCATTCTTAATGTTCTGAGATCCATGATATGCTCAGAGATACATATTTTAACATCATTAACAGCACAACGATGATGAAATATTGTCATATTACCCATCCATCCCTGGACATGTATGTTGTATTTTGGTTGCTAGGATGCATGATTCTACTGGGTGACTAGCTAAACCATCAGACCACCATGGAACACATGTTCAGGGTAGATATCAGCCTCAAGCATCTATGGTGTTCTATTTTATCTCACAGTCGTTAAGTATCTTTCCTTTGTCAATGACATGGCGATAAGGTTCCTAGTTTCTGTTAACGAAATGGTGGTGTAGTAGTCAGCACTGTCACCTCACAGCAAGATGATCCGGGTTCGAGTCCTGGTCTAGGCTGTTCTGTGTGGAGTTTGCATGTTCCCCCCATGCTTCTGTGGGTTTTCCTCCGTGTACTCCAGTTTCCTCCCACAGTCCGAAGACAGACATGTTAGGTTGATCAGTCACCTGTAGTAGCCTGTAGATGTGAGTGTATGTTGGCCAAGCGATGGACTGGCGACCTGTCCATGGTGTACCCCGCTCTCGCCTGATGATGCTAGGATTGGCTTCAGCCCCCCCCGTGACAGCGACTAGTAGGATAAAGTGGAAGATAATGGATGAATGGATAGTTTACACATCATTGTTCTTGGGAACATTACTATAAGCTGGACAGTTAATGCATTAACTTGATGTGATATCTTAGTAATGATGGCTGCAAACACATCTTAGGCTCAAATACAATCATCTGTTTTTAAGAAGACCCTAGTAAAAGGTCTTTATGCAGCTTTAATAAGCCCACCTTGAACTCAGATCTCAGAAGCCACAAAGTAGGTGTAGTTAGAACAGACCTACTTACGTTTGTTTGGTAGCTGCTAGTAAGGATAGATATCCTGTAACTGTTTGCCACTCTTATAACTCATTGTCATTTACACTGTTTATCTGATTTGATGGTTTGGTTTTAAAGGAATCTGTATGAGGCTCTGGGAACCTATTTGCCGTCCTGAATGTTTCCTCTAGAGTTCTCTACAGTCTGAAGCTCCGCAACAACATAGCAATGACAACATTGTTAATAATTAAAGATTTCTAAAATCAGTGGTTTGAGTTGTGCTGCCTGAAAGCCCCTGTCTGCTGGATTTAAATATTTTAAAATGGATTTTAACACTAAAGATATGCCACAGAATAAGCATTTACCAATGTTCCATTCAATACACCGTCGCTGTCCAAATAACAAATAAAGAAGTATCTTCAAAATGACAATTTTACAGGAGAGGGGAACGGCCTGCTTTGCTTTTAATGTAAGCCAATGGAATCAGTTTATTAGTTTATTTGTATTTTGGGGCATTCCATTGGTCCATTCATCATGCCATTTTCACACAATGTAAATGGCAGCTGCTGTGTTAAAATCATGCAGGAAAATAAAAATAAAATGTATTAATTAGCTAGTGCATTCTAACTGTAGATCTAAAAATGGCAAGCTGCTGCCCACTCAGAACTGCATGGACTTGTCAGATCACAGAATGATTGTCAGTGACATCCTCATGGAAACGTAAATAATGTAGCATCAGGAGCTGTTTTGCTCCCAAACGGTTACCTAAACACGATGACCAGAACAACCTGTCCTGTTTAGGACCAAACACAATGAAGACGCTTAGCTTGGGTCTAGAACAACTGTTGAAAAGAATATTCAGTCCAGATCCACTAATGGATGAGACCCGCTGTTAAATAAAACATTTATAAGAATAAATGTTTTATTTGGTCTTTAAACCCTTGAATAATATGATGTACATTACTCCTTCTTAAACAATGCATAGTGTAAAAGATAGCAGACATTGATGTAAATGATGTTCTCTTTGCATGGGACAGAAATGGAACAATGCTAGCTGAAGAACCTCAAAGAACTTAGAGTTGGAGTATTGTTGGGGCCTCCAACCCTTCTCCTGGAGATCTACCCTCCTACAAAGCATAGCTCCAACCACAGTTTGCCACACCTCCCACTGCTACTCCACAGAGTTTCCCAACCTTTTAGCCATAAAGCACAAGCTAGTGGTCTGCAGGCCACTGTACACAGGTGGAGGCAGTAGTTCATAATGGGCTGGTAACATACATACAAGATTAACTAGAAAAATAAATAATCTAACATTTTCACATTATAGCCAATTGAAATCTCAATAGAGGCCTACAAATAACAACTGCAGGTACAAGATGCAGAGCTTTAGCTAGTCAGAGATCATGGCCCACTTCCACCCCAGCTCTGGTTCAGTTCACTGCTGGTGGAACATGTTCTATAATCATATGAGGGAATTCATCAGTAGATCTCTCTAGTGATGAATTCTTCTAGCAGCACGTTGGCACAGCACTGTCAGCATAATCTTCCTATTTTAACGTCCTACTTTTTCCAGACTCTCTGGTTGTTCTTGCAGCACGAGCTGTAAAAAAATACCATAGATTTGCATTCAATTTTGGCTCCTGGGTTTCCGGGCATATTGTTGGCCCAACATCAGCAACCTGAGGGGTTAACCTCAAACTGATAAACGGAAAAAGAAGCAGTTATCAGGTGATCAAGCACAGTGATGGGAGTCAGAGAGGTTCAGCTGTTTCGAATGAATCACAAAAATCCTCAAAACTACAGTGACGTCTCAAGACCAAACATTTACCTTGGGACATTGAAGTAGGAACCGGGGGGATATATATCAGAAACAGATAGATTTGTCCCACCCAAAAATGAAACCACAGAAAGAGGAGAAACTGTTTAAAACACTTTTATTTTAGTGTTTTTTTGTATTTTTGTGTTTGTTGTTAGCAATTGGCTCTGGTTGTTAGGTGGTAGGGGTCTTTCACTTTGTTAAGGCTTGTGTTGAGATGCCTGTTTAGAAGTGTCCAGCTTCACTGACCCGAGCTCTCTCCTCGTTGGAGCGTTGGGTAGCTCGCACCAGCTTTAAACATGAGGTCAGTGATGAGAGCAATGAATAGCAATGATGACTATATATACTGCAATAAAATGGCTTTAGTATTATGTGTTGTTATGGTAACAGACTAGGACGGTTTGGGTTAGCTAACTTTAATATTAACTGTAGTAAGAAAGCACTCTGAAATGTAAAGTTACATTACTCTCTGGCCATTTCCCAAACTGCAAACTGCTTCTACACTACATGCATACAAAATAAAATATAATAAATAAAATAAATAAACGAATGAATAAATGTCAAACCCTTCTATGCCCTTGCCTTGGGAAACCCAGTGGAGCATTTCCAGTAAAGAAGCTACAATAACTAGTCCACCTACCCACCTACATTTATATTCTTTTCTTCTTTTATAACATTGCTGGAAGTTTTGGTTTGTACTATTGAGGCAAAATGGATCGTCTGATCTTTTACTGTCCCTGATTCTCAGGTTTTCAGTGTCAGCACTTAAGAAAAGAAAAAGAAATCTGCTTTTGAAAACTTTTATTTTAGTGTTCCTGTGGGTCGCTATGCTTAGTAGCTATAAGCAGGTGAACACTAGGGTGGAAAAGGACCCTTGCATTTTAGTAACTACCCTATAGTTTAGTAAGGAGGCAGGCCAGTATATTGAAAACAGGTTGGAACTAAACTCTGCAGAACAGTAGCTTTCCAGGACCAGCGTTGGGGACCATCATCTCGTCATGTTTGTTTAGTAGCCCCTGCTAAGAATAAGTCTTCACTGATTCTATTCTCTCAAGGGAACTTTCCCAAACTTTATTTTTTAATTTATTTTTACTGTTCTTCTTATTTGACCTAGCCAGTTCCATGTCTGACTAAATATAGAGAACACTGACCCTGTTTTTGGCATTCAGGAGTGTTTTGCAAGCCTCTTTTAATGCAAGGTTTGCTGCTGAATGGTTGAGGGCGAGAGTTATATTCTCCCAGACGGTTTTATGGGCTGTTGATGCATCAGCGGGTGCCTTAAGCAGTGTCTGGGCTAATCGCAGCCTAGTTTGTGCATTTCAAGTAGCTTTACAAGGTCTTACAAACAATGCGTTGTTCCGCTTGTTGGCGACATTGTTCACCACCACACAGTAAAGTTTACCACCATATGCATAAAACTAGAGACTAGAGTGCTCAGATGGGGCTTCCCTTTATGCCATCCTTATAGAGGCTATACTTGTATAACCGTACATTAATAACTGAATGCCCACCTCAAAACCACACATACTCATTATTTATGTATGTATATATTTACTTATTAATGCTATAGAGTATCAGTATCCAGGAGGCTTTCTTCACCACACCTAGCTGTGGCTGGTACAGATGTGCTTCAAAGGAGACGACTCTTTCCTCACCACTCTCTCAATTGTCTCCTGAACCTCTCGGGTACAGACGCCCAGCCGCAGGTGGCAAATGACTACATCAAAGTGCTGCTTTAATCAAACTTAGCTTTTTGATCCTGCCATTTATTTTAATGAGTCTGGCTAGGAGAAAAGGAAATCAATTTCTTCTCACTCTCTTTCCCGATGCATTTGGAGCGGAGGATTCAAGATGTTTGTAAAGTCGGCAGCGTGAAAACGTTCGCGGGAGTTTCATGTTGTGGGTGCTTGCTACACAGACTGCTCATTTGCTGTCATAATTGCACCATGACTTTGGCTTGGGGCTAGCCAATTTCAGGCGTATGGCATTTGGAGTCTGCTCAATACTCAGCGCAATCACACAACAAATATATCCGGTCTACCAGGGGATTCAGGTGAAAGCAAACACCTGAATATGTTAGTCTGCATTGTTTTATTTGACGTGTGCTTTCGTGCACGCAGTTCTGAGCTACGATGCACGGTATTATCAGTCACTCTCGCTCTTGGGCTTGTGATCTCCAAGCAATTGATGAAAGTTTTGATGCCGTGGCATTCTGCTGTGTAGGTCTAAGCTGGTTTCTGCTGTGACAGAAATGAATGGTGTTTTCAGAAAGCGCTGCCGTTGTGTGCTGCGGCGAACAAGTGAATAGTGAGGACAGCAGAGAAGATCTTCTGGGTGTCTATTCTCTCCATCATGGACATCTACACCACACGCTGCATCTGTAAAGCCACCAGCATTGTGGACGACCCCATCCATCCCTCACATGGACTTTTTTCACCGCTGCCGCTCAGAGCATCCGTGCCATCACTGCCAGACTCTGCAACAACTATGTTCCTCAAGTGATCAGGTTTTTAAACTCATAAGGACTGATTTGAATTGCACACACACATAATCTACACTCACACACACATCTTTTGATGCCTTCTGGAACATTGCTGCTGACAACTGTGTTTAAATGGTTAAACACAGTTACCTCTACTTAGTACTACCTCAGTAAAAGCTTGTTCAATATCTCCACACTTTATTCCACTACCTCATGTTTAGAAACGAGTGCTGTGTCGGTGCTACACTGTCCTGTTTTTTGGGGGTTTTTTTGTAACTATGTCTGTTTAATTTATTTAATTTATTTAAATTTCCTGGAGGAATGTAATTTCACTCCACTGTGTACTTGTATGTAGAAGGAATGACAATAATAACTTCCTGACTTGACTTGTGACAAGTGTCACTGAATCATCAGAATTATGATGATACATTGTACAAATAAGTCTTCTATTAACCTTCAACACTATTTTGTTTGAACTGTGCTTTCAGTCTGTTGAATGAGGGAAGGCCGGTTAAGAAGAAGCCGAGAAAACTTGGGCTGGGGTTCTGGGTAGCGTCTGCCGAGAGCTGGAAGGCCAGACCACCCTTATAATTGTGTTAGGACTGACAAAGGACTGAGGTCTGGCGGAGGGGATTGCAAGAGGATGGATGTTTAAAGGCTGTAAGTTTGGAAGAATTAGCAATTCCAACTCCATTACCAAAACTCCAGCCTAAAACTGCCAAAGCCCCTAAACTACCACATTGGACAGATCTTACTGGTCTATGTGGGGGATTTTGGTGAGGTCACCGGCACAGCAATGTTAGCTTGTATGTAGCAAAAGTAATATTTTGAACAGGTAATCAGGACTATATTCTGATAAACCAAGTCAATAATAAGTGCGTACTCATCCAAACTGAACTATGAATGCAGTGCTTCCAATACTAAAGGAAGCCTCATGCATCTTTTATACAGTGATAGGAATGACTGCACGCTTAGGTTGAACTTACTGATACATTTCACTGCAGTCCAAGTAGACATGCCCATGCTGTAGCTCCTCTTTCATCAGATCTTTAGAATGGATCGCTCGGGCCCCGAAGGATTAATGTTTATTAGTCTCATGCTTTAGCTAGAACTTCCGAGTAATCCCGAAAAGTCAATTGGTGACATCATCTAACAAGCCGTTCCCCTCACACCATACCTCTCTCGCAATCCCTATCTCCTTTCTCCAGTGCTGATTTTTAAATAATTAAAACTATTATTTAATGTATTATCTTATATATATATATATATATATATATATATATATATATATATATATATATATATATATATATATATATATATATATATATATATAAGCAAGACAAATATTTCTTTTAAAATTTGATCCAATCATGATTGACTGTATCCATTCAAATTAAGGTCTTTAGGTTATCTAGGCTTTGAGTGAGGGGCGAGGCTTGGTAGAGGATCCATTTGTTTGCCTTCGTTTACTTTCCGAGATTCTTTCAAAAGTCATTGCCGACGCCGAAGTTAAAAGACATTTTGCTTGTTTGTTGTCCAGCTTTCACATCCATAAACAGCCACAAAGAAGAACAACCCCCTAACAAACCTGGTCTTTGTTTGTAGTGACAAATCACTGCATTTAAAGATCTTTTCAAACTCCTGATCTGTGTCATGTTTTTAACTGTTGTATCCACCCATCCACTTTACCCCATTAGTTGGGGTCATGGGGTGGCTCAAGTCGATCCAAGCAGCATTGCACAAAGGTAGGGTACACCGTGGACAGGTTGCCAGTCCATCACACACTCACAGGCAATTTACAGCGACCAATCAACTTAACCTAATCAACCTCTTTGGACTGTTGGAGGGAACCCATTCAAGCACATGGAGAACATAAAAACTCAACACAGGATGGACCACTACACCAGCGTGCCACCCACTGCTGGAGCCTACACTGTCCACCTTTTCCACATCTTCTCCATTAGTGGTCAATTTAGTGGTCTTTCCTGTTGTCATAACCTGCGTGCACATATTATTCAGCTTTTGGTGTTTCTTGCGTCAGTTCTTTAGTTCTTCAGTCCAGCTCCTCTCGTTATATGTTCTGAATGCAGATATATGGTGACAGAATGCAGCCTTGTATAACTCGTTTGCCAGCCTGGAACCAGTTTGTTTGTCATGGCTGTGGCTTGTTGATCAATGAAGCACTCCTTGTTAGAAAAGTATAATGCTATGGTTTCCTATTCCTGGTTTCCTGAGACATCCTGGTTTCCTGAGATGTGAGAAATTACCCCCCAGATATTTGTGGGTCTCATGTTAGCTGCCTACTGAAGCATTGGCTGGCTGCTATCTCACTTTCCATTGTGGCTGCAACTTTAACACAATGGACTGTTTAATAATTGTCTTATAAATAATGCACTTTTCTAGTTTGGCAGTGTGGTTTACCACAAATTAACTGAGATCTTACTCATCTCTTCTTCCCAGCAAACTCTTGGGTGTTTTCAGATTTACCAACAATATGCTGCAGCATATTGTAAAATTTTTCAGAGTTGTCCCAGGCGTAGTTACCGTCGCTAGGCTATGAAGGACCAAGTGTTTGAACCAATTTACTACAGCACTGCTGCAGCTCTAGTTAGGAATATCAAAGACCAGTGTTGGGTGAAGTAGCTAAACAATGACTTTTCCCTGAATTTGTATCTGACCCTCTATTATCCCCCAAAAGAACAACATAATGCCATAATATGTTCAGGAACCCCTCAGAATTGGGATTTTGAGATATTCTTAGACCCCCTGGGACTTTAACTACAATAATTTCACATGGTAGTTAAAGAGATAATTTTGACTGAGATACTTTTGATGCTTAACTGCTATGTTAGCTTATGAATAAATCCTTTTATAGGACCATGCAGAACAGTTCCATACATCAACACAGTAATCAGAAATGTCACACCAAACAGCACAGCACTGAGGTGTGATTAACCAATTATCACCTATTTAGTTCCAAACAAAGTGGAGTTAAAAAGAAGAAATCTTCTTTAAGTCCATTCACCAGTAACAACACCAGATATCTTTAGAACACATGTAAATAAACATAAATACAATACAAAGTGACATGAATATCTTATACTGAAATAAGTAGATCATATCTTGAGCTCCAGTTGGAAGAACAAAGTGTAGTTCCAGATTTCTCCTGGACGCCCCAGACATTGTATGAATGTATTCAGTTCCTTCCGCAGCAATCTTGATTTAGCTTAATGAAGTACTGAGCAGTCAAAGCAGGTATTAGATGAGAACTGTAAATAATACTGGGTTGTTTCCACAAAGAGAAGTTTGGAAAGGGTTAAATCAATACACTGACCTATGTTAAAGCACTACTTACTGTAAAAAAGAGGTTCTCAATGGTCTCAAAGGTCCTCTGAAACTCTGTTCTCTATAAAATCCCCTGCAAGTTTTTTTGGTGCTGTTCTTTTATAAAATTTCTCTAAACTGTAGAAGACTGCCAAAATGCTTATTAATATTCATGCTGCCCATTGTTCTCCCACATGTTTCACACGTTTTCAAGAGCCTATTTTCTGATGATACCTCTCTCTGAGTAAGTGACTTCTCTGATGACACACAACGAGAACAGAGAGATACGGGAAAAAAGGTAAATAAAGGAATAATTAAGAATAAATGTCAACGACAACGTTTCTTCTAAAACTTCAAAACTCCTGGCACTGAGGCACGCTGTGTCTCGATTAGCCGATAAGAGGGTTCTTGCTTATCTGCCCAGATTAGGGTAATTTAATCTGGGGCGAGGTTTCACCGGGGCCCGGGTGGTTATGGAAGCAGATGGATTTGGCAGGCCCGTGGAGGCTCTCTCCCAACTTGAAGCGAAGAGTCTCACGAAGTCATGAATTATTAAACAACACCTGCAGCAAATCCTGATCTTTTGTCCAACTTAAATAAATAAAATAAAGGCCGAGTTGTTCAGACTTTATTTAGCATTCGCCCGTAATGAAGCCGTGCGTGGCGCGGTGTCATCCTCGGTGATGTCCCGTCCCTCTGGACAAACACAACAACAGTTGTTATACTCAACTGAGTCTTGGGCCCTTTGCAGCATATGTCTAACAGTTTGCAGAGAGCTGTGAATATAATCTTTTGGGCAGCTGGTTGTTTTACAACAGCCGTGCTTGCTCTGGCTTGTCATATAAACTTTATCTGGCACATGCACTACAAACATTGGCAAGTTTTCTGGTCAGCTAAGCACAGCATGACCTTGTGGCCTTTCATTCACTTTGCAAATATTAAATTTTTTGTTTAGCACTAGTAGATTTACTTGACATCCACTTGTGCTTGTGTGGGTGAAATCAGGAGCAGGACCTTCAACATGATTGATAAATTGATGTATTGATGTTATAATAGGCTGTTGGGGCAGCAGGTACTACTTCTTCATCTTCTCATGTTGGATTGATGGTTTGACATGACAATGACTCACTATCACCTCTTGAGGCGCGACCAGGGCTAGCTGCTTAGCATGCTAACTAGCAAGCTCTGCAATATAATACATGTGCACTGTCCAAACAGTTATTTCTTCACATTTTGTTAAAAATAACAAATTATTCTTGTTAATTCTTGTCATTTCAGTTAATGTTTAAACTACAAATCACTCATGTATCGAAAGCAGACTTTATAAAGATGCAAAAGTTTGAACACTCCCTATCTAATGTCCTGTTTTGTTCTTTTTCTGAGTCAAAATAAGTTTTATATATATGATTTTGGGATTTGGATGTTTGTATTCATTTTTAAGCAGGTGGTTGTCTGAATATACAGTACTGTTCAAAATTTTTAGGCATTTGGGGACATTATATGATTATATGACAACCCAGTATTATTTACAGTTCTCATCTAATAGCTGCTTTGACTGCTCAGTACTTCATTAAGCTAAATCAAGATTGCTGCTGAAGGAATTTAATACATTCATACAATGTCTGGGGCGTCCAGGAGAAATCTGGAAATACACTTTGTTCTTCTAACTGGAGCTCAAGATCTGATCTACTTCTTTCAAAATAAGATATTCATGTTACTTTGTACTGTATTAATAATTATTTACATCTGTTCTAATGATATCCGTTTAGACAAGTTATGGAAAAACAGCTCCAAACACTGTGAGACAAAACACAGATTCTATAAAACCTTTACTTACTATTATTAGGACATTAAAACCAACAACACTAGGAATTTAATAAAAATTAGTCCTGTAATATTTGAAGCAGGGACATTATTTTTATCTTTATCTTGTGTGTGCAGCTCCAAACACTCATCATGATTTCTGGTTATATGTCTGATTATGCATAAGTAAGTTATGGAAGTGCACACATATACTCACACTCGAATAAACAGAAATCACTGTATGAACTCAATGAACACATTCCCATTCAGTCAAATATGGTCAACATTTATATATATATGATTTGGTTAATTGTTTTGGCCTAATTAACCAATGTGTTATGTAACAAACAGTCTAGTTGGAGCAGTTTAAAACAGTGGATTAAAAGAAAAGTTTATGTAATATGTTTATGTAACTGTAAACTTGTGACATCTCATCTACAGCATCTTAATGGTGTTTAGATGTGGGTTTGGTATAGATAACATTTAGTTATACAGATATCACTCCATTGTACACAACCTGTACACTAAGTGTTGAGCTTGCAGAGTATAGGTGGGTTTTTTTAACAGAGTGTTAATGTGATCAATATAGTTTCTCAATTACTAATACACAGCTTTATTTCTTCCAGCTTTTTCATCTCATGAGATTCTTCTAATCATATTTCATCCCATACTATTACTCAGATTACTCAGATACGAGGGATATAAAAATACCATCACTTCGCACATCCAGTTAGTCTAGAACGAAGACATGGATTAGCTTCAGTTCTGTTTTTGAGCTTGTTTGAGTCAGTAAATGATGCTGTTTTCAGTTTTCAGGAGGTATTGAACCAAACCTGCTCATTATGAGGAGCAGAAGGAGCAAAAGCAGTGTCAGCGGCTCTCTGCAGTAAGTTGCTAAGCTAACTGACATCTCTGTAGTTGCCTAACACTAGCTAGCTGGCTTACTCAGGAATGATTTCTCGTGTACTGAAAACAAGTGGAAAAAGATTCAAATTTTCTTCTCAGAATCTCTTAGAATTCCAGCCTTGGTCCAGGCTATACTTAATGTACGCAGGGACGAGTAGGTTTCCAAGCTTGGTTTGGAGTGTATCCTGTTTTTTTTTAAATAGTAGTGATTTAATTTTAATTTGCCATTTAATGAGTAAATGGCAAACTATAATATATATCGTCCCTGTCCAAAGGCTGTCCCTTGGTTTAGACTATCTACCATGGGTTGCAGATCTTTCAGTGTTGCTGCCCCCACTCTTTGTAATGCCCTACCTCTTTTTATTCACTTATCTTCCTCTGTTTCTATGTTTATATTTAAGCTCAGGTCTCACCCCTTCTCTTCCTTCTTTCACCCTCTTTAACTTTTTTTTCACTTGTTTGTTTAGCTTCTTTGGGTTTTGAAAAGTTTAAAAAGTAATTATTATTATTATTATTATTATTATTACAGCAGCGGTCGTTTACATAAAAAAATGTTATGATGAACGGACCAATGGAAATGGTCTAAAATAACTCCTGGCTCCGTTAACTTACAAGTAAAGTAATTGTTTGGCCTCTTCTGTAAAGTTATCATTTTGGAGGTACATGTTTTTAGGGGGCAGTCGTGGGCTGAAGGTTAATGATCCGGTCACTGCTTAATTTGTGCTGGATCTTGCTGGAACAAGATCCGGCACCTTTCATATTTCAGGTACCTGTGTTCCAGAACGTATTTATGTGGATCCACCACCTCTTTGACGTTTTTTTTTGTAGGACACCAAAAACTATTCATCCAGTAGCATCTCTGAGATTTTATGGTTGCAGCTCCTTACTGCAGTCATTAAAGCTAGGATTATTTTATTGCATAGAATTCTACTATGTTATGTGGACACTTGAAGCACTGTTGTGTCTATGCGTTCCAGGACCTTTTCCATCACTGCCACTTGCTGGATCACCCCACCTTTAGTGTTCCATTACCTGATGTTTTACAAATTAAGCACTGGATCCGGTCTTATGACTGAAAGGTTGATCCTCTGCAACAATAGAAAGTGACTTAAGTCCCCTTGAGCAAGGCACGAACCCCCAACTGCTCCCTGGGTGCCGTGGATAGGGATGCCCACCACTTTGGGCTTGTTTGCTCACTGCCCCCTAGTGTGTATATTCACTAGTATGTGTATATGTGGGTGTTTCACTACACGGACGAGTTAAATGCAGTGTGCAAACACACGTGGCAAATAGTTCTAAGTTCTATTCTATTCTATACTTTGGACAGAGCTGATATAATATATGACTTCATCAGGTCTCTGCCATCTGCAGAGTTGATTACTGTTGATTACAAAGCCAAGCCCACCCTCCTACAAATGGTATTCAGTACTGTTTTTCCAATGTTTTGAGTAATTCTGATTCTGCATTAAAATGAGCAGAGCTTTTTTCACTCTGAAAATTAACATATGCATTTTAATATAATTGTATATAAATGACTTTTGCTCTGATTGGGCATATTATGGGCGGCACGGTAGCGCTGGGCGACAGTGGCCCAGGCCGTTCTGTGTAGAGTTGGCTTGTTCGCCACGTACTTGAGTGGGTTTCCTCCCTCAATCCAAAGACATGCATGTTAGGTTGATGGGTCACTCCAAATTGCCAGTAGGTGTGAATGTGTGCGTGAGTGTGTGTTGGCTGATGAAGCTGGGATTGGCTCCAGCCCCCCCGTTACCCTGACCAGCGGGATAACACAGAGCATAATGGATGGGTGTTTTATGCCTCAATCACAAAGCTGGACCACTTCTTGAAGTTTTGCTGTGAATGTGTGGAGCAGTCGGATGCATAATGTCAATGCATTGGTTTTTGTGACATCATAAAATCAATTGTTTTCAAAATGAACTGTTTTTGCAGCTTAGTTTCCATCTGTGGACTGCATGCACTGTGGAATTTTATTTAAAACCTTGACTGTGCATACACACTACATCAAATTCTGTTGCCTCGTTTTTTTTTTTTACCATGATATGAGCCCTTTAAGATCCTTCAAAAAAAAAAAAGTCATTCGTAAATCCAGCCCTCGAAAGCTCATATACCAACATATTGCTTTAATGTAGGCGGTGCTCTGAAATGAAGTACAGTTAAGGATGAGTGCAGGGAAACTGTGTCAAGTTTCTGCTGTGGAAGCCCTGAGGAAGTCGTGTCTGCTCTGTACAAATACTGAATTTGATGTACTTCATTTCAGTTGTTCCCCAGTCAAAGGAGACAGACAGTAATATCTACATAATAATGCAGTGATGCTCTTGCCAAAACAATATCGCAAACCATCACAAAATAAATCGCGCCAGATACTGTACGACACAACGAGGCTGACAAAAAGCCGTCCTTTTACTCCAGCGTTAGTCGGAAACTGCATTCAATCTATCAGGAATTCAATCCGCACTTCATCATGCAGACAAACTGCTCAGGGACAAAACCAGTGAAATGGAGGTGCAGAAATCATCAGAACCATGACAGGCTGCCATTAGCCCAGACGACTCTGTCTGTTCAGTCATTATGAGTCAGGTTCGCCGCCAGCCACCTTTTGTTCCCAAGCCGCCCTGCTCCACTGCTTCAAAGGACGACGAATGACCTCATTACACGCCGGCTGCAATATCTGTATCACCAAACAAAGGTTGCCTCGCACATCCAAGTCTCTTACAGCTCAGGTAATTTATGGACGGAATAGGCAAGTGGGACCCGCGTCTACGTTACTGAACAGCCCATTGGCTGCGCCGAATGTAGGACAGAGCATTTTTGTTAAATGTTGATCTAGGGCCTAAAATTTACATCCTAGTCAAAAAAAAAGAGTCTTATTAGAGACCACTGTCCAATTCTGGCCTCATTTTGTGAGATTCAGGTGACCTCAAAATCTCTTCTCTACAGATGAGGCCTAAGTCTCCATTGAGAGAGACAAAAGATACAAGCGAATAACTTCATTGCTCAACTGTTATATGCTTTAGGCCAAAATTTGTAGGTCATATTACAACACAGAGAGGAATCATCTTAAAGGGTCCATATCCTGCATTGTTCTTCTTCTTATAATTTTGGTGTCAGTGGGTGGAGCAAAACTGAGGTAGATAAAGTGGATATAGGTACATGGGTTGTGGATATAGGTACATTGGTTGTGACATCACTAAAACGGTGAACTCTAAATTAGTTTGGAGTGTATAGTTTCGTGTTTACTAACTGTGTCTATTATGTAGAACTGATGTTACTGCTGGCAACATGCTGGTGTAGTGGTTACCACAGTCACCTCGCAGCATGTAACATAATACCCACATATATATCAAAATATTTAGGACAGTCTCTGCTGTCTCAATAATGAGGAAATAAGTGACCTAGAGGAAGTATGAGGAGATTATCTGGTCCTAAACCTGAAAAACTTGAAGTCCGATTTTAAAATTCTTCATATATCTTGTAAAAAATGTGTTTTACTTATGTGGACAAACTGTTTTGGTGCTTGAAATTGATTTACCAGAGATATAGCTTCACATCAATAGTTGAATGTATGAATAAAATAGTGTACAAATGTAAAATGAATACTGTAAAAACGTTTATTGAGTGGAATGTTGCCACTTGATACAACAGCCAACAGCCACAAACTTGGACATAAACATAAAGAAATACATTAGTAAATGTTTACTGTATAAAAGTCCATTGTCTGTTCATTAGAAAAATCTTACTTTCACATATAAAAGATAGTTCTCATCCCCTTTCTCCCACACACACCCAAGTGGAATGCAGAAGAGCCCACCTGAAGAGGGGGTGGATTTACTCTCTAACATTCCACTAAAATATACTTTACACCTAAATAGAGACTACCAGTGATTTTACATTCACTACACACACACACACACACACACACACACACACACACACACACACACACAAATAAATAAATAAAATTCTGAAGAAAACAAAATAAAACAGTCTCATTTGAATATAACAGTATGATATGTATGACATAATCCATCCGTGGTCATAAACTGTATTGCTATTTGTAAGTGAAGCTTTAATAAAGGACATTTATACAGTAAACATTTACTAATGTGCCGACAAGACAAGAGACAAGAGAGGCTGACTGGGTTGCTTTTTATTTATAGGCTCATAACTCCGGACATTAGTGAGGTACAGACTCAGGATTGGGTGTAATGCACGGACGGACGCTGTTGATTCAGGAAATGTTTAAACTGCATTTCTGCGCTGCGTTATCGCAAAAATATTAATAGAAATGCGCCCCAGCGTCTGTTTATTTATAGAGAAAGTAAATAAAACGTGCATCGTCTTCTTGTTAACTCAGCTTCACAAATCGACTTGTTGGTTTTACATTTGGTTGAGCGAGTCCATTCCTGAACTGTTCCTGTTAAACTGTCAGTTTTCTCTGTTCACTTTTCTGTTTTTATGGTATTCTTTCTGACTCGCTTTAGTCTCCGGCTGCTGCCCCTCGCTTCGTACCTAGCCTGTGTGCATGCCGCACGCCCCAATGTGCACAGATCTGATTGGCTGAGGAGCGCCTTCGGTGATCTTACAGCGCACGTGATTGGTCTCAGAGTTCACTGTAAGCCTGTATACCATAAAGACAAGAAAAGCTCCACCGCTTAAAATAAACACAATCAAAATTAATCTCAATAGTTTATCGGTTTGGGTCCGCGTTGGATAAAGTCTGGGGCCGGATCTGGACCGCGGTCCGTCTATTAACACAATATGTTTCTCATATTGTACATTCGTATTCATCCTCTGTCTAAAAGTCTCTGTTAGAGCTCCTGTGTGTGTAAACCCTGCCTCCCAATGAGCCTGAAGCTCTCACATTAGTCAGCACACTCACTGACTGGTCTGACTGGTCAACCACCAAAGGGGTATCCTGTGAGTGTTCTTTAAATGCTTTGAGTTCTGTTGTACCAGCTTAAGCCAGAGTCTGATTCTAAATGTCACGTAGAGCAAGTTGGTAGATCCAAATTCACAAGCTAGACTGGGGCAGGACGTTCCAGAGTGGTCAGTTTTAAGACTTTTAGTTCTTGGCGTGTTGAGGTGAGGGCAAGCCAGGCTAGTCTGAAGCTGGCCAATTAGCGATGTGTTACAAGATGACATCAGCATGTAACAAAGAAAAAGCTTAGAGTTTCTTCCTCTGGCGTGTACTTTAGGCTTTATAACTTTGATGAACGTTTACATGCACGAAAAGCTACAACACACTAAAGGATGGAGAAAAACTGGCAACGCATAAAAAATACCCACTTTAAGACTAAGACTAAGACTAATAGATCTTTGCTAATGTTAACGCCTTTGTAAAGGTGCAGTCTTGAACAAGCTTGTGACCCCTATATCATAGTTATATGAAGGCATTGCAGTATAAATGTCTTATCCTGCACCAAGAAAAGAAGTTACCTTGCCTGAGGCCCAACACATCGCAAGCAATTTTAAGGTTGGCTAATTGGTATTCTTTAGCTCTAGACAGTGTAAAACCTGTGAGATCTAGAGGGCATATGAAAAAGGGACGACCTGCTGCAGCAGATGCTGCACATTATAGGTTATACATTCAAGCTGCAGGTGGGCAGTTGCACTGAGATCCAAATGACTGGGTAATTCTAATGTGTTCACCTCTGCTAAAAAAGAGAATGCTCTTCACTGTTTGCTCATTCAGAGTGGAACAGAATCAAGTGTTACCCTAATAATTAACTTAATCATCAATCATCTGTCCGAATCATGCAATTTAACACATATATTAAAATATATGCAAGGGATTTACAATGCATATGACTTTCCTTTAGACAAAAAATCTAATTTTAGACAAAAAAACTAAGCTGTTGCTTAATACATAGTCTAGAATTATTAAATACCATAGCCAATTAATTAAAAAGACTTTGTACATCCTGTAGTGACCTTACAAGATAAAACAGAGTTGTACAGAGGAGATACTTGGTGCCCATTTATTGCATCCATGGCAAGGCTAGAGACAAAATTGCAAGTGCTGAGTGCAATTTAATAGAGCATTAAAAGCTTTTTCACAAGGTAATACCATAAAAGGCAAAGAGAACACAGCGGATTGAGAAATACAGGGCACCTACAACAGGCAGCTTAGGTCAAAAACAAACACAGTCTATGAATTTTGAATGGATTCACAAGCCAGCTCCAGATCATATCATGTCTCTCCAATATGAAGTACTTATAATTAATTTTGCTTCACTTTGCAGCTTCAGTTACTGAATAATATGTCTTTAAAGGACGATTTGGTGAAAAATCTAATTGATACAATTTTCCACTTACTGTGGGTATAGCTGATCAGCAGACACATATTCTATTTGGTGTCCAGATATAGCTTTTTCAGTTGGATGCTGAGGCCATGAGGCTCACGTTGGAGCCATGAGGCTTGGTAACAAACACTAGACGTTAGCAATCACTTAAATATTTCCCAGAGATAGACCCCAAAACTTCTCTCAGTTCACTCAAACTCCATCTAGGCCTTCATAAGAGTGGAGTTTAACTTCCGCTATAAGCAGTGTGTGGATCACAACACATAAAGTGATACTACACATTTGCTTTCACTGATGTATATCAATTTATTCAGATAGTCTGAACAGTACTAATGAGTAAAAGAGACTAGGGCTTCAGAATGTACAGGGGTTGGACAATGAAACTGAAACACCTGTTATTTTAGTGTGGGGGGTTTCATGGCTAAATTGGAGAGCAGAGTGTGAAGTTCAGTTAGCAGGTAAGAGCACAGTTTAGCTCAAAATATTGCAATAACACAACATTATGGTACATACCAGAGTTCAAAAGAGGACAAATTGTTGGTGCATGTCTTGCTGGTGCATCTGTGACCAAGACAGCAAGTCTTTGTGATGTATCAAGAGCCACGGTATCCAGGGTAATGTCAGCAGACCACCAAGAAGGACGAACCAGATCCAACAGGATTAACTGTGGACGCAAGAGGAAGCTGTCTGAAAGGGATGTTGGGGTTCTAACCCGGATTGTGTCCAAAAAAACATAAAACCACGGCTGCCCAAATCACGGCAGAATTAAATGTGCACCTCAGCTCTCCTGTTTCCACCAGAACTGTCCGTCAGGAGCTCCACAGGGTCAATATACACGGCCAGGCTGCTATAGCCAAACCTTTGGTCACTCGTGCCAATGCCAAACGTCGGTTTCAATGTTGCAAGGAACGCAAATCTTGGGCTGTGGACAATGTGAAACGTGTATTGTTCTCTGATGAGTCCACCTTCACTGTTTTCCCCACATCTGGGAGAGTTACGGTGTGGAGAAGCCCCAAAGAAGCGTACCACCCAGACTGTTGCATGCCTATAATGGCTTAAAATCCCTTTGACCACTGTGCAGGACTTGTATATATATTGGCTGCAAAAGGAGGCCCTACACCATACTAATAAATGATTGTGGTCTAAAACCAGGTGTTTCAGTTTCATTGTCTAACCCCTGTAGGTGTCAACATTAAATATATATATATATATATATATATATATATATATATATATATATATATATATATATATATATATATATATATATATATATAGCGTTTCCACACACGCACATCCTCATACATTTACTGCCACTGTGTTTCAGCAAGTAGTGGCTAGCGCTGATGCTTCACAGCAAGGACTTGGGTTCGAGTCCCTCAGGTGACTAGGGTCCTGTCTGTGTCTGTGAATATGTATGTCTGTGTGTCTACCCTGCGATGGACTGGCAGCATGTCCAGGGTGTTTCCTGCTTTCTGCCCAATGAGAGCCAGAATAGGCTTCAGCCCCCACTGTGCCCCAGAAGCATAAATGGGTTCAAGTAAGGGTTGCGTCAAGCTTGCGGCCTGTAAATACCCTAATCATACTGGGTGGCGCACGGTCACCTCTGCTATGAAGGACCAGGCTTAAACAGGCTGTGTTGTCTGGAGCATGAATGGCCAAGAGCTCAGCCATGTACTAAATCTACTCCTGCTGCCGTATGCCTTTGCCAGAGCTGTAAAACTACCCCATAAAAATGCCTCAGAAGAGTTCTGCTTTACCGGCGGTGATGTGATACTTCGACACAGGAGCAGCACACACACATGAACGAGGGGGAGATGCTGCTTTTCTCAAGCAGTTCCTCACAGAGTTCTATACAGAATATACTCCCATGACGCTTTCTGCACATCGTTTTAGTAGCACACCACTCGAGACAAGCCGCAAAGCATGATGTCACTGGGCCAAAGTGACACAGCATCACTGGCGAACGTTCAAGATTCAAGAGTTTTATTGTCATGTGCCCAGCAGAACAGACAGTTACACTGTACAATGAAATTCTCACTTTGCTGTTCCACCATTCACCAATAGATGACAACAAAAAGAAATAATAAAAATATATAAAAAATATAAAGTCTAGTAATATAAGTTGAAGTAAATAAAAGTATTTTTTATAGATAAAAAAATAAATAAAAGTTACGTGTGCTTTTATGTGCAAGTATGATGAGCAGCAGCCAAGTGCAAGTTGCAAGTAACAAATATAAACAATAGTGTTTTTGTGTGAATAACAAATATAAACAATAGTGTTTTTGTGTGAATAACAAATGTAAACAATAGTGTTTTTGTGTGAGTAACAAATGTAAACAATAGTGTTTTTGTGTGAATAACAAATGTCAACAATAGTGTTTTTGTGTGAGTAACAAATGTAAACAATAGTGTTTTTGTGCGAGTAGCGAATGTAAACAATAGTGTTTTTGTGCGAGTAACAAATGTAAACAATATTGTTTTTGTGTGAGTAACAAATGTAAACAATAGTGTTTTTGTGTGAATAGCGAATGTAAACAATAGTGTTTTTGTGTGAATAACAAATATAAACAATAGTGTTTTTGTGTGAATAACAAATATAAACAATAGTGTTTTTGTGCGAGTTACAAATATAAACAATAGTGTTTTTGTGTGAGTAGCAAATGTAAACAATAGTGTTTTTGTGTGAATAACAAATGTAAACAATAGTGTTTTTGTGTGAGTAACAAATGTAAACAATAGTGTTTTTGTGTGAGTAACAAATATAAACAATAGTGTTTTTGTGCAAGTAACAAATATAAACAATAGTGTTTTTGTGCAAGTAACAAATATAAACAATAGTGTTTTTGTGCGAGTAGCGAATGTAAACAATGGTGTTTTTGTGTGAATAACAAATATAAACAATAGTGTTTTTGTGTGAGTAACAAATATAAACAATAGTTTTTGTGCAAGTAACAAATATAAACAATAGTGTTTTTGTGCGAGTAGCGAATGTAAACAATAGTGTTTTTGTGCAAGTAACAAATATAAACAATAGTGTTTTTGTGCAAGTAACAAATATAAACAATAGTGTTTTTGTGTGAGTAGCGAATGTAAACAATAGTGTTTTTGTGCAAGTAACAAATATAAACAATAGTGTTTTTGTGCGAGTAGCGAATGTAAACAATAGTGTTTTTGTGCAAGTAACAAATATAAACAATAGTGTTTTTGTGCGAGTAGCGAATGTAAACAATAGTGTCTTTGTGCAAGTAACAAATATAAACAATAGTGTTTTTGTGCGAGTAGCGAATGTAAACAATAGTGTTTTTGTGCGAGTAGCGAATGTAAACAATAGTGTTTTTGTGCAAGTAACAAATATAAACAGTAGTGTTTTTGTGCGAGTAGCGAATGTAAACAATAGTGTTTTTGTGCGAGTAGCGAATGTAAACAATAGTGTTTTTGTGCAAGTAGCGAATGTAAACAATAGTAGTGAATGTGAACAGTATTCTGAGAGTAGCAGCAGTACAGTAAGTGTAAGGTGCAGTTAAAATCAGACAGGTTAAAAAAAATTACATGTACATGCATTCACTTACAGCTTACAGATCAAAAACTGGATGTGTTACTATATTACAGAAACACAGTCAGATTACTTTCCCTTACAAAAGAGTTACATGTCTTTTTTTAAGGCTTGTAATTAAACAAAGACAAATAAAAAACACAAAAATTATACATAGCTCATATAAAGTATTTTTCTAGTTAAGAAAGCAAGAAAAATACTTTATATGAGCTATGTATACTTTTATTAATGTAACGGCCATTTATTGTGCCTACAACTTGCAGTCACTCATCTCGCATATAGCAAAATTGCCAAATCCAAGTAGAGCAGTATGTAAATATTTCTGACATGAAGATACATAATGTGTACAGCATGAAGTGTTTGAGTTTGATTTACTCATGAGCAGTGATAATGGTGTCAAGTTCATTAACAATACTTATAAACAGAGGCCAATTTATTAATTCTGAATGGGCATCATTTGTGTCGCTAAGAGGCTGTATTGCTGTATTGGTTTCATATTACTTCTTCATTTGTAGATGCTCCCTTAACTCGCTGCGGTTTCAGCAGCCCACACAAACGTGCTCTACAAATGAAAAAAGTCACGCTTTCACATGAATACTAAGTGGGAGCTGATTGTGTTAGGTACGAATAATGATAATTTACACATATCATCATTTTACTCCCATTATCCAAACGCCTGTGAAGAAGGAAATTGTCAATGTGAAAACAAAACGAACCCTAATGCTCTCAAGACTTTTCACATTTTGGAACTGAAATTCCAATTAAGTCGGTTCAGCATTAAACTCTGGCCGGTTAATGTTCACAAGATTTAGAATTATATTCAGTCAAACTGTAGAATTTTATGAAGCAACAAGCACTGAATAATGGAGCTCACTTGCAGATCAAGTTTGATTCAAATATGAAAAAAAAAATATTACATGATTTACAGATTGTATGCAGAGATGTCAAGTAATGAAGTACAAATACTTCGTTACCGTACTTAAGTAGAAATTTTGGTTATTTATACTTTACTGGAGTAATTATTTTTCAGCTGACTTTTTACTTCTACTCCTTACATTTACACTCCATTATCTGTACATTTACCACTCCATTATCAGTACTTTCTTCTCCTTACATTTACCACTCCATTATCAGTACTATCTACGCTTTACATTTAAACTCCATTTTCAGTACTTTCTACTACTTACATTTACACTCCTTTATCAGTACTTTCTACTCCTTACATTTACACTCCATTATCAGTACTCCTTACATTTACACTCCATTATCAGTACTTTCTATTCCTTACATTTACACTCCATTATCTGTACTTTCTACTTCTTACATTTACACTCCATTATCAGTACTTTCTACTCCTTACATTTACACTCCATTATCAGTACTTTCTACTACTTACATTTACACTCCATTATCAGTACTTTCTACTACTTACATTTACACTCCATTATCAGTACTCCTTACATTTACACTCCATTATCAGTACTTTCTACTCCATACATTTACACTCCATTATCTGTAATTTCTGCTCCTTACATTTAAACTCCATTATCTGTACTTTCTACTCCTTACATTTACACTCCATTAACTGAATTTTCTACCTCGTATATTTACACTCCATTATCAGTACTTTCTACCAATTATATTTACACTCAATAATTTGTACTTTCTATTCCTTATATTTACACTCCATTATCTGTACTTTCTACTCCTTACATTTACACTCCATTATCAGTACTTTCTACTCCTTACATTTACACTCCATTTTCTGTACTTTCTACTCCTTACATTTACACTCCATTATCAGTACTTTCTACTCCTTACATTTACACTCCATTATCAGTACTTTCTACTACTTACATTTATACTCCATTATCAGTACTTTCTACTACTTACATTTACACTCCATTATCAGTGCTTTCTACTACTTACATTTACACTCCATTATCTGTACTTTCTACTGCTTACATTTACACTCCATTATCAGTACTTTCTACTCCTTACATTTACACTCCATTATCAGTACTTTCTACTACTTACATTTACACTCCATTATCTGTACTTTCTACTACTTACATTTACACTCCATTATCTGTACTTTCTTCTCCTTACATTTACACTCCGTTATCAGTACTTTTTTACTCCTTACATTTACACTCCATTATCAGTACTTTCTACTCCTTACATTTTAAAAATAGCCTTGTTTCTCCTTTTTCATTTTAGCTTGTTTTCATTCATGTACATTTACATTCCAGTAAAGATTATTGATAACATTTTGAAGTTTGACTTTTTGCTCCATTACAATACTTATAGACAACTAATCATTATATCTTCCGCTCCATGAAACACATGTTAATGTTCAGTAGTACACAGATATGCTTCTTTAATATATTTACATTGTACTAAAATACATTCATTTTCAATATATGCGTCTGAAACAGGAAGCCTAGCGCATCCCAAATTTATCACCATTAACAAATTTATTATAACATTATAGTCATTATGGCTTTTAAAAGGATGATTTTTTTTGGGGAGGTGGGCTAGTGCACTGTAGACCCTTGTGGTGCAACCTAAGCTTTTGTCCTTAATGGCATTTTTCCCCCCTCAAAGTATTTTTTTTACACTTGTACTTGAGTAAAAAGCTTGAGTTGATACTTCAACTTCTACAGAAGTATTTTTAAACCCTAGTATCTATACTTTTCCCTGAGTAATGAATGTAAATACTTTTGACACCTTTGATTGTATGTGGTTTTAATGTAATCCTGCTATTAATCAATGGGGGAGGATCCACAGAGCCAAAACAATGATCCAGGTGGTCCCACAGATGCTCAATTGAGTTCAAGTTTAAGTAATTAGGGGGCCGGCATTGTACTTTTAAGTCTTGGTCAGCCCTTCCAAACAATGTGGGACATTTCTAGCTTTACAAGTCGCTTTGTCTTACTAGAAGAACCTATCCGCCCCAAAGAAGACAATTAGTATGTATGGGTGTATGTGATCTGCAAGGATGGATTCAGACCCAAATCAGTTAGGAGTGCCTTCCACATGGATGATTGAGCCCAGAGAATGCCATGAAAACATCAGATCATAACATTGCCGACTACGTGCTGCTGCCGCCGCCAAAAGTAGGGAGTGGTCATAATAATGTGACTTGACTGTGTATGTTTCACAGTGCAGCTTTGGTGGATATATTTACAGGAAATAGTGTTTGAGTGACGTGTAGCATTTGTTAGCAGCATTAGCTTGATAGCTTCAGTTTTGAAGAATAAAATTGGACATAAACCATATCTTGGCTTATCAATTACACTTAAGGGGGGGGTAGAGATACTAATGTTGCCCCTGGGTGCGGATGCTTGTTTGTTTGCCCTGTGACAGCCTAGTGACCAGTCCAGGGTTTTTTCTGCATTCCGTCCAATGAGCCCTGGGATAGGCTCCAGCACCCATGCCAACCCAGAAAGAGAAGCTCTGTAGATGAAGAGTGAATGAATGGAGTTTTTTTGGCATTCCTTTAAGGCCAGAACTCCCCATCCAAACAAGCTGCAGCTAATAATATTTAAATGTCACGTTGTCTTGAGAATGCCAGTAATGAGAACTGAGAAGCCAAATAAACCAGAGTGAATGGTGAGGGGGGAATCTCTTGATTATCTCCAGACACTCATTCTAATTAGGTACTATACGTTGAGCCCACTACACAGGTCACCATACCTGACCTCACCTGTGCTTTTGGTGCTGGATGCAATCCAACATTGAGAATGTTGGTGCTGTTGTCCCGTTGTTCCCATGCACTCACTCAAGTTTGTTGAAGGTTTCTACATTGTCCTCAAAAGGAGTTTGCCCTTGACACTGGCCCTGTTGGTTTGCTTACCAGGGGCTTGGACCCTCATTATCTGTTGTAAGCGGCGCTATAGAAATAAACCCTGGCTGCCTATTAATACCTTTGATTTCAGCTTTCACCTTTCACCTTTGATTGTGGACATATTTGACTTTGCAGGTGGTTGTTGGTGTTTTTTGGATTGTGTGCTCTGGCCTTAGGAGGTTATTGACCCCTTTGACAAGAAACAAGAGAGTGTGAGTGCTCATCACCCGCTGAACACGGCACCAGAGCTGGTTTAGAACAGCCAAAAAATGGTGTGGAAACCCGATGGCCTGAGCCTTGCTGGGAAAAAGAAGATGTAACAAGTCTTCGGCACAAGCCATGAAAGAAGATGAAAGCCATAAGACTGCACAACAAGCTTCAAAAGCAAAAGACTAATATGTGTCATGCCGAAGCAACCGCTCACCCATGCCAACGGAGGGAGAGAACAGGATGAGAGAAGGCATGGCGAGCTCGAGGAGGAGGCTTAACAAGTCCCATCCCTCGCAGAGACCTTGGAAAGAAAAAGATAACGCCGTCAGACACGTCACCGCAACGGGCATAGTCGAATTTGTCCAGTCGCTGAGCAGTTCCTAAGCGTTCTAGCTCTAGACCACGTTTCACCAAACGTGCATCTGTGATTCATCTTCGGGACAGGATTATAGGGGATATAGGGAAACAGTCACAGATGATGTAGGCCTAATAGTGATATTAGGCTCTGGCAATGTGTCTACGTTGCAAGCCAAAGCTCTTAACATACTTTCACAGTGTCTAATTGCCTTGCCTTGAGACTCTTTCTGTCTAATCAAATGATTTTGATTTGATATGATGAATCATGTCCTGATCTAATGTATTTTTCTTGCTTTGCTGAGCTTAGGGCTCGCAACAATGATGTCTTTGGCTGCTGTGTTCTTCTTTCTTCTCCACACACCCCACCACTCAATTATCATTAACATGAAGAAGCGTGTGAAATGCCCTGAGGAATCATTCAGCAGTGCTTGAGTTCTAAGAAATCCTTGAACTCATGACTGCTATTTAAATTTCATTCTTTCTTTCTGTCTGGGCATCCGAACTTCCAGACTTTGGTTTATGGGTTTGAAAAGGAAACAGTGTTTCATGGAAAATATCACATGCATGAACTGTTACCATCACACGGTGGACTGGCCAGTTCTTGTTGTTGTGCAAAAGTTTGAACACCCCTGGTTCTATCGTATGCAGTTTCTGCTCATTTGATGAACAACTTCAATTTATTATATCACCATCCATCCATCATCTTCTGCTTTATCCTGCTAGTTGAGGTCATGGTGGGGGCTGGAGCATGGCACACACACACACTCACACACCTATGGGCAATTTCGAGCAACCAATCAACCTCACATGCATGTCTTTGCACTGTGGGAGAAAATCCACTTAAGCACGGGGACGGCCCGGACCAGGAATCGAGATGGAGACAGTGCTAACCACTACACCACCATGCCGCCCTTATTATATAACCTAAAATATAAAATGTGTCGTAGCGTTTTTGGTTGTATTTTATCCCAACATGTTAAAAGCAGAGTATCTGATTCTGGAAAACAAGGTTTGATATTTGAAATCATCAGCAAAACAAATTCAACCTTTCCTTCAGCGCTCCTTCAGACACTCAGCCCCCCCAAACTTATGGAAGTGTGTTGCCAAGGTGAAGGGCACTAGGTTAGCAAACTAGGTTGTTTAGATTTTGGTGGTCATAAATGCCTTCCGAAATGATATATGGGCAATTACCATGATATTGCATTCATAGTTCATGGCTTTCCATGTATTCCAATTCTCAATGAAGCTTAAGCCGGCTTCTTTTTCACCAGCATCTTGTTTTTCTGTTTCACCTTAAACGATGCAGAAGTTATAATCCAGGGCCACTTCTTTAAAATTTTTTCTGTTCTGCCTTAAATGATTCAGCACTTCCATGCTGGCCCCATATCAACCTGCCCAGCTTTTTGTTAGATTACTAGAGACACACACTGCACATTATGTGCACTAATAAATTGTAAATAAAACTAGCTAATCTGTTTGCTGCACTTTCTAGTGTGTACGGAGAGATTTGGGACATGATCATCAAACGCAGATAGTTGGAGTTCGCTAGCTAGTCTCCCGACTCTGATACCTGCACATATAGTGTTTCACCTGCTTCCCACATACCTGATCCAACTCATCTGACCGTTAACACAACCTTACTGAGGTAATACAGCGTTTACAGCAGGACACGCTCTAAACTGTACAGTGTGCTTTCAGGACTAGGATTAAGAAAGGCTAAGCTAGCGTTAGCAGCGGTAAAGCTAGCTAATGGGGGTGATGTCCAGTGCAGTGCGGTGATTTTCACTTCGCAATCTTTAAAATATGTAGTTTGACCAGGGGTGCCCAAACTTTTGCATATGGCTGTGTAGGCGGTCTGTGGTAGGCGATGCAGGTGGTCACTTGAGCAAAAGAAGGTATCAAAAATATACCAACTTTGAATGTTGCTCTGAACTGATTCACTGCATTTTTTCATATTTATGAGAGATTCCAAGAAAGGAAACACCAATCTTGTTTGGAGCTTCAGAGCAGCTAAGGCATCACTATACATCTCACTTAGGATGGGCGAATTTACAGGAAGGAGCCATACTGGAGGAAATGGGGAGTCAGGCCTGATACAGCGGGCCATTTGTCAATGAGTCCTGTGATGATTGCAGAGATTCGATTACCCAAGAGGGTAATGGAAGCATCACGCTAGAGCTTGGCACCCAACACAACATTGGAATGTCTTGATGCGCATGTTGCACTGTCCTTTAGCGAGCTCTCATTTTCTTTTGCAGATGCCAAGTATATCACAAAGTGGCCTGTGGCCAGATCTGGCCTGTGAGCCAGTTTTCTGGCCCGACCTGTCCTCCGATCAAGCCTTCAAAACAAGCTCTTTTTTTATTAAAAAAGATTTTTTTATTATGTGGAATCTACAAAAGGACTGCACTGAACACTGTTCTGAGCCAACATCTATGTTCTTCCACCAATATGGTAGCACATATGGGCAGGGCTGGGCTAGGAATTAAATTCAGCCTTTTCAGCATTTTTTTCTAGACCAGCTCACTGCAATCACAGCAACTCCAAAGTGAAAAGTTCTCTTTCAAGACAGAGTTGACTTTTTCTGAGGAGCAGAGACTAATGGCACCGTCTCAAATGACTTCCTCCGCCCTTCGAAGTTCACTATGTTGGACATGAAATGACAGGACCTCCAGTAAATTACTAATTTACATTCACCGGCTAACATAACAAACAAGCTTTGAAGTCTGATCATACTGTTTCCTCACAGACAGCCAAACAAGTCATGCAGTTTTATGCATTTCTCTGAATTTTGCTACAGTATCTTCTTTTTATTGTGCCTATGTGCCTTTTTATGCTTCCCTATATTACCATAATTGGTTGATGTCCATTGCACTAAGGATACTGTAAAAATAAGTTAAAATAAGTTAAAAACACTCATTTAAGTTCAAATTAATGTAGGATCATTCTTCTGCTTTTTTATACAGTGTAAGAGCTCTACTTCCGTAATTGGTTCAGGAAGTCACATAATCTTTGTAGTTGGGAGGAGTTAGCATGTGGAGAAATGGCGAGTGTGTGACAGCAGCATTAAACGCTATAAAAGTAAATTATCTGTCTCCACCCAGTTGCTGTTCTTCAGAAGGAGTGTTCCAGGCACAGAATAACAAAACCTACATCTTACAATACTGTGGGCCAATGCTAACTCCAATATTAGTATACTAATATTTTTACAAATATTACTAGAATTTACTCTCCCAGTGGCCCAAGCACAGACTGTCCCGGTACTCCTGGAAAAAAGAAATAGATAGATAGATAGATAGATAAACTTCTTACTGTATTAATAAATGTTCCCAAGTGCTTTAAGCCACTGCACACTACGATAGATAGATAGATAGATAGATAGATAGATAGATAGATAGATAGATAGATAGATAGATAGATAGATAGATAGATAGATAGATAGATAGATAGATCTAAATAAACACACTGACATATATAAAACCATTTCTTACTGTATTAATAAATGTTCCCAAGTGCTTTAAGCCACTGCACACTACGATAGATAGATAGATAGATAGATAGATAGATAGATAGATAGATAGATAGATAGATAGATAGATAGATAGATAGATAGATAGATCTAAATAAACAAACGGACATATATTCAACACAAGGTTAATTTGTACCTCAACCTGAAGGAAGGTGAATAAAGTACCGGTGAAGTAGGGGGTGTGGATCATGTGTGATTATAAGTGCCTTGCGGATCAGGGATGAGGTGACTGATAGCTGGAGGTGGGAATACCAATGAGTTTGCTGGCTAGACTAGTTATGATTGTGAATTTATTCTTATTAGAAACTGCAAGCATATTGACAAAACAGATGGCCCCATACAGAAGAGCTGACTCAATGATGCTATAGTACAGGAGAAGAAGGAGACGAGGTTGAACAGACAGATGAATTATAATAGCATCTCTTTAACAAGCGTGTCAGATTCAAGATTCAAGATTCAAGAGTTTTATTGTCATATGCACAGCAGAAACAGACAGTTACACTGTACAATAAAATTCTTACTTTGCTGCTCCTCCATTCACCAATAGATGAGATAACAAAAAAATAAATAATAAAAATATATGCTTGAAGTCACTGCACACTGCGATAGATAGATAGATAGATAGATAGATAGATAGATAGATAGATAGATAGATAGATAGATAGATAGATAGATAGATAGATAGATAGAAATAAACACACTGACATATATAAAACCACTACTTACTGTATTAATAAATGTCCCCAAGTGCTTAAAGCCACTCTACACTACTGTAGATAGATAGATAGATAGATAGATAGATAGATAGATAGATAGATAGATAGATAGATAGATAGATAGATAGAAATAAACACACTGACATATATAAAACCACTACTTACTGTATTAATAAATGTCCCCAAGTGCTTAAAGCCACTCTACACTACTGTAGATAGATAGACAGATAGACAGACAGATAGATAGATAGATAGATAGATAGATAGATAGATAGATAGATAGATAGATAGATAGATAGATAGATAGATAGATAAAAATATGTACAAAATATATAAAGTATAATAATATATTATAGGTTGAAGTAAATAAAGTGAACTTTGTTATTTTTTATAATAAAAAATAAAAGTAAAGTCAGCTTGACGGCATAAAATATATATCTATTTTTTTGTTGATTCTCAGCATCAAAGTTCCTCACTTTGACCCCTTATTTGGGTACTGCATCAGATTCACTGCAGCACAGTGACCAATCTGCTGCTATTAAAAAGCCTCATATGTCAAAATGTTAACACCCTCATCATATAAGTTCATGTTATACTAGATATTACAGCAATTACAAGATATTAATTGGTCATTTTGGATCATTTCTATTAGTCCAGTTGTCATGAAATGTTCACCTACAAGGGCAGCAGCCATTAGTGTTAAGAAATAAAAGACATGTTCACGTGATAGCTAAGATCAGTAAACATCTGCTATCCTGTGGTGATTCTGGGACTTTTTCTTTTTAGGCAGACCAACAGTGAGACCAACTGTCTGTCTAGAGGACAAATAAATGCCTTCAAGTTTCAAGATCATCATAATTGTCTCATAATATCTGTTAATACGTTTGTTACAAAGTGAAGACTTAACTCCAACCACACAACTAAAGCTTGTTTCATACATTTATGAGGATGTTTTACATTTAATAGCAGGCATCTCAACACAACGCTAATGATTTCTAACCCACCATATTCAGAGGTGCAAACTTGTGAGCATTGAAAAAGAAACAAATTTCAGAAATCAGCCCCCTCTAGGGGGGATCGGAGGCTTAGTCCCCAGTGGCTGACATGACAGAGATGCTGGTGCAGTCTGAGAATGAAAAATGGGGAAAGAAATAATTGTCATAGAACAATTCAGCTCATTGATCTAAGTCTATATACGTGTTTCATAGCTGCACAGGTTCTGGAGCTATTTATGATGATTTGTTTTAAAACTGCTTACCTCACCAAGGTTAACCGTTCAGTGTCTATGTAATTTGGCAGACATCTGCTTTGCTTTCACCTCCTCCTTAACCGTTATTATAAATAGAAACTCTATCCAACAGTTCTATTCTGGCTGCTAACAGGGCTGCACTGACTGTATGAAGCGTGTCGTGTACGGACCCCACTTACGACGCAAATTGTAGTGTTGTGTCTTTTTTTATATAACTTATAGCTTGTATTAATCTTATTAGACAGAAGGCTCTGAGCTCACGGGAAGGTCAAGGCTTTTTGGGACCCCGGCCATATAGTTCCATATACCCTGCAGCGTTATATTGGGAACTTTTATTTGAGAACCACTCTACCCAAAAGAATGACGTGGCCAGGTGTATAAGGGCCGAAAAAAGCACAAAGCCAGGGCCATAAAAGCCAAGCAAGCACAGTCATCTTTGAGACCAGGTTCAGACCAGGATGTGAACGTCGGTACCGCTAACTCTTTGAATAAACAGCTTAAACCCTGGACTGGTCTCCCTCTTCGTTGTGACGGCAAAAAACGAAGATACAGCATTAGATAATCATTTATCAGGCGGTCAATATAAATCAACTTGTTCTACATCAACTCAAGACTCACCTTCTCTAGTGCTTGTGCACATGCATGTGGTTGTAGCAGTTATACTTGTTCTTATGCAAATTTTCCGATTCCATCTCAAGTGATGCAGCAGTTATGCTGATGCCTCAGGTTTCCTGTTGAGCTTCTTGTTCCAGTTTGTAAACGTTGCAACAGCTATGCTGGCAGCTCAGGCTGCCTGTCAAGCCTCTTGTTCCAATTCCATCTTAAATGGTGCCACACTTTACATACCGGCGCCTCAGGTGTTGTAGTAATAACTGCTGCATCGTTGCAGCTGCTTTCGCCTTCTCCTCAACAATTACTATGAATAGAGTCAGATTTAAAACTGCTAATAGTGCTGAACTGACTGCAGAAAGCGTGTCATGTATGGACTCCTGTGATTGCCACTTACGATGTAATTTGTAGATAAGTATTTATCAGACAGTGAATATAAATCAGCTTGTTCTGCATCAGAGGTCACTAATAGGTGGACCCAGGTCCGGACACAGACGTTGTCCAATGCGGACCCAAACCTATCAACTATTGAGAGCAATTTAATTACTATTATTGTTATTTTTTTATTTTAAGTGTTCAAATTATTTTAAGTGGTCGAGCTTTTCTTGTCTTTATGGTATACAGGCTTCACGGCGCATTAACCTAACCTACCAATCGCGTGTGTTGTAATATCACCAAAGGCGCTCCTCAGCCAATCAGATCTGTGCAAATTCGGGAGTGCGGCACGCATACAGGTGAGGTACGAAGCGAGAAGCAGCAGTCAGAAAGTAAAGCAGGTCGGAGAATGAACAAGGAGCTCTAAAAAGGAAAGCTGACGGCTGTCTGTTTTTATAAATAAACACTTTAAGATGTATTTTTAAAGCATTCTGTGCTTTTTATTTTAACGTATCCCTTGTTTTTACTTCAAGTGAGTAAAAAAAATATTAGGTTCAGCATTTAAACAGTAAATATACTGAAATATACTGAACGGTATGTGGGATGTGTTGGTGTTTCAGTAGCTGATGGTATAAGATGCTGATACTAGGCTACTTCAGTAAACAGGATACACCACTGAATCAGAACACACGTTAGATATTATGATGGTTCAGACCTTGGCCTGAGGAAATCTTCTTTAACTGGACCGTACTGGACTCTAATTAAATACCCCTGTTCTACATCAACTTACACCCCCTGCGGTGCTGAGGCCTCAGGTTGCCTGTTGAGCTTCCAGTCCAGTTTACTTGTTCCACCTTAAATGTTGCAGTAGCTATGCTAGTTCCAATTTTCTCATTCCATCTTTAATGAGGCCACACTTTACATGCTGGCACCTCAGGCACGATAGCAATAACTGCTGCACCGTTTAGGATGGAACGTAAAAACTCAAATATAAAGCTGGTGAATAGGAAGCTAACCTCAGTTTCATGTTTCTGACCACGTCAGTGCAATGCAAAGAGGTGTCATTACCAACTGTCTGTGGCAAAACTGCAGATGGGGTAAATGTAAGTTATTTAAAAGGTAATCATGCTCAGCGTTTCATGGCCGTTTAGCGCTAGCTAGTGCTAACAGCTGAGGTCACAGCTGGGATCTAATGTTCTAGATTCACAGTAACGTTAACACTATTAGTCCATCAGTTACATTTATGTAAGATTCTCGTCTCAGCATGCCGTGCACGTAAAGGGGTGGAAGGTGGGATTGAACAGCAACTCATTTTCATTTAAAGCAACTTAAATCAGCTGTTCTGGACAGAGCTTTTAAGATAGAGGGCTTTTAAAGAAGTGCAGTGGTGCTTGATCCATGTGGTATTTGGACCAAAGAATGTCACAGACAATTCTTTTAGACCCTAGGGAACCGTGTTAACTTCTGAAAATGGGGTATTAAATGTCACCTTTAAGACAAAAAAATATTTTCTTGGTTGCAAACAATATTGTACATGTATTTACTTGTCTTGCACTGCCATTCAGAAGTGATCAAAGAAAAAAAACAACCTTTTCATGTGTCTAAAACACTATTATACTTATATACTGATGACTATGGTCTGCTGCTGAGGGAGGAAATTTAAAACTCTTCCGATCTACAAATTTAGGCAAAGTTCAGCATTCAAAGAGGCAAATTTCACCAAAACATGATAAGTTTGCATTTCAACCCATGACTCAGTTGGGCGGTGAATGACAGCAGAAGAATACTTATTACGATTTATGCTATTAGGGGGCAGTCGAGGCCTGATGGTTAGGGATCCGGTTTCAATCGCCGGGACCAGCAGGACATGACTGAAGTGTCCTTGAGCAAGGCACCTAACCCCCAACTGCTCCCCAGGCGCCATGGATATGGGCTGCCCACTGCTCTAGGCATGTGTGTTCACTGCCCCCTAGTATGTATGTTCATGTCGGACATTATTTGATGTTTACTAGTGTGTGTGTATATGTGGGTGTTTCACTGCACTGATGGGTTAAATCTGGAGGTCAAATTTTGCTGTGTGCAAACACAAGTGACAGAATAATTCTAAACTAAACTACTATGACCAGTGCCCCTGAGGCCACGCCCCTACACGTAGCAGAGTTTATAATAGCCCTGTAGCAGTTATGCACTCACACAGTTACCCAATCTCTGTTTTAATATGACATTACGACCCAAATACGTTAACTAAACTGAAATCACAGAACAAAGTATATATAAAGCATGTATAAAACATGTATTAAACATTCTCTAACAAAACAAGTCATGTGAAAAGACTTAGCGGAAAAATTCATAGAAACTGACAAAAGATGTTTATAATTAAAAACAAATAAATAAATAAAAATGTATAATTATTGATAGTTATTGACAGCCTGGTGGTAAGGATATCTAAATTTGTATTAATATAATAGTTTAAAAAATCATTACTTGGTTATTATATCAACTCTTTTCAGCCCTGTGTTGAGCTGCTAGCGAGCAATGAGTGGTAAAAGCCCCCTTGTTGTGAAGCATTTCACACTTCCCTATGAAGATGACTGTGCTGAGATCAAATACAGAGTACAAAAAATTCTGCATATCAAAAAAATCATATTCAACTGTAAACGTTTGTGAAAGTTACAGCACTCCGTGCCATTATTATATATAAAACCAGACAGGAAGCTTTTATTTACTCAGAAAAACACTTAATTTTTTAATATATTTAAATAGTATTAATACAGTAAGTAGCGTTTTTAAATATCTCAGTGTGTTTATTTAACCCTTTTCAAGCTTCTCCTTGTGGTAACAACCCAGTATTATTAATAGTTCTCATCTTATACCTACGTTGACTGCTCAGTACTTCATTAAGCTAAATCAAGATTGCTGCTGAAGGAACTGAATACATTTATACAATGTCTGGGGCGTCCAGGAGAAATCTGGAACTACACTTTGTTCTTCAAACTGGAGCTCAAGATATGATCTACTTCTTTCTAAATAAGATATTCATGCTACGTTATATTGTATTTATGATTATTTACATCTTTTCTAATGATGTCTGGTCTTCTTACTGGTGAAAATACACTTGCTAAGATAAAGTCAGTGTGTATAGCTCCAGTCCAGTCTTCTGAGAGTTATGGCAAGTTACCCAAACTAATATGGCGGTGACATTGATGCACAAGCCAGCAGCCAATGTGGTATTTATGTATATATATCTATGTTGTGCTCACCTATATAGATGATAATTTTAAATAATGCATATTCATCATACAACTGTATTTCTTTAATGTAACTAAATGAAAAATGCATTGTTCAAATAAGAGACCCCCGAGATGGACAGAAGTTGGATTTTACTACTGCTACTGTGAAAGGGGGTTAAGAAATACAGGAGATTCAATTTTATAGAAGTTATAAAAGAAAATTAAGGTACATAACAAAGGAAAGTAATCAACCTTGTTAGCTAACAGTCCAAGCAGGGTCCATATCATGTCGGACTTCATTTGCTAACAACAACATGGCTGAAGATTATTGTTCATCATCCTCCTCTTCATTCTTCACACCATCCACCTCTCCTCTCATCCTGCAATGCAGCTTCGCCTCGCGTGGCCTCGTACAAGTTCACAGCCTGATGTCTGGGGAGGTCCACTTGCAAAGTGGACAAAGTGCAGGGAGGAAAAACAAGCGTCTCTCATCTCGACGGGAGCAAAAGTCACATTGAAAGGACAGAACACTCGTCCACCCCCGAGCTTCTGCCCCAGCCACGCGAGCAAGCAGGGGTTCTGAGGACACTCTAGGCCACTCTCTTACCAGTTCACATATTATTTCTTCTGCTCTGATCTCACCTGGATTCTTCTTTGAGTTTCTTTTTTTTTCATTTTCCTTTCTACAGCTAATTATACTGACGGTTTCCCTTTATGGGATTAAGTAAGTCCTTTGTGATGGTGTCATTTGTTCTTTTAAAATTTAATGTGAGAACTCACAGCTCAAGTGTTTTTTTTTTTTTTCGTTTTTTTTTTCAAACCGCACTTCAAAAGCTTTTGATTCTAGCTGAATGTTAACAGAGGATCAATGTGACTGTCAGCTTTTAAAGGTCACCACCACAAAGAGGACTCGTTTGACCTCTGCTGCTTCGGGTGAAATGTTAAATAGACGGTTAGCGGGGGCAAATTTGCATTTTTTTCTAACCATTGTGGAATTTCAAACGCCCCACAGTTTTCAATGGAAGCAAAGTCACAGTGAAACAAAGCAAAAGGCTGCGGTTCGTCCAATCACTCTATTACACTTAGTGTCACGGACCGCCTCACCTCTTACGGTCGTTGAATAAAACGTCTGACTAAACACTTAATGTTCTTTCTTTAATAGTTTGTACAGGCAGTGCAGTAAAGGGACACTTTTCCTTTCATTTTAAAACAGACAAGTTATATAGCTATGAGAAGATGTCTATAGATAAATGTCTATAGATAAGATTAGAAAATAATCTACCTGCATAAACAAAGGTCAAAGGAAATGGAAAAAATGGAATTCCCAACTGGAATTTAGAAAATTATATAAAACTAAGGGGAAAATGGGTTCCTAAGAAGTTCCCAGGTCTGGTAGATAACAAAAATGGCGCAGCACTAAAAATTCATCTTTGATAAAGAGACACTGACAAGACAACTCAATAATATGCATCTCAATGGAAGTTAAATTGTCAAGAGCCCCTCTGAGAAAAGTAGAGAGCACGTTAGACAAAGAATATGCTGGTGTTCTCAAAATAATGGACTGACCACCCTAGAGTCCAGACCTCAACATCACTGAATGTGTTTGATATTATTTGGATTATGAGAATCAGCACCTGCAAGCAATATCTAAGACTGAACTTTGGAGGTGTGGAAAAATATCCCTGTGGATTTCCATAAAAACAACATTTTTCAAAATACAAGTTATGTTCGTAATATATCTCAGTAAACAGCCTTTTCCAGGCAAACTTGGAGATATCATCCCTCCTAAGACTCCAAGGATGACCTTGAGGTCTTGTTCTAGTTGGCTATGCTTAGAAAACCTCCAATGGGAGCTAGCTGCGGGCATCCTAATCAAATGCCCAAACACCCAAACTGGCTCCTTTCGATGTGGAGGAGTAGTTCTTGTTGTAGGAGTAGATCCTCCCAGATGACTGGGCTCCTCACCCTATCAAGCAGAATGTGGCCCATGACCCTGCTAAGAAAGCTCACTTCCAACGCTTGTATCTGTAGGTGAGGGTAGGATTGTAGACTGGCCAGTAAACAGACAGTGCTGCCTTATGACTCAGCTCCCTCTTCACCACTACAGTCCAGACCGCATCACTGCTGCCGCCTGTTTCAGCCTGCGGCTGATCTCACGATCCCATGTCCCATCACTCATGAACAGGAACCTGAGATACTTCAATTCCCCTTACCCGGAGGGGGGAAATGTGATCCCTCTCCAGGAGAGGACCAGGAACTTAGACATGGAGGTGCTGATCTGCATGCCAACTGTTTCACACTTGGCTGCAAAACATTCCATGCTGGAGGCATCCATGCGATGAAGCAAAATGCAGAGATGCCACCTTCTGGCCCACACACACAAAAAATAGAGACCACCAGTCCAAGAACACTGTTTCTGAGGTCCATGCGACATTGCATATGCATGTCAGCCTTGACAGCCCCACAGCATCCAGAGCCTTAAGCATTTCTGGGTGCCCTAGTGTCTTTACCTCAGTGGCTTCCACAAGGGAAGTAGACTCTGACACCCCAGAAGCCTAGAGATCCATGAGGGAGACAATGTCTCCCGGGTTAAGGAGCTCCTCCAATTGCTCCTTCAACCAGCTAGCAATATCATCATAGAAGTCCGCCTTTGCTAAGTAAAGCTTTAGTGAAGCCAGCTCCTGAGTCACTGGACGGTTGTCCAGAACCGGTTTGAAGCCAACCAAAAGTCTTTTTTCATGGTCTCTCCAAACTCCTCCTGTGTTCTGGATGTGCTTCTACCACCACCACCACCACCAATGTTTTTTCTCCATCAGAACCGGTCTGCTAAGTAAGGAGTCATGCGAGCGAACCGGTGTCTAAAGGCCTCCTTCTTCAGCCTCACAGCCTCCTTTAACACTCATGTCCACCAGGGGGTTCTTGGGTTGATATCCTGACAAGCACCAAGAATATTTTGGCCACAGCTATGCCTGGTGACTTCCACATTGGAGGTTTTAAGAGGGTCCATTCAGACTCTATGTCTTCTACATGTACCCTAGTGCATGAGAAAAGTTCTAATGGAGGTGTTAAAATCATTCTGGACAGGAGCCTCTGCTAGTTGTTCCCAGCAGACCCACATTGTTTGCCTGGGATTAGCAGATCCGACCACCCATCTTCCCTGCCATCTGATCCAACTCATCACCAGATGGTCCAAAGTCGAATAAAACAACGACAAAGTCAATTATTGACTTTGACCCAAACAGCTCTGATACTGAGTACATTAATGAACATCCTTGTGCTCAAACATGGTGTTCAGTATGGACAATCTATGACTAGCATAGAAGAGGAGACAAAGGTGGCACCTTAAACAAAGACCAGAGCACAAATTTGTTTATATAGACTATATCAAACCCATCTTTTACCACAGCATAGAAATATATACAAACATAAAAACCCCTTATACATTATTGACCATGACCGTGACATACACTAGACAAAAAACAACAAAAGCTATGGAGAAGCACAAACCGAGAACAAATCGAAATGCAGAAAATGGGGTTGGATCAGGCACACAATGAAAAGTCAATAGCAAACACCACCAGTCATGCTCTCGCTTGGATCCCACTGGGAAAGAGGAAATGCGGAACACTACGAAACAGCAGAGGAGCATCAGAGAAGGTCAAATCGAGCAAAACTGGAACATCATGGAAGGGAATGCAACGCAGCACCAAGCCCACTGGAGACCATTTGTGGATGACCAAAGAGCAAGTGGGTTTAAACCAGAATGTCAAGTACGAACAAAGACAGCCAGACATAATTTATGAGCAGCAAGTTTGGTAATTGGCAACTGAAGACTATGAGGGTCAAATGTAATCTCTGTGCATAACACTAGAGAGGAGGAGCATGATCTTATGTTCTTATGTATGTATGAAAATTACATAGACTTAATATCAGAAACATCAAAAAGCAAATCAAACCGAGATTGTCTTTCTTATTCTCTTTATTGTGAAACTATGTCTCATTATCATACATGAGGATTCGAGGATGGGGGTGGGGGTCCTGAACTGATGTCTAATGCTTTTTCAAACAGAAAGCAAGAAGAAATCTCTTTATATTATCAGTATCCTTTATATGCAACAAATTCATATTTGTACTATTTCTGTTCTCACTGATCTGCCTGCCTGGCACGCTATGCTCTGATCACTGTATCTGCCTATAGCACATACTGCAACAGCTGATCAAGCAAATATCATAATGATTGTTTGCCATTGTTTGTTTGAGTCTTTGTATTTGGAGTCATTGCATCTTGAGAGAGATTAAAAAGCCCCTGGGCAAAAACCTTCTTGACTTTCATTGTAAGTAAATGTTAAGAAGTTTTATTCTGAGATATTTTGGGGCATTTTTCTTGGTCCATTCATTATGAAATGAAAAGAAAAACATAGGAAAAATAATAGATTTCTATAAAAATCTTATTTTGTGTTTGTTATATAGCAAAATACAATGGCACAGTGGTGTAGTGGACAGCACTGTTGCCTCACAGACGATCTGGGTTCGAGTCCCAGTCTAGGCCGTTCTGTGTGAAGTTTGCATGTTCTCCCCGTGCTTAAGTGGGTTTCCTCTTCCAGTCCAAAGACATGCATGTTAAGTTGATTGGTCACTCTAAATTACCCGTAGTTGTGAGTGTGTGCCAATGCAATGGACTGACGACCTGTCCATGGGGTACCCTCCCTTCATCCCTGTGACCCCAACTAATTAGCCTCTTGGACCACCTGAATTCTAGGTGGGTCCCTAAAAACAGACTTATGACCATCATTGGTTCGCTGCTTCAACCACAGTCAACGAGCTTCTGTTTTTCTTTACTAGCTGATAACGGAGCATTGGTTTGCCTCAGGGTGGTGCTGTAGCAATTTGGTTCACCCACTTGATCCTTCAAAGCCCAGCAGTTACAACTACTCTTATTATTATTACTATTACTATATTATTACTCTTAGTTCTCAAACTGAAGACAGAAGAGGAAGTTTCAGTTAACGCCCTGAAGATATTACCATATTAGAAAAAAGAAGAATTAGTAAACCAAACATTTTGTTGCCACTAAAGCTAGCATCTTTGTATAGCATCCTGTACCTTTGAAGCTTGGCCCAGTGTATACATTGAAACTGTTTGGAAAGACCTTCTAAAGAAGGGTCTGTGCTTACCCTGCTATATATCTTCTGTCCTTTATTGTCAATTTGAAGACCCTGATTCCAGTGTGACATTGCACCCATTCACATTTCCTCTCTCTCTCTCTTTCTTCCTGTCTTTCATAAGTCTTAGTGTTTCCAAGAGCTTTATGTTCATGTCCCAGATAACCTGAATTCACCCTATAGAAACATAGGCCCAGTATTTCATCACCATTTATGGTACGGTATTTTCTTATTTGGGAAATGGCTGCAGGCTAAGAATAAACATAGCCTCACATAATTATCCCACTGAAAGGGGAGAAGCACGCCAAGGCTCATAAAATCATGCTTATGAATTTGCACATCACAGCCATTTGGCCAAGATTTAGGCTTCACCTGTGCCCAGGAAACTGCCTCATTATGCTACAGAAGGGAGCAACAGACAAAGCGTTTGCACTTTGTCTCCATCTGCTGGTGAACAGAACACTCCAGAATCAAATCTCTTCCCCTGGAGTAGCCTAATTGTGTTCCGTCTACAAATCTCTATTCCAAAAGATATGAGACCAGTGCCTAATTCTTAATTCTGGAACACAGGTACCTGAAATATGAGAGGTGCCGGATCTTGTTCTCATATTTTAGGTACCTGTGTTCCAGAACGTTTTTTGTAGGACACCAAAAACTATTCGTCCAGTGGCATCTCTGAGATTTTATAGTTTCAGCTCCTTACTGCATTCATTAAAGCTAAGATTATTTAATTGTATAGAATGCTACTATGTTAGACGGACACTTGAAGCACTGCTGTGCCTATGTGTTCCAGGACCTTTTCCCTCACTGCCACTTGCTGGATCACCCCACCTTTAGTGTTCCATTACATGTTCCATTCCATGTTTTACAAATTAAGCACTGGATGAGACATTATTGGAAATGCAAACAAAAACAGCACACAGTAACATGTAAATCCACTTTAATCTGAATTTAAACAAATAACTACACAAACACAATGTATTTAATGTTTTGTCATATCAACTTCATTGTATTTTACACTAATTCTAAAACTAATCTGCTACCTGTTCCAAAATTGAGATAGTGACAATTTCTACATGCCATTTTATAAGATGTTTTGTTTAAAACATTCCAAACTAAAGTAAAATCATGAATGTAAGTTTTGACGATAGCTCAAGAAGATTATGTTTCAGAGATCTCTACTGGAGTTAAGCATGCTAACCTGCTAGCACCATCGCCACCATGTCTTGTAATACCTATTTGTACCTCCAGAAGCGATAGTCAGTCACTACAGTCAGTCAGACTGTAGTGTCCAGTCTCCCATCAGTCCAACATGAAAGCAAGTAGCATTGCCTGTCCCGACGGCACATACAAACCTTTGTCAGCCAGGTTGAGGGTCCTATAAAGATGGCTGAAGCTCTTGTCAGAGCTAGGCCTCCAGGAAAAGCCCAATCCTTCGTAAGTGAAGATGGACTGAAGTTAATGATCCAACAGTTTAAAAACAGAGTTCTTATTTCACACTTTGCGGGGCTTAGTATAAACAAATGATTCAGAAAATCTAGAGAACTCGAGGCTGAAACTGCAACACCACACACGCGAATACAAAACTGACTATGTTCAAGTTTGTGGCTTTGGAGATGAGTAGAAACAAACCCTCCAGGCTGACATGCCATCTTTCGTAGTATCTCTGTAGGCACCAAAATATATCATTACGTGTTAATTCTCTAGCTGCAACATTCTGAATCAGAGCCTATGTTTTAGGGGACCCTAACTAGTTTTTTTTAAATGCCACCCCCCATCTTGCTAGCTGATAATATCAATAAGCTATCTAAAAAATATACATTTATCTGGTTGTGTATCGCTGATGATTGGATGCTAATTGGGTTTTTTAATAAGCAATTATACAAATTACAAACAACTTTCTCAGCATTCTGAATCCAGGGGTCTTTCTCCGCATTCGATATTTCTTCCTTACGCAACTGATGCCTTTCTTACACCAAACAACGCTTCAAATTTCAACATAAGCAGCATAAGCAGCTATAAAATCATGTGACTTTTTCTAGAGTTGCAGCACGCTCCTGTCAATTCTGTTGTTTGGTGTAGGGTGGTCAGACTAGCTGTCTTAAATCAGTCTTTTTTTTGATTTTGGCATTTCAATAAAATCAACTTCATGTTTAATCATGTTTAATTTGATCACAAAATCATAGTCTGTGAGTAAAATGACTGTAAGCGAGTGTCGGAGTGTCAAGAAGTCTTCTGCTGTAAGTTATATCTAACCCTGGTGGCAACATTGGCTTTTGTACTATTATGAATGCTTTCCATTTTACATATTTAAGAGTATTTATTTTTTGGCTGTTTATTATGAGCATTGCACTTTTAAATGTATGCTTTGGAGAACCAATCACAGCCTCAGAAAGTTGTTAACCACCTCTGTAAAATGAGTTAACCGTGTCTATTTTGGTTTCGTATTGTGAAACTCAGTCAGAAAGCCTGTTGAACCTTGAACCTTCTTCGTTAGACAGACTTTAGATCCACTACTGCTTGTTGTCATGCCAAAACAAATGACGCAAAACTTATATTGTCTATAAGCGTTTACTCCTCATCACTTTTTTGGTGTTTGGCTCAAGATGCATATGAAATTTTTGAAGACTTGATGAACCTTTTGATTTTCACTCTCAGTTTTCCTTGGAGGTGGGAAATGCCATTTTACCACAAGAGCAAGAGATGAAAAGTCTCAGTATGAATGACAGAGATAGGGAAGGCTACTCGATTTACACACCACCTTTACTCAGAGAACAGAGTCGAAAATTCCAAAACATTTAATTTACTCTTTATTTTGTTTACCCTAACTATGCACCTTGCAGTCTTAATCAAGTGCAGTGTGTCATCAGCCTTACCACTAGCTTTGTTATTCAATGCAAACGTTCACCTTCACGGCACTTTTTTTTTTCTTCTGAGGTGTACATGTGAGGTAAGATGATATATTTACATGTTGGCTTGACTTTAGGCACAGATAGTGTGGGCAGTTTGCAACACACCCTGGTATGCTGGCTCGCTAATCCTCCATAGGCTGGCTGTTCCCTCACCATAACCACACTAATGTTAGTTTCAGTGGTGACGAAATATTTAAGTTTAAAAGTTTTCTTTTAGAGATGATCTTCTCTAGGTCTTACACGTCTTCTCTTTGGCTTGAGAAATTAGTTATAACTCAAATAACTGGGAAAGTCTTTACACCTATACATTTTTTCCCACATATTGTAAATATTGTAAAAGTTATCCCAGACATATCTACAGTTCCTAAGACCAACTAGGTGAACAAATATGTCACAGCACCATCCTGAGGCAGACCAATGCTGCAGCTCTAGTTAGTTAAGGATACCAAAAACAAAAGCTTGCTGATTGTGAATGAAGCAGGCATACACAGCATAACATAACAATGTGTTTACATTTAGGGACCCCCAGAATTTAGATTTTAAGACGTTCAGGTGTTCCAATAGGTCAAATGGCTTGTCGGTATATTCTAGAGTAGGAAGGTCTTCTTTGGGCCGAAGCTTATTTAAAATGGACTGCCTATGATGTGGGAAGCTTACGCATCTGGAAAGGCTCCATCAATGCTGAACAGCATATTTCAGCAAGACAGCTTAACCACATACTGCCTCCATCACAACAGCATGGCTTTGTAGAAGATGATTTAGGTGCTGAACTGACCTGCCTGCAGTCCAGACCTTCACCAACAGAAAGCATTTGACACATCATGAAATGAAAAATATGGCAAAGAAGATCCAGGACTGTTGAACCGCTACAATCCTACATCATAAAAATCCAGTAACTGCTCTCTGCACTTTCCAGGGATTTACATTTACATTTACGGCATTTAGCAGACACTCTTATCCAGAGCGACTTACAGAAGTGCTTAGTGTTCAGTTAGAGTATGAGTATCTCTATCTAGTACAAACAGGTTTAAGTCCAGACCACTCTTATACTCAAACACTGCCATAAACACAGGGCCAGTGCTAATACCTAGAAAAAAGACAATGCAATACCTAGCAAGACTGGAACACCTACAGAGAAGAGAATAAATACAAGACTACATATAGCATTTATTTATGCTATATGTAGTCTTGTATTTATACATTTATACATTTATACCAGTACTTCAGTAGATCAGTGTTTATAAGTGCTTTACAAAGAGCTGAGAAGATTTACAGAAGAGCTGAGAAGAGTTGATGCTACACAATGGTGGACCCGGTCTTCTCCCAACTTCTTTAAGATGCATTGCTACCATCAAGTTATAAACGAGTTAAACAATTCAATGAAATGTTCACATGTCTCACTTTCAACATCCGACATGTGTTCTATGTTCTGAATAAATATAGGCCTATGAGATGTATGCCTTTTGTTATTGTTTTACATTTATTTACATTTTACATGGTGTCACAGCATTTTTGGAATTGGGATTATTTAGAAAAAATGTCACTGTTTATCTGCTTCACTTGCAGTCAGTAAACTTTGATATTCTTTCATTGGTAAATCTGAAAACATAGAATCATAGAACATACAATAGACACAGAATTTCAAAGAATTTGGTGAAAAGAGTGTGAGGTTACTCATGGGTCCTCCAAACATGGGTCCCTCAAATCAAAGCTATCAATTTGTTAAGACTTTTAACAAGAAACAAGAACATATTTATTTACATTTTAATAGTAATTTCTACTTCATCTTATATATATATATATATATATATATATATATATATGATGTACATGTTGCCCAGTTTCTTGTATTATTCAAGCGAAACTTACAGAAATTCGATATTTATATTTACCAGAGGACCAATAAGGCTGCGAGGCTCACAAACCAACAAATCAGGTTGTCCGGTGGGCGTGTCCACATACGCCCCCTTCTCCCTGTGGACACGCCTCCCACTGAACAGCCGCTCCGGGCTTGTTTTCCGACGTTAGCCGATTAGCAGGTTAGCATGTAATTGGAGCTCTGGCGCGTCTGGCTGCATTTTTTCCTTCACTCAAAAATCCGACTTTACACTGCCAAACGCTTATAAGCTGTTGTTTCGCTCGCTGAAGATTTCGCGAACATTTTTGTGGCGTGACTGAGCCTGAAAGAGGAGACTGTCTCAGGTCGGACTCTTGCGAGGTGAGTTTTCTGATGTTTACTAGCTAGCGTGCTAACGCACTAGCTTAGCTAACCCCTTCAGGTTTTGGCTTCAAAACTGCACTGTTTTTTAAATTAAGCGCAGCGTGGGAGACTTCGACGGTTTGGGGACATACACGAAAATACGTGCTACTAAAAGCAAAACAGTAACGTGTAGGCGAAGCTCGCTGAGGTGCACCATTAGCTAGCTGTCATGCTAACCCTTTTGAAAAGTATGTTAGCCTGCACATTCCGTCGGTGACTGCTCTTGAAATCTCCAGCCGCCAAAAATAGATCAAACTTTTCGGTAGAATCAAGAAAACTTGCTCGGTTTTCTTCGGGGGCGAACTAAAAACGCTGTTTGTTCGCCCGACGAAGATGAGGGTTTCGTGCTACACGGTGGTTAAAAATCATTTTACTGGCCTGTTGGCTGCTTTAGTCATACAGCATCTACATAGAAAACGAAGGAGATGATCTAAATGAGACCAAAAAAAACCCAAAGTATGCTTTAAAACGACCTCGTTTCTGCTGCACACCGACGACGACGTGGGTCTGAAGCATTGATCGTTAGTGCAGGTTGTTCTTGAACGGTTAAACTTGCATTACATAACATAGAAGTCCATCTGGCTCAGCTAGCATAACAGAACGAAGCTGAAATCAGGATCCCGTTCCACCTTTTAATGGAGCAACAGTTACATTCTCTATAAACAAAGCTCAGGTGTAACAAAATCATAGAGGTCTTAGTTTGCGCTTCATTGGACTTCATTCATCAGCACTTCCTGAATTAACGTAACAGAAGCAGGTAGCAAGCTGGCTAACGCTAGCCTGCTAACTTAGCGGTAGCGTATGTTAAAGCTGGTGTTATTGTTGGCAGCTAGCTGCTGCTCGACTCGCTGAGGTTTTAGATCTGTCCACTGACACGGACATTTTGCTATGGAAGATTTTGTGGAATATACCTCGGAGGACGATCATCTGTAGCAATCTAAGCTGAACACGCTAGCTTGGCTAAATTCGCCTCTTGTTTTGGTGTAGCAGGCTTGCTATCACGGGCCGAGTGGAGTTAAGTTAGCGTTCCGGGCAGCGAATCTGAAAATAATAAAATGTTCAGCTTCTTTCTGACTGTTTTAATCTGGAAAAGTTGTCCGCTGTCGATGCTGGGCTGGTGGCTCATGTGCATGGCTGTGTGGCTCTCTGTTGGTCGCTCAGGCCAGAGAGGGGGAAGGGAAAGAGTCGAGCTGTGAACAAACTGTAGGCAGAAAAGTTTAAACAGTGGTTGTGCATGTCCGAGCAGGTTTTTCTCGAACTTTGGATCGATTCCGTGTCTGTCTGGCCGAGAAGTATTGACGGCTAGATTTGTATTTAAGGTTGTACTGGAGGCTGTGTAGTGAGTGACGAGCAGTCACAGAGTTTGACATTGGCTTTGCCTTTATGGCAGCTGCAGTGTGTCCAGAGAGTTTGTGGGTACAAGACAGTGCGTCTTAACTCTGTACCTACTTATGTTAAAAAAAAAAACACAGACTTGCTGATTTTGTGTACTTGTTCATTTTGTTCTAATGTTTTTTTTTCTAAATTCAAATTTTGACAGCTGTCAACATATCTGATCCCAATACAAAGACACCATAAGTATCACCAAAGCTTTCCTGTCACTGCTGTGTTTTATTACATCGGTTAGATGTAATTTTCATTCTGAGAGAGACAGTCTGGCCTAAAACTAGCCTTTATATGTTATTTGTCACGTTATGTTGTAGCGGTTGATCGATTGTCTGATAATCAGAGCCAATTGTCAGCATTTTTCCAGCTGTTGAAATTGATATATGAACTTGCTTTCTGGCCAGAAACAGTGCTCTTTGTTATTTAAATGCATATCTAGCACAACTGCAGTCAACAAAACACACTTCCACAGTCAAGCTCATTGTCCTAGTCGCAGCGCTCCTGGATGGACAGAAATGTGGGCGACTTATTAATAGGACTGTACAATAAATCTTATTTTTATCGTCACAGCGATAAACCCATTGTTAGATGGCACAAACTGTTAAAACCTAATGAAACCTTCTGTGCTTCGGGACTGAACCGTGCTCTCCCATGCGGGAGACGACAAACTTTATCATTTGACTAAACAGCCAGTTACCCGAAACACAGCGACGTAAAAATGGTTAAAACTCAGTTTTGGAATCTTGACTCAAAACAGTGTACTCTTCTGTTTTTCTGCCAGCCTACTGGGCTGCTGACCCTTGCTTTGCCCTTCAAAATGAGAGTCCCAGGCCAACTAGGAACAGAACCTAACTAAACCAAAAGCATGAACAGCATCGTTTATAACAGCAGAACAGCAAAGTGTATAACCTGGCAGGCCATGACACCACAATGGTTAATGGTTAAACAGATAATTAACTGAAAAAAGTATGTGTATTCCTTATATTTTTATAAAAGAAAAGATATATTTAAATAGTTGTGTAGCTGTTATAGAAGATGTTTATTTATATATATATATATATATATATATATATATATATATATATATATATATATATATATATATATATATATATATATATATATATAAAATGTGTGTGTGTGTTTATAATTTTGTGTAAAGTTGTGTAATTTTCTGTTTACACATCCCGAATATGTCTGCACTGGTGTTACATCCAGCCAAAGAAACATTCTTCTGATAGTAATTTATTGCTTTTCATATCGTACTCATGATATCTAACAGTTTTGTCGAACGTTGTGTTTTATGTCAGTATTGTGCAGTCCTACTCAGCCCTCCTCAATAAGAGTCCTTGGGTAGGACTCCTGACACTGCCTTCACATCCCTGTGTAAATGTAAGCTGTAAGGCGCTCTGGAGTAGATGCTGTAATGCCCGATGTCGTAAATGTAAATGTGTCTTGTCCCTTGTTAAGTAAACGTAATCAAACGTGATTTGTGGTTTTGCGAGAAACACAGCGCAGATTGAAGGTGCATCTGCTTCATTCCCACAGCGAAAGGAGTAAGTAATATAAGTCATGGTTAATCAACTTAGTTGCAAAACAAAGCTCGATGTACTCGATCATGTCATATCACTCACTCTAACCAGACAAACAAGCTCTGCCTGAAACATATAGTGTTTTGGTGAAGGTGAGGTTTCTGTGTTTGGGAGCAGACACGGTGTATAGACCCCACCTGCTGCTGTAGTGTTCAGAGTGTGTGTGTGTGTGTGTGTGTGTGTGTGTGTGCCTACTGTGGAGTTTCATCGAGACAACTGTGGCACAACAAGCCTCCAGAAAGTAGTAACTTATTTATAAAATTATAATGTACTGTTATATGTTTCATAAATATAATTAAAGTACAGCACAGATAGCATTTGATACTTTTAGCAATACAAATATTTTTATTCTTTTATTCTTTAAAAATCATCTGATACACTTAAATTAATTGAGAAATGGACAATATTGTTTGTGGAATTGCATAAAAATAGCATGAAATGAAATTCTAAAGTGATCCTAAACTTTTGAGCGGTAGTGTACATCTGCTTTAGCGTTAGTGATACACCACTTAAAGTGGTCACGTCTACCTCAGATGTTTGTCCATCTTCTTTTTTTCTTTGTTAAAGTAATTTACCCAGCTAGTCAATAAAATAAAGTACCCTGTATTTAATTGTCCACCTTAAAGCACTTAAAAGGCACTTTGCTTCTACCTTTATTACTTGTGGTTTTCCTAGTGTTTAAACCAGCAAATCTAACTTTAAAGACTACTACACGGTGGGAGGCTGGTGTGCAGGGTTTTTTAATCAGCCCTAACAATAAAGTTCAAAGTGGTTACCGGCAACACTTTTGCAGAATAACTTAGCAGTGCCAAGTTGCTGTGTTGTAGGCGAGACTGTGGATGGTTGTAACAAGACCAGATTCACATGTTCAGTTACATGACTTTATGAACAAAACAGCATGTCTTAAAGTTAATGCTTGCTTTGATGTATGAGAGTAATTTGCATTAGGACAGTAGTCCTACAAGCACATTGGAAAATCTAATATTTACAACAGCTAGAAAGGGCTGGGAATAGTTGGATATATGTTTATAACATGTATAGAAAAAACATTTTTTTAATTGGTTTTTTTTTGAGCGTTTGAACATTCTGGCAGTCCTTTATGTGAAAATGGAGATTGAACCAATAGATATGCTCTAAAATTGCTGTAAACAAAGACTTGGAAGCAAAACTTGGATCTAAGCAAAATTTGGATTTAAAGTAAAGACACAAACAATATGTATGTATGATTTGTTTATTTGCAATTACCCATGTTTTCTGTTATATACTGAGTTTGTTTTAGCAATATTTTAGTGTTATTTGATTGAAAATAGCATTAAATCTATGATCTCCAGAACATGACTGTATGTAAGTTAAGTGTATGCAGTTTTAAGGTTGCTTCAAATTGTTTAAAAAAAAAACTAATGTCACGAAAGCGTCAATATCCATAAGGCAGCCTTAAATATTATCTATTTTTATAATGTATTTGGAAATGATCGTGATTTTCTATCTATTACCCTGAATTACATGTGAGTTTTTAGAGATTCATCAGTAATAACTAATGAGTTTGATCATTATTACTATGTTTTGTATGGCTCGTGTGGCCATTGGGTAAAGTAGTTTAAGTAACTTAGGTTCTTTGTAATGATTATTTTTAACAGCACCTAATCTGAATCCCACCTCTCCACAGATGTCTTTGGTCAGTCGGTTTGGTGTTTGTTTGTTTTTTTTGTAAAGTTATTTACAATCTCTGCTTCGTTGTTTTAGATTCCGTTCACTTGTGGAGTATGAGTACATAATGAAGCGGCGCTTGGAGGATCAGGATACAGCGTTTGGGTCTCAGCGGCGGCTCCCCGCAGGTGCGGAGGGCTTTCAGCACCGTGTCCTTACCGCTGCATCTTCAGTCTACGAGGCTGCCTCAGAGAATATGCAGCCCTCTGCTGGAGTGCAGTACTCTCAGGTCCCTCAGACCTATCAGGTATGTGAGTTCTGTCTGCAAGTGACTTTAATCTGATATTTAAGTAGAGATTACTAGGTTAAATAGTCAACACTATTTTTGAAAAGCAAGCATTCACAATTTCTAAATGATTATTGATTAATTATTGATTCCTGCTAGTGCAGGAAATTAAAAATAACTGGAAAAATTTGTAGCAGCATTACATAGTCTCACATAACTGGGTACTTAATTCTGTTTCTTCACAGTTTAATAGGCTGTATGGTAAACTAGTGCAGTTTGCCCATGTGTCCACACACAATTTCAGTATTGGCTTTATCTAAGAAGTTCTCAGTTCAGCAAAATAGATGTATACAGAGCTTGTTTAGGTGGATTAACAATGGTTTTTGTCCTCAACTGCCCTTCTAGGTGCCCTTGGCTCAGAGCTCTGGAGGACACGGGCACACCAGCAGTCCTGCGGTACACAGTGGTGCTCATCACCACAACCCTGTGGTCCAGCCACCGGGAACCCCTGTAGCCCAGGGTCATTCTCACAATTCCCCTGCCTCTGCCCCAACAACAGGCCAGCAGCAGTTCCAGAGGCTTAAGGTAGAACAGCTGTCCCTAGATGTCATTTGACAAGAAGTCAGAGCGGCAGACAGAGCAGTCGTGAGCTGTTTCTGTTCATTCGTGAACTTGTTTAGTGATTTGTGCTGTGTTCGTACGCTGACAGGTTGAAGATGCCCTGTCCTACCTTGATCAAGTGAAGCTTCAGTTTGGAAACCAGCCTCAAGTGTACAATGATTTTCTGGACATTATGAAAGAATTTAAGTCTCAGAGGTAAGCTTGCTTTAGCTGTTGGATGCTGCGTCGTATTTTCTCAACAAACAGGGCACAAACAGATGCTGTTTCTTTTTAGTTAATTAGCTGCCCAGCAATATTGCAGTGTTTGCACACGGTCACTTATGCACATGGCTTATTTGGTTAAAAATGAGAAATCATATTAGTTATTTTACATATTTGGTAGCGCAGTGGATAGAGTAGCCTAAGCACTGTTAATGATTAAGTGAAATGATACTACCAATAGAAATAAAACAGCCTTTTCCAAAAAAAAGCAACTTGCATAAGGAGCCAGGCAGATGTTCTGAAAATGTACAGAATTGCAGTGGAACATTGTGTTTCTTCCAGCCAGGGGATCAGTGCAGTAACTGTAGCTTATTCTGCTAAAAATAAAATGATAAAACACAAAACTTAGAGATGTGAGCACTCACAAATATAGTATATCTTCTCTGACCAATGAAAAATAAATACTTCCAAAAATGCAACTTTACATAAGAGAACAAAGACTTACTTTACTTTTAGTCAATGGAACCATAATTTTTTCCGAGCTGTTTTTGAGCACTTCTATTTAGGGGTGTGTTTAAAAAATCGATTTTATATTTTTAAATTGATCATATAAACACTAATGTTTTTAGTAATGGTAGGTTGAGGGTTCCTTGTACATTTACCACATTAGGTCTCTGAAAATCTCTTTTCATATTCAAACAAAACATATTATTGTAACTGAAATATCCCTAAATGAATCAATATTGAATTGAATTGAATTGAATCGGAAATTGAATTGAATTGGGACCTTGTGAATCGAGATCGAATGGATCCAGGAAATCAGTGGCGATACCCAGCCCTACATCCCTTTAACATGACATTTTTACACAATGTATACGACCATTGGCGTGTTCGAATGATGTAGAAAACTCAAAATGTTTTTCATTGGACAGCGATGTTATGTAAATTTACTATAGTTTATAAAAGAGAAAAACAGAATTGTTTTTTTAAAAATGCGAGCAGTTAGTGTCCACCTCTGAGAGCACTGCATTTTCATCATTAAGTAATTACTGCACAGTTACATTCTACACATGTACTTATTATGCTGTGTGAAGTGGTGTATAATTTGCATGTCTTAATTGCCGTCTTTACAGTTCATCTGTGAAAGCTGCGGCACTGCTGAATAACACTTGTCTCCGTGTGTTTCCAGCATTGACACACCAGGCGTGATTAACAGGGTCTCGCAGTTATTTAAGGGCCACCCAGACCTCATCATGGGCTTCAACACCTTCCTGCCCCCTGGCTACAAGATAGAAGTTCAGACCAATGACCTGGTCAATGTAACAACCCCAGGCCAGATCCACCACATTACCCCGCATGGTATTTCAGTACAGAATATTCCAATTACGACTCAGCACCAGACCCAGACACCACCAGCCCCCGTCAGCACTGCTGCTCTCACCATCCCCAGCCAGCCTACTCCTGCCAAGATCAGCAAGGTAGGGTTAGAAATTTGCATCTTCTTTATGTACATTGTGTTCACACTATTTTGAGGGCCTGGTTTTAATGTGGCGACACTGGGGCAGATGTAATGTAGTCATTGAGCAGTGACATTGTGACACTGCACTCCTACTACAGTTTAGGGGTATTTTTAATCTTTTTAATGGGTGAACGTTATAGGAATCACAGCTGTGTGAAGCAGTTTCACTTTGTAGGAGTATGCAAATTACATTTTCAAGCAATTATCTAGTACAGTCACTGGCTAGCTGGCTCTGGCTTATTCTTCAGCTGTGCTTCCAGTTGATGATACTGTGTGGTATAGACAGCAGCTATTTTCAGTTTCTGGGGCTTTGGGCCTTTTAAGTCATATCTTTAGGAAGCAAATGATTCGTTGGTGGGATTCAGGTTTGGTGAGTGACTTGGTGTCCTTCCTGGAGAAACGTTGTTAACAGGTTACGTTGTGTCCAGTGACAAGTAGGCCAGTGTCTCTTCAAGCCATGACACTACAAACCATGTCTCATGGAGAATGTAATATGCTGTAGGTTGTGAGTGTTTGTTTGTTTGTTTATTTTATTTATTTGTGTATTTATTTATGTATTATTGTCTTTTTATTATTATCTTTCCTACAAGTTGTTCCTGTGACTATTCCTCTGGAACTAGTTGATCTTTCAGAAGATTGTTTCAGAAGTATACAGGCTAGCACAAACAATCAGACAATTCTTTTTGAAGCATTCCACTTTTTCACATCTTGTGCTCCACCATGTAAGGTGATGCTGGTGTATAAATATATATGAGGGCTGTCAGTCGCTTAATAAAATTAACTAATAAATCACACATTTTTGCTGTGATTAATCTTATTTTAAAGTTTTAATAATTGATAAGATCAGCACAGTGGACTTATATTTTATCCAAATGTTTAATTGTATCTTACACTTTAAACATGTTGTCTTTTGTGAGTTATTGTCAAGTGGCAGTTAAATTTCAGAAAAGTAAAAAATATTCAACCAGTTACTGAGGCAAACCCGAATGTCCCGAACGAGTGATTCTAGCTTCTGTTAAAGTGCAACTTGCGGTTCTCTTAATTCGGGTGCGTTTGCTGGTCTGGGCTGGGCTTAAAGTGCTTGACAATCTTGCAACATGTAGCCAGAAAATCTTTAAATTCACTGTCGTGAAGTGAAACCGAAACCGTTGTTTGCAGACTGTGGGCCGCGCAGGGCAAACATTCAAATGGAACAGTGTCAGTGTCAAGTGTAGTTAACTTTCCAGCGATATTCCCCTCTTTAGCGACATCTAAAAAAAATAATCAGCACATACCTCTGCGTAGTTTCGTGTTTCTGATCCATAAAACTTTTTAAAGAGAATCTTTTCACCTAAAATTCCATCCTTCTCATTTCCATCTCTAGTGACAATGCTCCAGTCTGGCACCACATAAAGTAAACATGGAGCTGTGTTGTGTTATTTATTTATTTTTTTACATGTTGTATAAAAATTAATTGCAACGATTAACACGTTTAGTATGACAGCAATATATATATATATATATATATATATATATATATATATATATATATATATATATATATACATACACACACATATAATTATTGGCCACAGAAATTGTGGACAAGCGACTTGCACTTACTGTTTCAATCTCTACATACTTTTTGAAACTACGTCATCCTGCTTGATACAGCTGTGTAACTGAAGTGGAAACGAAACCCTGCTAGCCCCATAAAGCCGTCTGAAGCCACAGGTTCTTGAAATGAAAACCACAATGTAGCAAGTATGACAATGCAGTTCATTGCCAGCCAGTCTCTGTTAATGTTAGATTTTGTAGCACATAATGTAGCTACTTTATTTATTTATTTATTTTTATTATTTTATTTTATTTTTTTACATTTCACTTTGGGAGTTTATGCTGGGTTTGGTTTTAGGCAAGATTTTTTTTGGTGCGTGACTGATTTATTTTGTTTTCATCCTGATGATGGCTGCTACGGACATGTCTTTTATTTTGTTAAATGCGCAAATAATTCTAAGCAGCGCTGTACATTCGTATATCACCGTGCTGAAATAGAGTCTTTGTATTTTCTGCAGCCAATACAGTCACCTGCGCTGACCCCAACCAGCCAGCCCAATCCGTCCATCCCGTCCTATGCCTCTCCCCGTTCCCCTTCAGTACAGTCTCACACTCCAATGAGCAGCACGCCTGCCAGTGCTCCCCCGCTGCAGAACAACCAGCCTGTGGAGTTCAACCATGCTATCAACTATGTGAACAAGATTAAGAACCGCTTTCAGGGCCAGCCAGACATCTACAAAGCTTTTCTGGAGATTCTGCACACATACCAGGTAAGAACAGGAGCAAGGTAGAACATACAAGGAGCAGCTTTGACGAGTGAAGCTATTATTTGTGGCCGGGTATCCTTTAAAACTGCGCTTGCACTTGATTAAACCCTGTTTTGAAGGAATTGGGTGTCTTTTTGTGTAATTGAGAGAAATGTTGTCGTTTGTGTAGAAAGAGCAGCGGAATGCTAAGGAAGCTGGAGGAAACTACACGCCGGCTCTCACTGAGCAGGAGGTGTATGCTCAAGTGGCAAGGCTTTTTAAAAACCAGGAGGATCTGCTGTCAGAATTTGGCCAGTTTCTGCCAGACGCCAATAGTTCTGTGGTACGTTATAGAGCCTCTCTGCGGCTTTATTCTATTACAGTGCTTTTACCTGAGCTGAGAGGTTTACTTAAGTTAGTACTGATCTGATAGTATCACAGTATACTGATAATATACTGATCTGATATTACTACATAATCTGTATTGTGATCCCCAACATGCCAAAAATACAAACAACATTAACCCCAAGATGTATTAAACATAAACTTAATGTTTTCAAGAATTTCTATAAACGCTGCTAAAAAAACAACCAATTTAAACTACTACTACTAATAATAGTATTAACTTCAAGTTCTTTAATAGTTCCTGCGAACTAGAAAAAAAAAAACATAACACAATTTAAACCTTTAATATACTGTTATAGGTGACAGGTACTACCGCTCTGCTGCTACTACATATACTACTTATCTTATAATAACATATAACCAAATAATAACAATTCATATAACTGAACAGAGAGCATAACACAGTTTAACCCTTTGTTACACTGTTACTACTACTACTAATATCAATAATAACAATGGCACTGACTATTTTGATAATAATATCCAATTTGTACATAATTTTATTATGTAATAATATATAGATATAAAATAATGTGAAATACATTTCACTTTGAATTTTGCCCAACTCTAATAAGCTCTGTTTTCATATTAAATTGTGGGGAAGTTTCTGTTTTAATGGTGTTCTTTCTTTGTATAGTTACTGAGTAAAGCGACGGCTGATAAGGCCGAGGCTGTGCGTGTGGAACCTGGTGGTATGCTGAAAAGGCCCCAGCTCAACAACAAGCAGAGATTTAACCAGAATGGCTGCCAGATCCGTAGGCACTCGGGGCCCGGTTCTACTCCACCTGTAAAGGTAAAGGCACGAATGGATCTTTACAACTAAAGATCCTGCTTCAAAGTTTGATGACGAGTTGCTCTTTGTGGTTTTGTTACCAACATATATTCTTTTGAACAGAAGAAACCAAAGTTTATGGGGAAAGAGCATCCGGCAGCTGAAGGCAGCAAATTTGGAATTGGCACAGAATCTTTGTTTTTTGAAAAGGCAAGTATAACTTTTTTGTTTGTTTGTTTTGTCAAAGTATTTGATCTTTTGAGGGGTCGTTCTGTAACTTTTTCTTAAAATGAAAAGCATTTAGATGCTTTATTGTGGAACTATGAGTCTAGGTTTTGAAAATACAGACCGCCTTTTATGTGAACGTATCGATTAATGGGTGAAGGGTTTTTTATTTATTTATTTATTTATTACCTCAGGTGAGGAAAGCCCTGAGAAGTGCAGAGGCCTACGACAATTTCCTGCGCTGTTTGGTCATCTTCAATCAAGAAGTGATCTCAAAAGCGGAATTGGTTCAATTGGTGCTACCTTTCCTGGGGTGAGTTGGAAGATTTGCAGTAACATCACATAAAGGCTATACTTTGAGATGTGGCAGTTATTAAATAGACAGAATGCGTACTGTATGTAATTGTGGACACAAGATTCATGGCCTGACAGGGCAGTGCGGATTTGTGTGTTCTTGTCCTCACTAGTATAGTACAGTCAGATTTTTTTGGTAAAGTGAGGACATTTTGCTGTCATTTTTGATGTCATTTTCTCCAAAAATCAAGTTAAAAAAAAATCTAGTAGAGCAGAAAATTAGTATTTAGGGTACTAAGGTAAAGTTTGGGGTTAGGTTTAGGTGTAGGTGTAGTATTATTTAGTTATAGTAAAACAAAGTTTAATAGAAACCTATGGATGACCTCACTAATATAGTAAGACTAACGTGTGTGTGTGTGTTCTTGTAGAGGGATAGTTGTGAGTACCACATGTTCTCACTAGTATAGTACATTTTTTTAATAGTAAAGTGAGGACATTTTGCTGGTCCTCACTTTAGGACCTGTCATTTTCTCCAAAAATCAAGTTAAAAAAAAATCTAGTAGAGCAGAAAATTAGTCTTTAGGGTACTAAGGTTAAGTTTAGGGTTAGGTGTAGGTGTAGTATTATTTAATTATAGGACAACAAAGATCAATAGAAACCTATGGATGACCTAACTAATATAGTAAGACTAACGTGTGTGTGTGTGTGTGTGTATGTACACATATATTGTCTTTATTCTCAGTGCAAGTCAATGCACTGAGAGTAAATGCAAGCATTTCTATTGGTCCATTAATCAATATATTTTTGTATTAAATTTTGATATTCAGTTGATCAGTAATTGTCTATCACAGGAAATTCCCAGAGCTGTTTACGTGGTTTAAGAACTTCCTGGGCTACAAAGAGTGTGCCCACATTGAGAGCTTTCCCAAAGAGCGGGCCACGGAGGGCATTGCCATGGAGATCGACTATTCGTCGTGTAAGAGACTGGGTTTCAGTTACAGAGCTCTGCCCAAGAGCTTCCAGCAGCCTAAATGCACAGGGAGAACTCCTCTCTGTAAGGAGGTGAGGACAGTGAAAGTGAATTATAGGTTTCTCCCACTCATAGATCATGTGTTTTTCAAGCCATGTGACTCTTTCATGACCTACTTTCTGCAGTAGTTGTGTGGGGGTTATTGGTTTGGTATCACATACACACAGTTGTTACATAATGAAGTTTTGATTGACATAATGGTGAATGTAATGTTCTGTGAATTCAGGTGTTAAATGACACATGGGTGTCCTTCCCATCCTGGTCTGAGGACTCAACTTTCGTCAGCTCCAAAAAGACTCAGTATGAAGAGCACATATACCGATGTGAGGATGAGCGCTTTGAGGTAATTATGTCATTATGTTGTTATGCTGTGTTATGTCTGCTATTGTCCTACACTGATTTGTATGGAGTTCAGTGCACTGTCACCCTATACGTCTGTCTTTCTGGCCAGCTGGATGTGGTGTTGGAGACAAACCTGGCCACTATTCGCGTTCTGGAGACTGTTCAGAAAAGGCTCTCGCGGATGTCAGCGGAAGAACAGGCCAAATTCAGGTTGGACAACACTATCGGAGGCTCATCTGAGGTCATTCACCGCAAAGCCATCCAGAGGATATACGGCGACAAGGCTGCGGACATCATTGACGGTCTTAAGAGGAACCCTGCAGTCTCTGTACCAATTGTTCTGAAGCGGTAAGCCTGAAGTACACTCAGAACCAATAAGTTTATTCACAAGTGCTGTTAAGCTAAGAAATATAGAGTAGGGAGTGAACCGTAAAATCTGGATGTCTAAAGTATTCCATGAGGTCCCGCATCACATTACGAGAACCTTCTCAGGCATGCCTTTCTTCTCCGGGATATTTTCTTTGTGGAGCTTCATTATATGTACTGTCACACTGTTTATGTTTTTAGATTGAAAATGAAAGAGGAAGAGTGGCGTGAGGCTCAAAGAGGCTTCAACAAGATCTGGAGGGAGCAGAATGAGAAGTATTACCTCAAGTCATTAGACCACCAGGGCATTAACTTCAAACAGAACGACACGAAAGTGTTCCGCTCCAAAACACTGCTCAATGAAATCGAGGCTCAGTATGATGAGGTAATAGTCAAGGTTGTTTTTCTTCCTTTTGTCTAAGTGTGTATGCTACCTGTCTGAACTCTTAAATGCTTGCTTTTTTAAAAACATTAATCCAAAAGCGTGTGTCTGATTACAGTAGGTTCACATATTCGCTGACGATCGAAAATCGAATCACAGTGTCTACTAATCCTTTGTGTAGTAGAGTTAAAATTTGACTTCTTCTGCTGGTGCGGCAAGGTTAACATTGCTAATAAACACAACAACTCAGTAGTCACCCAAGTAGCCCAAATTGATTTAGTAAAAATACATGAGCAAACACACTCAAATCACATCCAGGTCTTCATTAATATCACACAGACTTATGGTCAGTATGGTTTGTGACACAGTCTGCCATTTTTTGTGACCGTGTCCATCATAAATAAGGAGAAATCTGGTCCAGGATCTGTCCTGTTTTGATGATACCAGCCCCAGTGTAGTCTGAAATGTCTGCCTTTAGTGATGAAGTTTTGTTGATTTGAAAGCTGAATATGATGATTTTTTGTGACTGTTTAGCTTCTAGGTTCTACAGTAAAGAAGCAAAGTTTAGACCAAAAAATGTCTCGACTGACATGGAACAAGGGGTACACTTGGATTATTTACTGAACTGTTCCTTTAAATACTAACCAGGTTTATATTATTTTAAAAAAACAATATAATGTGGAAACATGTCAGTGCTGCCTTAATAGTACCAAAAGCCGCGTATTTTATATATTTCTATACACAATTTTATATATACTGTATTCTATTTATTTTTATATTCAATTTTTTTGTTATAATAAATTTAATTTTCCTCTGGGATTAATTCTGTCTTTTTCTGTTTATTGGGCTATCTATCTTATTTTTCTGTTGATCGATCTATCTTTTTTTTTGTTTATCTATATATCTATCTCATTTTCTGTTTTATTTATCTATCTATCTGATTTTCTGTTTATTGGTCTATCTATTTATCTATCTCATTTTCTGTTTATTGGTCTATCTCATTTTCTGTTTATTGGTCTATCTATTTATCTATCTCATTTTCTGTTTATTGGTCTATCTCATTTTCTGTTTATTGGTCTATCTATTTATCTATCTCATTTTCTGTTTATTGGTCTATCTATTTATCTATCTCATTTTCTGTTTATTGGTCTATCTGATTTTCTGTTTATTGGTCTATCTATTTATCTATCTCATTTTCTGTTTATTGGTCTATCTCATTTTCTGTTTATTGGTCTGTCTATCTGTCTACCTGTCTCACCTTGTGTGATGAGAGAGCTGTCAGATGGTCAAAGGATGATAACAAAAAAGACAAATAGTTAAAGCTGTTTCATGAATAGTCAAATAATTGCATGTAGCTTCTTTATGTTAATAACAAATTAATTTGTAAATTAACAGTACAAATGACTAATAATGTTAAATTTTTAAAGAAAGCTGACTGTATGTGTGTTTTACTGCTGTGTAACAGTTCACCGTTTCATATTCTGTGCAGCGGCAGGAGCAGGCTTCAGAAGATAGTGCCTCCCCACCTTCAGGCCCCCACATGACTCTGCCGTACGAAGACAGCCAGATCTTGGAAGATGCGTCCTCTCTCATCATCCACCACGTCAAGAGACAGTCCAGCATCCACAAAGATGACAAGTACAAAATCAAGCAGGTCATCTACCACTTCATTCCAGACATGCTGTTCGCCAGGCGCGGCGAGCTGTCCGACGTTGAGGAGGAGGAGGAGGAAGAGGAGGAGCAGGAGCAAGGAGAAGACGGCGCCAAGAAGCACAACGGCACGACCCCGGCCAAGTCCAAGCTGCTATTCAGCCACACGACACCAGCACAGCAAAAGCTGAGCAACTCCGACGAGGCCTATAACCTCTTCTACGTCAACAACAATTGGTATGTCTTCCTTCGCCTGCACCACATCCTGTGCACCAGGCTGCTGCGCATCTACGGGCAGGCCGAGAAACAGATTGAGGAGGAAGCCAGAGAGAGGGAGTGGGAGCGCAATGTGCTGGGGCTGAAGAGAGAGAAGAATGACAGTCCAGCTGTCCAGCTGCGGCTGAGGGAGCCAAGTAAGTACTGCCTCAATAGAGCGTCGGAATGGGCAGATTTCCAATGCGGGGAGGTGGAAAATTTAATGATGTAGACAATAAAAATGGCAATTACTGGTAATATTTCACAATTTTGACAACCTTTTGTGACCCAAGAATTGTAACAAAACCAGTCTTTTGTCTCCTCCATCATTGTTATATGGAAAAGTGTGGTCACAGTGGTCACATGACTAAGCAGTACACACAGAAGTGACTGGAAAAGTAGCATGTGTCTGTTTTTAGAATGACTTTTTGGAGACTGTATTGGTGAATCTATGCCGTGGAAATGATTTTGTTAAGAAATGTCTCCAACTGCTCTGTTACAGTGGACATTGATGTTGAGGACTACTACTCTGCTTTTCTGGAGATGGTTCGGAACCTTCTGGATGGGAACATGGAGACGTCTCAGTATGAGGACCAGCTAAGGGAGATGTTCACAATCCACGCCTACATCGCCTTCACCATGGACAAGCTTATCCAGAGCATCGTCAGGCAGGTAAGAGGTGCTCAGAATGGTATTAGAAGACAATAAGAAATGAATAACGAATGAGTAATTGTCTGATATACAATAGGGGTATAAGATGATATGATGTTTGGTGATACTGTATCGATTCTCAAAAACACCGTATCGATACACAGATTCCTGGCAGACAGTGAATCATTGTGTGTTGTGTTTAAAGCTCTGATCACTAGATGGCAGTGTTGTAAACCCTTTTTAGCACCACTCCAACATTAACAAGCAGCACAAGGGTGCAATGCTGTTGTAAGGAATGGCAAATCTGTTCATACAGTAGTGTGTTTTAATAGTAGGATTTGAAAACTCGCAGTATATCACTTTGCTGGCAATATCTGATATATTGAATCGTGACCACTCTATAGCCAGGTTGTCGCCAATACACAGCCCTAGTATACAGTCAAGACAACTATATGATACAATTCAAAAACTTTATAAAGTATCAAATCAAGAAAAAGAAAATTATTTTGATAACCAGGTGCTTGTTTTAGAATTATAGTGTGAGACACTGAGTACAATCCAATTGATGTCCAACTGCTCCTGTCTGCTCACTAGCAGGCTCTGAGCTGCATGCATTTATCTGCTGTCATTAAAGTTACGCATAAAGATCTATGCATGCTTGTTTTTCGTTTCTGTTCCAGAAGTCCATAATTGTGCTTTACTAAGTAACCCGAACATACAACAAAAGAAAAACCAGACTCAGGCTTGTGTTCTGCTCTCACTGCTAGCTGGCTAGGCTACTCTGTTTACTGCTAGACTTAAAATAAGATGCATCAAAATAAGGGTCCTCACAACAATAGGCTAAATAACTGCTTCTGAACAGTATATATAGTTATACAGTATATTTAACCTGAGCTTAGGCGAGCTCTGCCACAGTATCATTTCACACTGACTGCAGACCCAAGTGACAAACCAGGTTGCATCATATTGCAGCAAAGTCTGAGGTATAGGAAGTGAGGAGATGGTTAAATAAGCTGTGTATTAGTAAGTAATGCTTTACAAAGTATTACATTTGTCTAACACATTACCATTCCTTACATTGTTGCTTCAAAGCAGTCAGAGGTCATTCGTTTACAGTGAGAGACTTCAATTTCAGGTGACAGTAGGCAGTGCAAATGTGTGTAACGTGACAAAGTTTTATGCAAAATAGGAGCGAAGCAATTTCCAATATGAATGAAGAATTGAGCAGCGTGGTAGGTGCTTTATCTCCCCTGCTGTGAAATGTTACGTTCCCCTCACAAATAGACGACAATTGCGAAGACTGAGCACTGTTTTCTTTATATACTGACTGCACAGGTAGTGATGCACCACAAAGCGAGTCAATAAAAATAAACACAAGTGATTTCTCTCCAGGACTTTTATTTTTAGCTGAGACGCGTGTGATATGTGCATGTTGTCAGTGAAACCACAGCAACCAGAGGTCTGCTGGAGTCCACATACGCCCACAAGTGATTAAAAAGTTGTAGTATAACTAGTAGTGTAAGTGAATTGCTTTCCACATAGAGTAAATAAGACTTTATAAAACACAGCTGTAAATCCGTGCTTTCTTTGAGTAATGACTGCAACACTGATTGTGATGAAACCCTTGTTGGACACCCTCTTGTTACCTTCCTGTACAGTTTTATCAACATGTGTTTTTTTTTTTTATCCTTATGAGTAGGGGTGTGCCATATCGTATTGTACACAATAATATCACCAACGTTTTTGAACATCGTAAACGATATTATACCCTGAAATATCGTGCCATATCACCCATCATTAATAATCACATCAGAGTACTACTTTTACTGTTTTTAGCAAAAGAAAAATTTACACTTTTCTCATTTCCCATTAAATATCTACTAGAGACAGATTTTATCTGTCCAGTATCATTCATTTTACTTCAGTCCTGGATATATGGAGATATTTGGAGTGCATTATTTAGTGTTGTGACAGTCTGGATCATTAACTTCTGTTACAATCTGTTATAATACAATTCTTCTATTTTTTTTATATCTCAGTTAGGGGTGTACCATATCATATCGTATGCAATAATAAAATTAAATTTTCATTTTGTTGCAGGAATGTATTCTTGAAATATATATTTTTTAATTCAGTGTTTTGTCATATTGCCAAGAGTATCGTTATCGCAAAAATACCATGAAATATCGTGATATTATTATTGGTGGGCCACATCGTCCACCCCTACTGCAGAGTATTTAATACTGTATACTATTCATGTTAGTTTAAAGCACAAAGGCTGCCTGCTTACAGCTTGTTCAACATAGACCTGCCTTTTCATGTCGTTTCTAGTGTAATACCTTTTAATAAGAGTTCTCTCCAAACCAATACTAAATGATTGCATCTGTTCAACATTGTGTGCTGAAAGCTATTGTCCCTCCTTTCCTTCCTTTTGACCTTATTTTAATCTCTTTTCTGTGTTTTGTCCCACTCTCTCATTCTTCCTGTAGCTCCAGCACATAGTGAGTGATGAGATCTGTGTTCAAGTGACAGATCTTTACCTCAGTGAATGCGCTAATAAAGCCACTGGCGGGACCACATCCACTCAAGCGTCCAGGGCCAGTGTGGAGGCGGCCTACCAGCGCAAAGCTGAGCAGCTCATGTCAGAAGAAAACTGTTTCAAGGTATGACAGGATTTTCCATAGCCTGTCACTGACTGGGGTTGCAGGGAGGGCTTGTTCCACTCATCTATCAAACTTTGGAACTAAAGCTGGTACAGAAGGTACCTGATATAATAAGCTTAATGTGGGTGGGAAAAGATGGCTGTGGTGGAAATTGTTTCTGCGCATGCTTTTTAAGTCGGGCTCCAAGACGAAACAGTTTTGATCATGCTACCTGGCTTTTAATTCGATCGGCTAAATCACCATATCCGTTCCTATAGCTGAAGATGCTGCTTTTAGCAGTAATGGCAGCATTTTTCACTGTCACTCCCTGCTAATGGTATGTGTTTGTTTGTGTCCTCACTCTGCAGTTACTCTTCCAAAAGTGTAAGGGAAGCGTGCAGCTGGCAGTGGAGCTTCTGGACACGGAGGAGGAGAACTCAGATGAGCCTGTGGAGGCTGAGGTACATAACGCCTGATCTAGCATTGCACAACGTTAATATAGAGTGTGATGTTAATATCGTGATAACGCTATGGGAACCCTTAAATTGTTATTAAAATGTCTCTGGCTGGAAGTAACACTTTCTGAGGCTACAGAAATCTACAGAACCTCTCTCATTAAAACAAATAGCAAAATACAACAACACAAAAACACCATTCACTACTGTACAACACAAAATGAATGAAATACTAACAGCTACTACCATCAGAGTTGCAGGAACGTTCTTTATTTTCACAAAGGCACACAATTGTTTTTTTTTTTTTTTAGTTACTAAATATTGTGGTGCAAGTAATACAGTGTTTTCAAAAATAGTGTTTATTTTAAAAAATAAAGTTGTTAATGCTTTTGTTTGAGGGTAGATAGACACTGTGTTCCTAGTTGGTTTGGGACTTTTGGGGGGCAAGGGAGCTTCTGTAGCTCAGCTAGCTAACAGAAAAACAGTGCAGCTGAACTTATGTTTGAGCTGCCTGCTGCTGTGCGCTGTTTTGAATAGAGTCTGCATTAAGGTTAAGTATATTTGTGTACTCTCTGTTCCGGAGTTGACTGTTTGGGTGAATGGTTAAGTTACTCTTCTCTTATGAGTTCAATCCCAGCACAACCAGTGTAACCATACAGAAATAATGTTAGATTTCTCTGTAATACTCATCCAGGTGGAAGAAGTCCCTGCTCCGGCAGATGTGTAAGAAGTAGATGATTCTAAAAATGAATTAGCTGTATAACATTGAGAAAAGTTATGATATGTTTTAGATACACCACCAGTCAGACGTTATAGTACACTACCAGTCAGACGTTTTAGATACACTACCAGCCAAACATTTTAGATACACTACCAGACAAACGTTTTAGATGCACTACCAGCCAAACGTTTTAGATCATTTCCAGCCAAACATTTTAGATACACTACCAGTCAAACGTTTTAGTACACTACCAGTCAAACGTTTTAGTACACTACCAGTCAAACGTTTTAGTACACTACCAGTCAAACGTTTTAGTACACTACCAGTCAAACGTTTTAGATACACTACCAGTCAAACGTTTTAGATACACTACCAGTCAAACGTTTTAGTACACTACCAGCCAAACGTTTTAGATACACTACCAGTCAAACGTTTTAGATACACTACCAGTCAAACGTTTTAGATACACTACCAGTCAAACGTTTTAGATACACTACCAGCCAAACGTTTTAGATACACTACCAGCCAAACATTTTAGATACACTGCCAGCCAAACGTTTTAGATTCACTGCCAGTCAAACGTTTTAGATACACTGCCAGCCAAACGTTTTAGATTCACTGCCAGCCAAACGTTTTAGATTCACTGCCAGCCAAACGTTTTAGATTCACTGCCAGCCAAACGTTTTAGATTCACTGCCAGCCAAGCGTTTTAGATTCACTGCCAGTCAAACGTTTTAGATTCACTACCAGTCAAACGTTTTAGATCATTTCCAGCCAAACGTTTTAGATACACTACCAGTCAAACGTTTTAGATACACTACCAGTCAAACGTTTTAGATACACTACCAGTCAAACGTTTTAGATACACTACCAGCCAAACGTTTTAGATACACTGCCAGCCAAACGTTTTAGATTCACTGCCAGTCAAACGTTTTAGATTCACTGCCAGCCAAACGTTTTAGATTCACTGCCAGCCAAACGTTTTAGATTCACTGCCAGCCAAACGTTTTAGATTCACTGCCAGCCAAACGTTTTAGATTCACTGCCAGCCAAACGTTTTAGATTCACTGCCAGCCAAACGTTTTAGATTCACTGCCAGCCAAACGTTTTAGATTCACTGCCAGTCAAGCGTTTTAGATTCACTGCCAGTCAAACGTTTTAGATTCACTGCCAGTCAAACGTTTTAGATTCACTGCCAGCCAAACGTTTTAGATTCACTGCCAGCTAAACGTTTTAGATACACTGCCAGCCAAACGTTTTAGATTCACTGCCAGCCAAACGTTTTAGATTCACTGCCAGCCAAACGTTTTAGATTCACTGCCAGCCAAACGTTACAGTACTGAACAAATATTTTATGTATATAATTTGCAATATACAGTACCTAGAAAACAGTACCTGGACTGCATTATATAAGTTGTTGTACATAAAAAAAGATATAGTTGTATCTGTGCATTCAGCTATGTATTGTGTTGGAAAAAAAAATTCTTTTGTTTTTTATTTCTATCAACTGAAAACAAAAGCTACCACCGAACATATCCACTTTCACTAGGAATATTGGTGTACAAGGACTTTGTTGTAAAGTCATACACTGGCATACACAACCATTTGTATAGGTTGGCAAATTCTACCATTGCCAAAGCGCCCTTATGCTACTTGTTTACATTGGAGAAGAGGAATCAAATGGCTTTAGATGGATTACAACACTGCTATCTAGTGGTTGGGGGAGTTAAATTACATAACACACTAAACCACTGTCTGCACCAATCTTCGCATGTAAACTATTACCAGTCAATGTTGCGTTTTTGAGAATCAAAACTGTATCACAAAACGAAACATCATCATTATTCTCTCACAGCATGTTTTTGACCTGTTATCTGTGTTAGCCTCTAATACAAACAGAAAATATTCATATTGAGAGGATGGTTGCAGCAGAAATGTTTTTAAGTAACGTCTTTGTCCGATTCCCACAGCGCTGGTCAGATTACGTGGAGCGGTACCTGATCACAGACTCTGCTTCTCCGGAGCTGCGGGAGCACCTCTCCCAGAAGCCCGTGTTCCTGCCCAGGTGAGGCTCGGCCCTGCCCCATCTCCTGAGCCCTGAGCCCGACACGGCTCTCTTACCAAAGGCCTGTTTTGCAGGGCTTCAAAGCGTCAGCCTGATAGATAGATGATTTAAAAACATCAACAGTCATTGTGGGACTGTAGGCACACTGGTTCTGGTCAAAGGAACTTCAGGGCACACTGCGTTGCCACAGTATGTCAAATGAAGCATCTCACTCCTTACACAGATTTTTTTTTCCCCGCCATGATTGGGTTTATTGGGTGTAACGAAACAAGCGCAGGAAAATTCAGTAGTTCTGTCTGCTGTAGGAGAACGTTTGGGTTTCCCCCCCATTTTTGAACTGCCTCTTTTTGTAAGCACCTCACTGTGTTTTCCACCCAAACAAGGATGAGCCTTCTCTCTTCTTGCGAGTGCACTTTACTGAAGTTTTTATTTAATGAACCTTGGGTGTCGATAGGCTGTTTGTTTTTGCTCAGGGGATGCTACGAAAACATTTAATGTTGGTATATACTTTATTTATTAACTGCATTGTACGTACATTGTTATTACACAAACACATTGTGTTTAGAGGAGTGCTATTTATTTAATACGTTTTGGTCCTTTTTGAGTTTTTTTAGATGCAAACAGAAAATGCTGCATTCAGTAATTCAGTTCTGATTGCCTCTGTTACAAATGTGATGGAAATAACTGGCAAAAGAGAAGGTGAATGAATATGATTTTAATCTTTGTATTTCATATGTAAGTATGGAAAATATTTTTATAACCCCACTCTTAACAGGGACTCGTTGGATAATCACGCTCCTTTGAAGTGCGTCTTTTCATCGGGGAATGAGATGATACGCATAAACGATTACATAAATGGGCTCATTCTGAAAATAGCCGAACCATGTTGTTTCCTGCTCCATAGATCTTTTTTCCCGTGGATTTTCCAGAAGCATTTTTTAAGTGACAAAGAGCAGCTTTAAAGCCTGCAGTTAGAATATATCATGTATCGAAAATAAACAGCACCTGTATTTCTGCCCAATCACACTCATCCGTGCCCTGTTTATGTTCTCACAATGATTTTTTCAGAGAAATGATTCTGTACTTGGAAGAGAACTGATCAATGTGTAGATGTTCCTGTAAATGATTTTATGGTCTTTAAGATTTGAGTGTTAGTTGTTCCTCCACAAACACTGTGTATTACATATTTCAGAGATACAGAGCGCTCCCGCGGTTCGTTCTATCTGCCCGGGGTTATCAGATTTCAGTTTTCAGAGTGGTGCAATGGATAGAAGTCTAACTCGCCCTGGTCTGTGACACCCGCACAACTGTATTTCAGATTGGGGGGGAGGGGCTTGTCAATAAAATGCTGGTCTGAATTGTATCCTCAAATGTGCGTGTATTTCTTTCCCAAAGTTCAAACACTTGCACCTGCATGGGAGGATGTTCTGTGGCTTGGGTTCATCATCAGTTCTTTTTGTGCTTTGGTTTTGCATGCTTGTCTCAAAATGTGCAGTGCTTAAAAAAAAAAAACTTTTTTTTAAAATTATATATATTAACCATACACAAACTGGCAGACTGACATGTGGTGGTGGTTATGGTTATGGTTGATTGACACTTAATGTTGTGCTTTTGTTCTGTGCATCTCATCACAGGTGTGCGATTGGGCAGTTCAGGCTTTTTTCTATATATTAATCCAAGTTTCATGTTTCTGTTGCTTCACAGTTTGCCAAAAGAAAAAAAAATATTTATTTATTTATTTAATGCAACAAAGAACCAAACAGGTTTTCGTGCATGGTCATAATGGTGTTTGAACTGTTAATGCTTACATCAAAGTATCAACCCATATCCTGGCTTTTTAACTGTTATTTCTTATTTTTACTGAGAATTGGCTAGTGCATCTCAATTTCTGTAAAGTGGAGCCCTGAATACAAAATATGATTCATGGTTTCAGTCCCCGCTCTCATCTGTAACCCGTGTGGTAAGTACATTTCTAATTTTAGTCTTTATTGAAGCGGGGAAATTTTCTTTTATTTGCATTTATTTATGTCTATATAGATATTTTTTCCCTTTTTTCTTTTTCTTTTCCTCAAAAATCTGGATTTTAAGTACTTGATCAAAATATGGTTTGCCAAGGATATGAGCCTATTAAGGAAATCTATGAATTAGACGGAGGTGCACTGTAGACAGTTGCCTTTGTACAATATCTTTTGTCCTTTCTGATTGGGTTTTTATTTATTTATTTATTTGTTTGTTTCCTTTCTGATCACACTGAGATGCAGAGCTTTGGTATGTGGGTTTAATGATGTACTGGAATACATATCGCAGGTGGAGGCTTTACAGATAGCATTATACATTAATGCAATTTTCCATTCTATGTGTTAGGAACCTTCGCCGGATCCGAAAGTGCCAGCGAGGGCAGGACGCGCAGATGAGGGAGGCGAAGGAGGCCGCTAAGAAATCCGCAGACACGTCAGAGGACCCCAAGATGGAATGCATGTTCAAGCTCAACAACTATAAGATGGTCTATGTCTTCAAATCCGAGGATTACATGTATAGACGCACAGCACTGTCAAGAGCCCACCAGGTATGTCATATAAATAAACTAATAACTCAATAATAATTTAATTTAGGCTGGTCCCGACTGAAGATAAGATCCTGATTCATTAATACATATTTATTTATTGACCTGTCGGTCGATTTAAATTTGATAAAACATGGCAACTTTAATATTAAATATGAATTCATCCTGTTTGTCATGTGACCTGTTTTGATTGTGTTGTCTGGCTTAAATTATTGCATCAGTGTTGCATCAAAGTTAATAAAACAAAAAAAAAAAAACACTACTATTAATATAGTAATATTAATATAATAATAATAATGATTTACAATGTAAAGACTGCTTTACAGAGTAAACTTTGGCCATTTTATTATGAGCTGTAAAAGATGTTAATGATGATTTAATAATGCTACTACAAGAATTATCAAACTATTGAAATATCAGTATCCTGTATCAGTATGAAATGTGAATTTGATATATATATATCGAAAATATCAAATATCGAAAATATCGAAAATATCAAATATGGGGATATTATGTTTGGTGATACTGTATCAACTCTTAAAAACACAGTATTGACACACAGATTCTCGGCACACAGTGAATCATTGTGTGTTGTGTTTAAGCCTCTGACCACTAGATGGCAGTGTTGTAATCCATTTTCAGCTCCACTCCAACATTAACAAGCAGCACAAGGGTGCAGGCCTATTGTAAGCATTAAAAAACCTGTTCATATAGTGGTGTGTTTTAATAGTAGGATTAGAAAAATCTCAATATATCACTTTGCTGGCAGTATCGCAATATATTGTAATATATTGAATCGTGACCACTGTATCACGATACGTATTGTATCGCCAGGTTCTTGCCAATACACAGCCCTATATATATATATAGTTGTTGTTGTTGTTTATTTATAATTTTGTGCTTCTCTGTGCTGGTACCACATAACCTGCCATGCTGAAATGGAACATTACTGGACGTACAAGTCCAGTACTATACAGAGCCTCTGCTGGTAGATCTAGTCCAGCTTGAATAGTTCTCAAATCTGTTATCAGCCTGAACACGCTAACCAGTTAACACGCTTGTCCTTCTCTTCAGTCCCACCAGCAAGTTAGCACTCGCCTTCATCAGCGTTTCCAGACATGGCTGGACACATGGAGAAAGGCCCACGTGACCAGCGACATGTCCACCGATAACCAGCGGTGGCTGATGGGAGCCTGCCAGGAGGGGCTGCGGCCCTGTAAGACCAACTGCGAGCCCAGCGTCCTCCACTTTCAGCCCATCAACAGATACAGGGTTCTGTACAGCGCCACTTCATAACACTGCACTCTCCGGGGTGATGTTCTTCTTCCGGAAGGGTGATATATTTCTTTTTAACTTTTTAAGCCGAAGAAGAAGAAGAAACGATATCTGACTAAAGCAGCACTGAAATTTAATGCTGGTTGCCATGGAGCTCTTTGCTGATTCCTTGCTCTTATCCATTTTTTTATCTTTTTAAACTTTTAGATGGGGAACTTCTTTCCTTGAACTTGTTGCCAAGTTGGCTTGCCTTCCTGATTATTCAATCATGATGGAGCAAAAAAAAAAAGCAAAGAAAAAAGACTCCAGTGTTTTTATTTTATTATTTTATTATTTCCTAATTGCACAGTCTTTTTTTGTGTAACTGCCCAGACGATAATCGACGTGTGGAACTGAAAAACTTTGCTTACAGGTCAATGTTATTTCTCTCTCTCTCTTTTTAAATCTTATTTTATTTTTATTTTATTTTTCATTGTTGTCGTAGTCAATTAGCAGTATGAACTTCTTGTTGTTATAGTTGTTGTTGTTGTTATTGTTGTTTGATTCAGTGTTAACCACGTTCTTATAAACACTATCAATAACGACAGCCAGGTCCTCCTCCTTGTAGAATAAATAGGCATGCAGCTGTGCCTGGCCTGATGTTGTGAATTAGTGCAGGCTCTCACTGTCTGTGCTGTTAAATATTTATAAAACCCCATGAGAAAGGCAATTATGCATTAATGGTTACTTACAATACCAGCTTCATCGAGAAACAGAAGGACGAGAGCAACCACAGAGTCTGAGATGATGTAAATAATTTGTGTATATAGATTCCAGACTGTTTATATTCTAAAAACATTAAAACCTACTTCACCTTTTAGACTTTTATCCTAGCAGAGGTGACTAATGCTGGTCTGTATATTGTAAACGATCACCTTTTTTACCAAAGGGAGTTATTGCTATCATTAGTTTTTCTTTTCTCCTCTTTTTTTTGGATCCTATCTCATCATTTTTGCGTCTGTGACTTGTCTGAGACTTTTAAAGAAGGTTCTGTCGAGACACATTTGAAGAGTTTTGTACTCAAAACGTTTGTGACACTGCCCGTGCTCCTGTATTACTGAGTAGAGCTTAGAAACAGTCCACTGTTATTGTCCTGTTTTTGCCTCCCGACTAGTGCTTATATGGAAAAAAACAAAAGAAAAGAAGTCATGACTTTTTTTTTTTTTTTTTTTTTTTTTTTTAATAAAGTTGGGCCGTGTTTTGTTTTGCGCACCAAGCGTCGCTAAAACTGCTGAAGAAGTACGTAAAAGCATATTCGACAAAAAGACAATGATGGCATGTTTCTATGTTCTCATGTACAGTCTTTTGTATTATCCATCATGGTTTTAAAGATTGAAATAAAACAAAGTTGTAGTAGATTAAGCTGATCTCTCCTGTGTACTCCTGTGTTTGAATTCACAGCAAGCGCTGAAGGTCGTCCCTCTGTCTCGTAAGGTTTTATTGTGTTATAACTATTGGGGGTCCGTGTGTCCAAGGACTACTGATGAAAAGTGGGGACTTAAAAGCATCTGGATTCCTCACTGCAGCTCTACTAAAGCAGCTTATCAGAGTCCCAGAGTTAGTTTAGTTGCTATAACAAGATAAAAGTCATGCAGTCAGCAAATGTTTGGCTCCACATGGGGAAATAGATTTCTATGATTGGCCCGAATGTGTGTGTGATTTGCATAAATGGTAGTGAGGTACAAGTGACAGCAGAGGGAGCATTTGAGCAGTTTCATTGGCCCTGATGTAATGTGCTGCAGCATATCATTTGTAACGTGCAGTGTTTAGATGACTTTATTACATTTCTGTTGGTGTTAGGAAAGCCAGTGTGATTACTGTGCTTAATTTGTGGAATGTAAACATGTAGACCCTTCTTTACCTGCACTGTGGAGTTTCTAGTTTATTAGCTAAACCAAACTTGTACCAATAACGATATCAGTTGGCCACTGGATTAGAAATATCTGTTAAGAGTATAGGATGCGCTCCAATAGGATACTCTGTATCGGCCTGATATGATCCACTAGCTTAAACTATGGAGTAAATGCTAAACAAGACTTTACACAAAGTTTAAATGGAGCGCTGGAGTACTGCTCTCTAATGAAACCATTGGCGTACGCAGTTGTGTGCAGTTTAAGCTGGTAAATCAAGATGGTAATTGCGTATAAGTCATTCATTGTTTAGGAGATATTTGATATAAGATCTGTAATGTAATGTTTCAGCTCTCTTTCAGATTTTCAAGCAAATCCACAGGGCTGTTTTTCCACACCTTCAAAGCTCGGTCTTCGAAGTAGGTTGCATTTTCTGCTTCTCACAACGCAAGTAATCTCAAATGCTTGTTGAGATCCAGGGTGGGGTGTTCTATCATTTCATCCTACTCTTCGATCGATCATCCCAAGACTTACTGCACATGCGCACAAGATTTCGATGGTTGGCGCGTATGTGCATAATTTTATCCTTGTGTTTTAGAATGTTTTAACGTCTTTTTAATGTTAATTGTTTTCTTTAATCTTGCTGTGGAAATTTAGCCTAATGTTACTGTCTGAGTGTTCAAAAAGCATTCGTGGCAGCTCATAATCATTGACAAAATAGCAGGAGGTACTGTTTTATGACCATATTTACACTATCAAATAATACACCTGTGGCTTTAATGCACTTGCAGTGCAGTGCATTTCGTAGGACGTTTCGACTAGGTAGGACAAATCGAACACCGGACTTAGAGGTGGTCAGTCCTTGGCGGACCAACGCCAACAGTGACTCGAAATCTGCAAGCTGGACCAAGAAGGTAAGAGTGTCTACTAGAGTGGACAGTGAGTGGACACAGTGTTTAAAAACTCCAGCAGCACTGCCACACCAACACACCTCCACCCTGTCAGTGTCACTGCAGTGCTAAGAATGAACCACCACCCAAATAATATCAGCTCAGGGTAATGTGGGGTGGGTAATAAAGAGAATGTAGAGAAACAAATGAACTACAGTCTGTAATTGTAGAAGAACAAGGTGCTCCTGTAAGTGGAGCTGATAAAATAGACAGTATATATGATTAGTTCAGGTCAGTGATGAGAGCAATGAATAGCAACGATGGCGGCTTTAGTAGAATGTGTTGTCATGGTAACAAACTAGGAGGGTTTGGGTTAGCTAACGTTTGTATTCACTTTAGTTACTCTGAAACGTAAAGTTACATTACTCTCTGAAGACTGCTACTACACTACATGCTTAAAAAATAAAATATAATAAATAAATTAAATAAACGAATGAATATATAAATAGACATCATCGTTAGAAGTGCTGTCAGTAGTGCAGTAATGTTCCAGAGGGTGCTGTTTGGGACACAGCCTTACTGTTTAACTTTAATGTTAGTCTTGTCTAGTCAGGAAATATATATATATATATATATATATATATATATATATATATATATATATATATAACATTTTTTTGTCATTTCATTTCAACAATATGCCACCAAAGAAAATAATATTTTTTTGTTTATATATCGTCGCTGTCCAATGAAAAACAAGTATATCCAAAATCGTAACTTTCAATGTAAGTTAATGGAACCAGATTTTTTTTCCAAGTTAATATGGGGCATTTCTATTGGTCCACTCAACGTGAAATTCCCACACTACGTAAACGACATCTGTCATGTTCAAATGGAGCAGTAAAATAAATTGGACAGCGACGATATGTATATTATCTAGAGATAAAAGGATCGATCTGCTATGTATCGGTATCGGCCAATTTTTAATCAAAATATGTGACCGATGATCGAGCGATATTTCTCCAATTTAGCCGATCTCGAGAGCCGATCGATGGCGGTAAACAAATGAGCCTAATTTCTGTATTTCCAGCCAGTGTTTCATCCAGAAAGAGGAGACCTCCATGAAACCCACTCCCTGCAATTCCTATCTGAACCACTAGGTGGAAATACATACTCTTTCATTTTCCACAAACTGACTAAAGCAGCGGCCTCGTGAGAAAGTACGCACTTATAAAAAAGAAAGCATGTCATCCGTCTGGCAGTGTTTACCGTATGTGACGCAGACTCATTCAGGACGTTTTTAAAATGTGTAAAATGTGCGTGTCTAGTGGGAACCAAAGACATTAACTCTACTAATCTGATACAACACTGCACGCAGCTGAATACAGTGAGTATCAGCAAACAGCAGAGCTAGCACACACAGCTAGCACAAAACAAACCACCCAGAACACCATACAGACCAGATCTGACCGGTACAAACAGAACAGCAGCAACAATTCAATATCTACATTTTATGATTACAGATTGTCGTTTAAAATAACAAGAGTCTGCGTTTAATGACAGTTTTTACTGCATTTATTTGCTTTTTTAGTTTTAAATTGAGGATCTAAATTTAATAATTGCAGTATTGGGGATATTTGTTTGATTTACTTTGTTTATTTACTGTTAATTTTGTTCAAAATATTATACGGTTTCATATGAGCTCGTTAAAAATGGTAAAAACCCAGCTTCGACCATGTTTCATGACTTGCGCTAATAACTACATGTAGCCCTGCTGTGGCGTATACCCCGCCCTCGACCGGTATCGGCTATCGGCCGATCGTGCTGAAAGGTGATCGGCGATCGGAATCGGCCTCAAAAACACTGATCAGTCCATCTCTAATATCATCCAGACATTGCATGTATAATTTAAACGTTTTCTGACAACAGTACTGTGGAGTATCTTGTTCAGTTTGTAAAGTATTGTTTAATTGGATTTATCTAATAATAAACAGAGGTACAGATAATGTTGTATTTTGTTTATTTATTTGAAATTTACTGTAATTCCACACATGTTGTTTACGTCACTAGACACACAGTGATTTACTACCTCACCTTCAGTTATATTAATATTAATAATATTTTAGGGGATATGGTGGTCTTTAATTCATATTGAAAACATGTCCCCCCAATGTCAAACCCGCTGCTACGGCCTTGCTGCTCTGTGATGACCTGCCCAGCCAGTACAAGAAGGGGCTTAGAAGATAAACCAATGTATGAACTCTGTCTGAGACCTGGTCTGCAGTATAAAGTAACTAGAGTGAGATTCAAGTCATGGAGACACACAAGGCAGCACTGGTTGCGTATTCACTGAAAGTTCTGAGACACAAACAGACTTTGTGTCTCAGTAGTGGTTGATGTTATTGCACATTACACAGCTAGGAGCCCACAGATCTCGGCTCGGTCCATTGTTGGCTTCTCTCTGTGGTGGAACAGCTGAAAGAGGCGCGTTCGCGCTCAGCCTCAGCTGAAAAATGGACGCTGTCGGGGAAAGGAGTGGTTTCTTACAAATGAAGTCTGGAAACCCGAGGCCTTTCTGCTGGGTTACCCTGAGCAACACTTCATTAGCTGCTAGAGTTTGTCCTCTGGTGAGAAAGAAGCTGTAGAGCTTAAGAGTTGTTCTCATGTTCTTCTTGATCATGTCAACGCCGCGCTAAGTGTTGTGATTAGGCCCCCCTTCAACTCTCTGTGATGAGAGCTGGATGACTTCATGCGAACGGGATTCCGCAGCGATACAGCTCTCGCTCTCAGTGGTGAAAACCGGGAGGGAAAGAAAATGTTTTGAGATGAACGGATCGAGTTCTTGCTCCAAACAGATGTTTTAAGGTTTGCTAGCGTCTTAATGTTTTTCCTAGAATATGGTGCAGCACTCCAAACCAATCTCAGATGGGACCAGACTGGGATTTAACTCACACCCTAGTATGTGTGATGTAATTGTAACCATGACAAGAAACTTAGAGAGAGCGAGAGCAGCTGTTTCACTGTTTGTTCACTGATTTTCTGCTCTGCTGATGATTTCAGGTTTAATCTCGCTTGTAAACGTTTGCTTATTTTAAAGGACCCCCACTTAAGCCACCCCACATCACTGCCTCCAGAAGCTAGTACAGTGGGAACTATGCATGGTGATTGCATCACTTCATGCTCTTCCCTTTTTACTCCTTACAGCCATTTCACATATAGATGCACTTAGTAGTTCGGTGGGCCGGTTGGAAGGGAAAAATAAGTTTGACACTTATCTGTCAATGATCTAAACTTCATCTTGCATTCACTCTCCATTCATCTATGTATTCATTTCTCTATTCATCTGACAGCACAGCCCCTACATCGCAGTAGATTAAGTGGGTTCACGACTGGAGCAGTAAAATTAAATGTCGGTGGTGATGCAGGGCAGAAAGAGGCCAGGTGGAACTGAAAAGGACAGGTTTATAAAAAAAATAAAAAAATAAAAAAAAAGGAATGTGTTGGAAGGCAAATGTGTGAAATGAACAGACCTGTGTTCTGGAGGACAGACCCCCACTACAGCTTAGCATAGTTTATTTTGTAGAGCCCAATACACACCATTAATCACAGATATCCAGTTTCAAACTGAAAATAATAAACATAATTTAGAAGTGTAGCATATTAATAGCCGAGCTTATTAATGGAATGTTTTTGTAGCATCGGAGCAGCAAACCCCGTCCGACACTACTGATAAACCTCAAGGAGGCCATGTTTACTGAAGGGACAGGTAGAGGATGGTCTAACAGAGTTATTTAAACTTAGTATAATAACTAAGATAGTTATTTGTAATGTAAAATATAACATAGAGAATAGACGTGATGTGTTAAATTGTGTTAATGTTAATGTATAGAGAAGGAAATTCTCATGTCTATAGACACCATTATTAATAAGTTGAGAAACCAGTGCACTGCTTAGGAGGCTGTTGATGCTGTAGGTAGCTACTAAACATACGTGTAGTGAAGCTACTTAAGAGTTTAGTGTAAATCTAACAATAGAGCTCCTCTCTGTTGGAAATAAAATGTAACCTTAATTTTAAATTATTTCAATTTCCTGTACAAAGATCAATACGTTTTCATCTTTATCACATTTTTACCTTTTAAATCTTTATCTGATTTAAATTTTAATTAAACACGTTTAAGTGTAGTGTTTTCTGTGAACTTACCAACACATACCTGAACTTATACCCAGTAGAAAGACATTGTAAGCGGTAGCTGCTATTTTATTTATTCAAATTCCTCCTCCATGGAAAAAGTGGGCCGGATTTGGGCATGAAACTCCCGGGCTGAAATAGGGACCCACTCCGGCACTGGTCAAGACCCTCACGGGATCACTGCAGAGCATTATTTGGGTGGTGGATCATTCTCAACACTCGTCATGGTGCTGCTGGGGTTTTTAAACACCTGCTGGACTGAGAATAGTCCACCAACCACAACTATCCAGCCAACAGCGCCTGTGGGCAACATCCTATGACCACCGATGAAGGACTAGAGGAACACAAACTGTGCATCAGCTGATGAGCTATCATCTCTGACTTTACATCTACAAGGTGTATTGGCAAGGTAGGAGTGTCTAATATAGTTAACACCAGTAGAACCATGGCGTCAGTGTCCGTGTAGAAAACCTACGAATGTAGATAAATATAGTTGAGTTTGAAATATAGTCATTGAAATGTATTACTATTAGAACTAGTTTTGGTACATAGAACCACAGAAATGAGCTGAGCTGCTACAGTCTATCCTCTCATCTGCTACTCTGGGAAGGTATCTACAGAAATAGGCAATATCATAGTCATCATTTAGCTATTTGTGTTTAGCGCACAAAAGCAACACGAAGCTGATTTGAATAAAGAGCCCATGATTATTCAAACGACAACCTGCTATTATCACTCTGTGATCACTCCATATGATTATATATCACTCCTGTGATTTATATCTATACGCTAAAGGGCACTAATGATACTGCTGTGAAATAAATGTGAGCCCACATTGGTAAGATATCTCTGCAGAGGCTTTAATTCCTGAAGGCAAGTACAAAGCATGTAAACATGGAATTAGAAACAGGATGACGATATGTGACATGTTTTAGTATAAAGATAGTTTTCCACGGAGCGTTCTATTTTTTAAGCTTTGCTTTATCTCTACTTTATACAACTGTCTATGTGGCCTATAGCAAATACTGCCGCTCTATGCGTTGAAGACGTACGACGTACCAGTTCCAACCACATCATCTCACAGGTAACTACACATGGAAACGTAAAGCCCAGTAATGTAAAGTGTAAATGAAGTGTTACTCCTGCACGGCTGTAAGTGTCGGCTGATCTTCCCATCTGTTCCTCGCGGAGCTCATTCTCGTACGTAAATCCTCGTGCACACCACGTCGTCAGCTCCGAAAACCTATAAAATGAAGCGGAGAGAGAAATGTTTGCTTTTAATGCTATGGAAAGATAAGCTTTTCCCATGTGATCCTTCTCTCGCTGATGTATGAGGGAAGAGAAGGTTTTTCATGGAATGCTTTGAATCAAGACCTCCAGACTTCAGAGAAGCTTCTTCCCACATGCCATCACACTCCTGAACAGCTGAACATTAATAGTACTACATTCTGAATTCAGTCTACTACATACATACATCTATATCCAGATGTTCTCTCACTCTTCTTTCTCTGTACAGTCTACTACATACATACATCCATATCCAGATGTTCTCTCACTCTAATTTCTCTGTACAGTCTACTGAATACATACATACATATCCAGATGTTCTCTCACTCTAATTTCCCTGTAGTCTACTACATACATACATACATATCCAGATGTTCCCTCACTCTTCTTTCCCTGTACAGTCTACTACATACATACATCTATATCCAGATGTTCTCTCACTCTTCTTTCTCTGTACAGTCTACAACATACATACATCCATATCCAGATGTTCTCTCTCTTTTTTCTCTGTACAGTCTACTACATACATACATCTATATCCAGATGTTCTCTCACTCTTCTTTCTCTGTACAGTCTACTACATACATACATCTATATCCAGATGTTCTCTCACTCTTCTTTCTCTTTACTGCACTTTTCTTTATCTGATAGAGTCTCAGAACACTCTGTACCACCGTCTCTACCAGTGACTCTTCTGTTCTCCATACTTATATCTATTTAATTCAGTCTGCACGGTCCTTCACTGCTGCACTCCGCACTTTACTCTATATATACATACTTGGCAAAAAAATTCCGATTCTGATCTGATCTGATTCTGAAATGAGAACAAAAGCACACTTACTGTTAAGGGGGTAACTATATTGTCGCTGTCCATAGTGATTAACCCTCATAATTATGTTAAAACAATTACATTTATAATGTTATGGGTTAAACTAACCTGCACAGAAACAAGAAAAGAGTCAAAAGTTTAAAAAAAAGTTGAAATATGAAACATGGTGTATATACCATACCACATATATATTATTTAAAAAACTATTTACTAAACTCTTCTTCAGAGAAGGCAACCAGTATTGCAGACAACTCAAAGTGGAAACATAATAGGAGGGTTAAAATACTTCAAATACTTTTTTTGCTTAGGGTGACCAGATGTCCACTAATTTTCTGTCCAGGAAATACATCATGTTGTCACAATGTTGTCTACTTTCCTACAACATTGCTACAACGTTATGAAAAGGTGGTGCTCTTCATTTTGTCACAACGTTGTCACAACATCACTAATAAATAACACTGTTTTATAGTATTATTACGACTTGTTGGCACCTTTACCAAATACCGAGTTCCAAGCAAACATAATGAAACCTATGAAGGATTCTGGTGAGTTGTCAAATAACGTTGTCACAACTTTCTGAGGAAATGCATTTAAACATTGCTCTGGGCACCATAACAGTACGTTGTCACAACATAACTGTGTTTGCATGCCGGGGACAGTCCGTGTTTTTGGTGACCTGTCCTCAACCTGACCTGACCCTGGAAACGTTCCCGGTTTTAAGTGTTAATTAAAAGCATACTGGAAAGTGGTAAGAAAGACCCGGCTGCAAAGGAGATGGATAGGCGTCTTGCGTTATGCTTGTATTGACCAATAGAGGGGGCTGCTGCTTTCTGCTAACCACTTACTAAATTCTACCATTTGCTGACCTAGTTTTAGAGAACACTACTCAAGTGAGTCCACAACATCATCACTAAAGTATTTTCAAGACACAAGGCAACCCATGATTTAAAAGCAGCGGTGGCTTTCTGGGCCTGATTCATACTACCAGGTAATGGGGTGGATCTGATTTGTATTGGCGTATAGTCTACATGAATGTAGCTACAATGTCGTCTACAAATAGCCCTTCTTTTTTTTTAGCTGTCCATATATAACATGTGGCATAGCAGTCATCTCTGTCTCTCCAGAACAGCCATCGAATCTTTTGTGGTAAACGTATTTCTGTCTCATTCGTGCCTAAACCACATGATTTTTTAAGACACTTTTACTTTCTAAAAAGCAAGGTTGCTCAGTCAGTGTCAAAAGTATTCGCATTCATTACTCAGGTAGAAGTATAGATACTGCGGTTAAAAAATACTTCTGTAGAAGTTGAAGTATCAACTCAAGCTTTTTACTCCAGTAAAAGTGTAAAAGTATTGCTTTTAAAACTACTTAATGTATAAAAGTAAAAAGTAATCTGAGGGGAAAAAAATGACATTAAGGACAAAACCTTAGGTTGCACCACAGGGGCCTACAGTGCACTTGCCCACCTCCCCAAAAACATTCTTCTAAAAGTCATAATGACTATAATGTTATATTAAAATGTTAATGTTGATAAATTTGGGATGCGCCAGGCTTCCTGTTTCAGCCGCATATACGCCCATTGAAAATGAATGTAGTTTAGTACAATGTAAATATATTAAAGAAGCATATCTGTGTACTACTGAACATTAACATGTGTTTCATGGAGCAGACAATATAATGACTAGTGGCAAAAAGGCATGTTATCAATAACCTTTACTGGAATGTAAATGTACATAAATGAAAACAAGCTGAAAATGAGACTATTTTTAAAATGTAAGGGGTAGAAAGTACAGATAATGGAGTGTAAATGCAAGGAGTAGAAAGTACTGATAATGGAGTGTAAATGTAAGGAGTAGAAAGTACTGATAATGGAGTGTAAATGTAAAGAGTAGAAAGTACTGATAACAGGGTGTAAATGTAAGGAGTAGAAAGTACTGATAATGGAGTGTAAATGTAAGGAGTAGAAAGTACAGATAATGGAGTGTAAATGTAAGGAGTAGAAAGTACTGATAATGGAGTGTAAATGTAAGGAGTAGAAAGTACTGATAACAGGGTGTAAATGTAAGGAGTAGAAAGTACTGATAATGGAGTGTAAATGTAAGGAGTAGAAAGTACAGATAATGGAGTGTAAATGTAAGGAGTAGAAAGTACTGATAATGGAGTGTAAATGTAAGGAGTAGAAAGTACAGATAATGGAGTGTAAATGTAAGGAGTAGAAAGTACTGATAATGGAGTGTAAATGTAAGGAGTAGAAAGTACTGATAATGGAGTGTAAATGTAAGGAGTAGAAAGTACTGATAATGGAGTGTAAATGTAAGGAGTAGAAAGTACAGATAATGGAGTGTAAATGTAAGGAGTAGAAAGTACTGATAATGGAGTGTAAATGTAAGGAGTAGAAAGTACTGATAATGGAGTGTAAATGTAAGGAGTAGAAAGTACTGATAATGGAGTGTAAATGTAAGGAGTAGAAAGTACTGATAATGGAGTGTAAATGTAAGCAGTAGAAAGTACTGATAATGGAGTGTAAATGTAAGGAGTAGAAAGTACTGATAATGGAGTGTAAATGTAAGGAGTAGAAAGTACAGATAATGGAGTGTAAATGTAAGGAGTAGAAGGAAGAGATAATGGAGTGTAAATGTAAGGAGTAGAAAGTACAGATAATGGAGTGTAAATGTAAGGAGTAGAAAGTACAGATAATGGAGTGTAAATGTAAGGAGTAGAAAGTACAGATAATGGAGTGTAAATGTAAGGAGTAGAAAGTACAGATAATGGAGTGTAAATGTAAGGAGTAGAAGGAAGAGATAATGGAGTGTAAATGTAAGGAGTAGAAAGTACAGATAATGGAGTGTAAATGTAAGGAGTAGAAAGTACTGATAATGGAGTGTAAATGTAAGGAGTAGAAAGTACTGATAATGGAGTGTAAATGTAAGCAGTAGAAAGTACTGATAATGGAGTGTAAATGTAAGGAGTAGAAAGTACTGATAATGGAGTGTAAATGTAAGGAGTAGAAAGTACAGATAATGGAGTGTAAATGTAAGGAGTAGAAGGAAGAGATAATGGAGTGTAAATGTAAGGAATAGAAGGAAGAGATAATGGAGTGTAAATGTAAGGAGTAGAAAGTACAGATAATGGAGTGTAAATGTAAGGAGTAGAAAGTACAGATAATGGAGTGTAAATGTAAGGAGTAGAAGGAAGAGATAATGGAGTGTAAATGTAAGGAGTAGAAAGTACAGATAATGGAGTGTAAATGTAAGGAGTAGAAAGTACAGATAATGGAGTGTAAATGTAAGGAGTAGAAGGAAGAGATAATGGAGTGTAAATGTAAGGAGTAGAAAGTACAGATAATGGAGTGTAAATGTAAGGAGTAGAAAGTACAGATAATGGAGTGTAAATGTAAGGAGTAGAAGGAAGAGATAATGGAGTGTAAATGTAAGGAGTAGAAAGTACAGATAATGGAGTGTAAATGTAAGGAGTAGAAAGTACAGATAATGGAGTGTAAATGTAAGGAGTAGAAGGAAGAGATAATGGAGTGTAAATGTAAGGAGTAGAAAGTACAGATAATGGAGTGTAAATGTAAGGAGTAGAAGGAAGAGATAATGGAGTGTAAATGTAAGGAGTAGAAAGTACAGATAATGGAGTGTAAATGTAAGGAGTAGAAAGTACAGATAATGGAGTGTAAATGTAAGGAGTAGAAAGTACAGATAATGGAGTGTAAATGTAAGGAGTAGAAAGTACAGATAATGGAGTGTAAATGTAAGGAGTAGAAGGAAGAGATAATGGAGTGTAAATGTAAGGAGTAGAAAGTACAGATAATGGAGTGTAAATGTAAGGAGTAGAAGGAAGAGATAATGGAGTGTAAATGTAAGGAGTAGAAAGTAACTGATAACTGGATACATATAATAATATGTTGACTACTGAACTGGAGATGTCACTGGATTTAAATTCAGAAATCTGATCAACATATTTTTGGTGCATATCCAAAATTTACAGAATCTTACAAACTCATCGACTGACTGAAGGGACCGAGCTGCATTGTGGGCAGCTTCCTTGATTTACGTCCTTAATGTACTTGATTTACTTGACATATCTTTTGAGACCACTTCACATTAAGACTGTAGAAAAGACTTTATAATTGTTTTCAGTGCTTACCAATTAAATCCCAGAACACAAAGAAACTTATAGCAGGTATAACACATACCGTGAGCTGTTCTATCAGATGAATATGAATATCTGATGGCTGACAGATTCAGTGCTGACTGATGAAGATAAGTAACCTGTATGACCTGAGGTTTAACAGTGGAGATGAACGTGGACTCACTATTTGGCAAGCCACAAGTCTCTTTTGCCCTTTTTTAAATTAATGCATTATTAACTGCTTATTAATGATTTTTTTGGTGGCGTTATGACCTTAATAATAAACAATAACCAATAAACTCATTTAAAACCAGTCATAAACTTTATAAGAGTAGTCTACTGGTTAAGCAGCATTATAATTATTACTAGTGGTAGAAGCATTAATCATAATTGTTATTATTATCCATCCATCCATTATCTGCCGCTTAATCCTGCTAGTTGGGGTCACGGGGGGGCTGGAGCCAATCCCGGCGTCATCGGGCGAAGGCGGGGTACACCCGGAGGAAACCCACTCAAGCACAGGGAGAACATGCAAACTCCACAGAGAGCGGCCCGGACTGGAAATGGAACCCGGATCACCTTGCTGTGAGGCGACAGTGCTAACCACTACACCACCGTGCCGCCTGTAGTAGTAGTAGTAGTAGTAGTAGTAGTAGTAGTAGTAGTAGTAGTAGTAGTAGTAGTAGTAGTAGTAGTAGTAGTAGTAGTAGTAGTAGTAGTAGTAGTAGTAGTAGTAGTAGTACCCCTAAAAGTCTAATATAATTAAAAGAGCTCTATTTTGCTTGACTGCCCTGCATTTAAATGACAGGCCACACTGAAACACTCCTTATAACTGCACCATGAATGGACGGAGCTAAAATGCTGTAGGCCCATATGTGTATGTAAAACCACTTTTGTGACATCGTACAAACAATGAAATGTTAAAGGGTTGTTTTTGCAGCTTCATTTTCGTGTTTAAACACAGAACTGATATACATTCGATATCATACCCGAATCCATCCTTTAATACGCTTCACATAACACCAACAGTTCCCACCATAAGTGTCTATAATATTCTGTGTTGAGGTCTGTTGCTGCACTCCACCACACAATCTCATATTTGATCTTATATCAAGCTCAGAACCGCGACTACATACAGTCTGAGAGATGAACTGTCAGTCACGTCAGTGCGAGAGGAGAGGAAGAGTGGGTTGGTTTGACAGCTCGTTGCTGGCCTGCCATATTTATTGAAGTTTGAAAAGCACAGCAGGACAGAAACGGGGCGGCTGTCAGCGCCAAACGCCATCTGCGTCCCAGAGCAGGAAGAGAGGGCTGGCCCACCTCGCGCGCTCTTTAAAGGATTGGTGTTAAGACAGGCCATCTGCCCGGTGCGGCGGTGTCCTGGGACACATTAGCGAGAGGAGTGTCAGGGCCCTCCACGTCGCTAGCATTCCCCCACGTAACATGATCAATGAGGCCCATTAGTGCAGCCTGGGCTGGGTCAATGCGAGGAGCTCAGGGTGGCAGCTTTACTGGAACACATTCATCCAAATGAGGACGCACATATGAAAAGCCTCAGTGTCAAAATAACGCAGTTTGTCAGGCACTAAACTTGTCATAGATGAGTTGTTTGTGTTTAGGTCATGATGCAATGTCACAAGTATTTCAGACATATGCTGGCGACAGCATCTGTCCTGCTGTACACATCGGGTTTTGCGCTTTGTGGTTAGATTTTGGACCAAATGAACCCCAGAAAGAGCAGAAAGACATCATTAGTTCCTGCACTACTGAAGGCTGAATGCACTAAGAGGTTCCACTGCACTTCTAGATGTTCCTCAGTAATAAATAAATAGTAAATAAATCAGTAGTTTTGACACTGTATGCAGTGAAAAGCATGTTCTTACCATGAAAAGTTTTCATGAAGAGTCACATGCAGAAGTTTGGGCACCTCTGGTGAAATTACATATTTTGTAGAGGATCTGTTAACTGAAACACACTGTAGCAGATCCTCTACCAAGAACACACAGAATTGTACCACACTATAGGTTGAATTTAACATATTGGGGGAAAAATTAAACAAAACGTGGTGATGGAATGCTAGTGCGAACATTATTAGAATGTTTAAAGAGGCCATATCCTGCATTTTCTTATTTTCTGGCATTTTATTATGTTCACCTGAGGTTCCCTCATCAGCATACTTTCCTCCACCCAATCAGTCATAGATCCTTTATTTCCATTTGACCATTTTCCAACTTCAGGCTAAGTAGCATCAAAAACCAGGGGCACCCAAACCTTTGCATATGATTCTTCTGTAACCCTGAAGTTATAAAGAGTGCTTTAGCTTAAACACACCTTTGAGCAGGGTAGCCTTACAAATCAGGCACCGTACGAAACACAGCCTGTTGGTATGTGTCCACTGCACGCTTTGTTACATGTCCCGTGCGTCCTGTGTTTTTGTTCTATGTTTTGCTTTATGCACCTACAGCCAGAGAGAACGGTCTCCAGCCCAAAATCTAAAAATTCTCGAAGGCAGTCGAATACAGACATAACTCTCCAGCAAATATGATCAAATGATTGAAGAATAGAGGAAGGGAAGCATAAATACACGTACATGGCTCATACGCCCTGGCGTCGGAAGCTTCATTTCCCTGTCAGCTTGGAACTACTTTGATGTTGGCTGTGTGGATCACGATTTGTCTGGCAAACAGACGCCACTGACCTAAGGCTGTGCTCCAATCTGTCTTGGGAGTTGACAGTTGACTGTGGACTTGTAGCTACAGTATCTGCAGCATGTCTTTGGGCAAGTCTTATTAATGAGTCATAACACTGGCTGGGGAGGGGGTCTTCACTTTGCAATCCATTACATACATGAGATCACCAGTAGAGGGTTATTAGAGTGCTGTGTTCAGTGATTTGCTGTACGTTCATTAGAAACAGGAAAGCAATGCATTACTATACTACATTATTTAAATCCCCTTTCATTCCTACCCTGATCTATATAGTCTGATCTTTATTATACTAGGTATTCGCCAGTCTACACATGCAACATGAGCCAGTACATGGTAATAAATATCATGGCTGTCTGCCTGTTAATGGGAGTCCCCGCCCCCCATTATCTTATGGATATGACTGTGCATGTTGTGCATAAGCTGTGATACATTGAATGTACACATAAAATCATTTTTTTCTTTTGGTTGTACCTAAATTTGGCAGCAATTCTGCTGATCTAAAACATTTTAATCAATAAAGTAGATATTTGAAAGAAAGAAATGCAGTTTTTGACTTTATTTAGTGTAGTTTCAGTAAAAAGCTCCTGTGGTTTTAATGTTTTTGCACAAGCAAAATTGGAAAAAAAAAACCCTCTACTTAGATGATCACAGATACTTTGTGGAGAGAGGAACAGATTTGATGTCCCTCAGGGACTGGAAAGGCAGTAAAGGAGGAAATCCTCCTCTCCAGTAAAACTCTCCACTCGGTTATTAGTGCCATTTACTGTTGTCCATCTGGTCTATAAAACCAAACGGGCCAGATGTTTGCGAGATGCCGCATTCTTGTGATTCGGTCAGAAAAGCAATGAATGGGTGAAATCAGAGAAGTGTTTCTGATGGCCGCGAACGCTCAGAGCTGCATGGAATGCGCCTTAACCACTACCTTATGTTTGAGTCAAAGCTAAAAGCGCATGACTCGATTGGCCTTGAAGATCAAATGCTCGTGAGAAAAGGTTTGAAGAATCTCGCAGTATGAGGCGCAAGAAGCATGTATTTTGTTCAACACACCCAAAAAAAAAAGCCTGTGTGATTTTGTGATCACATTATAAATTGGTGATTTGTAAAACGGAATTTTACTGATTTATGTATAAGTAAATCATTAGGACGTGAAGTCGTTTAGACTGGTTTAAAGAAAAATGCACTGTTCTAGAGAAACAGAGTCTGAATTGTTCACGGTGGTGATAATAGGAACTTCCCTAAAATGCCTCAAATGTTCATAGAACTTTTGGGAGGCCAAGAGATTTCTTGGGCCAAGATTTTTTTGTAGCATCTTTACATTTTTAGCTATCATTTATCAAAGTATTACAGTTTCCTGTATTGTGCGAATGGTTATTATGGTTGTAGTGGATTTTTCCAGGACCAGTAATTCCCTTTGTGCTTGTCAACATATGCCGTGTTCTGTATATGCTGACGAAGACAAATGTCTGGAAAGTTTTAAGTTGTGCATTGAAAACTAATATATAAAGCTTATAAATTGATGAGTTTAAAAGCTGGGTTTTGTCTGCTTGGTATAGAGGCAGGTGTTTTTTTCATTCATTATAGGTAAGGGACATTCAACCATTTAGTCGGGCAAACTCAGGGAATTTGACATTTGACTCAAGTTGTTACATTGTTAAGCAGCCCCGGTTCTGGACCACTTTGTTTGGGGGGGGCAGTAAAACGTAAGGCGTGGGCATTTGATAGTCATATATTTGAAGCCAGAAAAAAAATCACGGCTTGATTTGTACATGAATGATGACAGCAGAACTAATGTTACTGGCTTAAATTAATAGATGAGATAAAGAATTAAAAATGTTGCATGTGCCTTTAAACTTAAACCAGAGTGATTGAAGAGTACATTTTGCTTAGGTAAAGTTAAAAAAGATGATCTAATTGTGATTAATTTAATAGAAGTAAATAGACACAGGCCGAGAATATAATACTCAAAAGTGGAAACAGGAAAAAGTGAGAATACTAATATGATTAGAAAATTACAATACAAGCCAATCAGAAATAAGCAAGGACATATCTTCACACTGCACAGCAAAATGCCTTTTTGTGATTGGTTTAGAGATAATAGCCATTGCTTTTATTGCAATAGGGGGGGCAAAGACAAAATCTGGGCAGGTAATGCCCCCTCAGCCAACAGTCCAACAGCACCATTAAACCTCATTCTTCATTTGTATGTTTAATTTTCTTAATTTAATTCTATTTGCATATTTCTTAAGTGATAAGTGATTTTTTAATGCTTTTTTTTCTTATTTCTTTATTTATGTAAAGCACTTTGTCACTGTGTATGAAAGGTGCTATACAAATAAACTCGCCTTGCCTTGCCTCAGCCCCCCCAAGTGCCGGCCCTGTTGTTAAGACTATGTTTTATGATATAATGATATAATGTTATTATATCAGACATATATAAGACAAAATAATATTTTTAAAAAAAGCACTTTTGTACTTTATTAATATTATAGAAGACGTGTTCTTTGGATAGTAAATATGGTTGTTTTCAAATTGTAAGTACAATCACCAATTTCACCTTAAACTGCTCCTAAGATCTTTGTTTTCATTGAAATGTGCATTTAAAAAACATTTAAAAAAAATCCCCTCAAAAGGCTGTTCAGATTCTGATAAATGAAGCTGAACGTCGACTGCAGCATGTCATTGGTTTCCATTTGTATGTACATTTGCATTTATATGCAAATTACCGTAACTCTCCTTCTGATGAAATGCTAGGAGAATAAAGGAGCAAGCTGAGCCAAAGAATGTATGTATTTCACACCGGCATGAATAAAGTACTTATATTGTGCCATTCATTTGACGTCTGTCTGTTAAGATTATATGCTATAAATATAAGAAGAGGCTGTATGTCTGTAGGAAGGTGGAGAACTTTGAGAACTTGGGCTGCAGTTCTGTACTTTAACAAACACATAGGGGACTGAAGAACAAGGAGGAGATGGGGATGTGATGGGGCGTGAAGACTTTGTCACGTGAAATGGAAGTTTGAGTTGTAAAATTTATAGGACTTTAGACTGGAAAAAGAAGCTCAGTCCACCTCCAAACGGCTATTTCATACCTCTGTATTCTGAACTGTGAACTGCACACAATGCTAAAGCTTTTGATCGTGTTAAAGGGAGGCTTCTCACCAGAATCAGCTCGTCTCCCCTCAGCTCTCGAGTCCAGTATGTCTTCGGGCCATTTCCATCCAAAAGGGTCTGCCTGCAGGTGATCTTATTCTCCGTCTCCCATGTGGCCAGACTCTGTGAAGAACTTTAGGTTAGCAGTGCTAGACAGAAATAATTTATTTGAGTTCAACAGACTGAGAAAAAGTCTGCTGTACGTTTTGCACAAGCCGGTGGAGGTGACCTTATTTGGCAACTCAACATAACATGCCATTAGACCGGGGGTGCCCAAACTTTTGCCCTGTATATAGGAATGCTGATCTCATGTCATTCAGAAAATTATTATTTATTTAATTAATGCAGAAACAAGGTTGGAAACTAGTCATATGACAATGAATTACACTTAATCTGTGAATCTCAGGGGAACAAATGAAGGATACAGCCTCTTTAAAAGATTATGATATCAGCATACTAATAATGCTTGCCCAGGCGTTCCATCAGGACATCAAAGACTTCAAAGCCATTGATCTGAAAGCGCGATTCATAGGAGTGCAGAGGAGAGGGCAGCGTCGCAGTTGACCCTGCTACATCATCACAGAGTGGCTGTGAGTCACCGCCATATTTCACCGCCCCATAAAGCTCCGGAGTGGCCCTGAGAGCCCCGCCTCGGGCCTCTGAACTTTCCACAGGCTGGACTCATCACTGCATGTGTTCCCAAACCCCATAACAACTGCTTATCTAGTAAGTAACACCACTTTATACTATATATATATATATATATATATATATATATATATATATATATATATATATATATATATATATTAATCATATAACACTAAGAATGTCTCACAACTTAGAATAAGTGCAATGAACGCACTTATTAGAAAAGCAGATGCTTATTCTGAGCTGCGACTGTTGTGATTTTTATGTAGCTATAAAAAAATCTGCGGTCATAGAGGTTAGCCTGTAAAACTGCCTACCACCGGTCAGACCACCATATGAAGATTTAGCCTGTGACCACCCTGTGTTTTCACAGCCACCTCCCACAAAATGAAGGCCTCTGAAAGGGAAATATTTGACCAGTGACACCAGCACTAATCACTTACGGCTTATGCGGTTTGGTCAGTAGCCAACAAGATATATTAAACATCAAGAACATTCGATGACGTGCAAGTACTGCACATATATGTCTATATCAAGAATGAACTAAGAGAGAGGAATCTAAAGTTCTAACAACGTTCAGTTGGAATTGGAGTGCATGTGGTAGGTAATCGATTTCTGATTCTTGAAAAATCCAACAAGCACATGCTTGCTACACTCACATGCAGACACTTCAACGACAATAACTACAGTTAATTGTAAGAAAGTCCAAAGAAAAACAAATGTCTCCAAAATGGCAACTTTACAGAAAAGGCCAAAAACTGTATTGACTTTCAATATAAGTGAATGCAACCAGATTTTTATCCAAGGTATTTTGAAGCATTTCTATTGGTCTCTGATATTAATTGAATTAAAAAGTAGAATGAATTAGTTCACTGAAAATACTGAATTTAAATGATTGAAATGTGTGTATAAGTATCAATAAAACAATAAATGAAACCACAAAAACTTTTAGGTCACATTTATGTTGATTTTTTTAGCTTTAAGCATAGAAAATGTTTTATTAGTGTCATAAAATATTGCTGTTGTCCAAAGAAAAACAAATATTACTGATATCATGGTGATCAGCAATTTATGTCATTTTACCATATTGTATATGTCTGGCTCCTATTTATCAATCAATCAATCAATCAACCTTTATTTAATCTCGGAAATACATTGAGGGATGACCCTCATTTTCAATGCAGCCGAGCATATACAGTTAAAGGGATTGAAAACAAAATGAGCAAAAATAATAAATTAAATACCAATTTTAAATAAACATTTAATATAGATGCATTAAAAATACAATGTAAAAAATGTTAGAAAATTATTATAAAAGAATATAAAAGAATATAAAATAAACATATTACATACACCAAGATAATAAAAAGTTGAAATGCTAATAAAAAAATACTCAATAAAACAATCACGATAAAAAAATGGATAATTATAATAATAAAAATACAAATAATAAATAAATAAATAAAAAGATAGTAATAAACTAAAATAAAAGTAAAATAAAACAAACGTAAAAAAACAAAATTAAATAAAAATAAAAATTAAATAAATAAATAATAATAATAATAATAAAAATAATAATAATAATAATAATAATAAGATAAAAATAAAATCCTAGTAGATTTATTCATTTAAAACAGTCACAGGCTTTCTGATGGTGATTAGAAACTAAAAGTTTAAAATGGTTTAGTGATCCCAGCGAGCTGAGCTTCAGAGTTTCCTGGAGAGAGTTCCAGCTCGCTGGTGCACTGTAGCTAAAAGCAGATTTTCCCAGTTCACTAAAAACTCTCGGTACCTGACAGGTGATCCAGCCACTAGAGCGAGTCTGATAATTATTGTTATTTATTGAAATCAGAGAAGAGATGTAAGCTGGCAAATGGCCGGAGAGTGATTTATAGATAAAAATAAGCCAATGAGCTTCTCTTCGTGCAGCTAGTGAGGACCAACCAACTCTATCATAGAGTCTGCAGTGGTGAGTACTGTAAGGGTCTCCAGTTATAAATCTCAGAGCAGAGTGATAGATTGAATCTAGCGGTTTGAGGGCACTGGCGGACGCTTTATTATAAATTACATCGCCGTAGTCCAGGACTGCAAGTATGGTTGCCTCCACTATTCTTTTCCTAGCGTACGTGGGTAGACAGGATTTATTCCGATAAAGGAATCCGAGCTTCTGTCTGCACTTAATGGCGAGTTTGCTTATATGGGATTTAAAGGAGAGTTTTTCATCCAGCCAGATGCCAAGGTATTTGTATTCGCTGACTCGCTCGATGCTGGATCCTGTCAGGGTATTAATATTTATGGAATCTAAAACACTATCTGAAAATCTGGAAAACAACATGAATTTGGTTTTATTAGCATTTAAAACCAACTTAAGTTTATATAGAGCAGTCTGTAAAGAGTTAAAAGAATGTTGGAGTTTATCTAGTGCAGCGTGAGCTGAATCTGCTGAGCAGTATAAGATTGAATCATCTGCATAAAGGTGTAATTTGGAGTCTAAGGTAGAGACAGCAAGTTCATTGATAAAAATATTAAATAAAACTGGGCCCAGGATTGAGCCCTGAGGAACCCCTTTCGTTATAGGCTGAAGGTCAGATTTATGGTTACCGAGAGACACACATTGCTTCCTACCAGAAAGGTAATCCTGGGCCCACAGAACTGAATTACTGCTAAAACCAATCTTATGTAAGGAACCTGTTCTGATACTGACCAAAATATCTAGCCAAACAAAACTACTTTCAATCAAATTATAAATCAGGCAGAGAGCATGTAGCCAAAAATATGGGACACTAAATCAAGGTGTCTTTGGATTCAAATAAAAGCAAAGAAAATCTTTAAATATTTATTTCTTACTGCCATTAACTATAAATATGTTAGAGGTTTGCCAAAACTAATGTAGAAGGCAATGCTTTTTGCCATTTATACTACAAAATGTCTTACATATATATATATATATATATATATATATATATATATATATATATATATATATATATATATATTGAACATGATATATACGATAGATCAAAAGGGAGGGTGGAGCTATTTAGGTAAGTTTAGAGGCCTGAGTGCCATAATCAAATCTGCCTTTGGCCTGTGGCTGTACTGGCTTAACATCAGACCAAAGGTTTGAGGAACCGGACGGATTTGCACGCTAGGGCTTAGATCTTGGTGTCCTTTCTTAAGTTCACTAGAAGGTCATGCGATGATCACAATGAGTTGTGATCTGAGAAGAAGTATTTCTGAGAAAAGTCTCGGTATGACGGCTTTCAGTCTGAGTCATTTCCTACATCAACAGTGATTGGTCATCGTGAATAATCATACTAATTGCGCTCAACAAAAGGCCCATTCATGGTCATACTGTATCCCACTGCATTACCTTGCATTTTCGCCCGTCTACTGTCTCCTCGTTGAATTCCTGTCCAATCTGAAAGTTGATCTCAGTGGTCCTGACAGTGGTGGAGGTCTTAATGTAGAACTGCTCTCCCTTCTGACGGATCTCCACTAGAGGCTTGGAGGCCGCGGCGCAGGCTACTTTTCTCAGCATGGCATTCACCCCTACAGAACATTGAGCGCAGAGTAGAACCATAAAATGAGCCTAAATTAGGTTTCTAAAAACACAATAAGAACTTCGTACCTCTCAGAAACAAGACTATTCACATTGTAAGTAGAGTAAGTAGACTATATTTCAAGGTGGTTTGAAGTTCTTGATCACATTTTTTTTCAAGAACAGTCATGTTCTTTGTATTGTGTTTCATCTCGCCTTTCCATGTTGGCATGATTTGATCCAAGATGGGTACAATTACCTGATTTGTTTTGTCTCTGGTATGATTATTGTCTAGCGACAGGGGCATGGCTGAATAGGGCTTGCGTTGTTTTTCTGTATTCACTGAGGAGGAAAAATGAGAACTATGGGATATGATTGACTGGCACTTGGTTTTCTCAGTCGTAAGTCAGGCTCCTCCACACACACCAATGGTATGTAATTTTAGGCATAAAAAGTAATCGGGCCACCGCAGAGCAGATCGTTATCAGCAGATGTTGCCAATATGGCGATGCAATGACAAGGTGTTGACTGGAAGGAATGTCTCAGCCCTTGGCTTTGTGTTCCCATCACACTGCAATGGGATTCCTACACGGACTGATTGTCCGCTGGCCTTGCAGAGGGCTGGTATAAACAAAGTGAGTAAGTGTCTGGCTTGCTTCCTGACCCTAATCATTATGGGTTCTTTCAAGGTTAGGTTCCTTCAAACCTGCACATTCTGGGAAGATCTAAGAGCCGTTGTTTAGATGTGTAGTCCTCAGTTTGCCAAAGAAATAGCCCTTAAAACAGACATGTGCAATAAAAGCATCCATAATCATCAACCCAAAAACTACAGTTCTACAGTGCTTTTAAAAGTGGTTCTCTGTAGTGACGTCATAGGAACAATTATACAATCCACGTCTGTCCCTACGTGTTGAGAGATGGTTCAGAACAAGGTTCCTGCCATAGGTTCCTTCAAGAAGCTTGAAGGATTCTTCATAAAATTGTTTTTGTAAGAACTTTTGCAATGGTCCTATACAAATTCAAGTGTTTTCTTTTCTAGAACCCTACATCCAAGAAGCATTTACATTTCTAAGAGTAGCCAATTGCTTTCACCATACATAACAAGCTTTATTACCTTGTCTGCCTGTACCTTCCACAATCCAGACTTCACTCCTCTATTATATAACATAGCAAAGCATGAGCTCTTTGCTCTGTTCATTGTAGATTTAAAAAATAAAATAAGCGTTTCATAAAAAATAAAGTAAGTACAGGGTTGGACTCTATGCTTTAGAGCACATATTCTTTCCGTCTCCAGCCTCCCAAGAACTCCCAAGAAATTTTTTAAACTGGAAATTTGAATGAGAATGAAATGTGCTGCCAAAGAAACAAAGGAGTAGAAAAAAGCAGGGCAGCAGCCTGAAAATAATAGTGATTTACTCTTCACACCACTTAATCCATGAATATGCTGCTGAAAAACCCAAGAAGGCATGAGATGTCACAGGCGAGACATAGAGGAAACAAATGACCGCATGTGATCGCAATGTATTCTTAATGCTCAGAGGCCCCTAAGCGCCGGAACAAACGAGCAAGGAACTTACCCAGGGCTTTGAGAAGTTCTTCAAAATTTTCACTGCTTTTCATCTTCCAGGTTCCTGCGAAGTTTGGCATCTTTATTTATTTATGTTTTTGGTTTTTTTTGCTCAGGCTTAGACGGCTATCCCAAAAAAAACACCCTAAAATGGTGAAATCGTTTAGTCGGAATTCCTTTGTAGATTTTTATCTCTTGAAATCTCTAAGCCTGTCACTCTCTCCCTTTTACTTCCTTTGCTTCTTACTGTTGCCCTCTCATCCACCGTCTCAGCCTCTCTGTCAGTCTGCTGCGCTCATCTGGACCACTGCTGATAGTAAAGCCTCTGTGACGTGCCTCAGATGTCCCTCCCTCTCTCCTGGACAGATGCACTGGCTCACAGGAGGAAAGTCACAAACGCTTTAATTCTTCTACCAAGATCTAAGATTCAGTCTGCACTGAGTCAGTTGGCCAGACATGGATTATGCATAAACCCAGACAAAAGAAGAATCTGATTTACTTTTTAGATTAGATTTAATTAATGTCTGGATCCTATATGGAAAATGTGTGTGAAATTGCTCACAACTGGCCAGGACACAAGCTATGCAGCAGTATTAAAGATAATTTGTATTTAGAGCCTTTAGATTCTGAAAGCTTTTTGGATTTTTATATTATTAAAACAAACATATGAACTTTACTTGAATACATTTCCAATATGTTCATGTCCAAAATGGAAATTAAGAACATTGGACTGAACATCTTAGAGTACAGACATGCAGGATTCTTTGCATTATGAGAACTTGTAAAGCTCTGCAGATTTCACTGATGCGAAGCACCATGCACTTAATAATTAATTAATCAGATTTCAGATTCATCAGTTATTCGAATATTTAAGTGGTCACATAACTGGGATTAATGTCTATAAATCTGATTAAGAAATCGAATGATGAGAGCTACTTTTAGCTCAGTAATTGTGTTTCTCATGCATATATACACTTACCTTTATTTCTTTTGGATTACTCAGTCCGCACTGGAAATAAGTTTGCAGTTTTTAACACAGCAATTGAGAGATGACAACAAAACCAATTACTTGCTTGTAAAAATTAAGGCTTTGAGTGTTTTTCATCTACTAAATGATGTATGACTCCCTGAAAGTGACTCCCTAAAAACAGCTGCAATATGATGTTGCATTATTCTTATTCTATTTTTATTGTCTTGTTGCAAAGCTGATTCTGAGTCATGTAGACTCTGACTTTATCCCATTGTCTAATTCATTGGTTGTATGCAAACACACTCCTTGTTTTGTAAATGCAAACATATGTGCTGAGTTATTGTTCCTTCTGGACAATTTTGGTAAATATGAGTAAGTGAGTGAGTACGTGCAATTACCTGGTGGAAACCCACTCAAGCATGGGGAGAACATGCTAACTCTACACAGAACAGCCCGGACCGGGAATCCAACCCGGATCGTCTTGCTGTGAGCCAACAGTGCTAACCACTACACCACTGTGCTGCTTTACAATACAATACAATACAATACAATACAATACAATACAATACAATACAATACAATACAATACAATACAATACAATACAATACAACACAATACAATACAATACAATACAATACAATACAATATAATACAATACAAGCATGTGACTTGGTGAATGTGTGCTTGAATGCAGTAGAGAATTTACAAGCCATATAACTTGTGCTAGCCCTTGGTGAGATTCTTAAATTATTATAGCACACAAATATTACTTACATGTGACATCATTCCAGCTGAGATATTGGAGAAAAATAATATTATATCTAAAGGTCTTTCATTTATTACTGAATATCTCAGGGCTTTACATAAATTAAATTATGAGGGGAAATACATTAAGTAACCCCAATTAAAATGACTGCATATCATTTCCATTGCTTATTGCTTTTCCTTCAGTAGCCTGAAGAAGTAGTTTTCCAGACGCACATTAACTTTTGGGCTGAATTACGAAATCCGGCTACATTGAGCTCGGCCTTTATGGTGTCTGGAAAACTATCTGATGTCATAGTGTTGGGAAACATCCCTGTGCCATTCTGGACATGTTCTTAATACATTTCCCATGACAAACAATTTATCCTGGTCCCGGGTCCCACCTCCTCAGCACATGTAAAGGCAAATGAGAAAAAGGAAGAAAAACCGAGGTGGGGGGGTTGAGGCCCACCCTCTTCTCCCGTCTGATTCCTTTTCTGACGGCACTTCATTTATCTACTTGACAAAGTGCCTTCTGGACAGCGGCTGATAATTAATGTAGAGCGAGGCCAGAGAGCACTTTGTCTTTCCCCCAGGAAGCATCAGGGAAAAGGAAAGGACCCATCCACTCCCCAGCGCACCCTTGTCAGACGTTGTTTGCCCCATCAATCAGTGGGTTTGATTGGGGCCTTCGTTTGCTTCTCGTCTGTGAGTTTTCTCTTGTTTCTTTTAAAGAGCAGAGTGAACGTGCTATGAGTCATGCTTTAGTTTTAGTTGCCGTCACCGTACTGTCTGATGTAGAGATACAAGAAGATAGATCTCACAATAACTACTCTGAACTTCTGTTCACTTACATACGTTTCATATATATTAATGTCTGGACTTAATAACTGGTTGTTCCAACTTAAGCATCAATGACTGCAACCAAATTGGCCTTTTACATTGCTGTGGAGGAATTCTGGCTTACTCTTCTTTGTGGAATTACTTTAATTCAGCCCCATTGGAAGGCCTTTGCGCATGAACTGCCCATTTAAGGTCCTGTTGCAACATCTCAATGGGGTTCAACTTAGCCCTTTTGGCTAGTCGCCCAGGCCCTGAAGCAGCAAAGCATCCCCACACTATTCCACTACCACCATCATGTCTCACTGTTGGCGTGGTGTTTATGGAACGAATGCTGTTAGCCTTACGCCAGATGTAATGAGACTGTGGTGCTTCCTCATATCAGTTCACAGAATATTATTCAATACGTCTTCGGGTCATCAAGATTATTTTCTTTTTTGTTTACAAATGGTCACTTCATATGTCTAGCATCTAGATTGTATCCTGATAAGATTTTAGCCACATGCATTTACATTTCTAGGTCAAATGCCTGAAGTCTGACTGCTGTATGGGATGGTATGTGCAAATCTGTTTCTTTTGTGTCACCAATTACTAATAGTTTATCTGTTCAGCTTATATGATGCCTGTCCATATTGCCATTAAGCATTATACTTTATCCTGTCCCTAGCCATGTGTGCCCACCATGACTTTCTTCCTAATAGACACATAGGGTTACATGCTGAGCCAGGAGAAGCTTGGGTTGTACTGGGAGGCGATTTGCTTATGGAATATGTCTTGATCTGTTTACACCATTATAACATGTGGCTCAAATGCGTCTCAGACCACCTGAGAAGTGGCAAATACTTTTTTAAAGCACTGTACATTTGTTTATTCATTTTCCTTTTAGGTTCATTCAAAAACTACTATGTAATGTACATAGGCCTACTCACTAAATGTGCCTAAATGCAATTTCTGAAGGCTTTTAGTCATATCAGACAGGTCTCAGCTGGAACTCGCATACGAAATCTTGAGATTCAATCACAAGCCAGTCATCAACAAAGGTTACACTAATGGTGGGCATCCATCACATGTGAGTCACCAAAGAAAGACGTGACCTTCTGTGCCAAAACCTTATCTCCTAATATCACACTTATTTAACTCCCATGCTCTTTAGGGCATCTGTTATTGCCATTGTCCTTATTTAGTCATTAATAATGCTCTCTGCTGTATGCTGGAGTCCCAGTGGGACATGCTGAGGTCTGGGCCTTTCATAGCACAGATGCCCCGACTACAGATTGATTTGGTGGAAAGGAGTATCTTAAAGCTTGACCGTTAGTCTCTGCTGACCTTAGGCTGATTACTAAGTGAGACATCAGGACACTCTGCAATCCTTTACAGTCCCTATATATCCTACACAGTTACATAGTGAATCCAAACGATTAGGATTTCTGTAACAATTTTTAAACACTTCACAGTGTTCAGCTGAGCTGTTCACTTAACATCACCATTCAAAACCAACAGAAAATAAGAGTTCTCATTACCTATAATTGACCTTTATAGCTTGTTAGTTCCTGTCCCGTGTTATTCTAACCACAATTTGTCACACCATTTAATAATGTTCGTCTCTTCAAATACAGTTTTGTAAGCATCAACCAGAAAAAAAGCATATTAACAGAAATAAAAACAATTGTGTATTCATGTATGTATGTGTGTGTACGTATGTGTTTGTATGTATGTATATATGCATGTATGTACTGTACTATGCAAAAGTTTTTGGCACTTGCGGACATTATATTTTAAGAAATTTGTTCAGCAAAATATTAAACATATTAAATATTCAAACAGTATTAATACAGTAAGTAGTACTTTTATTAACTACTTTATTACTTTAGTACTTTATTTAACCATTTTCAAGCTTCTCCTTTTGAAAACAATCCAGTATTATTTACAGTTATCATCTAATACCTGCTTTGACTTCTTAGTACTTCATTAAGCTAATTCAAGATTGCTGCTAAGGAACAGAATAAACTCATACAATGTCTGGAGCGTTTAGGAGAAATCTGTAACTACACTTTGTTCTTCAAAATGGACCTCAAAATATTATCTACTTATCTACTCTACACTAATTGCTAAGATAAAGGATTTTAAACAATGACATTAGGTGCCTAAAACCTTTGTACAGTAATGTATGTAAGTGAATGTTTCTTGTGTGTTTTGAACTGTTTTTACAAAATAACTCTAGTGAACTCTCATTTTCTGGACTCCACGTGTAAAGCACACAAAATACAATTAAAAAGTGACACTGCTATTATTATGACTGTGATACAACACTTATCTAATGAATATATTAATAAAAGTGTTGGTAAAACTCACAAGCAATATTACAGTATGTCAATATCACCAGGATAGACAATATATTGTTTGCACTATAACCAGTATTTCTATGTTTCACCTCCCTCTCCAAACACCCCCAACTATCATTAAGAAAAAAAACACTCAGCTAAGAAACACATTAAAGAACAAAAAGAACTAAGTTTTCATTATTACACTTTAACACTGAACTTTTTCTAGCTTTCCTCAGTCTTGGTCATCATATAGGGAAACAGCTCGGCTGAACCCTGAGTCACCCTTAAAAAATGTTACAGAAGAGTCTTTAATCTGGATTTACAATTTGTATTAAAATGTAGTTACAGTTACAAAACAATTAAACAAATCACTTTAATAGTTCTGGGCAAAACAATCCTGCATGGTTTATGGTGTTTGGGGCAAAACACCAAAGCACAGACAGTAAAATAACTTACTGCTCAGATTTACTTCCCCTCCAAAAGTAAATTAGAATATTAATCATATATTACTGTATTAGTTGCATTCCGTTCTACATTCATAGTCAAATTAATAGAACTGAGAACAAAAGAACGATAAGATTCCTCCTGCATTACTGCATTCTGGCACTAGCCTTACTTTCGGACTCAGAAATAACAGTCAGCAAAAATCTTAGCCTGTCTTTCATTACATTTGTGTGTTCTCCTGTTATAATCTCATATATATATATATATATTCTGACTAAGATATATTATTATATTATATTATATTATTATATTATATATATATTATTATATTATTAAATATATATTTTATTATTACATATCTGTACTTACATTGTATTATATTGTACATTGTATTCAATCACTCACTTGTAAACCCATATTGTGAACTGCACCATCAATGATTGCATTAAGCATTTGTCTTTATTTAAGCTAATCAAGGATTAATGAATGTATTTTAAATCAAAGTAGCTAGTTGAGCCAAACTGTGTTTGAATTTACAATTTCACTTCAGCTCAAAGAGTTAATCTAAAATATAACTCAAGTGTAAACCCAAAAACAGGAAGCAATGTTAAATGTATTAAATATGATCCTGATTATCAAACTGCTTATTATTATCAAAGTTCGATTTAACTGGATCATAAGTTTGGACACCCCCAGTCAAATTACAGACTCTAACATGCCTTTCTCTGCAAATAGAGCATAAATTGTACTTTATAAACACATTATGACATCTATCATGTTTAACATATCGCAAAATATGAAACAAAACCCAACATTCATGGCATTGGGTAGATTCTCTTATCCAAATGACTTACAGTTTATATGTACACAGGTAGGTGAAGGTAGTGTTAGAAGTAGGGTTGTGCGATATTGATTTTAAAAAAATATCTTAATTCTGTAATTTTGTGGATAACAATAATAAACGATATATTGCATTATTTAAAAATGTGTTTGTAAAAGTCTTAGATTTTACTAGATTGCACTTCTTAAAGGATATTAACATCCACCCAGCCATCCATTATCTTCTGCTTTATCCCGCTGGTCAGGGTCACACAGGAGGCTGGAGTCATTAGTGAATGACTTTTCATACTCCTCTTACGCATACATGTGCGGTGGTTTGTTCAGAGATGATGGAACAGGTTAGTAGTCATGTCTTTAATGGTGACTGAATTTCTTCCCCTGGCGCAATGTGTTCACTCATTTTTAGCTTTAGGTGTGTTGTTTAGGCAGCTATGCTACCTTTAGCCTATGCTAGCACACAGTATGGCCACTCTCAATGCGCACTCGCAGCAGCCTATACTACAGCACGTTTTGACTTGTTTTTCCAGTCAGTAGTATACTCGATAACATCAGCTCCGCATCACAGCAATTCAGATATTATCATAGATGATGTATATATCACACACCCCTAGTTATGAGTCTTGCCCAATGACTCTTATTGGATAGTATATGGTGGTTACCCAGGTGGGGAATTGAAGCCCAGTCTACAGCATGGAGGGCAGCAGGGTAATCCAATATACTACACCAACCACACTTAAAATGTACTATATATTCTACAGGCCATATTTTATGTTAGATTTTTTTCCTCCCACTACATTAAATTTGGCATATCAACAGAGACTGTGAGACTGTTGTGTTAACTCATACTGTATGTAGACATTTTGTATCAATTCAAAAGTCATTTCATGTTGGGGGTAGTCTTGTTGCTGAAGTTCTGTATTTAACGATTTTCTTTCCTCATATATTTGGCTAGCTCCTTTTTTTCCTTTTTTCTTTTTTCTGCTGCAGCTGCAACCCTCCACTGTCTTCTTGCATAATTAACATTTCTATGTGAGATAGCGTGAGGTGCAACAGAAGCACATTTCCCAATAGGCACTAGAGCAGCCAGGGACCGGCTCCGAGAGCACTGGCATTAAATCAGAGTCCATTCAGCCGACTGAGACAATTTCATAAAGCACCACCACAGGAGCCTGAGCAGTTACTGAGCGGCTGAACTTGCACCTCACTGCCCGTGTGCATGTGCATGTGCTTTAGGAAGAAAGAGTGACCTCATCAGATGCTGAGAGAATGGATTCACTTTGACTAAGTGTTTGTATTCGTGTACGCATTCCTGCGATGGATCGTCTCATATTCCTCAGCTTTAACTACTGTTTTGTTTTGGGGGAAGCAGGTCAACCACACAAAATCAAAACAGTCATTTTGAATGAAGAGCCGGTGAAAAGAAAATTAAACTGTGGACTGATGTTGTATTAGTGCGGCAGGAGATGGATGTTATTACTTTCTAGATGGAGTTGTATTACAGAGGAACACCACCAATTTCAGTTAAAGGCTGGGACATCATCATTCGTAGTGGTTTGATGTGAAATGTTCTATTCTAGAGAATCTCTACAGGTTAAGTAGTGTTCACACATAGTAGCAGGAACCAGACATCTAAAATGTTTAATGTCTTCCAAACACAAACACATTATATTGTTTGAGAGACAGGGAGTGTCTGAAATGGTCCACTCATTAACTCGTTCCCTGTTCACTACATAGACTACTCTATGTAGAACACTATATAGGGGAGCAGTGAGGGAGACAGTAAAGGGAAATCGGCGGACGATCTTTCCAAAGAGACTGCTATGCATTGTGGGGCGTCAACCTGTAAGTAGTGTAAATCGGTTGTCCACTAGTTTTACGGTGCATGGTGGGTAACAATATAGTGAACTATATAGGGAATCCAATTGTCCACTAAGAATCCAACACACTGAATAGAACACTAAACGGTAAACAGGGTGCGATTTCAGACACACCCACTGTTCGAGTTCTGCGATCAGCTTTTAGCCTTACACACTTATGAAAGGTACACACAGGGCATCATAAGGCACAATATTCTTCACAAAGCAAACTTATTTTTAACCACTTATGTCACTATTATCTATCTGTTCAGTATTGAACACTATTATCAATGCCACATATAAAATCTCAAAACACACCATGTTTTGGATGGAATATAAACTAGGGCTGAAACAATTCCTCGAGTAACTCGAATACATAAACAATCAGATTTGTTGTGTTTCTTCCGCCTTTGTGTTAGAACTTCCGGTCAGCTAGCCAAAATGAATACAGTTACATGGGAGGAAACCAGAGAGACAATGGGTCTGTCTCAAATCCTAGTGAGTGTCTAAGTAGGCTGTCTAGGTAGGCAGCTGTGTAAGTAGCAGTGTTCTCTCCTCATCTCTCCTCATAAAACAGATTACTGAGATGCTCTAGTTAGAGAGAGACTGCGTCACGGCTTGTTCCCGCCCACTACAGCACGCAACCTGTGGTTTAGCTGGTTGCTAAGCTACCGGCCAGCATCCAAAACAAAAGCCTGAGGCTTAGAAATCCGCTAGCATAAATGCTAATGGCTCGAGTATAAAACTGTAAAATGGTGAACGACTCGTTACAGAGTTGATAATAAAATACTGTTTTGTGCGATTATATGACCAGAAACACATTAAAACACCAGAGAGAATCAAAATAACTTACATTTTAAAACGGCTTCACTGCTCGTAGATTTGCCTGCTAGTAGATTTGCCTTAGCGGCTGAGGAAGCGTTCGATGCTTCCTTAAAATCAGGTGAAAATAAGGTTCCTAAGTAGACAGCATGTTTAAGGTATGTAAGAATTGGGACAGTCTACATGTCGGGAGCGCATACTATGACGTAAAATGCTGCCTATGTAGGAGCTCACTAGGTTTTGAGACAGACCCAATAAGAAGCTCGAATGGTACAACACTGTCTCCTCCCAGGTTAAACACTAAAACTACACAAGTAGTGAAGCGTATCAGTACCTGCATAGTGGGAAGGTCGGCCGTGTGTACTCCTACACAAAGACGGTGAGTTTATATTTCTGAAAACCCAGGTCAAGCCAGCTGCCCGAGCCACTCTGCGTGGGTGTTAGTTACAGCCCAGATAGCTGTGAACGCTAATCATAAAATAGCTAGTTAACTGATTACTTAACTGAACCGTCTAGTTCCTCGGAGCTTCATAAGCGAGCCATTTCTCTGGATAAGGATGCTCTGGTGCTAGTTCTCCTCCACAGAATGGTAAGAGCAGATATACAGAGGTTTGGATGTTTTAATTTTAGTGCTTCCGCCATAGACGCAGGTCCTCTTCTTTGGAAGGCGGCTTTACAACACTCTGATCTTTATGTGCTGTGTTCGTAACTCTGTTGTTCAAGCCAAGTTTTTCTCTTCTTCCAATTACTGACTCCCTCTAACAGAACATATTGTGCTATTCATTTTATATGTTTGTTGTGGTTTTGCTTGTAATTAGTATCAACGTGTCCGCGGCCGCATCGGAAGTTTTAACACAAAGTAAACAAAGATGCCCCCCAGTGCTGTCATGGAGAATAGCGTGAATTATTGTGTTGCCTGGTGACGAAGAAGATGGATTGCAAAATAGAGAAAGAGAGAGAAAATAAGTAGAGGTAAACAGAAGAGACGATTCAGCGACAACGATACAACGTGTCCAAAGTCCACTGTAAAACCGAACTAGCCGAGGGAGCTGTTATTGATTGTAAACCTGAAGAAAGACGTGGCTGAAAGTTAGCTTGATATGTGAATTCCGCCGTTCCACCTTAAATGATGGAGCAGTTCCAGACGCCAGAATGTAACCTCAGCACCATTTAAGGTGGAACGGGGAATGTAAATAAGAAGCCAACTTCAGAAAGCAAGCAACTGAGCTTTCCCAGTATATAGAACTTAGAGTATGAAATATAGTAATAGTAATGAAGTCTAGTAATACATTTTAAAAATATTTTTTTTTTCTTTAAAACCGTACTATATGCATTTTAAGCAATGAAATGTTAAGCCGCATGTCTTATTTTATCATATATATTTACTATTGCTCTTTAATAAACCAATTTTTTAAATCCGATTACTTCAATATTTGATTACTAAAATAATCGATAGCTGTAGCCCAAATATAAACATTAAATAATATTTAGGGAAATTCACAGTCAGCAAGTCACCCTACCGTAGGCATAAGAAGGCCCCACAATTTAAAAAAAAATATTGCAGTACTGCAATAACATGGCTGTAGGAGCAAAACCTCCATAATTGCCTTTACATAATTTGAAAACACTCGTGATGAGTGGACCAGAAGAAAAAATACTGGGAAAAAATATCTGGTCACCTTGACCTACTTGTGTTCCGACAACAGTGATATATTGCAGTTAGTGCCCAGTTCCAACTGCAAAAATACGCCCATCTTTCTAATCTAGTATGATAGTTTTTAGTCTGTTTGTCCAATTTTTATCTATTTTACTGCATAGCAAATTGGATTGTGAAACCAACAGACTGATTAACAGTCATAACTTTGTGTCCATGTATTAATACAACACTGTATCGATTACTCCCCACCCCTAATCTACAGTACAACATTCACATCAAACCACTCAGAATGACTGTACATCCCCAAACGGCTGATTTATGCAGGAATTTTGAAAAGATTGGTAGAATTCCACCTTTAACTCCATGTGTAATAACATGGACAACACTTTAAACTCTAGTGTGCAGTCCATCTGCCCTCTGGTGGCCACAAGAAATAGTAGAACAGTTTGTAAAACCTGTCATCCCTACTGACTATGTCCCTAAACTGACCCCTAAATTGAAGTTAAGGAATGACTGAAATGAGCGGACTGCATGTTCTGGTTGAGAGAAAGGACACTCTTATTACACAGGACACAATTATAACACCTCAATTAACATGGTTTCCTTTTTAAATCCAATGACAAACATTTTCACAGGTGATGTATTTTAGTGCATTCACACAGCCACAATCTCACATGATTTAGTCTAACAACATTGCATATTTTCCTCACATATCCTGTGCAACACGTATGCTTTTTCGTTCCCTCAGAACGTAATCATAGTCCACTGTGCTTTGGCAACTTCGTCCCCATCAGAGCCCGAGAGAACAAAATGAGGCTTATATGAAACGAAGGACACTGTTCACACACTTAGAAATGACAATTAGAGAAAGGAGCTAAATATCCAGTGCACCACAGAACACAAAGAGACAGAAATAGGAGGCAGGTACCATTAGGAACAATTCAGTAAATATATCCACCCCCAAAACAAAGAAAATGATTCAGCATTTGAAGGACACCTGAAGTACTACCTAGACGGTAACAAAAATAAATTAAAGTTAAAATACATGATAAAATCACCCTTTTCCCTCTTTCTGATTGAATGCTTTGTGAATTCTGCGCAAACCCGAACAGTGTTTTCCCACATAAAACCAATTAAATATTCCATTATTGCGACTTCAGATGAAACCATAAAATATTCCCTACACATCAAATATAAAATGCTTCCAGGACACAAAAAACTATGCCACAAGGCAGCAAAGGTTAAAAGGCAAAATCTGAAATGGATGAGGCGCACGAACGGAGTCAGTGAGGAGACGGCTGAGGCGTGATAGCTCTACCAGTGCCTGGAATCCACCAGCTCTGGACGAAGGCTCAGTTTTTTTAGGGTTTCGTAACCGACGACCATGACTATTGCTGTGGGCGTGGAGGATATGATGCGAGCAGAAAGGCCCTTGGTCATCCCCCAGAATCCTTCTTCCCTGATCAGCTGCTTGAAAGTTTCGATGACAGAAGTCCTGCCTTCGACCTGTTGAAGAGACACAGTCCAAAATAAATACTGTCAACATTTTGGTACTGAAGCTATGGACAAGACATTTGATGACAGAAGTTTGTGGACACATGTTCCTAACAAAATCATGGGTATTAATAGGTAATCTAACCCCCTGCCTTCTTACTACACTAAAACTATGGATGCATTGATACTGGTATCTAGTATTGGGCTGATACCAAGCTTATTTTCGTTCTGATAGCCATGCAATGTAAGCCTTATAAATGCTGCTGTGTTAATAACCTTGAGCAGGCAGTAAAGGAATGTCTGATCACACAAAGAGCTGCTGATGCTGTGACAGTTTAGGACACTTTATTTTTAGACACAACCATTACCCCAATATACTAACTTTGTTTGAATTAATGTAATAGCAATGTACGTTACGTAAATTGATTTCAACAACTCGAAACAGTTGCCTTCCTGCTGTCACTGTCCTACAAAGCCTGCTGTTGAGAAAGATGTGAAGCGGTACGAAAACTGCTCTGACATGGAACAAAAAAAACTCTCCTTCACTGCAGCACTAGATAAATAATATAGCTTAGTTACCTGATGCATAGCATTTAAATTAGCTAGATTTTAATGATGTAATTATTATGGTACCCTACCTTCATTAACACTAACAACTATATAATTTGCTGCAATTCATTATGAGTACCAAAACATGTACTCATACTCAAAAGACATTGATGGGTCCCTAGTAACAATTGCTATTTGATCCACTGCTGCAGAACCAAATGCTAGAGAGCCTAAGACACATCAAGTCTACACTTGGGATTGGGCATGTTGAACATGGTGAACATCTACACTTTGTGCATAACTGAACGACTGCATCAACACTGGGTACACTAACTAGAAAACCATCTACAAATATCTGGACACATACAGATTTGATGTCTACTATAAGTACAGAATACATTCTACAATTGGACCACAATACAAAATGAAATACAAAAAGCACTGCACAAAAATTACCTGAACCCTAGCTCTAACTACATCCATGGGATTGGTGACAGTGGAGGCAGTGGCAGCTGCCAGAGGTCCAGCCATGGCTTGTAGTACTAAATGTGGGCAGTCACTCGGCGCCATTTTCGACAGCTGTTCTGTGGAGAAGAAAAAGATACATTACAAGTGTTTGAGAACAAACTAAATCTTCTTAGGGGCAAGGCCCCTGTGGACTATTGTTTTCGTATACACAAACTAAGCAGCTCACTTAACAAGCCAGTTTTTGTAGCAAAAAGCCTCTGCCTATATGGCACATCCTCAAACTGAGAAAATCCCATCACACATGCAAATTAAACCCCCCCCATTCTGATATTTGCGGAGAAGGTATAATAGTTGTGTGCTTCCTGTATACTAATTTAATACCTTTAACACAAAAAAGTATATTAACTTCTTAAAGCAGTTCTTACCTGCATAAAAGTGGTAAAAAGGCCACCAGACTGCACTGTTGGGTATGTATGTGAGAAGAGACGCCACATATCCTCGGTAGAATCCGCGGAACCCATCGGCCGCAAATATCTGAACTATAATGTCTCTGGTCTGACCAAAAGTGACTCTGTGCTTTGCTCCCGATGCTTTGGGTTTGACTTTAAAGCGTGTTAGATGCTCCCCTTGGCCCTGCATCATGAGCTGCTGGGAGATCACATCTATGGGCACCGTGATGCTCTGGGCCACTAGTGACGCCGACCCTCCTGCCACCAGTGACTTAAGTGTGTTATCCTTGGAGTAGTTGGAGACATACTTCCTCACCAGTTCATATGTGGTGATGTATGCCTGGCCAGATATGAGGGTGAATGTGTTGACCATGAAACCCCTGTAAAGGCCCCTCACGCCTTCAGCTCGCAGGATCTTCCGGAAGGCGTCATAGGTCCCAGTATAGAGAGATTTCCCTTTCTGCACCTGCAGCCTGGTGCGGATGAGCATGGCTGGGTAGACAGTGGCACGGATGGTCATGGTCATGAACACTCCGAATGAGTAGAACTTGCGCTTGTCCAAGTCCTCCCATTCTATGATCTGGATGTTGCGCTTCTGCTGCATGGTTCCTGCCTGAAGTCCCCAGCATCAGCCTCAGGCTTCTATCCTGGAAAACAGTAACTTCATGGTCATCAATTGAAATGTTTAACAATTTTGATGGCCCTTATGTTCACTATAATTCGTTATTGACCATTGGTTCAACATTAACCAACATTAACCTTTCTTAGTCATCATTTAACTCGTTAATTATTACCTTTCACTACAAATTTTTCTATTAAGCTTTATCCAGTGTCATTGGCTGCGGGCTAAGCTGGCCAAACGATTAGTTAACAAATTTTACAACATTTATAGAAACTGCTATACATTATGTAATTACTAAACTATTTAAATAGTCAGTTTAGCTTGAAATCACCAGTTTGCCCGATATCTCCCGACACACTTAACATTAAATTGGAACGATTTCTGCATGATTAAATGGTACACATGTCCAAAAAGCTATTCGCAGTGGTTTGGTGCTTCATTCTAGAGAAGCTTCCAAAGTCAGAATTCTTTATAGTGGTGGAGATAGGAACCAGACGTCCACCTCTCAAAAAGCTCCCTTACAGAAAGCTTTTAAACAAAATGGTTATGAATACACGGCCTAATGTCTGAGACATTCCCTTTATGGTAGATATGTAACAATAATCTAATCCATTCATGGTAGAGGAATAAACAAAGGATGTTATATGGCAAAACTGTTACTGAAGAAAGTTGACCACTATGCTACCATTATCAACAATAGAAGTAAAATCTGATGATAAGTGTAGGTTAACTGGTGGTTTTGGGGAGCCTATACTGACTTTACTTACACTGTAGGTATTGGGTTTATATTACAATCCCTGTAAAAAAAAATCAGTGTTTCTGTACTAATTATTACGTCACGTTAAACCCTTCTGAATGACTTTACTTATATCTTAATCACTAAATTATGGAGAATTTATAAAAATCGGTGGACTGGCCCTGTCAGTTTCTATTCTGCTACCTGGCTAACCTTCGCTAACTATGGGCAGATAGCAGTTTAGCTAGTCATGCTAGCACATGCCGGAGAAAAAACAAACACGAAATAAACAGTACTACGAAAAATAACTTGAAACGTTAAAAATAATTAAACAGTAATTAATATATCGCTGTAGTTAGAGAGCAGGCTGGTCTGACGTTTCTGTCAGAGCTGGTCAGCTATCGTTAGCTAGCACTGCTAGTTTGTATGGGGAGGAAAACGTCACTGGAACACGATGTACATGAAGCGAAAGGCGATCTTACCGTGCAGCAATAAAAACACGAATTAGTTCAGTTTCATCACAGAATTATGTCTTTCCATCACGAGTCGTGTAATTATCTAGAGGGACACCACACGGTCATCTCCGCATATATTCTCCTTTCCCGGCTAGCATAATGTCACACCAAGCCCAGCAGCCAACGGCTTCTTCTTCTCCTCCTCTTCAGGTTTTTAGGCGCTTCGTATTCAAAGCCCGGTGTTGGCGCCCTCTTTTTCTTCTTCTCGCATCAGAGCCCACCGTCTCTTCAAACTGGCCCCCTCAGATGACCAACGCAGGACACAGGCTGTTTACCTTACCTTCTTAATTCTGCTTTTTGATATCCCTTCCTATGTGCGCTAGCCTTTAATGTAACACGGTGATTGTTTAATAAGACGTGGGCATAAATTAATATATTGAGGCCACATGTTACTATAAAAATGCCACAAATTACAATATTAAGACAACGTATTACTATGTTGAGGCCACAAATTACTATATTGATGAAACAGTTTACTGTATCAATGCCACACATTAATATACCAAGGCCACAAATTACTATATTAAGGTCAAATATTACCATATTAAGTCCACAAATTACTATATTGAGACCACAAATGTATATATCAAGGCCACAGCTTACTTAATGTTACATAGTAATTTATTGAGACCACAAATTATTATACAGAGTCTACAAATTACTGTATTAGGCCCACAATATGCTGTATTGATACCACAAGTTACTATATTAAGGCCACAAATTTATATATTAAGGCCACTAATTAATATATTGAGGCCACAAATTACTATACTGTGGTCACAAATTCATATATCGAGACTATATTGACGCCACAGTTTCCTATGTTGAGGTCACAAATTAATATACATTTTGTATTATAAAAATTCTATTGTGGCTGCGCCTTCTTACAAAAATAATCACCACGTCACCTTAAGGGCTCTGTAATGTACAATTACAGTTACCTTTTACAAGTGAGTGTCAGAATGCCATATATCCATTATTATAGCATTGATGTTTCTTGTATATATTAAGCCTGCTCCCAACTATATATAGACAAACAAGGCCACTGGAATCTTTCGGACTAAAAACTGATGGTTTTGCTCTTTTATTCTAATTCCATTTGAGACCACTATTTTCCTGTAGGACATCTTTAGATCTCATAAGGAAACAGTCCCTAAACTGATGGATGTATCTGGATGCCTGATATTTGGCTGTAAAAATGAAGGAACTGAAATTTGTGTGCAATGAAAATGGAATTCTGATAAGAGACTCAACATAATGTTCAAAGACAATGTGTAACAGCACAGCAGATGATCAGTTTCTCATCAATAACAGATCTCTAATGTGAATTCTGCAAGGAATATATATATATATATATATATATATATATATATATATATATATATATATATATATATATATACAATGGTAACATTACTTTCAATAGAACCAGAAATTTGAAGCATTTTAATACAATGGAAACGACCATTGTTGTGTTTAAAGGATGTATAATTATGAAAATAAAAATGATCAAAATGGAGGTACATGTTTTACCTTCGAAATCAACAATACTAGCAACATGTCATGCACCAGCAAAACAGCAGATGGGGCTGCTCTGTCAAACGTGATCAAAGAGGCAGCTGGTCCAGAGCTTCTAATGCTATGTAAATAATTTGCTGCCCTCAAGTGCTTACTATATAGAGGCCACAGCAAATTATATTAATTTTACAAATTAATATATTAAGGCCAAAAATGATTATACTGAGGTCATAAATGTGTTCAGTATGCATTGTCAAAAAGAGGATTTTTTTGTGTCATGGCAAAAAATGAAAATAAAAAACATACATGTTTATTAGGTAGCATGGATGAGAAGAAGCCTAATTAACAGATAAGTCAAATCTGTGGCCCAAGTAAACAATATCCTGCATCCACACCTCCAGCATTATTACTAGTTTCAGACTAGGTTCAGTCTGATATACCAGTATACACTGGTGAAAACAAATGAATGTTTTGAAAGCAAGCATATCATATTTACTGCATAATTAGCTATAATTAATACATTTTCTAATAGGCAACACATTCGAAAATAAACTTTCTGAGAGGTAGCCATTAGAGGCCTTGGACCCTGGGTTCCTGTGGCTGTCATTGTGTGCTATTCTGACCCAATACATTCTCTAGAATCAAAACACTCTGAATTCATTTCTCTATTTCTCAATAAGTGGATTGTACTGAAATTTAAAAAAAATGGTGGAATTCCCCTTTAAGGTCATTATAAGAAAACAGTTCTTTAATTCTGGAATAGATCATTTGTCAAGGCTACATTTGCAGCATAAACCATTTGGCATGGCTAAATTTGATCTGCAGTGATAGCAGATGCTCAGATTAAAGTCAGCTGTGACCACACATGAAGGCTTTTTCCTGTTAACTGACCCTCCACTGATACACTGGCCCTCCAATTAAACCCTCCATTATCTAAGAATCTGATGCTGAAAAGCAATATTTCTGAAGCCTGTATGTCTATTGTGTTTGAAGCCTCTGTGTTCTTGATCGGTTCAAGCAAAGAAAGAAAGTGGTCTTTAAAAGTAATAAAGTAATAATAAATAGTAATAAATATCAGAGTGATCTGTGACATTGCCACATTGTAATTTTCTGTCTCTTAATTATTAACGCTAATCAATTAACTGAGAATTTAATATTATTATTATTTGAATTCAGTGTTATTGAAACTGTTTTCAGATTAATCTTATATTATGCTGCTTTCAGATACTTGAAGAAGCTTAAGGGGGAGTTCCACTGCTTTTTCAAACATTTTGCACCATTAAATGAGTGTACATATAAACAGTGTCATTCTGAGTGCTTTGATTGAAATACCCTCTGATGTAGAAACTTACTGAGTGAGAATTATTCACAATGGTGGTGATAGGAACCAAACGTCTGAAGCCTTTAATACCTCCAAAAGCTACATTACAGAAAGCTTTTACAGAAACATGCTGTGAATAATAACACACTGCTTTATAGCAGGTTTGATAAGGTTTATGGGTTATATTAGGGTTTATCATGGAGCAAAATATTCACTAAAACAAGCTTAATTCATAATAATTTTAATTTTACTATTAAAAATAATCTTTTTTATTATCAATGTTGTATGTAAAAACTCATAAGACAGATATAGGTTCACTGGTTGTTTGGGGTAACACACTCTAGAGCACCTGCTTTGTATATACACTCACTGTCTACTCAATCAGATCCATTTCTTTCTCTGCATACTTTGTTATCCTAACTTTACCCTGTTATCCAATAGCCGGGACCCCTGCAGGACCACCAGAGTGCAGTCACACTGATGTGGTAGTGGCATGTTAGTGTGTGTTGTGCTGGTGCAAGTGGACCAGATACAGCAGTGCTCTTGGAGTGTTTAAACATCTCAGTGTCACAGCTGGACTGAGAATAGTCCACCAACCAAAACTGTTCAGACAACAGTGTCCTGTGAGTAGTGTCCTGTGACCACTTGATGAAGGACTAGAGAAACACAAACTGTGCAGCAGCAGATGAGCTACTGTCTCTGACTTTACATCTACAAGGTGGACCAGCAAGTAGTAGGAGTGTCTAATAGAGGGTACAGTGAGTGGACACAGTGTTTAAACACTCCAGCAGCACTGCTGTGTCTGATCAACTTGAACCAGCACAGCACATATTGACACACCACCAGCATGTTAGTGTCACTGTAGTTATGAGAATGACAAATAATACCTGGTGTGGTGGTCCTAACTATTAGGACTGTAATTCCAGAATAACAAAGTGCCCTATATGGTAAGTAGAGCTGATCAAATAAACAACGAGTGTATAAGGCATGTGTACCTAATTTTAGAATTTAGAACTAGAATTAGCTACATGTATTTGCACCACCGCATTTAACCCATCCGTGCAGTGAAACACCCACATATACACACACTAGTGGGCAGTGAGGAGCGGTGGGCAGCCCCATTCCCGGTGCCCGTGGAGCAGTTGGGGTTAGGGGCCTTGCTCAAGGGCACCTCACTCGTGGCCTGCCGGTCCCAGGGATCGAACCGGCGAACCTCTGTTCACAAGACCTAATCCCTAACCTTCAGGCCACCACTGCCCCTAATTGCGTCATTGTTATCTAATAAAATGTTCAGTAAGTGTATAAAGTGGTTATAATTGTGTTATTCCTATCACTGCCTCTGCTGTGAAGAAATCTGAGATTCTTTGTAAGGAACTATTTTACATCATATTATTCTAAATCATGCATAATTTGGGTAAAACCAGCAGAATTCCCATTTACAGTGAACTACAGTCAGCTTTTACTGATAACCTTTAGCTACTGTGACCTGTGATAAGCTTAGCGGTGCCTGTAGCACCGGCTGTGTGTCAGAGCAGTTATATAGGCCCGGTCATGATGAGGTCAGCATTATGTTTGGTTTAAACATTTACAGTCTTAAACAGCAATTCGTTTTAAATCAAATCCCAGAAATTGTGAGCACTTTCCAAGAGAAATTCTTTAGCAAGCAGAGAGTGAATTATGCTATCAGGCTGCAATCCCTCATTGTTTGAAGTTTGTGTGAGGAGGCAGCGGGGGGAGACAAGCTTTTGGCAGTCGTGAGGCCTGCTGGACAACGGAGCGGAGAACAGGTCTCAAATGATCCTTTTATTTACACCTAAAACAAACTAAGATGAATTCAGCTGCTGCTTCAGCTTAGCACTAGCTGCTTGTGCTGCTCTGTTCATCATTGTTTAGCAAGAACTTGAACTTGAATATGTTTACAAGCCAAAGTAGCTTTAATGAATGGTGCAGTGTAATAAACGTGCTGCTGCTTTCATCTCAGAAGCTCCTATTTTTATTTATTTACACCATTTTAGCTTTATTTTACATTGTGTTAATATGTTATGATGAATGGATTAACATGAAAAGGTCTAAAATTAACTAAAATTGATGTATTAAATACTTTAATACATCACACAGCGGCACTGTGGTATAGTGGTTAGCATTGTCGGCTCACAGCAAGGCGATCCGGTTTCAATTCCCGGTCCAGGCTGTTCTGTGTGGAGTTTGAATGTTCTCCCCATGCTTGAGCTTTAGTTTCCTCCTATAGGCCGAACACATGCATGCTAGGCTGGTCGGTCAGTCTAAATTGCCTGTAGGTGTGAGTGAGTGTTGGCCATGCGATGGACTGGCGACTTGTCCATGGTGTACCCTGCCCTCACCCGATGATGCTGGGATTGGCTCCAGCCCCGCCCATGACCCCAACTAGTTAGATAAAGTTAAAGATAATGGATGGATTACTTCACACATACATCATAATTTAAGGGGGCGTTCTGGCTTAAAACTAGCATGTAATAGGATTTATTGCTTTATTTATGATTCTGTAATGCAGCCTTGCATCCCTCTGCCTCACTAGTTGCACAGAATTTTCAGGTCTTTTTATCTATCAGTGTCCTCTTACTGCAATACCTAGCATGCATTACACAAGTATATCACACATCCATTGGGAAAAATGGGAAACAAATCCTGGTTCATGAGTTATCCCGGCTACTGATTTAAAGGATAATAAACACATCTGTGGTGGTAACTAACATAGGCAATTAGCACTAACTGTTGTTAAATTTACAGCCGCCCCAAGTATTCAACCTAACAGCACATGAACTCTTTCAAATTTCCTTTAACCTACAAGATACACCATCAGAAGGGGGTCTTCCTGATCCTCAAATGAGGACATCTCACATTCAGCACTACTGTGCACCACTGTAAGATGTAAGCAGGCATGTTTACAATACATGCTTACATTTTTGAGTGTCTCTTTAAGTGTGTTTTTTCCTTCTTCTTTAGTGTTAAACATAGACAAAAGTATGTGGACACGTGACCATCAAACCTATATGAGGTCATCATCTCATTCCTAAAAACCATGGACATTAATACAGGCTCGACCCCTCCCCACCCCTTGCAGATAAAACATCCCCTACTTTCCACTGGATGTGTCTGAGTGTGAAACTTTGTGGTCTTTCAGTCAAAAGAACGTTTATGAGGTCAGGCGCTTATACTGGATAAGAAGTTCTGGCAGGCAATCAGTGTTCCAAAGATGTTCAGTGGGGTTCAGATAAAGGCTCTGCGTAGGCCACTGGAGTTTCTGGAACAGGAAAGGGCCTTAGATAAGCTGTTGCCACAAAGTTGGTTTCATACAGTTATCTGCATTTGACAGCATGATTGACTCTTCACTAAAACTGGACCAAACTCTGAAACACAGCCCTAAACCATTATCCTTCCTCTTCCAAACTTTACAGTTGGCATGCATCCATCAAACTGCCACATAGTGAAACATGACGTAACACTCTAGTGGCCGTGTATAGTATAGTGGCAGTTTCAGTATGCGAGAGTTTAGCATCCACGCAATCTCATAATCTGCCATTATACCAATGTCCTGTGACGTAAGACGTCAAGGCCACCACTGTAACCGTCACACTATCCATTTAAAAGCCCCAGGTACAGCCATTGTTTTATTTTTTGTGACACTTAGCTGTGTTTTTGTCTGAATATGTACTTAGACTGTATCAAGCTGTCAGAAAAGATGAATCAGGTGTTTTTTACCTCAGAAGTAGCTTTAACGTTTATAGCGGCAGCTCATTAAAATACGTACACACAGTTCCAACACACTACAGATTACACGGATTAAGAAACAGCTGGTCATCCAGGAAAGTCAGCTGAAAAGAGGGAGTAAGATTCCTGTTACTTGGGTAACCAAGCTCTGGAATTCTTGGAAAAGCTGGACATGATTCTTAGCATATTAATAAATCAGACACTTATAGTACATATAAACTTAACTGCTGTTTACATGCTGAACTGGAGTATATATATGTTTTTTTTTCCAGTATTAAGTTATCTCTCCTCTTTTCGTGGCATATTAAAGATGAAATGTGTGATTATTAGTAGTGATTTTTATAAATGTGTTCCTAAACAGGATGTTTAGCATGTTAAAAGTAGAGAAGAGAAGCCCCCCTGGCCTCCCTCTCTCTCGCAGATGAAGAAGCGCGGAGGAGTGGCTGGCCGTTCGCAGGCATGCGTTTGATAGGAGTGCTGTCTAATCGTCTTCAGGATAAACATGGCAGGGGAAGGTAGTGGAATGCCTCTGCTGTGGGGGCGGCAGGGGGTCAGAGAAAGGCCAAGGCAGGTGGTCTGCATCAGCCCTTGGATGACAGCCCCCACAGCACCCTCCAAACACAGGCAGACGCTGTGGGACGAACTGCAATATGAAGGCAAGCTGGAGAGGAACATTCTGCGGGGGCTCCTTTATAACAGAGTCCTATTAAAAGGCTAGAGATATTTCTGTATCACTACAGCCTTTATATAATTACAGCATTAAATAGAGCTTAAATCTGAGCTTCTATGTTTGTTTGTTTTTTTTTTTTTTTAGCAAAACAAGATTGTAGACCCAACAATAACTTTCCATTATATTGAAGTCATAATGGGGAAGAACTTTGTGGAACTTTCAGTTGCTTCAACAAAGCCACAGCTATGGTGTCCCAGATGTTTGCTGAGATGCTGCTAGGCCATTCCTATGGTGTCCCAGGTGGTTGCTAAGATGTGGGTATAACTTGTGCTAGTATGTATGTGACTTCAGTTGTGGCAGTTAGAGTGAAAACATTCCACCATCCATGGAGACAATTTTGACAAGGATTCGTCTTCTAGCTACGTCTTCTAACCTACATCTTAGCACCGCCAAATTCAAGCTGCCACTTCAACAGAGAAATGCAAAATGTGAAAGGCCAGTGTTTGGTTGGTCTAAAGCAACATTGCGGCTCTACTTGGCAGCCTCCATTGGACGTTGACCTGAAGACACACCGCTCCTTTAAATGACACCATGCTTTTGCAACTGTGACTTCGAAGTCAGTGGTGTTCACAGAAACATTAACTTTTTATGTCAGTGAATCCCATTAAAACAGACTCTGACTGACTTGGCAATAAGCGCAACATGATTTACCTCCTGCTCCAAATCTGTCTGTGCTCCGGCTACTAACATACCTACTCTTCCCTCTCTTTCTGGGGCACATATAAATCTCAGCATGTAAGCGCAACTGAATTTTGAAAGATATCAGAGCCAAAATATTTGTCTCTCTCCGTCCTGCCACGTTAACCTCTGCCTGCTTTGTTTTCAGTTTTAGAATGACTCTTAAAAATAAAGGCGTCGACAAATGATTGTTTGCGAAGAGAGTTCTGTACATGACATAACGTAATGTGAAAGTATTTTCCTAGAACTACACGTCCGATGTAGCGAGGAACCTTTATGTAAAGGTCTGGAATGTAACACTAATGAACGTTCTGAGCATCAATCCTAGCATGTGCTCAGTCTGCGAAACAAGCGTGTTGACTTATGCTGAGAGGGGAGTCGGATCACGACGGGTTATTAGTTCACTTTACATTCTCAGCAGTTGTTTTGTTTCCGAGGCCTCCCTGAGGACGAAGACTCCCTCCCGCCTGGGTCAGCAGCACTCCTTGCGTGTGCCCGGAGATTCACAGCCCCGTGACTCTGTCCCGGAAGTTTAAAGCAAAGGGGTGATGAAAAAATTACATTTTCACGTTCTGTTTTTACGGAAAACTGTACATCAGAGTGTCAGAAATCACAAAAAGGAACAACAACAGTTTATCGTTCCTGTCCAAAGAAAAACTTGCATCATTTGAATGCAGTAGCTGCCGTTTACACTGTGGGAAATAGACCAATAGAAATTTTTAAAACCGCTTGGAAACCCTTACTTTCTACTATAGAGAACATAGCCGTTCACCATCATTGGACTAAAGGTCTGCTTTCCAAATTATATGACATAGTTTTTCACATTTACAAACATGGAGGACCGATTCGCAAACAGAAATCTCTGGTGACGAGTGCAACAGCTCATGCTTGTTGGCACTACCGCAAACTATTAACACCAGATTCAGATTGTTACAGTACAAATGGTTATTAAGAACTTATACTACCCCTGTAACACTTCACCACTTCAATTCAAATATTCCTAATGACTGTGCTAACTGTGGTGCAGATAGGGGCACTCTCCTTCGTGGTATGTGGCAATGTACAGAACGCCACTACATTCATTTATCGTTTGATTGAATGTGATATGCCAATGGATTGTAAACTCTGTTTGCTGCATATATATCCTAATGGCGTTGGAGGGACTACTAAAAGAAGGAAGCCTGTCAGTTTTTACCTATTACAGGCCAAACACGTGATTACGCTGAACTGGAAGGACACTGAGGGATGCAAGATAAACCAATGATTTAAACAAATTTCCAGCAAACTGGCATTGGAGAAACTGACCTATATAGCTAAGGGGAAGCTTGAGATCTTTAAAGACATGTGGTTACCCTTCTTGCAAATTTTATACTGATAGAGTGAGCATTGGGTTTCAGGGTGGGGGGAGGACTTGTTGTAAAATGCTTAAAATCAATAAGACATTTATGAAAAAAAATGCTTGGAAAAAAAGTCTGATTCTGGTTGAAAGTAAAGACCATTTTAGAGATAATTAATTTTCCTTGGACAGCGACGATATGCTGATTCTGCCATGCAGCTTGCACAATGTTAACTGGTAAGAATGATAAAAAAAAATCCAGGTATGTAAATTCTAAATAGAATAATAGAAATAGAATAAACTTTTAAAATAAAAAATATATTAGAATAAAAAATTTAAATAATTTAAATAGTAGGTATTGTATGTGGCTACTAGGCACTGATCTAGCACAAACAGCCCAAAGGGGTCAGAGTTGTGCGGCTGGTTAATAACGCCTGTAGCAGAACCAAAGTTAGTGAGACTGGTTTTGTAGCAGAAGACTGGTGGCAATAATGGGAGTCAAGGCTCACAGTGTAGTAGCAAAATTACATGAAATCTCTTTTGCTTCCTAATGAAATGCAGCTGCTGGGCACTGACCTAACAGGGGCTCGAGTACGGCAGGTAAGATTTAGATGGTTAGATGTTAGCTTAACAGACTTACAGAGGCTAACAGAGGCTGGTGCTGTAGAGGAGGGCCAGTGAGCAGGGAAACTCAGTGGAAGGACTTCTGTTTCTCAGTGAAATGTCCACTGGGCACTGAAGGGGCACGAGTAGGCAAGGATGGTCAACCCAACAGATAACCCCATAGCTTGCCAAGCATTTGTAAAGAAAGCGTTGTGATGGAGGGCCAGCAAGCTGTTTCGCAAATTCTGCCATTCAGTGTTGCACTTGAAGAATGAAGCCATAGCTAGCTAGCAGACTGTAGGTTGTTTATAGGTGTGGTGATTCTTTAGTAGAGAACTATTGATGCTAATGCAATCTAGCTTTTACATCTTTAGCGTGGTAGTGGGTGGGTTCATGCTAAGTATGGCTCCAACGCATCATTGAGCCATGATTTTAGGCCCACCCTAAAAACCTTAAATACAAAAATGACTGACAGTTTATTCAGTACTACATAGTTCAGCAAGATTAGTGAATAGAAAACGTTAGATAACCCATCTTCATGAACTTTTCTGGGCCTATTCAGAAGAATATAACATAAAAATGTGAAAGGCCAGTGTTACATTGTTTCTGTCCAAATAAAAACTTTAATAAGATAGTAGCATTGCAGAAGAGGATAAAAACTTGAATGTAAATAGGTTCTATTGCAATTTTGGAGAACTTCTATTGGTCCAGTCATCATAAAAAATTCACAATGTAAAAGCTAAATTTTAAATAAAAATAGCAACAATATATCGTACATATACTTATTCTACATATTTTTATTTATGCTGGATTTTGTACTAAAAATGACCTAAACAGCAATGATAACAGAACAGTTTCCCTGATTAAACAGAAGAAATGCTAAGATTTTAAGATTCTATTCTTTGGGATGTTTCAAAGTGAAATGTATTTTAATAACATAGGCTTGATTTTTGTATACATGATAATCTAAGTCTTTTTTTGTTACAAAACCTTTAATATAAAAATACTAAAATATCATTAATCAGTACTGTAGTGTTTCCCTGTTAATGCAGCACAAGCTTTGTGACTTGTATCTCTGAAACTGATCCAGCCAGTAAATACCATATATTCTACCTCAGTATGCGTATTTTGTGACACAAGAAATAAAATCTTTAAAAGTTTTACGATTTACAGGCAAAGTAAGGTTAAAAAGAGTTTGTGGTGGTTTAAACAGAGACTTGTTGCTATCAGAAGGGAAAAATGGTAACAGTAGATGCTATGATTGATGTAAAATTGTGTTTGTCCCACCTTTTTTTGTGTTTCAGTGTCATATACGTGATCGCTCCATCTGGTTTCACGACTGTGAACTTCACTGTAATGGTGTCTACAAAAGTATTGCAGCACTAAAATGGAAACATAAAGACATTTAGTTATTTCATAGCTGGACATGACAGCACCTGTGGCTCTGTGGACCCCACAGGGTATACCGTCTGCCTCGTCCACTGAGACAGCTGCCATCCACTCTGGCTCTCAGCCCTGTAACATCAATGAGCCTTTTGTTCCTTAGAGTTAATCTTCTTGCCACACATAGTGCAGTCACCACTCAGCATATAACAGCGGCTGCTGTTATGTAAACACCAGAAGTCAAGTGAAGACCAATTTTGATCAGCGAGTAGAGATCTTTAGTTTCAAACCCCTCATTTGTTTGATTTCCAATCAGAACAGTCATTACATATTAGTTTTTTAGTATCAGGAAAAAATGAAAAAAAAATATACTGAATATATTTACTTTGTTGAAGTAATCACATCTCAACAATATCACATTCTCAGTCCACTTTTTGATGGTATTACAGCTTCCCTTCTCTTTTAGAAGACTTACTTTTAATCTGTGTCTTTCAGAAGTTCAGTTGCAATTCAAGTGATTCCAAACACGTTCAGTGATGTTGTGGAAGTCTGGATTCTGAGGTGGTCAGTCCATTGTTCTGAGAACACTGGCAGTTTTTTTGTTTGATCATTCTTTTTATCTGTGTCCTTAGACAAATTACGTATGTCTCTGCATATGTTCCATACACCCATAAATATTTATGAGCAGGTAAAGAAACTAAGTAACTAACCAAATGCTCTCCACTGTAACCTAAATAAGGCATTAAAATACATTCTATATGCTACAATATTACGAGTAATTGCTAGTGTGCCACTCACCCAACCCACAGGCCCTGGTGATGGGCATAAAGATTCCCTCAGCATGCCCACCATCCTTCTCCTCCCAGGGTAGCACAGGGTGTACTACAGTGGTGCGAAACCTGGAAGAATGATGCAGACAAACAAAGTACATCTTCACAGCAAATGAAGAAACCATCCAGACATTTATCCACCTGTACCTGGGTGGCTAGTGTCCTTCTGCCACCATCATGATTACATATAAATAATTCTGTTCTCAAGATGAAGTAGTTTGCTGTGGAATAGTTTATACACATATGCTCTGAGGTTTCATATGTAATGTTGATAAAGAATTGGTCAGAAATCTGAAAACCAGAAAGCTTTCTTTGCAGCTTATTGCTTTGCATATATCCCTCTGCCACAAATGTGTGTGAATATATATATATATATATATATATATATATATATATATATATATATATATATATATATATATATATATATATATAGCCAGACAGAAGAACAGAAGAATTCATTCTTTCTGGGGTGAACTGTGATGCAAGTTAATAAGTTTATATGACTTTGTTTAAAAATGCATTGCCTGTAGAACGAGATGCTATGAAAAAATGGTACATGAGCCATGCCCAATGTCAGGCACTGGCTGAGAGGGTACAAAGCCCTGGCATTGGACTGTGGATCAGTGGAACTATGAGCTCCATCCAGCAACTTTGGGATAAGTTTGAGTGGCTTTCGTGAACCATAACTGATCGTCCAACATCAGTACCTGACCTAACTAATGCTCCTGTGGCTGACTACAATCACAGCAATGTTCTAGCTTGTAGTGTAATGCCTTCCCAGAAGAAGTACAGGCTGTTACTGCAGCAAAGGTCAGACGACCCTTCTTATTAAACCAGATATTGATTCATTTACATGGTAGCTTAACATTGATGGTGACATTATTCCCAAGACTGTCCCATCGAACAGATGCTGCACAGTTCTATAGACATGCATGTACATCTGTATAGAGATCTAGCTATGAAACTCTTGCTTAGTGCCATGTCATTACCTTCCACTTAAACTTTAGCTACACCCACCATTCCAGCTGACCGACCCTTTTATTAAAGGAAAAGAGAGCGAGACACAGCATGTGGCCGCTGAATTATGCAAACTGCAGCGTCCTCTTAAGAGCCTGGAAAGCCTGGTGTGCAGTTGTGGAGAGAAACAAGGTCCGACAGTACCACTCAAGGGGGAGGGTCTGTATGAAATATTCATTTTTCTTAGTGGTTAAGGCAAGCCTGGGTGGAGGTGATGGACAACAGGTCAGTGCCCTGACCCTAAAGCCTCTATGCAGTCTGGAACTCTTTATCACTTTCCTCCTTGACTACTCGGCCTCTGTCTGGATAAAGAAAACATTGCCCAACTTCAGCGACTTGCTGAGAAAGAGTGTGCAGTATTAGGTTGCTGCTTTAATCAGATAGCAGGTTACAGATACGAGTGGTTATAGGATTATCCTTAAAGATAAGTGGTAGTCTATTGAAGCAGCATGCTCAATTATAGTTTGACCACAAGATTAAGAAGTTTTGAGTAAAGGTTGCTAAATGATCTCCTCTTCTGTAGTTGCTACGTCCATCATGCTTTCAGTTGAGGCTGTAACACTTGTGCTAACATACTAGTGGAACCCTCTAAGAAAAGCCAATGTAGGCTACCATAGCTGGTCACTGACAAAACCAGCTTATCACTGCTGCCAGAATAAAATCTTATATCCAGAAATTATTAACTTTACAGGACAAGAAACATACTTTACTTTTAATGTTGAACAAGCCATTTCTTTTGGCCCATTCATCATGTAATTTACACAAAATGTAAAGAGTAACAGGCATTTTCAAATGATGTCATGATTTGAAAATGAAAATCATGAAAAACAACCAAAATTTAGATACAAAAATTTGATTGAACAGCAGTGATATGTTCAATCTTGGATGCTGGTGTGATCAGTCAGTCAGCATGCCCATGCTAAGTGACCATTAGCATTTTTTCAGCTGGGAAAACTGATTAATTTGCTTAGCATGCATATTTTAAGTGTAATAAAAAGGATTCTGGAAACCTATTTTACATTCAGCCACTCATTAAGTTAAACTAATGTTAATAAAGAAGAAGTGCCAGCAACAAAAGATGCCCCTTCAGGTGAGCTAATGCTAAAGAGAACACTAGAGCTAGTCAGATGAATGCTAGATGCTGAGGTGGACTCCTTGTTTCAAACACGTATTAGCTTATTAATATTTATCTCTACACAGAATGTTTTAACCACTATTGCGAGTAATGTACAGCTAATGCGGTTAAATGTGACTTAAATTTGAAAACACTATTAACCATAACACATCATATTTAAGGGGAATTTCTAATGTTTCAATAAGTTCTAAATAATTCCGTTCTGGAGATAGCAGAGTAGTTTGCTGTGAAATGGTTCATACAGACTTGGATCTCTTTACAGTGCGATTACACAGAAAGCTTTCTTTGCAGATTATTTTGCTTTACAGTGCATTGTATATATATCCATCCACCACAAATAGATTAAAATAAAGGGAATAAAATATATTCTAGCCAAACCTTATGGTGTTAGACGCTCAGACAGTATCAGCATATAGTCGCTGTCCAAACAAAAACATGTATTTCCAAAAGGCAACTTTACAGGATAGAACAAAAACTTCATGCTCAATGTATGTTAATGGAACCAAAAGTTTTTCCAAGCTAATTTGGACCATTCCTATTGGTCCATTCATCACAAAACTTTCAGTTTATCATATAAACACCAGTTATTATGTTCAAATGATGTAAAATTAAAGTGATTACTATCATCACAACTGTAAACAATTCTTACTCACATCATTTCACACCAAACCACTGTGAGTAACTTTTTACATTTGTAGAGCCTGAAAAATAATTAATTCCCCCTTAAAATTATTATAAATGAATTCCCCCTTTTTAATGAAGTTATTGAATCACAAAAGCGGACTTCTACAAAGTCCAATATAAAAGGTATTTTAGAAATGAAACACATACATTGTAATACATATACATACATATACATTGTTTCTTGAAAGAATCTTCTTGGTTTTTTATGGAACCAAACATGGATCATCAAGTCAAATGTATTCGGCTTCATCAGAACAAACACACCAGAATCAATTTAAAGTTTTTTTTTTGTTTGTTTTTTTTGGGTGGGAGTGGGTGGGATGGTGTTTAATCACTGAACCGTGCCGGAAGCTGGCCTTCCATGACCAGAGGTGAAAATTTTTTGACTCCTTTATTGTTAATAGCGTACATCACCTGCAAAAGTAGCAACTTTTCCCACTGTCAGCATGAGGTTCCCTGCTCCAGTTGAGCTCCACAGATGTCTTTAGCAGCCCCATGCATGGCTGAATCAATCTGCAAACTTCTGTTCAATATTTGATGAGATTACTTCTTCTTCACTGCCTTTGTTTTGTTTTTGTGCTCCTACTTTGCAAGTCTGGTGTAGTGGGGAGGCGCGGAACCAGAGAAAGCTGTATGTCTGTATGGACTAGCACAAAAGTCTGGGCTCGCTTTGCTGACTTTCCTTACATGTAGCCTACTTTGGAGGCCTAAAGCCTCGTGTTGGTTTAAGAGGGTGCCTGTAAATATGTCCTGCCCATAATCTGAACCATGCATGGTTGTTCCTACCATTCAGTTGGGAACGCTAATCGTGATGTTCCATCTTTCAGCATGTGCCACTTTCAATTGTGGAGGAACTGCCTTGAGAAGCCAAACATAATTCCTATAATTCATTATGACCTCATTGGCCTGATCACTGGAAACCATTCCAAATCTGTACGTTCCACAGAAACAGGTATTTTAACCATTAGCCATGGATAATTCATGATCAGCCGGATGTTAGTGGAGATGTTTCACATAACTAAGCATTGTGGTGTAATGGACTGTTTTTGGTAAAGTCACAATGAGTTCTCTTCAGTAGCTCAGTTTATCATATTTGAGCCTGCTGCTCTGGGAATGTGTTGGCCTTTGCCTTAATAGCGCAACCTTTTATTTCCATTCTTCACATCTAAACAGGAAACCGGGGCTCAGTTGAGAAAATATGAGGGAGGATGTGAAAACAAATTAACTCTCAAATTGAGAAGGCTGGGAACAAGGCCTTAAAATTAAAACATGTTTTGGGAAAGATGCTTCCACATGTGCTAAGCTAACTTACGCTGAAGCTTTTGTTTATAATGTGCCACAAATGACTTTTCCCTAAACCCGTAAAAGTTGGATTGTCTTTGTAGCTCTTCTGCGTTTGATCAGAGAAGGAAAACTCAGATCTGGTCTCTCTGGTTTCCGCATCTTTTTAGCGGCTCTCAAGAAGCGAAGAGGAAAAGGCAGGTATTGTTCCAAGCGCTGCTCATCATATTTCAGTTTGTTTTTGTTTTATTGGGCTTCATATCAACAATAAACACAGGCTAATTCTGGCAACGGCTTTGTTTTTATTGGTCAAAGTTGGGGGGTAAAGCGTCCCTGAGAGTGAAGCAATGAACTCCAGTGACTTTTCCGAGGTGTTTGTGTGTCCTCAGTCGTGAGTGACAGGCAGAAAGGAAACAACGATCGGCGCACAGATCTCAGTTGGGCATCATACACAAAGCCGTGTTGCATGATATTATCCACTGAAGACATATTCCTGTTATCTTTAAAAACAAGGGGGGCAAATAAGATTCTGGGGCAGTTCCAATCACTTTTGGTTATCTAAAGAACCTATGAATAATGCAACCATTTTAAAAGCTTAAAGAACCTCCACATAATCTATGCCAATAAAGGACAAGAATCATTTAGAAACCTTTATTTGTACAAGCCTATTCTTTTTATAATATTCCTGTCAAGTCTCTGGTTTCTTGGCTTATCATGGCACTGAATTACAAAGGCTCTGTCTTTTGTGTCCTACTGTCGTCCTCATATTTAAACTCAACAAAAGACTTAAAGTTAAACAGTGAGCATATTTACAGGCACTTCATAATCCAATCAAAATAGGATTTCTGCAGTTACTTAATTAGGTAAACACCATATAAACAGCATGCTATGATTTATATGAGTAAAGCCCAGATATCTGTTTAGAAGAACCAGATTAGGTTAAACAGGTGGTTGGTGTAGTGTAGCGGGTTACACCATCCATGCCATAGACTGGGGTTTGAAACCCCAACTGGGTAACCACCTTTCACTAATAATCCACGCCTTCATTGGATTATTGTAACTCCCTCCTAGCAGGCATCAGCTCCTCATTTATTCACAAGCTTCAGCTGGTTCAGAACTCTGCTGCTCGCCTTCTTACCCACAGCTAGACTACTTACAGTTCCTCCATCTAACCTCCACGGTTTTGGTGATTAAGCATTCTCCAGACTTGCTCCCCGCCTCTGGAATGCTCTTCCGCCACTGGTTAAACAGTCGAATTCCCTCCTCACATTTAAATCTAATCTCAAAACCTCTTAAAAATTTATTCTCACTGGCATACAATCTTCCTCAAGTTTAACTGTTCTTTACTATTTCCTGTTAATATCTATTTGTAGTGATGTTCCTCTGTCTCTGTTGTTTTGTATAATCATTGTTTTGACTGTATGCATCTTTGGGTTCTTGAAAAGCACTATATATAATATATTATTATAATTAATATTATAATAAGAGTCCTTGGGCAAGACGCCCAACAGTACCTTCACCTACGTGTGTACATGTAAACAGTAACAGTACCTTCACCTACCTGTGTACATGTAAACTGTGAATGTTCTCTGATTTATTTCATTTTGATTACTGAGTAAATCCACCCAATGTTTGTTTTGGTGATTTGGAGACCTCTTTGGTGGGAATGTGTAATTGCACAAACCACATACCTCCTTCCCTGAGGGGATGAATCTGATAATTGTAGGTCAATGGAAAGATTATTCAAAGAGAACTCAAATTTGGACATGCCTTCTGGGGATGTGAGTGAATTACCTACGTCTGTTGCCATATTGTCATCAGTATAGTGCTGATTTTGCATTTACAGACCAAAACATTGAGCTGGACATTGAATCTAATGAAGGTCCCACAACATCTCACATAACACAGCTATATCTGTTTCTCCTTACAATAACACTGTTGAAAGATATTGAACTGAAACTGGGTTTTTTATCTTTATAGGTGAGCAACCAAACCACCAAATCATTTAAAAAATATAATTTGTATATGCAGCACATTTTTAATATCAAATAAGCTGCTAGTTTGATCTCATCATGCCCGTGTTTGTGGTCTGACTTGTTTTTGCAGCAGAGGGTTCTCACTCTTTTCACCCCTCATTGCTCGACAGCAGCTCAACACAGGGAAAAACATTGAATTTAGCTAAATTAAAAACATTTAGTCATAGTATAATTGAATCCCAGCTCGTCTGCAGTATGGCAAGTACGAAAAGAGGTTGCAGCACCTTAGAAGTATAGAAGAACAAAAGAAAAAAGTTGTATATAAAAGTATATAAAATATGAAATACATGTTACCCCCAAAAAGTATTCTTTTTTTGTTGTAACACCTAAAAAATGCACAAGCACAGTAATGGAAGCTGCGGAGACCTGCTTCTTGATGGAGACGGCTGAGGATCGGCAAGTTGCGGCTGATAGTGGATGTGCACCGAGGCACAGAGGACACCGGGAACACAAGCTAAGTGCTGTGGAACTTTGTGACGGTGATGCGATGGGATGGGTTCAGTGAGGCAGAGAGTGGAGGAGTGCAGAGCGAGGTGGCTTTTGGGACAATGGGCCTGCTCTTCTCGAATAAAACATGAAGGCCTCATCACAGGGTTCTGGCTTCACTGTATGGCCTTTGTGTGTTGGAGATTCACCACCAGAAACAAGAAGATAACAGGAAATGAAAGTCCATCCAACAACGTACGGGGAACGTTGTAAACACTTTGGCCGCTAATGAAGGACACATTACGGTGAATTATGGTGCTGATTTGGTAAAACCTAAAATAAGTACTTTCATTATTCAGATAATTGAATAAGTTGGCTGGCTTGTCATAACTTTTCACTCTACTGAGTTCAGATTAATGAAATCTGGAGGTAATTGGAAACGTTGCAGTATAGAGTGAATATTATTCTGAACATGACAACATAAAGATTCTAAATAAAAACAACCCATTCTGGCTAGAGTCAGATTGTGTTATACGTATGCCAGTCCTCATCTCTCTGTCAGGTCGCCTCCACTCACCCAATCACTGCACATGTCATTTTTCAAGAACTTGGCACCGATAACGCTATCTATAACCACATGATTATCTTTGGCATTGGGTGCTCTGCTTTATTTTTAAACCTTACACATGCAGTAAAGAATCAAAAGCATGCACTTTTGATTTAACATACTTATATAAGCCTATGTAGTTAAAATATATGTGAAACTATAGTATTTTCACATTTCACTACTTTCTTTTTTACTATAGATACACACAAGATGCCAACGTAATTAATGTTCCCTTAAAAAACACAAACTTAAATAGCAGCCCCAGTGGCCGTTTATGTATAATATAAAAATTGACAAAGCTAGAATGCACAAAACCAGGATAGCTCAATTACAAAAGTCCTGAAAAGTTCAAGCCCTCAGAAAAAAAAAACAACACAAAAACAAATAAAAATACAAAAACGCTTTGATTGTGTTTCCACACAATGTCAGGAAACTGTGTGCCCTTTAATGCACAATCACTCTGACCGAACCAAAAGGAGCCACATCCACAGGCGAAACATGGCAAAACAAACATGCACTTTTGTCCATCACCCGTACTGCACCACATGCAGGGGAGGGAATACTTGAGTAATTGTTCTTTGTTATTATGCTTAAAGGGCCAGTTTTATTTTTAAAGTGTCCAACGAAACCCAGAGGACAGGAGTCTCAAGAGAAAGACTTTAATATCTCTGTAGTTTCTCCTGCAAGACAAATGAGACTCTGCATAGAAGGTAACTCCACTGATTGTTTTCAAAATGCATGTACAATTGTATTGAGGTTTTTTCATAGGTTACTATTCATTGGTTCTTTGGAGAGCCAAAAGTGATTGGAACTGCCCCAGAACCTTACTTGCCCCTATTGTTTTTAAGGATTATAGGAATATTTATTGGATTATATTATGCAACAAGGCTTTGTGAAAGGAATCACCTGTGCTGTAAAGTGTTGTCGTTCACTGTCATCTTTGCAATAAAAGAAATGAATAAGAATAAAAGTAACATTAAGGTTAGATCCGACAGACCTGTATATACTCATAAAAAATAATAATGGGGCAGTCGTGGGCTGGAGGTTAGAGAACCAGCCTTGTGAAAACATTGAGCTGGACATTAAATCTAATGAAGGTCCCACAAAATCTCACATAACGCAGCTATATCTGTTTTCCCTTCCAATAACACTGTTGAATAATATTGAACTGGAACTAGATTTTTTTTATTTTTATAGGTGAGCAACCAAACCACCAAATTAAAATATATATATAATTTGTATATGCAGCACATTTTTTTTATATCAAATAAGCTGCTAGTTTGATCTCATCATGCCCGTGTTTGTGGTCTGACTTGTTTTTGCAGCAGAGGGTTCTCACTCTGTCCTTTTCACCCCTCATTGCTCGGCAGCAGCTCAACACAGAACTAACAGAATTTAATTAAATTAAAAACATTTAGTATTAGTATAATTGAATCTCCATCCGTCTGAAGTATGGCAAGTGCAAAAAGAGGTTGCAGCAGTGGACAGTGGGTCTTAGAAGTATAGAAGAACACAAAAATATATATATATATTCTTTTCACTAGTGTGTGTATATGCGAGTGTTCCACTGCACGGATTGGTTAAATGCGGAGATCTTGAATATCTAATACATTATTCATTCATTTTATTAGTACTAGTTCAAATGAAGGCTCTATACTCACTTGTCCTCAGCAAGATGTCATGTTTATGTTATAAAACCTACAAATGCAATATATAATAAATATTAGATGAAATTTTAAATAATAATGATATTTATATTTAAATAAAACTGCCTATTGTTTTGTGATCCTGGGTAATGATTATGTGAGCTGTAACCCTGAGGATCCCTTTTCCACATCTGGTAAGTGGATAATTTTGTGATGTTTAAACAGTGTTAATTTTAGTCCCAGCTTTAATGTGGCAACATTGTCCTTTCACTGTGATAATCTTAGTTAAGGATTGACTAATAAACGCTGGCATTTCAGTTTAGTGCACAGCGGCAAATTGCTCCAATGCAAAAGACACAGGAACAGCCCTACACACTGTCCACTATGACAACCCTTCCTCTTACTATATGAATAACGGAGGAATAAGAGAGAGAAAAGATGTGGAAATTATATGGTTTCTGTAGAAAACCACAACATATTTTAAACTAGAAACTTTACTGGGATATATATTGAGATACATATAGACATGTTATGAATCTCCAGTAAAAAAACTGGAGGGAGAACGGCTGGACAGGATCTGGAACCAGCATATAATTGATTTACAACTACAACTCTTTAAAACCGTTTAGGTTTAGTTGATTTGGTCTGTTGTGATCTCAATCAGTTGTGTTCATTTATGCCTGACACCCCTACTGGGGTATAAGCTGTGGACAAGGGACCTCTAGAGTTATTAGTTTTCTTTTGATGCCAGATACATCCGAGTCTCTTGATGTCTGCCTGGAGATCCCATCGCCAGGTGTTCTTTGGCCGACCTCTTTTCCTCTTCCCTTGAGGGTTCCATGTCGAAGCTTGTCCTGATCTCAGTCAGTTGTTAGTAAAACAGTTGTGTCCATCAGTTGTTTGTCAACAACGTCATTAATAGTCAACTTAGATGAAGGTTTTTGTCCCTTTTCAAAGAAATATGTTACTCTTTGTTTCATTTCTATTGCTTATATATTCAAAAGCCAGCAAAACTACATGCAACAATGTCTTCTTTGCCTATGAGCATTAATTATATATGCTTAATATTAAAAATTAATTTGATTTTTTAATTAAATGTATTTTTTTAAAATGTATATAATGTTTTTAGAATGTAGAATATCAGACACTTGGTACTTCAGTTAAAATTGCATGCTTTTTGGTGTGTATGATGAACTTAACACGAATCAAGTTAATAAATCCTCTTTAGTTGTTCCCTTACTTCATTTGTTATCTGAGATCTTTGCCTATCAATTTTTAAATGAATACAGAGTCAGTGATTTAGAAAAATACTGATAAATATGAGGGGATAAACCTTTTCTTTGGGAATTAGTTTGCTTCACAATTTCTGTATGTACCTTTCTGTCATTCATGCATTCTATAAAATACATTTTATGCCTAAATGTCATAGCAAACACTTAGGAATCTAAATATTATCAATGTCCAAAAAAAAAAACCAAGTGTCTCCACAATAGTAACAGGGAAGGACACAGCATTCTCAACTTTTAATGTAAGTTAATGTAAAGTTTTATTCCAAGTGATTTTGGAGCATTTCTATTGGTCCATTTATCAACAACATTGCATACCAGGCAGCTATCGTGTTTAAATGATATAGAAAAATGGACATACAAGTGATATAAATAAGGGAGGAATAAGACGTATCTTAGAAAAAAATTAAATGTTTTTTTTTTTGTAGTGTATCGCAACAAAGACAATATTTTAAAAAAGACACTTCACTGAGACCTATAGACATGTTATGGAATGATAGAATGACTGGACAGAATCTGAAATCTGTATATAATTAAATTACAACTAAATATCTTTAAAAACATTTAGGTTTAGTTGATTTGTTGATCTCAATCAGTTGTGTTCATTAATGCCTGACACCCCTACTGGGGTATAGGTTTTATTCCAAGTAATTTTGGAGCATTTATATTGGTCCATTCATCATCAACAGGACATACAGGGCAGCTATCATGTTTAAATGATATAGAAAATGGACATACGTGCGATGATATCTGTAACCCTTTCTTGTGGTAACTTAAAGAGGCCTTAAATGCTTAGACGTCTGGTTCCTATTGCCACCACTATGGACTGTACATTTCATATATCTAATCTGAATGACTTTGGCTTTAAATTCCCACTTAAGTCTCTCCTGCTATTTCTCTGGAAATTTCACATCTCCTCTTGTGTTTTAGTAAAGATCTCAATAAAGTCACATACAATGCTTATATATAACTGAACTAAAGACAGGCTTTTAATATGAACTCATTTTATTTCTAACCCCAGATTAAGAGCCCACTCAGTTTACATGTTAATTATATAATTATAATAATTATATCTGTATATTTGTTTCACCTCCAACCACATTCTCACATAAAATTAATTAATTAAGTGAATCATTTAAAAAATAGATGGAAAATTAAAGAATTACGTTTTTTATTTGATTCAGGCTGGAGAGAGTTTCTTTCAGTCAGTGTCGTGTATGCTGACCCCTCGCTCCACAATGGCCAATCAAACGTGAACGTGAACTTAGATGCTGCGCCCTGATTGGTGGGTGCTGGTCCGAAGCGATGACGCGCGGGCGGAGCGGGCGTGGCTTTCCCACCAGCTGCAGCCTTTCTCGGCCCTGATTGCCACTTTGAACCTTTACTTGATGACCTAATTGGCGAGCAGGGCAGTGATGGCACGGCTTTCCCTTTATGTTCTCGTTCTCTACTAAGCTCCGAGTTTTAAACCGGGTAGATGTGAGCAGAAGTAGGAACGCCACCTCTTCCACCGTCTCATCCCCACAGAGCACTTTTTCCCTCCCCACACCACCTCCACCACCAGCACCCTCCAACACCAGATCACCTCAGTTCTTGTGCTTCTACCTTCACCTGCTGCCTTTTTTCCAGGGATCTGACACTTTCCACCTTCACCCGGGCACAAAGCTCTCAGCAGTCGACCGCGAGCGACATCCCGGCGCACTTTTGTGGACTTCAGCGGGAAGCAGGAAAGTTTGTCTTCTTTTTTTTTTCTTCTTGGCTGTCTCGGGCTTTTACCTACACAATGAGTGTCAAGTCTGACTCGGAGCCAAACAACAACGTCTCCCTTGAAGAGGAGGTAAGTTGAGGAGAAGGAGCGCCCAGTCCAGGATAGTTGAAGCTCTTGCTTTTTTCCTGGTTAACTCTTGTGGTTAACAGTGCAGCAGCTTGAGCGCCTCTCTAGCGGTTCCACTGCTTCTTCAGATCTACTTTGCTTGACTGGGTAGCAAAACTAATGCAGCTGGCAGTCCTGCTCCACTAACTACAGGGTGGTCTGACTTTAAGGTACTCAGAACACACAAAGGAAGCAGTTGGTTACTTTTTAAGGTGGAAAGAATCATATAAATGAATTTAGGGCTGCTTTAGATACTGATTTGTCCACCAAATTTAGTATGATGTCTAGTATCAACCATGCATTTTCAACCATGTGCATTTATTCACTTTTTTTAAACAAAAAAAACAAAAAAGGTTCTTTAGTCAACACAATGATACTGTATAGAACCATAAGCTCTCATAGTACCACTTGCATGATTAAAGGGATCTTTGTGTGCTGAAATAGTTCTATATATCTGCATGGCTTGTTTTTATTAGATTAATTCTATAGTGTTAAAAGAGGTTCCTCCCTGGTTTATATATATATATATATATATATATATATATATATATATATATATATATATATATATATATATATATATATATATATCTCACATTGTGAACAGAATCAGTTATCCTAGACTGTAATTTCACATCCAATAGCTCTGTGTGCTGCAGTGTAAAAATAAAAGTATGGATTAATTTGTCAGTTAATAAGTAACAAATTGACCAATTGCATAGGTGTTTGACTTAAATTTGCCTTAAATTTGTATTTGCTGCCTTTTTTAAATTTAAAATCTGAGGAATTAAGGTCCTGTGTTTATAAAGCTGCTGTCTAACAATCTTGTCTATCTATATCTATCTAACCATAGTTGTGGTCATATCAGAACCTCATAACTCTTATTCTTATAGCTCATTAGATTGTCCACTGTCCTTCAGATTGACCACAGATCCAAATTTGCTTGGAGAAAACTTTTTTAGGAAAAAAGTGGTTTACAGTATCATTCTGGGATGTTACCAGTTCAGGTTTTGTTTCAACAGCAACAGAACTTTTTATTTTTGTAGCTGGTCGGTCTGAAGCCAACTAGCCGGTAGTTTCCATAATTGAACAAACCTGTTTTGCTGCTGTTGCTTTATTTCTTTCAACTATTTTTAACTCTCTCTAGGCCTAATTTGCTCACTAAACCTAGACTAAAGAGAATTCCCTATAGTAGTTTAATCTGCAGGTTATGCTTTATTCATCTTTAGGGGGGGAAGAGTAAACCAGCACGTCATGTGTTAAAAGAATTATAAGTATGTCAGAATAGGTGGTAAAGCCCAGAAGAGGTGTGGTGGAGTGGCGGTCCAGGGCTGGAGAATGGCTGTGCTCTGTGGGGCAGAGGAAGGAAATGCTGTCATGCTGTGCGCTGTTGTCCATCGCTGTTCCACTCGCAGTCCATTGTGGCCCAGAGCCTCCCACTGAGCTCAAACAAGTGGATGTTTGCGCTTTTGTTTATTTCTGTAAGCAGTGGAACAAACCGGCCTGTATCAAATACAGATTTGTCTCATGAATGTCGGTAAACTGGGCCCATGTCTGGCTTTTTTTTTTTTTTTTTTCAGTTTAATGTTTAAATATACAGTTTAAATATTGAACACTACTAATTAGCACCCTGGTATTTTTTTTTAGTCTACTGCTTCATGTGGTTGAAATTCCTCTACCTACAGAGCAAAGCTATGCAGAGAAAATAGAAGTAGATGTCTTTCTTTAAGGTGTGAAAGCTAGACGTGGCTTTTAGGGTGGTGTCCAAGGAAGGTGTCTTCAGAAAGGAGTCAGTCTGAATCACAAGCACGTCCATATAGTGTTGTACCAGAGCACAACTAACCCTTTAATTATTTTTTATTGTTAAGTGTAGTCTGTAGCTGTTCATGCTCTATATGCATGTAAACCAGGTCTATAAACTGTGGGCTGTGTTCTGTATGTAGGTTGAGCTAGGTGCTTGTTCAAGTTATTTAAATGCTTGGTGTCTTAACCTGCACACACAGTTGTTTTGATGCTATGTATAATATCTGGTGTAGTTAAATCTTGGTTTAAATGTGAATTAATTTTTCCATCTCCTTTTGAACCTCCTCCTAGGTAAGGACTCTGTTTGTCAGTGGCCTGCCGACAGATATTAAGCCCCGTGAGCTGTATCTGCTGTTTAGACCGTTTAAGGTAAGAAACGGCTGTAGTTGAGAGATTCTATCGTCGTTCTGCCACTAATCTCAGGATTTCTACTTGCAGCTGTGTTCTGTCTTTTGGCTGTTGAGTTATGTTTATAAATGTGCTAAGAATGACTTCCTGGACATGGTAAAATTGGAATGCCTGAGTCATTTAGTTGCTTAATTCCGTCACGAGTACGTCCGTGCTTGACATGTACCCTAAAGTTAATTTCTCACAGTGTGGAAACTTGACCTGTTCTGTTTACATATGGCAAGGAAAACCCCTTGAAGCCTGATTGGGAGGGAATGTTTGATTAATTCAAGGCATTAACAGCTTTAACCTTTTTAGATTGGTAGCTGCTTCTACCTTGGAACACACTGGTTAACTGACTTCAGGGTGCTTCTACTGATGGGGTTGACTTCTCATGGGGAATGCCAGAGATTTTTTTTTTTCCCCTCTTCATCTGCAGGCATGTGACTTCATGGCTGCTAATTGGATTTCTTTTGCTTTTCAGGGTTATGAAGGTTCACTGATTAAGTTAACATCAAAGCAGGTGAGATGGTGGTAGATATCACAGCTGACTGGTGCTACAGTGGGTGTATATGTACAGTACAGCGTTTAGTTATAGTTGTAGTCTTATTTTTTTTATTTGTTTCTTCCATTCCTCTGTCACTTGGCTTGGTACAGTTACTGAAATCCTGCGTTTTGAGCATGTTTGTTTGGATATTGTATAGTAGTATTGATTGTGCTTCTAGCCTTGAAGTAAATGCATAACTTTTCAATACTTTTTCTCTTCCAGCCGGTTGGTTTTGTGACCTTTGACAGTCGGTCTGGCGCTGAAGCGGCGAAAAATGCATTAAATGTAAGCACCTAGCCATCTGTAAGCAATGGCTTGAATTATTGATGACCTGTTGGATGATTCGCAGCAGGAATCACAGATTATAGTTTTTCTGTACATTGCTGTATTAATATTGGTTAAACTGGTGGTCACGTAATAGTTTTCTTACTGGGATCCTTCCCACTCTGTGCTTTAGAGCAGATTTAATGTTTAGCTGATTAAGTATACTCAGCCATTTCCATACTTTTTAACTGTAGCTTCATGAAGGTAAACCTTGGGCACAGCATTATTGAGCCCATTCACTGGCTGCAGCGAAGATAATAATGAGCACCTATTTTGCATTCGACTAACAATAGCAGATTTTCTAAACCCTAGTGTATTTTGTGTGTATGTATAACAAGGGTGTAATGATTTTGATACAGTTAAAATGACATGAATTTAAGAATGAATGATTCTCAATTTACTTACATCATGGTCAGTTAGGGATGGGTGATTTTTAATAAATTTCATTTTATTCATTTTAGACAATTGAGTCATGCTTAACAGGAGTTAAGTAGTTGGAAAATATAATTCTGCAAAATGGAAAAATAATGTATAGAGAAACCTGAATGCTCCCAGCAGCTTCTCTGACTCAACCACAGTGCAAATAGGTTACCTCAGTTTCTCATTTGTCTTGTATGGTTTATATTGTTTACTCATGCTTGCCTGTCTGAACATCAGACTGTGCAGGACTTGAGTAGCAATATATCGTTTTATCCAGCTTGGTTGAAGTACAGACCCACAAGACCCTGCTGCTGAGTGATGCCACTGGCTGCAGCTAGCAGGCTGTTATGCTAAAGGCTAAGTTAAGGCTGAAAACTGACATTACACTGAGACTCAGTGGTTCCTTCAGTGACTCCCTCAATAACAATTTAATGTTAACTCAGACTGTAAGTGACTACACAGCAGCAGATGAGCTGCAAGTCTGCATGAAGTCTGGTTCAGCCATGCGTTTTATTTCTTCACAAACTACTGATGTAGCCTATTTTTACTGCTACTTGGCCATCCACATTGCTAAGGTGATGATCTAGCTACTGGCGCACACATGTCCCTTAGGAATCGCTTTGGGATGACATCTATGACAGACTGTATATCCATTGCTGACACAGCTATTGCATTTAAGCACTAGTATCAGTGCTGATATCAGTTTATCAAACTGCATAAAATGAAAATGACTGACTTAATTGTCTGGAAGTGTCGCTGTTATCACCCACCCCTACTGTCTGTGCTCAGTCGTTTTGGTTTAAAGGAAAGTGGGGAAGGCTTGGGATTAATGCCCTCATCACGAGGCATATTTAATCAAAACTTGAATTAATTATTTACTAATATTAAATCACTTCAGACCTAAATAAATATTGTGTATTGCTACACCCCTAGTATCTGCTAGTATTGTATTTAGACCACCACTAGCTTTCCTGTGAAGTCACGTAGAAGCATTCACCTGCATGTGGGCACCAGCTTAGTGCACACTACTGCACATTCTACCAGACTCTATCAGGCACAGCCCACTCCTATTACTGTATCCCCCACCTTGTGTCTCCAGGGGGTTCGCTTTGACCCTGAAAACCCGCAGACCCTCCGGTTAGAGTTTGCTAAAGCCAACACGAAGATGGCAAAGAGTAAGCTGATGGGCACTCCGAACCCCACAAATATCCACCCAGCTCTAGGAGCACACTTCATAGCACGGGACCCATGTAAGTGTACGGCCACACGGTAGCGCTCACTCTGCAGAAATAGACACACACTGTTTAGGCATGTGTAGAACTGCCGCCCATGGCTCAATAAACAAACTAATTCACTTCCACCACATGCATGCATCATTAGAGCAAATGGCTTCTTCAGTTTAGCGATCTTCTACACATGTTCAAATTAAACTTTTCAACTTGAACACATTCAGCTTCTCTTTTTCTGCTATTCTGATGTAAGCATTGACTTGTTGCCCAGAATAACCGTACTACTTACTATATTCCCTCTTCTGCCTAACTAACTCACTACTGTAATTTGAGTCAGATTAAACCCCAAGCTCTAAGTCTAGTTCATTAGGGTTGTTTTTGCATCTGTGTGGCTTGCTGTTTTTCATTAGATGACCTGACTGGGGCAGCACTGATCCCTGCGTCTCCAGAGGCCTGGTCTCCATACCCCCTCTACACGGCAGAGCTGAGCCCCGGTCTGCCCCATGCCGCCTTCACCTACCCTGCTGCAGCGGCTGCCGCGGCAGCTCTCCATGCCCAGGTGAGCTCCTCACAGAAGCTTGAAGCAAGAGATGACGTCAGCTTAGGGTATATACAGAAGCTTGGTGTACTTGTGGTCCATTAGTAGATCATGTTAACTATTTGTCATAAAAAATATAAATACTTAATTTTTTTTATTTGATATGAAGAGTTTGGGGCAGACCATGTTTTAAAGTAATGCCACAACCCCTTAGGACTCCCAGAGAGAGATATCGGAAAAGGAACAGCTATATTAAATTGAAGGATGTTATTGTTATTATTAATATAAATGAGATTTATTTGGAGTGAAGGTACTTGGATTCAGACTATTTTATAAATTGTACTTTTTTTTATAATAAATCCGAATTTAAGTCTGATAGTAAATGAGGAAAAATGAGTGGGTTGTTTTGGGGAGATAGATAGATAATATATATATTTTTTATTTATTTGTTGACAAACATGTCATTCATTGGCAGATACAAATGATTACCCTTTGTCAGTCTTTACAGCCTCTTGGCCAACCAACACTCTGGTTGGTATAGGCATAAAATTACTGTTTGTTAATGTTCCAGTTGAGTTAAATCACTATTTAAATGTGCATTACACCAATGTGTCTTAACATGCTTGACAAATATCGGTGGAAAATCTTCAATACTTAAAATTCAGGATTATCTTCTCTTAAAACTGTGCACTGGAATTGTGTAGCCCTGCATTGTGTCTGACCTAATTTTCTAAGCAGGTATAGTGGTGCCTTAAACCTTCAGCTGTGCCCATTTGGTTCTCACCTCAGTCTAGCAATGGACGTGTGGGTCTGCTGGGTGTTGAGACTTGGCTAAAGTGTGACTTTACAAAATAAAGCGCCAACGCCAGCTACAGTCAATATGCTTTCATACAGAAGCTTGGCATAGCATACCTCTTATTTGAGTTATGGGAACATCTGGGTCTGTCGCTGCCTAAACTTCAGCCAATAATGATTGATGATGATGATGATTTTTATTATTATTAACTTATGAGCGGCTAATGTAATGTTCAAGCTAATCCAAGTTGAATGGAAAAACGAACTTTTAATGCTTGTTTTGCATTTTGTGGCTGTCTGGTAATGGTTGCCTGGCTTGGCAGGACTTTCCTACTGATATGTAACATTCCGATTGTACCTGACTGTGGATGTACCTACATGCCATGCAGAATTCCCATGCCCTTGGTCGTCCCCCTGAAATGAAGTTTCATATTGGAGCTGTTTTGATTATGAAGTGTTGATGGACTTGTCCAACACTCTAGGGGGGAAAACCTGTTCTTATCTCAGAAGACCACTTGGCTGACAGCAGCTTATGTGGAGATTTCCAACATACTTTTGAGTCTTTCATCCTAAATTCCCAAGTTCTCATGTTTGAGATGGCAAAAGTCTTTACAATGTAGTCTATGCACAACAGTTATCCTTTAAGTCAAAGAAATTCATATTTTATTTAGTATTGTACATGCCGTTAAGCAGGCCTGACCATGCTCTCCTTGCTTTTCTCAGCATTCCAGCATAAAACTAGGACATATTTGTGATGTTTCATATTTTGTAATGCAGTTGGTTGGACTTGACTATTCTGTATCCCTTGGTTTAGCTTTGCCCTCAGTATTAAAGCTGAAAAATGCATTGTAAGTAATATCAGCTGTCTGACTTCTTTCTCCACTAGCCCGCACTTCAACCAGCTTGCTTTCAAGTAGCCCCCTTTCTCAAAAACTTTTGTAGTTAACAAATTTCCCTAAACTTTAAACTGAAAAGTCTTCATCTGGAGGCACTGTGGAACCACTTTAGAAGGAAAGTAGGTATAACACATGTAGCTAATGCCTTCTAATTTCCAAGAATTGGAAATCATTACAGTATTGTGTACAGTAATGTTTTCCTGAGTGAAACTAGGAATGCCTCCCCATCCCACATGGATGAAGTACAATCAACAAATGATAAATATATTAATTATACAACATTCCCTCAAGACCCCCAAGAAAAGTTCTAAAAACAAAAGTCAGGTTTTGGGAAGAATTAAGACTGGTTGGCAAATGCAGCCCAATGTATTAATGATGGATCATAAAACAAGAATTGATCTATCGTGAATTTTGTTTAATGCTGAGATGTAATTGTGTTATGTGGCCAGAAGAGTATTATGGTGTAGTAAGCTTGACCGCCCCAGGTGTACAAGTAAATATGTGGCTTATAATAATGTGCCATGATCCATTACAATTAGTTATTGTTGGAGGGTGGGACTAAAATGATTTTATTTTTTTCCTTTTAGATGCGTTGGTATCCGTCTTCTTCTGAGTCATCCCAGCCTGGTTGGAAATCAAGGCAGTTCTGTTAAATGTAGTGTATGTCCACCATCCTTATTGCTGAACTCCTTTTAATTTATGATTGTGGTGGTGGTGATGATAGCGGCTTCTTTCTTGCTTTTTGTGCAGGTATAAAAGATGCTGTACAGTTCAGAGAGAACCTGTGCAGCCCGTGCATAATCCAGTCCAGCTCATTTGAGTTCTGCAGCATGGATGCCTCTGCTCCTTTTGGAATCCATTCAAGGATGATGCTGAATGAGGCCGAACACATCTTGCCAGCTATGCGCTAAACTGGCTCAGATGGTACAGCCATTGTAGCACTTGCATTAATAGTTCTTTCATGGACTAATTTTTTTTTGTTTTGTTTTTGGAGTGAGAAGTTATAGTGGCAATTGAAATTGTGAGGCTGCTTCTTTTCAGATTTTCCTCAGCGTTTACAGGGTCTGAGCCAGTCAGCTGACACACAGCATGTAATATATATATATATATTTTGTCATGAACTAGATAAATAGATTCTCTGCACCCTTGCTGTAATATGTAGTCCTCCCTGATTGGGTGTAATAATCCTTTATTTGTGTTTGGTAGCTTTTTTTTTTTTTTTTTTTTTTTTGTTAGATGTGATAGTGGCCGACTTGTTTTGAGGCATTAGGTGACTGACACCTTGTGCGAGCCTTCATTTATTATAACTTGTCCCCCCTCCCCTTTCCCCAATTCAACATTTTGTGCATGAGCTATAGTAAAATGTGCCATCTTGATTGAGCTTGTAAATGTGTTCCTATATGACAGCTTGGCTTTGCCAAAGCATGAGACAATCAATGTAGTATAAAGTAGGCCATATGGGGAGACGAGTGTTTGTGCAATTAAATAAATAACCTGTAAGTTATTAACTCTTTGTTTAATATTTACTGCTTTTTTTTTTTAGTCCACATCCTGTACCGCAGATGAACTGTGTTTTTTCCTTTGTTAGTTTTGTGTCATACTGACACAAGTCTAACACATTGTGAATGGCAGAATTGACTGTTAACGTTAGATTGCCAATGAGGTTATAAGCTGGATAATGTGCTAAAACAATGCATGAAGGGGTTTTAATGTGGATTATAGTAATGGTTAATACTGACATTAGGAATTTATTTGTAAAGTGTTTGATGTAAAAAAAAAAAAAAAAAAGGATATTGTACAATACAGTATTAAAACATGTTAATGCATTACTTTCTTTGGTCTGGCTTGTTTTTCCCAAAGGGGTGTGTCCTTTCTTTCAAAGTAATGTTTTACACATCCACTCTCTCAGCCTTGGTTCTGCCTATTAACACTTATTGAGGAGTTCCACCACTTTCTCTACATGTCTGTATAATACAGTGACTTGATGAACCAACTTCTTTTAACATGGTGGTGATGAACCCAGGGTCTCTGTTTACAACCCACACTTGTATTCTATTCAATGCTGTCTTTAATTCAGTTTATTTGTATAGTGCTTTTTTACTATGATGTTCTGAGAACAGACAGTTACAGCAGATATCCCCCTGTGAGCAAGCCAGAGGTGACGGTGGGAAGGGAAAAACTTCCTCAGACTGGAGGAAGGAACAAGGGTAGACCATCCTACTTTTGGTCAAACAGTATTTACAGTTTAATAAACTAAATACCAAAGAAAAGAGTCTTTGTTTGAAATCTGGGTGGCAAAGCTTTAGAAGCTACACAGGTAGAGCCAGTCTATGATGGAGTCATGAGCTGAAACAGTCCCATCCTATCTGGTTACCACAGTTATGTAATTGAGGGTGTAGCAGTTGAGACAAATGGACAGGAGAGCTGGCTGTTGATTGGTGGGGGGAAAGGCCCTGATGGTCAGTCTTCTAACAGCGTTTAACAGACAGGAAGACAGTCTTTATCTCAGGAAGAGTAAAGAGAGAAAGTTAGTTTGGCTCAGGAGTATGACCTGCACATAGCTGATGATTGGGAGGGAGATGCTCTTCGGTGACAGCATAACTGTAGAACACCTGCATGTATCCCTCCATTAGTCATTCAGTTGGTTAAAATGTGACATTTGGATGTTTGTCAAAATAATATGAATCAATTAACATTTTATGTAGTGCTTTGTACAAACAGTGTTGTCTCAAAGCAGCTCTACAGAAAAGCAGTTCAATAAACAAAGAGAAGGCTGGAAAGGAAAGAGCCCATGCTTAAACAAGGAAGCGTACAAAGAATGATTAATGAAGAAACCGTCAGAGGAGCCCATCCTCCTCTGGTTGACCCTGGATAGAGAGAGTATGACTAAAGCTAATGAGATTTCATGACAGGATACAAGAGGAAGCTCTGCTTGAACATGTTTCACAAATATTCTAGTTCAGAAGGTAGTGATGTAAAGGTTTGAGGCATCTCACAAGTTCTCCGTAAGAGTGAGAGGTAGTGCCAGATGTTGGTGGCTCTATTATAGTAATTCTGGTCGTTCAGGCTGACGAGCAGGAGAGCATCAACAGGTCAAACAGGAGGGACAGTTGATCTGCCAGCCTGAGTGATGAGAGTGTGGAAGAGAGAGGTAAGCAGCTGTAGATTAGTCCATTTATGGAGAGACAGAGAGTAATAATGCAAGCAACCGATATTAGCAGATATAAATCCAGATTATCCCCCACTGGAACTAGTGAGCCAAGCCAAGCTCAAATCAGCCACAGTTATTGATGTCTCCCCCACCAAACTTCAGTGTTGGCACTTGTGATGCTGATAGGTACTCTCTCCTGGTATCCCCCAAACCAAGATTTGTCCATCTCTCCAGAGAACATGTTCCCACTGCTCCAGAATCTAGTGACGGTGGACTTTACACCACTCCAACCAACGTTTGTCATTGAAGCTCTTGTTACTCAGTTCTTTTGCTGATGTTGCTTCCTAAGGCAGTCAAGCTGGACTAAGTGATTCAACAGAGAATGCCTCACTGTGGATTTGCCATCTGCCATCTTATGGTTGAGCTGTTGTTGCCCCTAGACATGTTTGTTTCACATTAATTGCACTGGTCGTCGACATAGATTATTTACATACATGTCTTAAAAACACATGGTCATGTAAAAATTAAAAGGAAAAAAAAAAAAAAAAAAAAAAAAATATATATATATATATATATATATATATATATATATATATATATATATATATATATATATATATATATATATATATAGTAAGTGTGTCAAAGCAGGGAAATCACTGAGCTGGACTATCCTACTGAGCTTCTGATCCAGACAAGCTGAAAGAGAATGCCCTCTAGTGTATGTGGTGTGAAAATACACTCTCTGGCTGCAGAGTGAGATGCTGACCGACTTCAATTCATGAAATCCAAAGACAGGTAGTTGCTAATGGGCATCTACTGCATCATACATTTTTTACTCACCCATGAGAAAACTAGTCCTGAAAGCTAGTGCTCAACAGGTAATACACAGATAATACACAAACTAAAGTTTTTAATTAATTAAAATAAATGAAATTATATATATATAAAATAATAATAATTTACATGTTTGTATGTATATATGTATGTATGTATGTATTGCTTTGTTTTATTTAATAATTTATTAAAATATATGGAATAAAAATAAAATATATATACAAAATTCATTGTATTAATTACATGCTTGCAATTTATTCACACTGTAAACCACTAATATCAACCTCCCAACCAAACAAGCCTACAAGTAATGCCAAAGATACTTAATGTTGCTGAGTTTAAATTTCAACTGCCGGCCTACATCCTCAATTAGAGGCAGCGATGTAAAATCCTGAGGAACCAAACCATCTTGAGTTAACTTAGCAAGTAAGTGAACCAGAGAATGAATTCCTCATTTCTCAGCTGACCTCTCCTTACTAGAGTGGCTCAAATCACGGTAGATGTGTACGGTGTTATAAACTACCACAAGGCCATCAGGTGACTACAGGTGGCAAATTTACATTTACATTTACATTTACGGCATTAATCAGACGCTCTTATCCAGAGCGACTTACAGAAGTGCTATGTGTTCAGTCAGAGTATGTATCTCTATCTAGTACAAACAGGTTTAAGTTCAAACTACTCTTATACTTAAACACTGCCATAAACAAGTGCCAGTGCTGATACCTAGAAAGAAGACTACAAAATATGAGGTTAGACACAGAGCAACACCTAGCAAGACTGGAACACCTACAGAGAAGAGAATAAAGACAAGACTACATACTGTATCAGTAAAATACTTAGCCAGTGTTCCCATAAAATCAAGTTTAATTATGGTTTATACCAATACTTCAGTAGATTAGTGTTTATAAGTGCCTCGCAAAGAGATGGTGGTCTTCAGTCTGCGTTTGAAGACTGTGAGAGAGTTCGCTGTTCAGACAGCCAGTAGAAGTTCGTTCCAACATCTGGGTGCCAGGAGAAAGGAGCGTCTTGTCGCAAGCCGTACTTGAAGCGCGAAGGGCTAGATGTGCAGATCAACTTTTGACCATTGCCATAAGGTAAGGAGGAGCTGGTCCATTCTTGGCTTGGTAGGCATCAGAACTTTAAATTGAATGCGAGCAGCAACAGGAAGCCAGTGAAGTCAGTGCAGCAGTGGAGTGACATGAGTGAACTTAGAGAGATTGAAGACGAGCCGTGCTGCTGCATTCTGGATCAGTTGCAAATTTTACATATTGTTCCTTTAATGTGTGGAAGAGTGATAGAAAACTAGAACAGAGCTTTTTTAACATAAAGATAATCATTTTGTTGTTAATGAATCACTGTTGTAGCAAGTGAACAGTCAACCAATGCCAGACCACCCATTGATCCTGATTATGCTATGCATTTCTGTACTATGCAAGTTCCAGGTTGTAGAAAACAATTTAATTATGTATTATTCCAATCCTTTATTTATGTGTAAGCGGTACATTTATGTATGGGGTAGTATTGGGATAAAAATCAATGTATTAAAGGTAATAAAATAAATCAATCAATAAATAAGTATACATTTTTGAAATGATCTCTGGGTCAGGATGGTAACAGCATGTAATCAGAAGTAAACAGATGTATTGTGACTGAGCTGATGTGGAAAGCAGTGATGCTGGTTCTCCTTCTGTAACTGGATCAGAACACTGAGCTTCAGTCGTTCACTGACAGAACAGCTGCGCTCAGACGAGCTCAAACGAGACTAACCATTTTCTTTCAGGACATGGTGTTCAGCTTCTTCCGGGACTGCGGTGCACGCTGCTTGTGGCCGGAGCAGCCATCGTCAGCAGTCTCTGCCCACCGGTCTCTGCCCTCGGTTCAGGCCAGACCTGAAGGTTAGTAAGGTAAGATTCTGATTTAAACATAAACAGACTTAATTAACAGCATTTCACATTGATATCAGTGCTACATTCGGCTGACAGTGATGTTGTTATTATTATTGCTTAAACTTAATTTTCACAGTTTTCTAGTGAACTAACTTCTTCTAGCTTTGTTTGGACCACTTTACAGCCCAAACCTAAGGGTCAAATAGAGAGACCGATTTAAACATAAAGAAACACAGTGTTCACATAAACCCTAGTACAGTAAGCATAACGAGAAAAAAATTTAATCCCCCAATTTTCTCAACCACTCCCTCAACACAAGACATTTCTGACCCTTACTGACATACTCTAGAATTCATTACATACTCTATAGTCTGAATTCAGTAGTTAGATATACTTCTTTGTCTCTGTTTGGAAATTTGGGAGTTACTTACATTATAAACATAAAGTCAGTAAACACAAGCGTGCACATTTCACTGACACAAGATTACACCACCAGTTTAAAGCTTGCAAAATTAAAAAGTAGCATCTTCAAACGAGATCTTGATCATTTTCTCATTCACTTTCTTATTTTCAGATCTGGAGAAGACGCTCAACCCAGCTCAGCCCATCTCCGCCTCTCCTCCTCTCATCTATTCTCCTCCTCCTCCTTCTTTTCTTCTCCGCTTTGTTCTTTCTCCTTCCCCTCTGTTTCGTCCTTCTAAGGTCAAGACACCTGCCCAGCCCCAGGAGGTTTCCAGCTCACCTCCTGTACAGAACTCATCACTGTGAGCTGTATGCAAAAGTTGGTTGGCCCACCTTAACAGTGGAAACGCATTGGCTGATTTTTATTTATAAAACACTCTCCGGTCATTTGCCAGAATACATCACTTCATTGATGAGTATAAATAACAGTAATTATCAGACTCGCTCTAGTGGTTGGATCAGCTGCCAGGTACCAAGAGTTTTTACTGAACTGGGAAAATCTGCTTTTAGCTACAGTGCACCAGCGAGCTGGAAACTACTACAGGAAACGCAAAAACTCAGCTACTGGTGTCACTCAATCATTTTAAACTTTTAATATCTAACCACTTTCAGACAGCCTGTTCCTCTTTTGCTTAACCTTACTATTCTTATTTTTTATTTCTTGTGTTAGCCTTATTTTATTAGATTTATTATTAATTAATGTTATTATTTTATTTGTTTTAATAGTTTAATAAAAAATATTTTATTATTTTTATAGAGATATTATTTGTATCTATTTTGTATTATTATTATTATTATTATTATTTCTATTTGTATATTCATATTTTTACATTTTTCTTTTAATGTGTATTAGCTACTTTTTCTCAGTTGTTTTAATTTATAATGATTAAACCTTTGTTTTTATTTATTTATTTAATTTTTTTTTCATGTCAATCCCTGTTTTTGTAAATGCTTGGCTACATTGAAAATGAGGGTTGCCTTCGATGTACTTCCGAGTTAAAATAAACGTCGATTGATTGATTGATGAGCACAGTGTTCCTGAGGTAAATATAAGCACACCGCCTTTATTAGATCAAACTCATTTCAGTTCACTTTGACTGTGTGAGTGTTATTGAATATTGAATTATTGAATATTAAATCTATGTGTTTATGTTGATTAGAATCATAAACTCATTAAAATGTCTACATGTGAAATGTTCTCTATTTCCACAGTACCTGAGCGTTAAGAAGATACACAATGTTCTACTGAGACTGGCAGCCCTCGCCAAGCTTTCCCTGTAAGTACATGTTATTTCATACTTGACCTCTCTCCAGGCCCACTAAGTTCTGAAAGCTCTTCTCCATTCTGTCGACCATCCTGAGCGACCAGGAGCACTGCGATCACCTGTCCACAGCTGGCAGGACGGTCCTTGGTCTGCTGGCCACTCTGAATGAGAGGATAAAAAAGTAATTGTGATCTAAAACACCTGTTTTAAATCTATCTGTATGATCTGGAATACTTAATACTGAACTATCAATGTTCTGTCTTCCTTCCACAGAGTTGCTTTCTTTCTTAGAAAGTATGAGTGGTTGCTGCTGGTGGCTTGAAATCCTTTCTATCGGGAAGTGATTCTCTCAGAGCTGACGCAGATCAGGGTGAGTTTGACAAGCAAGGCTTTATTCAAAAAGCTTTGCACTATTTAGTTCAGTGGATTGTGCTCTGACGCTGATGTTTGCTCATAGAGATTCAGCATTTTGACTTCATCTATGCTATATATGAGTTGGTGGTGCTGGGGGTTCTGGGTGGACGGAGGCCTCAGATCTCATGACATCTTATTTTAAATGATTATATGTGTGGATGTGATTGACTCTTACAGCACACTTACATTCAATCTTGTTTTTTCCCCCCTATCCAACCTCACCATGCGGTGTTTCACTTCTTTACTGTAATTATTAGAATAAGTATGCAGCATGTAAAATCCTGTGATGGTGTTTTAAATTTAGATTTTTAACCTGATTTGGTCTTTTATCAGGTACTGCAGTGCTGCAGTTTATGAATGGCAGAATGATTCCTTTTGGTCGACACGGTTACGGGGTAACTTTTTTAAAAGACACAGTTTTACTTTAACAACATATTTTTTGTTTGAACAGGAAATGGTACATTGTACATCGGGAATAAAGTAAAAATTGGCAAAGTGGACGGTGAGATGAACTAATCTAACATTTATAATAATGTAGCTCACAGTAGTTTCTGTCTGTGTCAGCTTTGCTATGGAATATAAGGTTGTGAGGTTTAGTGAGATTTAGTTATTGATCCATCATGATACTGAACTCCTTTGTCTACAAACTGTGTTTGATATTGAAATTGTACATGGAACTGCTTCTTCCTACTGTGTAAGTATGTGATTTAAATGTGCAACCTCAATTTTTAGGGCTGCTTGATATTGAAAAAAAAACTTAGACAGCCCTTGTCGACAGAGCTGCCTGGTACTCTCTGGACAGCAAACTAGAACCGCTTTCATCAGCAGAGCTGCCTTGTGTTCCGGAGAGCACACTGAAGCCAGTCTCGTCAACAGCGCCACCTGGTGGTCTGGATAGCACCTCACAGCCACAGACACTCCCACTCCCAACTTGTGCTCAAAGGTTTAGTGGAGTCCTAATGTGCCAAACTTTGTGGACTGCAAATCCATTGTACTCAGCATGCCTACTACTGACAAGTTCAAGGCCAGCGTCTCATCTCACACCTGGAGTGGTGTGATTTAGCTGTGTGTGCACATGAGGGCATTTTTATGTATTGTATCTACAGGAACCCAGAGGTGCTGTTGCAAATAAGACAGAAAGGTGACCGAATCTATTACTATGTTTTACTAGTATTAGTTTTTTAGGAAGAACATAACTGGGTTCATTTTTTACTGACTGGAAATGTATAAACTGTGATGCATTCCTAAACACATAAACACTGCATCAATAAATTATAATAAAATTGTTATTTCTTTTTAAATGGTCATGATGTGATTCTTTTAGCTAATGTAAGTATTAATAATTTAAACTTTATTATATTAAATACTTATGAAATATAAAAAACTAAAATTATTTAAAATCTTAAATACTTAAATTATTAAATACTTAATAATATTAAATACTTATTACATATATTATTAAATACTTAAAACTAAGATATCAAAGCAGCATACCGTCCTTAAGGCACTTAAATTATGAGAAATAATTTATTCACACATGATAAATATAAAAGAACTCACAGGAGAATTTAACCTGCAGCACTGTGTCCTGTAGTCACACTTCCTCCTTTCCAATTTGCCCACAGCTTAACAAGACTCCCATACTGATAGCTGCTTCGTACACAGCCATGTCTTCTCCCAGCAGTTCTTAAAGGCCTGACTGACTGTTCTTCGTCACTTATGGATTCTGCATAGAGGTTAGGGTTAGGGTTAGGGTTAGGGTTAACAGGCCCAATCAGGCCCTTCATAGAGCTGAAGCTTTTGATTACATTTCACCTTGATGAGGCAGACTGACTGGCATTTGACATCTCAGTTCTGTGCATAACTATATATATTATTATATCAGATTTGGCAACCAAGCCAAGAAAATATTTAATGAACTCAGATATATATCTGAGAATCTTAATTACTGCTGAAGTACTGAGCAGTCAAAGCAGGTATTAGATGAGAACTGTAAATAATACTGGGTTGTTTCCACAAGGAGAAGCTTGAAAAGGGTTAAATAAACACACTGAGATATTTAAAAGCACTACTTACTGGCAGCTCCTTCTTGTTTGTATGCTGCCAATGGAGCGGGTGTAAAAACAACCAGTCTGATGCGACGAATTATTCAAACTCAAATCTTCACTAAAACATGTTTACTGATGAATGCATTAAAATATAAGGAAAGACTAATTTGTCTAATTCAAGATTACACTTGTCTTGTGATATATATATATATATATATGTATATTCTGACATATATTCTGACATATGTGTGTGTGTATAACTCAAGTAAATACACACCTAATAGTTAAACCCATGAACTTTACGATGATGAACATTTCTTACTACATGAATTTACATAAGTTTGTATCCCAAATAGAATTTAACAAATAATAATTTAACTGAAACGCATTTCTCAATATGGCTCTTACACATTACTTATTGTATTAATACTGTATTAACACTAAAATGTTTTGCTGACTAAATAAAAGAAAAATAAAAGCTTTCTTTCATAAAAAATATAATATAAAAATATAATAATATCCCCAGGAACCTATAACGTTTGCCCAATGCAGTAGAACTTCATGTTCATTCCACATCCATCAATACTCATTATATATATATAATTAGTATATATATATCAATGTTCATTAATGTTTATAGACTTTGAGCAGTAAAACTATATATATATATATATATATATATATATATATATATATATATATATATATATATATATATATATACATAAAACGAACACGCAGTGCTGCATGTGCGCCTTATTGACGGTCAAATTGGCGGAGGCTTGTGATTGGTCAGTCCGCTGAGGCGCTGAGCAGGTGTTTTCAATGAGAGTTGATTCTCAGGCAGAGGGCTTAAGTACATGTGTGCTGCGGTAGCTTCAGTGGTGTTTTAGATCATTCTGTTTCATATTTCTACCATGGCGTTTTCTCTGGTGAGTATTTGAGCTCGGGAGTGTGTCTGTTGGCGTGTGTGCGCGCCCTTTCACATCACACGAAGGAGAACTCAGGAAGGAGCGTCTGTCTGTGAACTTCTTTTGTGTTAGACGCCATGTTGAAGGCTAATGTATGTTAATGTATGTTAAGCTCGGTGTTAGTCATAACTTTCGCACTCACACGTCACCCTGAGTGGCGAGGGTGCGTTTCATACCGAGCTGAGTCACTTTTTGTGGTCTGTTAGCACTACAAGGCCTCGGTCACCGTGTCCGTCTGAGCGCGCCTGCTTTCTCCCCGTTTTCCCCACAGAGAGACAATCCTAGAGCCCTGAATCGTTGGGACTCGGACACTCCTGCCCTGTCCACATGCAGCAATGCAGACATCTTCCGCAGAATGAACACCATGCTGGGCAACTCTCTGGACCTGACTGGGGTCTGCACCACTCCCAGTGGCAAGACCAAGCGGGACTCACTGATTGGTCTGTATTGCATGAGTACAGTCATTGAGATACAGTGTGACCAGGGTCCTACATAAAAGCAAAGAATGGCAGATATCTGCCTTGTTTTGTAGCTTAGCTAAACTGCTGAGTACTGAACTGGTCATGGGGCCATGGGTTTGTGTGTATGACTCTTATAAACATCACAAACTTATTTCTGTTGTCCAGTTATTGGAGCTGAATCTTACCAAGGAAGATGATCTGATAATAAATGTTCACTAGATGCAAGTGTCCAGCTATAAAATGCTTAACACAATGTACTTAAGGCAATCTAATGAGCGATATTAGATTGTGGCTTGACTTCTGCTATTCATGTGCCAGTGTCTAACCTTTTGGTCTTTTGATAGAGAGCCTCTGCTCACATGGTATGTCTACAGCCACTAGTGATGTGGGTGTCATCAGACTCGCCCCAGATCTTATTTTTTTTTTTTTATTGTCTTTTTTCTACAGAATTCTAATTACTGCATGTTTTGGCTCAGAAAGCTGAAAATTACAGGGGGAAAATAATCTGAAATGTTAATGACTGTTCAGTACATGGCCTGTAGATAAGAGAGACGGATCCAAATAGACCTCAGTGTATTGATGCCACAAGACACTGGAAGTCTGGCCTACTACATTCCACGGTCAGGCTTTAAGCCAGTAAGTTTGGATTGTTCTGATCATCTGGGCCACAACAACAGACCTGAACCTCAAAGTCTGATAAAACAATTGCTGTTTGGTGCCCTTGTTAGGTTTCTTTTTCTCCTGAAAGATGTATTAGTAAAGATGCTCAATTCTAGGATCAGTTGTTTAATGGTGATGGGAACCAGACATCTGGAGTATTAAGCCTTAAACTATTAGGCCAGAAGTTTTTTTTTTTTGTTTTTTTTCCAATATTTTGTTGATTCACATTAGTGAGCTTTGTGAAGCTTTTATATATTTTTATCTATGTTCAGCAAAGGGGTCTGTGCAGGGTCTTGTAAAGCCTACACCCCAACCCCCCCAAAGTAAGTATTTTTTCAATTTAAGTGGATTGTAGAGTCATGTTTTCTTTTGCCCTGGTAAAGAAGTCACCAGCTCTCTTAAATAGAGTTAATTCTTATTTTATTTAATCTTGTAACCCACATGCTGTGCCGCTGCTTGCGTAGTCTGTGCTCTCCTGCTGTCAGGCTTCTTCCACAAGTGCTATAGTGGTCGTGCAGTGACATGCAGCCGATACGTGGCCAGAGGGTGCTGAATCAGGCCTGGATCGTGCAGCTGGATGACGTCCAGCTCAGAGCAGCAGTGCAGATCGCCCATCCTTTTCTTTTTTTTTTTTCCTCTCTGATCAGGCAACCTCTGCCTGCTGCCGTCTTGTGATTCGCCAGAGTTTTCTCCCCTCTTTCCTTCAGCCTGCAGCTCTCTCCTCGCTCCCTCTGCTGCCTCAGTCAAGGACAACAGCCAGAGCTCCAGTGGCCTTGTAGGGAGAAGGCTGCTTTGCTTGTTTGCCTGCAGGAGCGTCTGACAGGAATTCATTGGTGTGGCAGCAAAACAGGGGCCTGGGGCTGATGTCATTAGCAGGGAGGTGCGAGGGCATCAGCGCCTGGGTCACATGCAGGGTGGGTCGGCTCTGCGGAGGGAATTGCATGGCATCTGCAGCAGCTTCACGCAGTTCAGGCTTGCCAGCTTGCAGATTCATTCTCTGATAGAGCTTAGAGGGACTCAGTATTTATCAGCAGAGTCTAGAGGCTGTGTTAGCGGAGTGCCTTTTTTCTTTTTCCCCCTCCATGTTATCCCTGTGGCTGATGGAGTGTACAAATACTTTGTTTATTTCTGGGCTGTTTTGACAGACCGTCCGGACTCGGACCTGTCTGCGGTTCGGAGCAGGATGCTTTTTCCCAGCAATGGCCAGGACTCGTCACGGGGTCTGCCTGATGTCAGCGAACTGGGCCTGGGCCTGCAGTCCCTCAACTTGTCTGGCTGGGAGAGGCCATGGAGCAGCCAGGACTCTGAGCAGTCAGCCCCAAACAGCAGTGCCTCCAGTGAGTGTTTTCTTGAATGCTTTGCATTTTGCTTGGGCATATTTAGCTCACATGTAGAGGAAGTGCTTGGCTCTGTTTCTTTTCCATTTTCCCAAGTCTCAAGCTTATTCTTCCCTAACGTTTTCCTGCCCTTCATGTTAGCTGTTTAATAGATTGATATCTTCATGCTTTGTTGGTCTGGTCTAATACTCTGATCTGAGCTGATGACTAAATGCTTTCAGTCAGCAGCAGTTCAAAACAAGCCTGTGTAGTGAGTCAGAGCTTAGTGTGGCTGCTGTGTCATAGATTCCCTGCCTACCTTTTGCCTTGCCTGTTTCTATCAGTGCTAAAATGTCCAGTAAGGAACCTTTGCTGTAACTGCATTTTCTTGAACAATCTTGTTTTACCACTAAGATCAGTTTCTTTAGTCCTTTAAGTGTTTTATGGCTAGAACTGATGGTGCCACAGTATTCACCCCAAGGTTCAGTTGAGTTATTAAAGAATAGGATTTACTGTAAAATAAAATGTATGAAACTTTTCTAGTGCTGGGAATGCTGGGAAGCCCTCTTGGCCATCTTCTGAACAAGCCCCATGGCTTCAGCTCAAATGAGTCGAGTTCTGGGCCTTCAGATTTTCTGGAGAAATTTCCAGCCTTGGCCCGCATGAACTCCCGCTCTCTGCTGGGCTCCCACTCCAGCAGCCCTGTGGATTCTGAGACCAGTGGTTTCAGCTCTGGCTCTGATCATCTTTCTGAACTGCTGGTAAGTTGTGACAAGTACATGGAAGATCTGGCTTTTTATTTATTTGATGATCAAATCTAACAAAGAACTGTGACAATGCCTTGTACTGTTTTCTGAGCTAGATAATTGAAATACACTGAATAGAGTGAAATATACTGGGTTTGAATGTGCTGAAATTTCAGATGTGCTGGGCAGAAAACTGAAACACTGGACTTTTATACAAGCTTTCCAAAGGCTTAGAGACTATGAGAATTTTTGCTAAATTAAGTCTGACGAGTTACCTAAGGCAGCTTTTATAGTAACATTTTAGTTAAACTATGCACTTTGGTGCAGCCTGTCCCCTGACTCAAAGAAACTGAACTTTGGTTTAGCTGTATCAATTGGGATGTATTGAAGGGAGATCAAACCTGTAGAAGTCCTTTCCTCTAACCTTTCTTGCCAATTGCAATAAACAGTGATCAAATGCCCCTTGTAGAACAGTGACGGTTTAGCATGTCATTCATGTTAACTGTGGCTCTACCTCTGTTTAAACTGTTTCAAGGAAATGGTTAATTTACATTTATTTTTCATTTGAACTTGTGAAATTTGTGTAGTGACCTGAATATTGTAGACAAGATGGGAATTGTGGCTGTAATCTGACTTGTTTAATTGAATTGCCTCTTGTGTTCATGGCTTTACACCTCTATCATAATTCTGTGTTCCTCTGTGCAGTCCTCTCTGAGGATCTCTCCATCAGTGCCCTTCCTCATGTCCAATGTGCAAAAAGATCCTCTGAAGCTCAGCCTCAGTTCCCGCATGGATCATGACAGCTCTCCCCTGACCCCTTCCCCCAGTGCCACCCCAGGTGGCAGCAGCCTATCCCGGCGCTGGCCTGGAGCCTCTGTGTGGCCCAACTGGGACCTGCTGGAGACCCCAGAAGGCCCCTTCAGCATTGAGAGAGAGGCTCGTCTCCACAGACAGGCTGCTTGTATGTTAAATTAATGTCTTATCTTTTTGTGAATGTCCAAGCTTCTAGAGTCAGTCACTACTTCTAGCATGTCCATATCTTGGAAATGCTGAATGTTGACTGTTGTTTTTAATGAAAGTGTATGCTCTTCTCTAACAGCCATTAATGAAGCTACTTTCACATGGAGTGGCCAGCTTCCTTCCAGAAACTACAAAAACCCAGTGTATTCCTGCAAGGTGTTTCTTGGTGGAGTTCCATGGGACATCACTGAGGGTGGGTGTCTACTTATTTGTATAAAGCTTGATTTAAGAAGCCAAGAAACATGCAAAACTAACTTACGTGTTTCTTATTCTCCTCAGCTGGCCTGATAAACACATTTAACTGTTATGGCCCACTGAGTGTGGAGTGGCCTGGTAAGGATGGCAAGCATCCTCGCTGCCCTCCTAAAGGTAATATGCCTAAAGGTAATGCAGTGGGTAGGTTCTTTTGCTTTTTCAGCTCTTTCAAGGTGGCTGGCACCTGAGGTTTGGTGAGAGGCACTGGGGTGTTGGATAACTGTACTGGAGCACAACACGCATGAAATTAAGTTGTGGCAAGCTCGATGGAATGGGGTTTTTTCTGTTTGCATGAAGCCTAGATCAATTATGTATACACTTGTAGACTCTTTGATGTTGTAGACAAGGCAAAATCCTTCAAGGTACTAGGCCAGAGGAGGTTTTGATTAATATAGCATGGATTTAGATGGGCCTATAGATTTAGCCTTTCCAAGCCTTATTAGTCCTTTGGCTAAGTCTAGTCTCTCATAGGGTATGTGTACTTGGTGTTTGAGTCGGAGAAATCTGTGCGTGGGCTGTTGCAAGCCTGCACCCAGGATCTGCTCCATCCTGAGGGTTACAGCGAGTACTACTTCAAAATGTCCAGCAGGAGGATGCGCTGTAAGGATGTAAGTATAGGTTCAGCACTTGTTAATGAAGTTCTACTTATTTGCTAAACTGATTTTTGGATCTGTTTATATATTGTGGCTTTGGCTTCTAGCAGTAGTCCTCTGCTATTGTGTTAAACTCTGAATCTTATTTCTCTTCATAATTTGGATATTTATTTTTTTTGCAGGTGCAAGTGATCCCATGGGTGATCTCTGACAGTAATTATGTGCGCTGCCCCTCTCAAAGGCTGGACCCCAGTAATACTGTGTTTGTTGGAGCTCTGCATGGCATGCTGAATGCTGAGGCTCTAGCCAGCATCATGAATGACCTGTTTGGCGGAGTCATGTATGCAGGAATTGACACAGACAAGCACAAGTACCCTATTGGTGAGATTGCTTTTACTTTATTACCTGTATGTTTGTATAATATACCAGCAGTTGTAATGCAAATTCAACTTCTTTTTTGGTTTAAACTGAGCTGCTGTTTTTATTGCAGGGTCTGGTCGTGTGACCTTTAACAACCAGCGCAGTTACCTGAAGGCCGTTAGTGCTGCGTTCGTGGAGATCAAGACTCCCAAATTTACAAAGAAGGTTTGTTTCTAACAAAAATGCTTGAGTGCAGTGTTTCTGGTGTTGGTGTAGTAAGCAACAGTTGCATATCCCACAAAATTAGGTTGGAATAATTTTAAGAGTTTACTTTAATTGGGCATTCTAAATCCTGCAATTCTGATTGTGTTTAGTTCAGATCAGTTGTAATACACTAATCAGAATAATGAACTAATTTCCTTCCTGGCCAATAGATTAGTTGGAACAGGAATAAATGCATGCATGGCTGTACTACTCAGAACAAATGAACATTTGTCAAGGAGTACTACAGAGTGGTTTCTCATCCAATGTATGACTTCTGGAATCTTATGGCTAAAAATTCATGCTAATTGGTTTCTTCACATTGCTTAGGGCAGTGGTTCCCAAATCTACTTGTGGTTTCCTGCAAAGATGCATGGGGCAGGGTTACTCCAGGACTCTAGGGTTGGCAACCACTGGTTTAGTGTACTGTGTTAATTGCAGGAAATGACAATCGTAATAGTTTTGTGATCTGCTGACAAGTACTCTTTTTACGACCAGGTTCAGATTGACCCATATCTGGAGGATTCCATGTGCCAGGTGTGCAGCCGCCAGCCTGGACCCTTCTTCTGCAGAGACCAGGTAAGGCTGTGAATTAATGGAATGAGGGTTACATGGTCCTCCATGAGGTTTTCCAACCCTGGTCCTGGAGTGCTTGCAGAATTGCAGGGGGTGTGTTGAAAGGGAGTCTACTTGCGTGCCTCCAGGTCCCAGGTTGAGAAACCTTGCCTTGTTTTGGAGTGGGTGAAAGTCAGAATTTAATCTAGTCACTTTTGAAATCTGGGTTTTCAATCTATACGCTTACAGCTGCAAGTGATATCAGTTGATGTGCTTCCTAATACATATACATGGTTCTTGTGCTAAAGCTTTAGCAGGCAGTTTATTGTAGCTTTATTAAAATACACAAGAACAGGCAGTAATTGTTAAAATGTAGATGCATCAAAATGACTAAGTTTCAAATGTAAATCTGGAAGTTTCAGGGGCAGGGAGTTTGAAATTTACATTAATTTCTACTATCACTCATTATTTTGGTTGTAAAATGCAGTTTATCTGTTTAAAATTTGAGTAACACACCAGATAACCTTTGTGTGGGTTGTGTGACTGAAGTTGCTATCAGTCATTGTGTAAATACACCTGGGAATGGCAGCTTGGTAGGTTTGTAGAAATATCAAATTAGTGTGGTTATATTGTGTTGATCCCTAAACAGCATAGATGTTTAATAGTGTTCATGCAAATACATTTCACTTTGTTTTAGCCCTTGACCACTAGGTAGCAGTGTAGTAGTCTGTCTATGGCCATTACTCTTCCACTTCATAAGGGGGCATTGCTGTCAATTTTAACTTTAGCAAACCTATGCTTTTTTTTTAAAGCACTATCCTGTTATACTTATATCCAGGCCTGTTTCAAGTACTACTGTCGTTCCTGCTGGCATTGGCAACACTCCATGGATATCCTGAGCAACCACCGCCCCCTGATGCGCAACCAGAAGAACCGGGACTCCAGCTAAAAGGCCTCATCCTGCACGGCAGCACCGTGCTTCAGCCTGGACCTCCACCACACCTCCTGGAGCGCAGCTTCAGCGCCAGCCCGGAAGAGGCGGCTCATAGGAGCGCGGGTTTGCGGAAACACTGTAGAAAGTTCACTTTCGCACTTAATTTTTCCTTTTTATTTTTGGCTTGTTCACTTTGGCACTTTGCACAGTGAGATGGGTTTGCAGGGGCCCACACATTTAAAAGTCCCCCTTGGATTTTTTTTTTTGGGGGGGTGAGAAGAATAAGGCCATGGTCTAGAAGATTTTTGTTGTTCCTCATTTTTTCTAATGGATTTTTTTTTCCGTCTTGAGTTGCAGTTTTTTGAACAGTCATGCAAGTTTCATCTTTAACTGACCGAAGCCATACAGTGCCTTTGAATTAGTTTCCTCTCTAGCTGCTTTTCCCATTGCAGTTAACTGAGGTTTTTTACTTTAGAAACAGCTACATAATGAAGCCATTTTCATCTTCCAGACATTTTACGCAGTTCTTTTTACTAATTTTTACATAAAACGGTTTTAAGTCCATGACAGGAGTTGAACAGAAATCTACCTACTGGCTTTTTAATTTTCCTCCGTTTTTTTTCCTCCACATTTTTTTCCTGGAGAGTTTCTCCCTTGTCCAGCTCTGTTCAGTGGAACAAGGGGGTTTGCGCAGAATGTTGCTATTACAGCCCAGATTATTTTTAGTGCATGCCGCCAGAAGGCATTGCTTTTACTGGGTTGCATCAAGTTTTCAGATCAACTTGACCTTGAAACGAAAATGGCCATAAATTGCACATAGTTTTATTGTTGCACTTTTTTAATTTGCACTTTGGAAAAGGGTCGGTTTTTAAACACTCATTTTGAACATCAGCAGGTCTTGCTATGGGCAAAGTACCAACCCCACAGTACCAACAGCTGCTTGTTGAATGTAAAACTCTAAACTTCATGTAAACGTACCCTACGAGCCTTAGTAGACCAAATGCAGATGTCACTTTATTTCCAGCGCCCAGACTGTCAGCAGCTCATGGATCTGGGACATTTTTCCACAACCAGGACAGTCATTTCTCCATTTACTCCACGCTGAGTCTCAAGCCCAGCCGCTTTTCTTATTCTACCTCATCGTGGTCTGCTGAGTTTGTGTACTTGCGGATGTGAAGTTCAGTTTTTGATTGTGCACAATAAAGGTGTTTAAGCATTCATGCGGCTTGGTGTGTTACAGACATGGTAAATAATGGTGATATCATTGTGTACACAGATGCTGGACAGGAGTTTAGGATGTCAGGTTTTGTTGATACTTGGAACATAACTAACATGCTTTTCAGCTTCTAACCTACCAGTAAGTGGGTTTTGTAGCTTTATGTGAATGTTCCTGTTTTGTCCACTAGGTGGAGGTGTCATGTAACAATGCATTAGTCCCTGCTCTCCACTTAGACCTAACTTTGTGGAATCTTGTTCTCAAGGTCAGGGTATGCTTCAGCATAAAGTCCAGTTTAGGAGACTTCTGAACTCTCTCTTTGTTTTGGTGTTTGTCCTGCAATGCAAACAACTAATTTGGTGAATCATGTCTTGCTGCTTTTTTTTTTCTTGAATTTGTTTCTACACAATTGGGCAAGGTTGTGCCTGAAGCTTAGACTTTTTCTATTTTGGTAGTGTTTCAGTTGGTGTCTAAAAAGGTTAAGGAGCAGCCATGGCAAGTTATTAGTTTATGATTTAAAGTGAGTTTTAAGGGGTGTCAAAACAACTATAGCATGACTGAATTTAAGCATTAGTATGACTTGGTCTGGTGACTGGTCTTGGTATGGTGACTGGTGTGATCATTATAAATCAAGAAGCTGGTGTTCCTTCTTATCACACTTCTAATGCAACAGTGTTTTATGTATCTCTTTTGCCCTAAATGGTTTCAACTGAGGTGTGCTTGGTGTGCAGCTCCTATTTTGGATGGTGCTGTATGGCTTAGCACTGGTTAAAGGGATTTTTATTACTTGTTCGCTAGTCACCTACTTTTACTCAAAGCAAACTTGTAATAAAAGCAAATCAGAAAGTATAAACTGGACTATTTAAGCTTTAGGCTAAGTTCTAATGTCACCAGTTAACCTGCAGGCATTCAGAGTTTTTAGACTCAATGTCCAGTCTTGGAGTGATCATCAAAATAAAGCAAGTGTTTTTTGGGTGCCATTGCTGTAGATTAAGAGAGATGTATTTTAGATTAAAAGCTTTGTGTGAATTATTGTGAAACAGTGGATGTGTCTGCAATCACACCCTATTTACTGTGTAGTGTTCTATTCATGGTCTTGGCCATTTTGTAGTGTTGTCTGAATGCTTAGTGGACAATTAGATTCCCTATGTAGTTCACTATATTCTTACCTACAATGCACCATAAAACTAGTGGTCAACTGATGTACACTACTTACAGTTTAACACTGCACAGTGATTTCTTTGGCAAGATCGTTGTCCGAATTCTCTCTACTGTCTCCCTCAGTGCTCCCCTATATAGTGTTCTACATGGAACAGCCTATGTAGTGATCAGGGAACAAGTTAACGAGTGGACCATTTCAGACAACGTATTTAGTTTAGTTCACTTTGTTCCTGTTACAGCTTTTGACCGTTAGAACTTACGGTTCTCTTGAATGGTGCGTTACTTGTTAGCCGCATCAGCCTTGTAGCGTCAGTACATGATCAAAGAAGCGAATTTCAGTCAAATGTGGAAACTAAGAGGAGTATTATGTACACATGTTCTTCCCACAGCAGTACTTCATTCACCGGGAAAGCTCAGAGATCTGAAATTAGAACTGAGCCATCAAACTAAATGCCTTCTGGAGTGCTTGCGCTGAAAGCCGCTGATCTGTATGATTGTTGGCCTTCTCAGCCTATGTTTACAGGGGTATGGGTGTCAATGCAGGCCCTATTGATCTGTCTTCAGCTGTAGCCTCCAGACAGGCTGTGCCCACATGGCCTGCGTGGGTGGACAAATCTGGGGGGTTGGGGGTGTCTGAGAGGAAATGCCTAAAGCCTGAGATATTCTTGTTGTTTGAAGTGGGCTTGCCAATACTGGCTATGATTAGTGCACCACTGGCTTTAACACTTCTTCCACACGTCAGAGAAATGTGTGTCACTTCCAGCCCTCCGGATCAGAGGCAGCCCCTCACAGGAACAGAAGAGCGGCAGGTAGGGAGGTAAGCTATGTTACAGTGGCATGTAAAGAGGTTTTGAGTCCGTGTGAATCACCAAGGACTCATCGGTGTGGAGGATGATGTGTGCGTTGAGGTTTACATAAGAGCTTATCCTTGCTTTCTCATCCCTCTCTACACATCCCACTTCCATGTCTAGAATAGCTGTCACCCCACACACCGTCTGAGCATCATGCCCCAGTCCTCCCCACGCATCTCCGTCATGCATGATGAACGCGTTGAAGGAGCCAAGTCCACTTTTAAACTGGATCCTAGCTTCCAGGGGAAGATTGGGTTTCTTTATCATTGTGGCTTCCAGGCGAAGTGCTCTGGTACTCTTGCCCTGCATATAGTGTGGTGCTTTTGTTGATCGGACCGGCCCGACCCAGCTTATCTGGTCATGAACAAGCCCCTCTAAAGTTGAAGTGTGTGAGGTCCTTTGGAAGCCACCAGACCATCATTGAGAGTCTGTGAGCACTCAATGCCCATCAAAATCGTTGACACTACTTCTGGCCTGTTTGACCAGCCCTGTCCTGTTTGGTGCAGTTGTGGGGTTCTTCTAATGTGCATGACACACTGCATCCCAATTTTAAAAATGCTTATGTTTATGTAAATCTGAATGATTTCTTGATTTTCAAACTGATTTCCTGCAGCATTTTCCAGTTTCTCATTACTGCAGGACACTAAGATTAAAAAAAGTGACCATAGAAAGCTTTTCTTTGTTGGGGCAGGCCCTGAGTTGAACAGAGCCTGGCAATACCCCTCAATTGGCTGTTCAAAGAGATGTGGAAATGTTTCTAAGAAATCAAAGATTATCCATGTATTCTCCAACTGCTGGGTACAGTGGCCACAAATAGTATCTATATGCTTTTTAACCATGAGTAAACTTTAACAAAGCTCTTTAGATGCTTATCGGACTTGTGGTAGACTCTTCACATGAAGAAAGCCTAGAAAAGGACTGTATCTGGGCTGCACTATGGCTACTGTACTGTAGCAGTGACCCCGAGGTGTTAAACTCCAGCACCACTGTTGTGTCTAATCCACTCGAATTAGCACAACATACACTAAAACACCACCACACCAGTGTCACTGCAGTGCTGAGAATGATTCATGACTATGGTGGTCATGCAGGGGTCCTGACATCTGAAAAACAGGGAAAAAGAGAGCTAATACAGAGCTGGACTACAAGAATCTGTAATTGTAGAAATGGAAGCTTCAGCGAAACTTCTGCCAGGAAGATTCTAATGCTGCATCATACATTCATTCATTACTCCTGTCCACGTTATTTAATTGATTTTATTATTATTATTTTTTTATCCCTCTGGTTGCTTTCATGTGCCGCCATGGTTGAAGCTCCCCTCTTTTCTCCCCACCATCACCAGTTTGGCCCTGTACAGTTGTCTGGGGAGCAGGGCTCCACTCCTGCCATCCTGATCGGGCAGGATGAGCGACCTGGACCAAGAGCAGAGCCTACACCAAAGACTCCTTAAGTACCAAGTCAATGTATCCTTTACTTTCTTTAATCATCTCCAGAACCAACCTTACCTTCCTACACTCCTGCCCCTGAGTCTTGAATAGCAGAACTACAAAGTAGAGCAGATATAATAGATAAAGGTTGTAGAAACAAGGAGGTGGAGGAGGTGCTCCTAATAAGGTGCTCAACTAGACCAGTAAGACTTTGATGTGTTATAGTTTAAAAGGGTCTGTTAAATGTGGTCTTGTGCACTGCGCTTTAGCACAACTGAGAAATGAGACTGACACGGACACAAAACCATACTACAAGTATGAGTAAACACAGACCCCTACAACTCTTCACTGAACATGAGCTGACCATAAGACAATGTAAGGTGATCATCACTTGGACTTCTATCCTGTTGACTCAGTGGGGTATTCCACCAACCTTTCTAAATTTCTGCATAATTGAGTCATTGGTCTTAGTGGTTTGCTGTTAAATTGGATTATTGCAGAGAAACCAAGTGACACAAATATTAATATTTAGTTCACTATTTCAAATCGCCAATGATCCTAAATATCATCTATATACCATCACTGTCCAATGAAAAACAAGTATCTCCAAAATTGACACAGGAGAGACCAAAAACCTACTTTACTTTCAAGTCAGTGGAACCAGAATTTATTCCAAGCTATTTTGGAGCACGTCTATTGGTCCATTAGACATAACATTTCCACACAATGTAACCATTGGCCTGTTCAAATGATGTAGAAAATTTAAAATCAACAAAAATGTATAATTGTGTTTTCCATTGGACAGCAACAATATATATATATATATATATATATATATATGAGGTTTTATATGTAATGTTGATGATAAAATAGTGATAATTCTAAAATTATTGCAATATTGCAATCACGTAGTGTATTTGAGACCATTTTATGTAAGAACTTTCTCTGATGTATCTTTAACAGAAAAAAACTTGGGACAACTGGCTCTTATACTGTTTATTATACAGAATTAGATCATTCTGACTTTATAATTTTCTCTCCAACAGTGAATTTCACATTAAACCACTCTGTATGTTCTCTTTATTACTTTTACAAGTTCAAACATCAACATTATACAATTACACAATATAAATTCTTGTCTTTCCACACCCTCTACCCCAAGGCATATATGTACCTCTTCTACCCGTATGAAGCATAAAATTGTTAACTACTTAAAGAAAAGAAAAACAAAAAGTCATTAATTTAAAAAACAACAAAAAAAACCCCAATAAAAATAAATAAAAGTAAATAAGTAAATAAAGATGATAATAATCTTTAACTAAAATACTCTTCTGGGCCAGTTTAATGTCTGAAATATATAATACAGAAATATATCAAGTTCCATCACAATTGGATAATTGCAAACCTTTAAAGTATGTTACAAAGGGTAACCAAGTGTCAAAAAACTTTCTTTTACTCAAAAAACTGAATTTTATCTTTTCCAGTCAGATATAAGCCATTAGCTCATTAATCCATTTATTATGTGTGGGTGGGGTTGAACCTTTCCAATATAGAAGAATTAAAATAATTAAAGAAGAATTAAAGAAAAATGTAAAGAATTTAACAATAAGGAGGAGAAGGCAATAACATACTCTTTGTCTTTAGTAAGAGATAAACATGTGACCTTTTTCTTTTACATCCTAACCACTTAATCCGCAAATATTCTGAAAAATTGGTACTGAACTTGGAATTCCCTTTTAAGGCCCTTGGATCAGGAAAGCAGACATGTGCCGGACAGGTACTTCAGGATCAGGCCTGCAAACCGCAAATAGACAGAAGCCCTATTCTCTAGAGCTCTGCACTGCCTCTGGTGAATAATGTCCTATTTCTCATTCCTGCGTCTGCACACGAGCCCCTCATGTTCTCTTTAAGGCCTCCTCCTGAAGAATGGAGTATGTGTGATTCCCGGAGAAGCCTGGGGCATGCCGTGTTCCTCGCTGGTGTATTCCTGGCCAGAAAAAGAGGCAATGAGGCAGCGCAGCCACTCAATGGAGCCTTCTTGAAAAGCGTGAGTGGAATAGCCGCCAATGGGGGGTCTGTCCCACGGTTACGTGGGTACCTTTTATTCCATCATCCCTCGCTGTCTAATTATGTAACTGCCTGTTGCTGCTGTTTGTACCGGGCTTGTGTTAAATATGCTGCATTGTGCTCTATGTGTTTTCTATAGCTGGATTCATTCTGAGTCATGCTTTGTCATTCTGCCTCGCGAACATAAACCCGGTACACAGTGTAATACCCAGTCCTGTCCTTATCTGTAGACTTTCTGTTTCAGCAAATTAGAAAAGCACATACGGTGCCCAGGGGTACTCTGTGTGTATAAGAAGATTGAGCTCCAGCTACTGATAATCTATGACAGTTATCCATAATCTCTGTTTGTGTACGGTCGCACATATGGTGCAATATCACAGCGTGCTTTTGGATGGCCTGGAATTGTTTCTATGATCAAACAAAGCATCATTTGTTTAACCCTTACAGCTCTGCTTAGGCGGTGCTCCCTGCATGTATTTATTCTTATTTGTTTGGGAGGCTAATTGAAAGAAACGGAAGTGAACCTGAATTGTTGAAGTGCCCCCATTTGTAAGCCCCTCCCTTGCTCATGTTTGTAAACTTAGACTTGTGGGGAATAGAAGGTTGTGAGGTTAAAGTTCAGCTCTGCCTCTTTAACTGAGCCTCTCTGCTTAGAATGGAGGCCAGTTAAATGAGCGTGGGAAAGAAGGAGGGCTGTAAAATGTTACACCCCCAGAAAGAAAGATGTTACAGCGCACAACAAGCTGTCAGGGTGGAGCGACAGTGGAAAAAAAAAGAGAAACGTCCTATTCACTTTACACCACGGTCCTAAAACACGGCCTTGTGGTTTTGTAATGCAGTCCAAATACATAATGAGGAAGAGCCAGCTCATTCTTACAGTCCTACAAAGGAGCAGGGAAACAGTACTGTTTAAACAATATACCCCCAGATCCAGAAAGTCTGACCACTTTGGATTTTTCCCTTTTTTCTTTTTCTTTTAACTTCAGCTGTAGAGCTTTCTAACAGTGCCTTAAGTACATATAGGACATTAGTGAATGCAAACCACTTTATTCCAACAGAAACTTGTTGCTGTAGATCAGAGGTCACCAATAGGTGGACTGTGGTCCGGACCAAGACGTTGTCCAATGTGGACCTAAACTGATAAACTATTGAGAAGGATTTAATTTCAATAGTATTTATTTTCAGCGATGGATCTTTTGTAGTCTTTACGGTATACGGGCCTTGTGGGCCAGTAAACTCACGGACCAATCACGTGAGTTGTTAGATCACCAAATGCGCTCCTCAGCCAATCAGATCTGTGCATATTCGGAAGTGCAGCATGCACACAGGCGAGATACAAAGTGAGAAGCCGCAGTCTGAAAATAAAGTGAGTCAGAAAGAATAATGTGCTCTAAAAAGAAAAGTCACTTAAAAAAAATCTGTTTTTTAATGTAGCTCTTGTTTTTATTGAAGTTAGTTAAAAACATTTATTAGAAGTTTATAAATAATTCATTCAGTTCAGCATTTAAACAGTAAATATACTGAACGGTATGTGTGATGTGTTGGTGTTTCAGTAGCTGATGGTATAAGATGCTGATACTAGGCTACTTCAGTAAACAGGATACACCACTGAATCATAACACAAGTTAGAAATTACAGTCTGGACCTTGGTCTGAGGTAATCTCCTCTAGGTGGACCTTATTGAATTCTAATTAAATACCCCTGCTGTAGACAAACGAAAAGATATAGGAAACTTGTCTCTAGTTTTTAATGGACTATCCTAGATCCTTCCACTTTTTTTCAAAATAAAACCACATTCCTGTATAAATGGACTAAAAACATGTTTAAAGGTGCAGTTAGCAATTCAGGAGAAGCTGTTAACTCAACAGCAAAACATAAACAATCCCTCCCATCAATGCCCCTCAATGGGAAGCTCCGCCCACCAACATTCATGAAGGCACCTGTGTTTTTTTCTGAATTAGTTTATTAGATCTTCATGGCCAACAACAGTTTTCAGCCTGTACTGACAAATATCATGATAAAACATGACCAAAAGATTAAAGTTGCTTACTGCACCTTTAATTTTTCTTTGTTTTCTTTTTAGCCACTCAGCCCCATCATTGATTGAGGGTTAGGGCTTTTATCTCAAGGGTCAAGTGTCCAGTTTGAGCGAGCATAACCTTAGTCAAGGTTCCAGCCTGGCCTGACCCTGATCCCTAAGTGCCCTCTGGGGTCATTCCCAAGTGCCAGTGCACCAGGCCTCTAGCCTGGGAGCACAGATGGGACATGGAGATATAGATATAAAAAGCCACAGAAGCCAGCAACAGTGTTGTTATTTTTAGCCCAGGAGTAGATAAAGACCATCTTTTAAAATAATGCCTCAATTATAAAGCAGCTTTTATTTCTGTTTTCTGGTTGGAGCAATACCCCTTCTACCAATCTGTGCAGGGTATGTAACTTGAAGTCTAAGCACAAATTCCAACCCAAAGTATATATAATGCAAAAAAAAAAATAGATAGCAGTGTTTACTGACCACTATTTGACCTGTATTAATTAAAACAGTACAAAACATTCCACAAGACTTCAGCTACTTAAGCACTTGTGTCCTCCATATGTTGTGCAACTACATTTGGAGGACAGTCATGGGGACAGTCATGGCCTGAAGGTTAGGGATCCGGTCTTGTGACCGGAAGATCACCGGATCCCTGGGACCGGCAAGTCATAACTGTAGTGCCCTTGAGCAAGGCGCCTAACCCCAACTGCTTCCCGGGTGCCGTGGATAAGGGCTGCCCACCGCTCCGGGCATGTGTGCTCACCGCCCCCTAGTGTGTGTATATGTGGGTGTTTCACTGCACGGATGGGTTAAATGCAGAGGTCAAATTCTGCTGTATGTAGACACATGTGGCTAATCATAATTCTATGTTTGTATGTATATGTTGTATTTTGCACTAAATAATGTTTTAATATGAGATAAATCTCGCAGACTGGGACTTGGCGTTGAAAAAAGGTTATGTGGTGGGAGTCCAGAAGGGATGTGCATGAAGTTATGCACCCATCATTCATGTACAAGTCTCTGGAGGCAGTGTTATGATCTGGGGGTGCTTCAGATGCTCAGTTTTGTTATGTAGTAATTAGATAAAGTCAGCTGACCACTTAAACGTAATGAATGACCAGGTTTTCCCAGCAATGGTTTTGTTCTTCTCTGATGGCACAGGAAAGACAGGCATAACAGGACACCGATGCCTAGATTCATGAGGTTCAGATTGTTAACAAACAGTTCAGCGACCATGAGGCACAATTTTTACACATGGCCACCACAGAGTCCTAACCTCAACCCTACTGAAAGTTTTTGGGATGTGCTGGATAAGATGTTATGGAGCGGTTTGGTTCTTCTGTCTTCAGGAAAAGATCCAAAAAACATTGTACAAGCTCATCAAAAATTAGTGCAACTCTGAAAACTTGTAAAACTACATACATCTCATTTCAGCATAAAAGCATTAATGAAGCCTTCACAGTTGTCCATGATCATGACAGACAATCTGAATAGCCTTTTTCTTTTGTGGCCCAGAGAACACAGCAGCCCTTATTTTGTGAAGTGCGGACCACTAAGGCAGGGCAAGAAGGGGGAACTCCGAGAAACTTGGGGCTGGAGTTCTGTGTGGCTTCTGCTGCTGGGTTTTGAAGCCAGGCCTTCTTTACCAAGTGAGGAGTGAGTAAGATTTTGGGAATTTCATCACGAGAAGGTGAGGGTAGAGGAGTGGTTTATATAGAGCGTGTAATGATGGAAAGGATGTGGTCCTTCTCCCAAACCTAAGTTATTTCATAACTTCATTTCCATAAACAATCTGAAAGTTGTTGACTTGTCAATGAATGTTTCCACTGTACACTTTTCCATTTGAGCTCTGTGAAGTTAGTGGCATGTCTGGATAATGGACAAAATAACCAAAACCCTTAAAACTGCACATTAAGGAACACAGCTCTGAAACTGTTGGATCATTAATTGATGCATTTCTTGGTAAAGTGAAAACCCTTGAATTAGATTTTTGGATGCGCCGAATCCCTACGCATAATTGCAATACCTGTTGAACATTTCACAAGTTCCTCACCTTAAATTTTCCATATCCCAGTTTTTCATTTTATGCTTTCTCTCTTCTTACGTTTATTTTGTGCTATATAAAAACGGGTCCATGTGGTTTTACAAAGCACTCATATTTATTTGCGTTTCACACACTGACCCTAATTTTTGTTTGCAAATGAAGCTTGTACACTAGATAAATTGTGTCCATCTGTTCACTCACAAGCTCTGTCCTAACACACTTACATTTATAATACTTCTTTACCTTAATGCATTTCCAGGCCTGGACTTCCTTTAATCCCTCAAATGACCAGGAGCTCTCAGAGTGTCCAAACTTTCTCTGCACTCTTCTGAAACTTCTGAATAGCCCAACCAGTTTGCTTTACAGTTCATGCCCTTTTTGAGTAATTACTGTGATAAGTCGGAGAATGTACAGGGTTAAACGTCCTAAATTGCTGCACGGCTTGTCGTGACCCCACACACTGAAACCCACACATGGACTGGAGCCCAGCCCACTGAATACTTTGTGCAGTGATTTGCAGTCACATGAAGAAGATGTCTCTATCCTGAGGCTGACGGAGGGATTGATAGAACGAAGGAGTAAAACAGGAGCGAAAGAGTGGAGATGTGGACAAGCATGCTGATGATGGCCCCAACATTCCAGCCAGTTGTCATGGAGACTGCACAGCCTTGTTGTTTTTTTTTCCTACATATATGTGTGTGTGTGTGCGAGTCTGTGTACATGGTTGTGTATTTAAACTGTATGCCATGTGTAAGTGAGAAGGGGAGACTGATTGTATGTCTGGTGGGGATGGAAATAGTGTTAATATGCTTGGTAAGCTATTTCCTGTATAGGGATGTATATATACAATATAATATATATAATAATGCCCAACCAGAGTTGTGTCAGACAAACTTTACATAAGGTTGTCAATCAACCCCTATCATCGGACTAGATTTGATTAGCTTAGTTGGGCAGCAATTTTATATGTTAAGTAGCGACACTAAAGTAAAATTGTGAATTTACATATATTTACAAAAGCTGATTGGTGTGCTACAGTTTCTCACCATGTTCTGTAATATGTTTATAGCCTATAAGACAAAAAAAAATTGTGGGTGGAGCATCAATATGTCAGTTGTTAAAGCCCCTGAAAACATATTAAACTTGTGAGTTATTTTAAACATGCAGCAACTTTTAAATTAAAACAAAATAGAAATATGATAAAATTCGCTTATCAGACCTGTCTGATAATGGTCTGGTTGTAGTCCCACTATTGACTCATAAGGGAAGCAAGTAAATTTACCACAAGCCATGCATGTTTCTTTACATTACAGATAACTTCAGTTTACACATTCATGAAAGAATGTACAGTACATGTGCTAATGACTTCCATAGTTCGTGTATAAGATTTATTTTGACAGAGAAGTTGAATTTTTTTCTCTAAAATGCAAATTTATCAGATCAACAATCAAGTTACCAGTCCCCTTATTACATAATGAACATACTGACGCATGTGGAAATCATAAAGTGGAGGAAATAAATATTTGATTCTTTGCTGATTTGAAGTTTGCCCTCTGACAAAGATATGAACAGTCTATAATTTTAAGGGTAGGTTTATTTTAACAGCGAGAAAAGAAAATCCAGAAAATTACATTGTATAAATTATATACATTTAATTGCATTTTGCAGAGAGAAATAAGTATTTGATCCCTCTAGCAAACAGTAAGAGTTCTGGCTCCTACAGACCAGTTAGACGCTCCTAATCAACCCATTCCCTGCATTAAAGACCGCTGTCTTAAACTGTCACCTGTATAAAAGACACCTGTCCACAGACTCAATTAATCAGTCAGACTCTAACCTCTCCAACATGGGCAAGACCAAAGAGCTTTCTAAGGATGGCAGGGACGAGATCATAGACCTGCACGTGGCTGGAATGGGCTACAAAACCAGAAGTAAGACGCTGGGTGAGAAGAGGACAACTGTTGGTGCCATTGTAAGAAAATGGAAGAAATACAAAATGACTCTCAATCGACCTCGATCTGGGGCCCCATGCAAAATCTCACCTCGTGGGGTCTCCTTGATCAAGAGGAAGGTGAGAAATCAGCCTGAAACCGTCCCCACTGTCAAGCATGGAGGTAGAAACATTATGTTTTGGGGGTGTTTCTCTGCTAAGGGTACAGAACTACATCACCGCATCAGTGGGAGAATAGATGGAGCTGTGTACTGTAAAATCCTAAGTGACAACCTCCTTCCCTTTACCAAGACATTAAAAATAAGTCATGGCTGGGTCTTCCAGCACAACAATGACCCAAAACATACAGCTAAGGCAACAAAGGAGCGTTTGTCTACTTTGTGTTTTTTTATTTTATTTCATTAAAGTACTTTTGTTTAAGCTTGCGTGTGTGTCCAACCCCTCTGTTCGTCCTGCCTGACCATTACACTGTTTCAGTCTTTCAGTTTTCAGGCTTCAAATTCAAACACTGGCACACTGAAACTATAGAAAACAAGGTTAGGCAAGGAACGTATGATTTGTTTGGATTAGGTCAAGAGAGAGGTCTCAAAGAAAACAAATCAAATTCTAAAAAAATTGGTTTATTAAATAATTATTTTCCCATTTGATTGGATAAGCCTGTGATCAATCAGAGCAGGCCCAGTTGGTAGAAGGCTAATAGATAAATCTCATAAAAAAGACCAATCAGAAGCCTGCGCATTAAATCTTGCCTTGGCTATGGCACCAGTGTTTGGTAGGAATTGCACAGGCTGCCTACATGCTTCCCCAAAGCTTAACTGCAGGCGCAGTACATCCTTTTCAAGCCATTGTCGAACTGTTCTGGCGCAGATGTGTTTACATTGTAGAGCTGTTTTTAGAAGCCATACGAGGCTGTTTGTGTAAAAGTATGTTGTCTATAAAAGTATGAGGTTTTTAGCCACTTTGAGTGATGAAACAACTCCCTAACCAGACTCTCTGCGAGACTAGGTCAGCTTTTACTTTCTATAAGGAGCAGATTTCCTATGAATAGAGCCACATCCTTTAAATAGCAAGCATGGTGAGAGAGGAAATGAGCAAAGCAGACACGGATGGAGGAGAAGACTAGAGAGAATGAAAAAGTGACAGTAGGAGAAAGAGAGAGAGGTTAATAATCCGTAGAGGAAATCCTGGCCTCACCACAGGGTTTGCTTGGCCTCAACCCACCTTCCTGTCTTAGTGGTCGCTCTATCATCTGTGGTGGTCTGCGGTTTGTCACGTCTCTATGAAAAAGACATGGAGGACGGGGTAATGCATGTGTTTGTCTGTGTGTGCCTGTACACATTACCGCTGCAATTCTCTAGCGCCAGCTGGAACGGTCCCCCACTGCGAGGTAATATGACCACAGAGAATGCAGGAGGGGTGCGGAGAAGTCAAAGTACCGCAAACCACAGCCGAAGTAGCTGACCTAAACACAGCGACACTGTGTGCCCACTGAACTAGATGCCAATAACACCAGTGAGAGCATAGAAGCCTCTTAGACCCAGAGAATCAGAGTAATATGACTACACCAGGCACAGTACAGCCAAAACATCTTGCAACTGCCAAAGCAGCAACAGACCACAGTCAAAACAAACGGCTCAATTTACACTTTAGAAGCATTCTGGAACAAAAGAGACGAGTACAACTGCTGCTTAGGTGTCAGAAGGGCTTGAAACATGACAAGAGCTCTCAGCCTCATTTAAACATAATAACACAATCCTTAAGTATGACTAATGCCTGACACAGACCAACAAAACCTTAGAGAAAGACTACTGATGCATCTGTTTAACATTTCCTGCATCCAACAAAAATAGGAACGGAGATCAACAAGGAATTCAGCACTGAGGCCAGAAGGAGTTTAGAAACCCCCTGAAAGCTCACTGCTGTCACAGACTGGAGAGTAAAAGCTCTTGTCTGTTGCAATGACCTGCAAAAGTAAGTGAACTGTTACTCATCGCTAACTTGTGCTGGAATTATGACAACGATGCCAAAGAAGGAGGCCAAGATTATTGGTTACTGCTGATAGCTCTGTGGTCGAGCCTGTCTCCTGAGTAGTATGTTTGTTGAGTACAGTGTGGAAAAACTTAGAAATAACCATCTCTACATTTCCCTTATAGGAGGATAAAACTCTTTTAGCATCTTCTACCACCTGACCTGCAAACCAACAAAGGCTCTCTTCATCTTTTAATCTAAAATCGACCCATGGCCAAGTCCATATGATGTTCCAGTTCCATTTTATTGCTCTGTTACAACTCAGTTCCTTTGCAGTGTCCAGACCTCTTAATTTGCTATGTTTGTGAAGTCGAACAAGCTTTATAGAACAGATGCAAGACCATCCCAGTAAGCTAAAATGGTCAAAATACCTAAAGTATCATTTATATTTTATAAGTCTGAAATCATTGGGCTTCATTTTTCTTAGTATCTTTCTCAGGAACAAATTTAACAAAACACTTATATAAGATATTGGTGAATAAGGCCCAGTAATACAAAACAGATGCATTGCAGGTACATTTAATGAGGTTAATATTTATGTAGCTACAAAAAAGACACCTTAGATGTGTCCTGAATGAACAGGGCTATAAACGTTTCTATAAGAATTGAGAAAAAAGCCGTGGAGCTATTACAAAATTGTCTTTGCTGATCAAATCAAGAAATGACCATAAACAGGCAATTTTAGTATATCAGTGATAGTTTATTAGATTTATTACTCCTTACTGTTCCACCCAAAACATAGATAGTTCTTAAAATGTTGCTCTGAGAGTTCAGTACTTAAACAGTGTAAACACTGTTCCTGAGATTGGGAGAGGTCCAGAGGACCAATTGCTAGATCCCCTGAAATTGGTGGTCTAGGGTTCACATCCACGGACCTCTGGTGTGGTTCACTGTGTGTGGAAGCTATTATGCCTTGTTTCCAAAAAGCACTGTTCTTTGCTGCTTGAATGTTTATATCCATGATAAAAAGCAGGAAACGGATGGAAATTAAACAGATCTGGTAATGCAGACCCTTTTGCAAACCTGCATGATGAAATGTGATGTATGGGATGGCACAACTAATCCACGGCTTGGACGGAGCGCCTCCCACAAACAAACCCAGAATCCACCGACTTTTGAGAGAAGCATTTGAAACTACAGTGTACCACTAAATTTCATCTAATTTCATCTACTTATTTTCTTCTTTCTCTTATTCCATCCAGGGGGAAGCGGGGTACACCATGGACAGTTCGCCAGTCCATTGCATGGCCAACACTCACTCACAGGCAATTTACAGTGTCCAATCAACCTATCATGCATGTGTTTGGACTGCGGGAGGAAACCAGAGTACCCGGAAGAAACCCACTCAAGCACGGGGAGAACATACACACTCAACACAAAATGGCCCAGACCAGGAATCCAACCCGGATCGTCTTGCTCTGAGAAGACAGTGCTAACCACTACACCACCGTGCCGCCCTATTATTATTATTATTATTATTATTATTATTATTATTATTATTAGTAGTAGTAGTAGTAGTAGTAGTAGTAGTAGTAGTAGTATTACTATTATTAAATAAATTAACAGCAAAGTCTAAGATGACAAGTGATTGCATATTTACAAACTCTAATGGTTTCAGCCTTAAAATGGTACTCTACCAAGCTGGCCTCTTATTTTATCCAGTGGAAGCTAGGCAGGTTGGCTCTGTTGCAACTTTTGCACTTTCATCTGACTTGCTTATAGGTGGTAGGTGATGGAAAAGTCTGCGTTTTCATTTGTAGTAGAGATGTGTACTTTATAATAATAAAAATATTAGGCAAAAAAACAACAACATTGTGGCCTCAAGCTCCTCAGCAATTTCTCTATATTTTGTTCTTCCTTGATTATACTTACAATTCTACTACAAAATGAATCACCTAGGCTGTGAAACATGGTAAACATGAGCCATACTTAAACAACGAGTCTCTGTTTGACTAAAAGAACTGATAAGCTCAAGTGGACTGGAGTGATCTGGAGTCTGCAGTTCATTTACAACGAGCAGGAATGGTTCACTCTAACCATCTACGACCTTTCCATTATCACCCTGTCTAATGTCAGCTATTCAGCTGTGAAATGTCACTGTAAATCTCTCGCTTTCCCTCTGAGTCATCAGGGAGACCACCAAAACTTATTTGTAGGACACAGGTTCCAACTGACCTTGTTAGTCTGGACACCAATAATGTACAATTTGTGATTAAAATAGTATTAGTTAGTATTAAAAAGTTGATTAGTATTAAAAAAAGTGATAGTTTTGCATATTTTTTTTCTATTTCAAGAACTAACCAATAGTGTGATAGAAAAGTTATATAGTGACCTCTCTTAGTTGTTTTATGGTGACCCCTATTGGTGCTATTAGCAGGGAACTACTAGCTGGAGGATCATGACAGCTAAAAAGAATCTCCTCCGAATGTATATTGACCTAATCAATAGAACAGAGGTGAAGACTGAAGACATGGAAGAATATCCTTTGCCGTTCGCAATTAAATTCACACACAGGTGCACCAACATGCACACACACTATCAGGCTGGGCTGAATAGATGACACTTTTCTCAGGTAGCTATTAAAAGCCATTGAAGGCCAAGGTTATCCAAGGTTTCACCATGAAACTGGAGATTTCAATACTTTAATGAGAGCTTTAATTAGACCATGACAACCAGAAATAGGAAAGGCTGTCTCTATCAGGCCTGACTGGATATTAGACTGGAAGTGAGAGAAATTTAGGGGAATTCTTTCCTTTTTTAGTTAATAGGACATCTTCCAGTGCAAATTGTTTTCTTGTTCTTTTTTTCAACCTTGGCTGTTAATGCTCTCCGTGCCCAAGTTTATTTAACAAACAAAATTTCATCACCAAGTAAAAGTCTTGTTACTTCAATGAGGTAAGGTTTCTAGAGCTGCCAGCTAACAACTTTAGTTACAGGTCCAAAATCACTGAGGTCCCTGTAGAACTGTACTAGAACTTCAGTTCATACAGCATCAGCACGGGAGGTAAAGCTTGTTAAATGATATCCTTCTCTTTTTGGGGAACAATAGCAAGACAAAACAAAGCCATTAATAGAGTATTAGAATAAGAGAACTATTATTAACCTGCAGCATGAAGCTGCTAGGATATATATATATATATATATATATATATATATATATATATATATATATATATAGAGAGAGAGAGAGAGAGAGAGAGAGAGAGAGAGAGAGAGAGGGAGGGAGAAAGAGGGGGAGGTGGATCTCATTCTGTGGTTGAGTGTTTAAGGACAGGTTGCTGCTGCTCGGCCCCGCTGCCCCAGCTCATTACTGCTCTCATAAGCTGGGGTGAAGAGGAGAGAAGAGCTGAGGGAACGGCGTGAGAGAGTGAGGAAGGTGGAGGGATGAGTGAATATTTGTCCTCCATTCTCTCAGTCCTTTTGTTGACCTCTTGAGAGGCGCTCAAGTCCTGCAGGCTGGCAGGAACTAGTGTTTTCTTTTTGTAACTTTTTTTTTCTTTCTTTCTTTCTTTCTTTCTTTCTTTCTCTTTCTTTTTTCCTTCCTTTCTTCCTTCCGTCTTCTTTCTTTACTGCCTTCCCTCTTTCTGTTCTTCTCTCTTCTTACTTCCTTTTTTCTATCCTTTTTTTCTTTTTTTTTATTTATACAAAATATAAATTTATTTGAAATATATTTCCTTCCATGCTCCCCCCTCTCTCTCTCTTTTGTTTTTAGTTTGTCTCTGAACCCCATTCAGTCTGTTTATCCTGCTCCTTGTTTCTTTCTTTCCACATATTTTATGCTCTTTCTCTCAGTCTGTTTTATTTTCTCTGTGTTCTCCTGTGTGTGTGTGTGTGTGTGTGTGTGTGTGTGTGTGTGTGTGTGTGTGTGTGTGTGCATGCTTTGATCTAAGGCTGTAAGCTCAGACTCCAGCGCTCCACTCTAACTAGGCCATGAGACACACACCAGTAAGAGCTGTTGATTTTCCTATTAACTCGAGCAAAACAGTTTTAAGGTTTTCAATATTATCAGAAGTTATTAAAAAGAAAAAGAAATCACAATTTAAAAACTATTACTGAACGTTGTTGTGATTGCTGGGATTGAAAGAAGTAGAGAATGCAAATAACTTCTGAGACTAAACTGTGGAGGTGTGGAACAACATTCCTGCAGACTTCTGAAAGCAAGTCTTGGTAACATGTGAGTAATTGTATAGTATATTTAGTTTTTCAGGCTTACTGTTTCTGCTTCGTCCTGATGCTGAATAACACACTTGGCTGTGTTGAGTGAATAGCACATAGCACAACAGTATAGCACAAAGTAAAAATAATGAAATGCATAACATCTGTGTATGTGTACAATCAAATGCACTGCACACACAAACACACACATACAGAAACACTGTTGAGGACTCTGCGTACAGGAACATTACCCTGGCGATTCAGTTACCATGTCTGAGGTCATATGGATACCCCATTACATGCTCACATATCATCACAGTTGCAGGTCAATATCATGCCCAATGTAACGAGTGTCAGTCTATTCAGAGGGGTATTTAACCCTGATGTCATGTGAGCAACCAGCAGGAGCACCTCACTAATCACCTCCTCAGCAGCGGAGCATATGTGAGTGATGTAAATGAGCTGTTTGAATGTGTATGTGTTATATGTGTACATGGTCTCATGCAGGGAATCCCAGTGCATGATTTATTTAATAGAGAGAATACTGATTAACTGTAAATACATACATGCATGTGTGAGACCTGTCAGGATCTGAGGGATCTGAAGTGTGTGTGTGTGTGTGTCTGTGTTGGAGGGGGAAGGGGGAGAGCAAGAGAGAGATAGAATGAGAAAAATCCATGAAAAGTAACAGATAGATAGATAGATAGATAGATAGATAGATAGATAGATAGATAGATAGATAGATAGATAGATAGGTCAAGAGAGAGAGATAGAGATCGAGAGAGAGAAAGAGGGAGAGAGATATAGATAGAGAGAGAGAGAAAGAGAGAGAGAGGCCACTCTTATCTTCCTAATCTGGCCCAGAGGGAGATGGTTAAAAGGGATTTACCCTTCAACATCAGGGAATGCCCCCCCACACACCCCCAATCCCCAACCCTGACACCCCCTGCCCCCCTACTCCCACTTCTGTGGGATCGCTGAACCTCCCCACTGAAACTCAATGGGGTGAGAGAGAAGCCACTGAGCAGCTGTGCTATTGGAAAAATGAAAGCTATAGTACTGAGTACTGAGTTACTTACAGTCAACCAGGTTAAGTGATAGTTTAACCCAAGCTAGTTATATGTATATGTAATGTATATTTTTGTACATAAATCATGACTGTGAAAACAAAACTATCTCCATATTAGTATAATCTGAATTATTTTTTTACAGTATGTGACTGTTTTTAATAACCAAAGGAGCAAAAAGTCTTTTATATTAATTTACACAAGATATTTATATTTTTGGAGATTTTGTCTGACAGTGATGATTTTCTGCTTGGTGTAAAAGTTTGCATTTGTCAAAACGATTAAAATGAGGACATTGAGGCCTGTGAAAAACAGACAGCACCAGAGATACAGCGAAACTTGGCATGTCTGGTCAAATGAATGCTGTTCAAATGAATCCCAAAATGCTCTTTGTTTCGCTCATAGCTCTGTTGAGACTGAGACAACAGCTCTCTAGTGGAATGGCTTTGTCTGCTGAGTGCAGTTGCGAATCTGCCACAGAAGCCTGAGTGATGGGGGAGAGCGAGTGAGGCAGAATCAAGTCTTGTGCTAAAACAGGGTACTGGAACACAAAGGCCAGGAGGATGTCGTATTTCGCAGAAAGTGTGTCTCTGTCTATGCCTTGGCTTCTTGTGTTTTGCACAGGGTTCATTTTCTCCAACTTGTATGTATGTAGATCTTTCCAACCTTCAATCATGAGCTGTCCATGATATTCCTGACCTTTAATCTTTTGCCTAGGGTGGGGCAAAAGTTTCAGCCCTGCTATTAGTATCTGACAGCACCTGACAAGATCACATGTCAAATCTGGAAGTTATCTAATAAACATTAATTCGTTAACAACTAATCGCTGATGACGTCATAAATAAAACATAGGAAAAAAAATCTAACTCAAACTCCATAAGTTCAGTGCCCTTTCCACCGAGTCCTGAATCACATCACTAGCCTTCAGAGCACTGGAGCAAATATGCAGCCTACTTAGGCAATTAGGCAATTTGGAGATCCGGAGCACCAGAGAAATTTTAAGCACCATAAGTCTTGTACTTAGCCTTGCAACAACATTAGTGAGGTGAGGTACTGATGTTGAATGATCAATTCTAGAGCACTTCAACTCATCCCAAAGATATTGGATGGAGCTCCATCACTCCAGAGAACGCAGTTCCAATGCTCCACAGCCCAATGGTTGGGTGGCTGTATACCCACTAGGAATGATGACATGTGGGGCTGCACCAGAGAATCCCATTCTAATACAATGCTTGGGTGCACCTTAAAGTAGTGAAATTCATTCATTATAAGAGGCTGTATAGATACATTGGCACCTATAATGTGATTGCACTTGGAAGCTCTTGCTCAGAACAATTGCCAGTGACCTGCCTGACATTTAGAAAAACTTCTAGGAACTTAACCATGATTCATGTTTACTAGGCTCATAAAGGATAAACATCTATAATCATTAATGATTCTTTGTAAGGTAATTTCTACAAGAAGTCTGTTCACATTTGGAAGACTTTATTATATGTGAATGAAGCCAATTTGTGGAAAATATCAACATTAATATTAATACCTTACTTCAGTTCCCTCAGTGAACGTTACGTGGGTATGTCTTCTGCCTTCTAGTAATTATGGAAACTGATTGTTGATATGACTGTGTGTAACTTGTGTATGTGTTATGCATGTTCATATGTTTTGAGTGTGTGTTTCTGTAGTGTCTCAGTAACTGGGGCAGAACTGATTGCTGCTGATGGCTGTAGGCGTGTAGAGACCTACATTCAGCAAAGGGACGAGCAGACACTGAGATACAGACAGACAGAGGGAGAGGGAGAGAGAGAGCAGTAGCAGGCAAAGGGAGGGAGAAAGAGAAAGATTGACAGATTGACAGCCAGGTACTAGAGAGAGAGAGAGCGAGAGATAGAAAGACAAAGAGAAAGAGAGTCAAATAGTATACCCTTTCGAACAGGCTCTTTAAGGGTTCTTTAGTAAAGGAAACAATTCTACACAGAACCTTTACAGCCCAGAGAACCATTTGAATACATAAAATGTTCTTTGCATGGTTAAATGGTTCTTCTGAATATTGGAGAACTTATTAATAATTTATTATTTTACCTCTTAAAGGTTGCTTCTATATAGCAGAGGTTCTGTGATGGATACAAATGCTATAGAACCTTTTAGGTACTATACAGAGCATTTTTGTTAAGAGTGTAGAAAGAAAGGGTGTGTGTGTGGGTGTGAGAGAGAGAGAGAGGTTGTAGACAAAGAGAAAGACAGAAATAGAGAGGGATTGACAGATTGACAGACAGGTACTAGTAAAAGAGAGAGAGATGGAGAAAGACTGAAAGACAGGGAGAGTACAATTCTATACTCTTTCAAACAGGCTCTTTGGCCCTTCAAGGGTTCTTTTGTAAAGAAACAGTTCTATACAGAACCTTTACAGCTCAGGGAACCATGTAAATGCATAAACTGTTCTTTGTATGGGTAAACTGTTATTTGAACTTATGCTGTATGTCACATAGAACTTATTTTATGTTTATTTATATCTTATTATATTATTATATTTCTTAATAGTTGCTTTAATAGAGCATTATACCGGATCTGATACTAACGCCATAGAACCTTTTGGGTAAGAGTGTAGAAAGAGAGAGTGTGCAAAAGAGAGAATGTAAAGTAGATGTAAAGTGAGAGTGGAAAAGTGAGTGATAGGAGAAAAGGAAAGAGAGATACCAAGAGAAAGAATATGGAAAGAGAGAGCAAACAGTGAGATTAGAGAGAGAGAAAGAGAGAGAGAGCATGAAGAGCAAAAGGAGAGGAGAATAGGAAAAAGAAAAGAATACGAAAGTGTGAACAAAAACAGAGAGGCAGACAAATCATAGGCAAAGAGAAAAGAGAGAGAGAATGTTAAATATTATACCTCCATACAGGCTCTTCGTGGGTTCTTTAGTAAATTAAATGGTTCTACAGAGAACCATCACAACTCAGAGAACCATTTGAATGCATAATATGTTCTTTGCATGGTTAAATATATTTCTCCATATTGGAGAGCTTATTATATGTTTATTAATATGTTATTATTTTAATATTATTATATTATATCACTATATACCATCAAACATGATCTATGATAGATACGACTGCTATAGAACCTTTTAGGTACTATATAGAACCATTGTTTGGTAACATTATAGAAACAGAAAGCCGATGAGAGAGAGAGAGAGAAAGAGAGAAAAGAGATTGAAAGAAAAAAAGGGGAGAGAAAGGGAGGGAGCGAGAGAGAAACAATATGGAGCAAGCAAAAGGAGAGAGAAAGAGAGCAAAAGGAGAGAGATGGGGAATGAGAAAGATAGGACAGAAAGCAAGAGAGAGAGAGACAGATTATAGGCAGAAAGTGAGTGAGAGAGAGAAAGCAGAGAGAAAAGCAAAGAGAGAGAGAGAGAGAGAGAGAGAGAGAGAGAGAGAGTGAGACTGGTTCATGCCTAGTGTCCCATACCATGGGCCTCTTTCTATTGAATATCTTCGTCTACTACGAATGAATTGATGGACAGAGAAGCGAAGCAATCTGAAGGCATGAAAGATGAGCGAAGGAATGATTAAAGGAGACAGAGTGTGGAAAAGACGGGGAGGACTAAAAAGCAGGAAATACAGATAGGTCAGTCAGAGAGGACATGAGTGGACCCATCTGCTGGCCTGCTATCTGAGAGAATTATGCATGCAGATTGGCGGCGTTATTTCAGCACTCGTTTCTTCTCTCTCATCCCGCAAACACAGACATGACTCAGAGATGCAGCCTTGAAGATGTGCTGACGACAGGATGAAAAGAGGAATAGAATAAGGGGGGATTAAAGAGAAAGGCTGAGAAAGTGGTGTTGTATAGAGTAAGGAGAGTTAAAGCCATGAAAGAAAAAAACTGACAGTGTCACTGTTTCATTCAGGATGGAGGTAACGCTTCCTCCTGTACTTGTTGCAGGTGTGCGGGTCTGTATGGTAGTCTGGAGGAAAGTATTCCAGTTTTAAATATTGAAGCTCCAAGTTTGGGAACCGGTAAGCTTGACCAGGTCCTCAGAACGACGGCTGGCTCAGCTGCATAGAGCTTCTGCTACAGCGCATGACCCACACCATACTATTCACAATGAATTTGTGCTGTTGTCTAACTAGAAAAAGTCTCAAGAAATATTTTAATCCTGTCTCTTTTGATTATTTTTGCATTAAAGCAACATTATGTAACAGTTCTATCTGAAAAGAACCACTTCAAATTCATTTTACATAGACTTCTTATTATTATCTTATTATTACAAGATCTGGGAAGAATCTGGGCATCTCTGTCATTGCTGCCAAAGTACTATAAGAAGAAGCTCAGTATTCCCAATACAGACATCATGGCAGAGGCTGAGAAGAATCAGAAGAAGACATAGTCAGGGGAAGAGAAATAGAGAAAGTGACTGAACAAGAGACTAGACAAGAGAAAATCTCGAACTGGCTTATATGTGAGAGCTAAAAGAGATGAAAGGATGCAGAACTGTCTCACGGCAAACAACCAAAATCCGACAGCGTAGTTGTTTCTCATTGCCAGTGTTATATATGAAGTTTCGTAGTTTTTTTCAGAAGTGAAAATTGTCTAACCTCAGTCCTGTTTCAGACTAGCGTGCAATAAAATCAATTCATCTCACGCCAAAGAGTTCGGCCAATCTTTGTCAATTTGTGCATACAGCTGCAAATTAACCATTGATTTATTGCAATATTAATAGCTATTCCTTGTGTCTGTCAATAGCCATGTTGTGTCTTCTCCTCATTACACTGTGTGCAGGTAAATGACTGACCACTTGGGGGTGCTTCTCAGGATAGAGAGGTCAATGAGCAGTCATCCTGGGGAAACATTCAGGGTTCTCTCCCCTTTGACCTGACTTTGAAGACCTCCTTTCCAGACCAGCCTGGCACTTTTCATTGCTCTTCGCTTCACTTTGCTGGTAAATGTAGTGAAAGCCTTGCTAGTCTTTGTAAAAACTCTATGGGACATAGGTGGACAGGTGCCTTTTGTTTGGTTGCCCATGTAATATAAGGAGTTAGGATACCTTCTTTGTAGTTTTGTTTTCTTTGTTTTTTTAGGTTCTAGTTAGTTTTCTTAACTGTTTATTAATATTATTTTGGCATTTGCTCATCCCTGAAGCCAGTGTCCCAACTTTTAAACATTTGAGGAAAATAAACCTGCTGTATTCTGGTTTCAAATAGTATCTGGTGTTTGGTCTGGCAGAGGTCTGGGGATAGAGCCCACTCTCAAATTCTGTTACAGCCTGACCCTAAACCGGGTCAAAACAATATGAACAAGTTAAGTTTGATGTCCTGAAACTTTTGCTGGCCTGTGTGGTAGCAAATGTGCATAACATCAGAAAAACATTTATCTCTATTTTTGTGGATTTGTTTTCAACATTATTACGTTTATTCACCACCACTGCTCCTTATATCCTTCATGATGAATGGACCAACAGAAATGCTCCAAAATCATCTGCAATAAAACATCTTTTCATTGACTTGCATTCGCAGTGAAGAACGTTGTTGTTCTCTCTCCTGTCCTGTAAAGTTTTGGAGATACTTATTTTCCTTTGGACAGTGCCAATAAATGGAGCTTCCACAGTGATGCGTCTGCTATGTGGACTATGCTGAAAGTTCAGGCTGGAAAGAGGATGTGTTAAATCAGCAATAGCTCAAAGGGTAATGACCTCTTCTCTAACTACCCAGGCCTCAAACGCACTCACACCAGCTTCCTGTGTTCCACATCCCCTCTGGGAAGAGCCTGAGACTTCAGGAATTTCATGCAGGGTCAGTGGTCAAAGGCTAAGGGGCGTAATGCTAGAGGGCAGGTGCCTCCTATTGGTTTGAAAGCAGGTTGCTCAAGACTTGCTGCTATTTCAAGTAAGTACACATTAGCGTCCCCATGCTAGTTGTGTAAAGGTTGACACCTTAAATGGCAGCTACCCAGCTGTGGCTTTACTTCAATTCCTCACTTTAAAGGAACAATTTCTAAGATGACACAATGCATTGAATTCATACTCCAAACAACAAGGGGCCAAAAAGAAAATTGTGGGGTCCACTGCTATCATAAGAAAGAAGGTAATGAACAGTCCCTCCTCCTTACCAGTCTAGGAGATGGACTACAAGATCAACATTAACCTATCTTTACTCACCAAGAATGTCTCCAGTGGTGGTAAACAGCACTAATGTTAATTCTTATTTTATCTCTATTTATATCACTTCTTCAGTTTGCTGCTAATTATGGTGTAAGCACTTCCTCCCAGCACCTGCAGAGGTCGCAATCTCCGGAGTACTAGGTAGCTCTCAACACACATACACTCACACCCCTCCTGCACGCGCTCACTCATCCATTCATTACTCACACCTGACATTCATCACTGCTAACAGCAGTAGCTCGTTAGCACACCCCATATAACCCAGCCACGCACTGCAGGCATTGTTTGTGGCAACACCCTACCTGTTCCGTGGGCACAGGCCAGCAGCTGATGAGCCTCCCTGTAGGTCCAGCCTAACCCTTTCATCTCCACAGCAGGGTCCTGTCATACTCCCTGGTGCCCTTGAGGCCTGCAGACTCGCCAACCTGCCTGAGCACTCAACTCCTGTCGTCTGCGGCCACCGGACATTGTATTTGGCTCGCTCCTTCAAGCGAGCGTTCTCCCAGGCTTCCGCCGGCCCTCAAGTAACTCTCGAAACTAGCAAATATAAACTGTGTTCTTACGCTCCCCCCGGGAACAAGAAGAGTGGTGTAAACTCCCATGGGGATCCTCTCCTGGCAAGCTTCGGAAAGATGCAAGGACTAACCTTGGGTTTGTTTTGAACTGTTTAGACAGGCCTAGCTCCTGGTTTTCTCTCCAGCACTCAGGGGCCTTTTCTGTCACCCACTGCTCAGACGGGAGAACCATGCCTGGGGTCCTCGAGGCTTAGTGGCTAACAACAGCGGCTACCCCGACATCAACCATCTCACCTGCTCCAGTAGTTGCCTCCCCTTGTTTGTTAATGCATTTATTCTTCATTTCATTGAATACCTGTCTTTAAACAGTGGACTGATTCCGTGATTCCATGATTTGATGACTGATGACTCACTCATTCTTAAGGTACAAACCCCTAGAGGACCACCACTGGGCGGGTATTATTTGGGTGGTGAATCATTCTCAGCACTGCAATGACGCTGATGTGGTAACGGTGGTGTGTTAGTGTACGCTGTGCCAATGTGAGTTGATCAGATACAACAGTGCTGCCAAAGTGTGTGAACACTTTGAACACTTTGTCCATTAACTGTCCACCATATTAGAAACTAAACTGTTGGCCCACCTTGTAGATATTACTGCACAGTTTGTTTGTTTTGTTTAATCACAGGACACTATTGGCTGGATAGTTTGGGCTGGTGGACTATTCTCAGTACAGCGGTGACACTAAGGTGATTAAAAACTCCAGCAGCACTGCTGTGTCTGATCCACTCACACTAGCACAACACACACAAACACACCACCACCACCACGTCAGTGTCACTGCAGTGCTGAGAACGAGCTACCACCCAAATAATACCAGGTGAATCTAATGAAGCGGCTGGTGGGTGTACATAGCAAATTAATTATTAAGACATATGTCAAACTGTAAATGGAAAAGAGACTAATTACATCATCAAGCTAATGAGAGACAATTAACGACATGGTTGGTGGAAATGTATGCTTGCACACTGTGCACAAGAACAGCGCTTGAGCTTCAGACTCCTTCTCCCAGCAGATGAATCTATTCAAAGAGACTACAATATTCAAAGAGAACACAGGCAAAACCTGGAGAAGATGGAATGTAAATAGTAATAAATCTGCAACATGATTATACAAATAAGACATTTTTGTCATTTGCCTTCTGTGAAACACAATAAAATCATAATTTAAAATGTGAAGCATATCAACATGGTGGTAAGTTTCCTACGAGGCCAAACTTTCTAATCTTTTTTGTGCAGTAAGAGTCTTCCAGTTTTCCCCAGAGAGGTTCCAAGTGCTTACTCCCTCAAAGGCAGCTTTTCTCTGCATAATTTAGGAAATCGCAGAGGCACAATGAGAGGAAGGTCAGCTTAATACATGAAAGAACTTCACTGAACATCTTGGGTTCATACCCTTAAGAGTGTAGCAGCAGCAGTTTTATACCTAAGAAGCAGAGATTCTAAGGCCTCGTCCACAACAGGCATTAACATCCTGAGCGATCCAGCCATAGGTGCACAGTGATAAGTACAGGTGTGAATGGTGTCTTTTGGAGACACATGTGATCACTCAGACCACTTTTAGATGTGATTGAGGTCACATAAGACCATATAACTTGTAGAGTGTGTGTGCTTAAGTGCCCCAGTGCAACCCAACAGCAACTTTAAAAATAAATGGGCGGAGCTAAACGACTGTAGATTAAATAGATAAGAAGGTATAAATGAGTTGGTTCTCATGACATCACGGAAACAACGAATACAAAACAAGCATGGACTGTATGTACTAGTAAATAAAAGGAAAGTAACAGTTTTTACAAATTACTTTAAAGTTTTTTTTTTAAGAAAGTGAGAGAAATTCCATAACATATGTAACCTAGTTGCGGGAAAGGTAAGCCAGCCCCCGTCCCCGAACTGACCTGGTTGTGGCCTTGGATAAGGCAATGTCCTAAGTGGCATGAAATTATGTGGAAACTCTGTGGGAGTATAAAATAACATGGCCTAAAAAAAGCTCCAACAAAATCCATCCTGATGTCTCTGATTTTTAAATGATTACAGCACACACACATCATACTTTAGCATATTTCATCTTAACAGAGAACTAGCATAATGTCTTAAAACTATAGTTGGCGCACTAACAACAGGTAAAGGATCAGTGTGTAAGATTCTACGAGGTTATATTAAGGTGAAAATTGAAAATATCCTTATTGAAAAATGTTACCAGCACAGAAATAATACTTAAGATGCATTGATAGGTGTGTGTGTGGGGGGGGGCTGTATTTAAATAAAAATCTATATCTATATGTGGAGTTATGTAACTTAGTTTTGGGAGCTGGACCACACCCTAATTACCTCTACCTACTATATGTACAACCTCATTATCGCTCCATTCCCATGCCAAACATCATTGCACCCACCACCTCCCCATCTCCTCCCTATAATATATAAGGGGGGCACTGTTCAGGCACAAGCACCCACCCTTTTTTGGCTGACTTCTGAGCGTGGTCCATGCTAGCAAAAAAACTATATAAATTAAAATATTGATACACTGAGTTACTACACTGATATGGCCATGCTAGGTAACCACTTGGGCAGTCATGGGCTAGAGGTTGGGGAACCAGCCATGTGGCCTAAAAGGCCACTGGTTTGATAACCTGAACCAGCAGGACATGACTGAGCTGACCTTGTACAAGGAACCTAACCCCCAACCGCTCCCCCAGTGCTGTAGATGGGTTTTGAACACAAAAAGAACAAAAGAGAGTGAATCCTCGCCATCAAAATCAGGGGCAACTGCAGAAAACCTGGTGGTCACAGTGTGTTCTATGGAAGTAAGGGGTGGTTTCGTTCAACACCTGCTAATACAGAGCAAATGTGACAAACCACTGAACAAAGTACCAAACGTGAAACAAAAATCAGCTACGTTACTACAAAGGACAGAAAGCCAAGAAATGAAGACTACGCATGATGGTGCGGGATTGTTACGCCTTAAATAGGAGTTTAATGATAACTCACCCAGACAAATACATCCTCGGCCACCTGCAGCAAACAATGCAGAGATGAAATACAACTGACACTTTCCAGAAACAGGCTAGATATACCTAGATGAGGGCTCAGAACTAGGGCAACATGACAAAATGTAAATTGTCGGCAAATTAGCCTGCTGAACATAATTAGCCTAGTAAACGTCTCATGAGCACTGGCATCATTATCTTTAAAGCATTGAGTTGTTAATGAGGCAAGGGTTTATTGCTTTTCTGTAGGCCAATGCTAAAAGCACACAAATACCATAAACAGAAACATAATGAAATTAACCAGCTAAAACAGAAGTACTAATAAAACATAGTCTGGTCTACTAGTGTCTGCATACAGGAGCTCTAAATAAAACAAGGTGTGTTACCTCCTACTGTTAAATGCTTCTGGAAGTGGCCTTGGATCATCATGGTCCAGCATTTATTCCAGGCACGTATACTGTCCTGTCTTTTTCAGACCATCAGTTGTTGCTGTACTTTTTTTTTTTTTTGGAAAACTAAATTAGCCGTGCAACAGAATCTCATGCTGGGATATGTTCCACTATCAGCTTTGTGTCGGAAGGCAGATGCATTATGGAACAAAGTGAATTTTTAAAGATCATAGAACATTGTCATAAAGCGTTGCGTAATACTCTGCTGGCAGGAAAATGAGGAGAAAATATTACTTGCAGTGCCCTTAAATATTGCAAAGCAAGAGGAGTTCATACAAGACTTTGCTTATGGTGCTTAAAGGACACTGCAGCAACACTAAGCAGAACAATCTTGGTGGATGAAGTACAATTCAGTACTTGGTGGAGATGCCCTTGGTTAAATAGCACTCAAGTAAAAGTACTAGTGCTCTATTATATAATATATAAAATACAAAGTATCTAAAGTAAAAGTTTTCTGAGATATTCTAACAGCCCAATATTTTTTTGTGTGTTTTTTAGGAAGGGAATAAAATCTTAATAACTCCAAATCCTACATTTTCCTTGTAATTGATTAATTTTCTTGAGGTCCACGTTTGTTTGTGTGGGTTTAGCTACCAGAAGCATGTATTTTTAAATATCCATCCTTCAAACAGAACATTAGTATTAAAATTAGACCAATATAGGTTTGAACGGTCTTGACAATATTTCCTTAAACAACATAGTATAACACAGTACAGGAAGCTTTTCCCTTTTATTTAATAAATAGTGAAGTTTCGTGAGACTGTGTTGTACAGAAATGCTGTGCTTTACAGAAAGAAGAGTTAACATTGTTCTGATCAGCACTGGTGGCTTCAAACAGCTGAAAAACACTGGCAAGTTACTTTGCATTTAATGTGAGACTAAATGTCCTCTATATGGTTTCAATCTGGACTCTGATAGCATCTACAGAAATAAAGAAAACCATCAGTAAAAAACTTTTTGCCTAAGAGTTTATATGTTAATGCAACAGAGCTGAATGGCTAAAACATTCCTTATAACTGCAGTGCGAATCAGTGGAGTTGGATAGGTGGATACATGGCATCACCAAAACAATGGATTCATGCACAAGAGGACTTGACTAGACATCACTCTGACTTTGAAAGACTCAAGTCTAACACCCCCTCACATCCAAAGACAATGTTTTATAACAGAGGTCTTCGTCACAACTATGATTTTGCAGAGACAAGGGATCGTGCAGTGTGCAACGGCAAGTAAACATGCACCGTTCCTTTAAGAGGTACTGCTGTGCAGTTTGTACAGTAACATAACAAAGTCTACTTGATAAGAAGTCACACAGGGCTTTAAACTAGTTTTAGTTTGTGAATGAACAAATAAAACTGTGGTCAAAAAGTTAGTTGGAACATGTGTTTGAGTCACTGGTCAGTATCTATTCCATGTGTTTTATGTTTTATCCACCAATTTTCCCATACCAAAGCCCTCCACTGTCTGAACCTAGACTGACTCCAAGCATTACAGGGGTCACTATTTGCAATAGCCAGGACCAAAAATGTGAAAAGGTTGAATTAAGACTGTCCTGACCACCTTACCAAATGACTGAGATGACAGGAGCAACTCTCATGGTCTTGTTCCAAACACTGGAATGTTGTCTTTCTACATATCTACACTCCTGTCAGAACTAAACTTTGTATCTCCAAAAAGCTACGTTTACAGGTGATACTTCTCTTTTATGTACATCACTGGAACCAGAGCTGTTTCCAAATTATTTTGGGCTATTTCTTTTGGTCCATTCACCATGGAATGTACATACAATGGACAACCATGGACATTTGAAAAATGGAAGGTTTCTTCCAGCAGCAATGATATGGATAAACTGTATGAACTGGTGAATTTTAAGTTTTATTCTTTTATTTAGTTTTAAAAGTGAGGAAAATTCCCTATTAATGACCCTTGAAAGCTCATCAAAGTTCCTCGGGCCTAGTTACAGTTGCTAAATTATGATTGGACATTCAGCATCAAGGGATGTAATCAAGACAGAGGTTTTATTCGTGAAAGTGCAGCATATTTTTTGGTATGTTATGGAAAATGTTTTACTTTGTAGTGTCGTGTTTAAAAACTGATACTAGAAAAAAAATAAAACTGTTAATTACTTAATTACTGTAATGAAAAAAGTTAAAAATTATACTAAACTCTGTATCCACAGAGTCATAAATGAATCATTCTTATGAAGAAGATGCTAGTGATGGGTATGTCATGGCCCTGCCTTCCTGTATAACACGTAGGATGTATTTTCACTGTAAATGTCAAAGAACTGGATAGGTTGAGGTGTTGTTGGCGTGTTCCTGGCTAGTTTTCAAATCTGCTCATACACTAAGAGAATCCAAACATGAGTATGAGAAGTGTAGGCAGCTTTGTGGAGTCTATCACAAGCTGCTGCAGGAAAGAGAGGGACATAGAGAGAGAGAGAGGGAGAGAGAGAGAAAGAGAGAGAGAAAAAGTGGTGAATGACTCATCCTGACCCACTTTAAGGAGCGAGATGGGTAAGCAGGCGTGAGGCAGAAATATGCTAATGAAAGCACTTCCTCTTTCTCCTCTCAGAGCCATAGATACTTCAATGAGCGGGTGCTGTTCTGCCACTTCAGCAGGTGGATAAACCTTGTCTATTCTGTGATGCTTAGACTCTCCTACTGTATCTTGGTTTGTAGGTTTAATATGGAACGCAGCTAGAAGATTCTGTGAAACAACTTTTGCCAAAATCCATATTTACAGCACTGGAAAAGTCAGAGACTTAAAACTTCCAGTCGAAACAACCATTAAGTTATTCATTTTTCTGAAGATGTTTTCGGGTAGATTAGATCGAAGATAATCCAGCCGCCTGAGGGAAGGAAAGTCAAAAGAAAGTATGTGATGAAAAATGGAAAAAATGGGGCTCCTATTTAGGACCTGGTAAATCCCCAAAACTGTCCTCATCAGCACTTAAAAGTTTTCATCTTTGAGAGAGTGGAGCTTCATTCCTACTTCAAAACTGAAAACATCCACAGGTGTTTCTGTCCATCCCTCCATGTTTCTGATGCTGTAAAAAATTATTTTAAGTTCAAGGCGCTATTAAATGTATTTATTCAGTATTTTAAATAGTTCTCTGATACCTACATAGAAGCGAACAGCTGTTCGTGTGATCATGTTTAGGTTGATCAGGTACAGAAGCATCAGGACCAGAACCAGGTGGCTCAAGTCCAGCTTCTTTCCCTCCACCATCACTCTGCTGAACTCCACACCTCACTGCTAATTCACTTGACTGCCTGTTGGAATTATTTATTGGTATTATTTATTAATAGATAACATGCTGTCTACACTCATAACAGTACTGTTGCTCATTTAATAGTCAACTCATATCTAACATTTACTATCTAATAGTTTTATATTTATGTTTTCGGTATATACTGTTAATATTGCCATAGTTCCTAGTCATATTTATGCCTACTTATTGTACTATATCTATCTATCTATCTATCTATCTATCTATCTATCTATCTATCTATCTATCTATCTATCTATCTATCTATCTATCTATCTATCTATCTATCTATCTATCTATCTATCTATCTATCTATCCAATAGAGTGGTCCCAGCTACCATTTACACTAAGCAACAGTAGTAAGTGTTTAAAATGCTTTAATGTGTTTTTTAATGTACAGTGTAGGCTTATTATCACTACGCCCCCCGTTAAGCTGATTTAGACTATCAAATTGTCCTCATTATTTATTAAATGCCATTTTTCCAAAAAGGATATTTAACAATTTTCCAGTTCCACCTTAAATGGTTCTGTGGTTAAATTACCTGATGTCCATAAAAGGTTGGAAAATGTAAACTAGAAAGAAGAACATTTGCACCAGAATGAAAATGCAGCACCATTTAAGGTGGATCAGGAAATTTCAATCAAGAAGCTGACTTTATTCTTGTAGTTTTAATGCTGGTAGTATTTTAAAGGGCGATTTAAGCTATCAAAATATCCTAGCTTCAGTTTTATGCACTAAGCTACAGTAGGACTCAACAAGGATTCTTCCTCTTTATACATCTTTTAGCTGACGATATTAGTACCTCCAAACGTAAGCTGCCATGTTAATGTGAAAACATGAAAGCCACAGCTAGTGTCTGGTTTGTCCATTATGGGCTACCTTAGCAGCACTAGATCTCTACATAGCAGCCTCTGATAAAAGACAAGCCTCTCCTGTGTAGATACATGGCGTAGGTAATTCATATTCTAATAAGTCTTCTATACTAAATTTAATTTCTGCTGATCCCCCTTAAATTGTAAACATTGCTCCTTTAAAGTGTGTAACAGTAAGTGTGTAATGTAATCCACAGTCCTGTGCTGGTCATACGACCACTCATATTCACAGTCAGTGATGAGTCTCAAACTACCAGACATATACAGATGTGTTTTATTTCACAGACATCATTAGACCTAGACGACCCTTTACACCAAAAATCCTGACTGATCACTTATATTTGCTCCTGATTCCACAAGCCTCACATTGTACACTGACCTTAACCTTTTTTGACGGTAAACGTTAAAGCAAACAAACAAGGAAACAAATATGCGAGAAGTGGAGGGCATGTTTGGCTCCCAGTGGCAACCAGCATGCCTAGACAGCAACAAACACTGGGCCTCACTCTGAAATGGAAGCGATCACCTCAGCCCCAAAAAGCTGTCATTAGAGCCGTGGTTTATGTGTCGCCGTGACCCGGCCATATGCAGCCTGAGTCTATTTTGGAGCGCGTATCTCTCCAGCTCTGTAATATCACCCTTATGACTGCTCATAAAGCTGGAATTTAAACACAAACACGCGAGCGGGAATGGAATTAAAACCCCAGAACTGTCAAAATGCCTAGATTTTTTTTACCCAAGAGCTTGTTAGTGGCTTGTGGTAACACTTAAAGATCCTGTGGCATTCTGCGGAGCAAAAAAACTAATATTAGCCCTACATAATATGTGTGTGTGGGGGGCAGCAAGCTGGGGGAGGTTTGGATTTGGATTCTTGACTAGAGGTTATTGCATCGCACAGCCAAACGCACGAGTTTTGAGCAATAGTCTCAGTGATGCTTCGAAATTGCAACGACTAGGCTGTGAAAAGGACCCCTTAAATGGATGAGAGGTTTGCTTTGGCTTGTGGAGTTTCAAATATTTTCCATACATATTTGACACATGAAATCATTTCTTTGTTGTTATTTTTTTCTCCCACCATTAGAAACCATTCATAATGTTACAGACTCAGGAATGCAGCTGTTGGCTGTGCTTTCTACACGGTTTTTGGAATCAGTCTCATGCAGTTGCAGACTTATTTGGCGTTATACCTTTTCTTGAAATGTATATACATATTAGCCAGCACATGTTTGATGGACAAATGGGCAAAAAGATGGCAGCGGGAAATACATTGTAAAGTTTGTAATACATAGCTAGTAAGTAATAAGTAATAAGACCATAGGCTTGCTGTGATGTAGCTGTATTCTGCTGAACTCTTAATAAGCCGCAATTAAAACACAACAATGTTCCGTATTTTACATAACAACTGTAAAAGTAATTCAAGTTTATTATTCATCTTGTATTGCTTATGAGTATGTTTTCCCTACAGGCTGAAAAGCTTGCCATCCACAGAGATGGCAGCCAAGAGTTTTTCCACCTGAGGCTTCATGGGCTGACTCTATGAGCAACACTACATTGCAGCAGTAAACAAGTCACTTAATCTAGTGTCTCAGGCAAGGATGTCTACCGCAAAAGGATTTGGTGGTTATATGAGCTCATAATTCTTATTCATAGTAAATATTTCAGCAGTAAAAGGAGACCCTAAGCACACCCCTGGACTAGCTCCAGTTCTGGAGAGACAGAGACAGCTACTATCAACATGTGCCATATGTCATATATAGATGGCTATAAAACAAAAAGAATTCACTATTTGTAGACAGCGCTGTAGCTACATTCAAGTCGATTGTGTGCCTGTACAAATCAGCCTGAACTAGGCTGTAAAACGAGGCGAGAAAGCGACAGAAGTGGTCGGCAGATAGCAGCAGCTGCCACCGCTGCAGTGAAGCTCAACAAGCTCAATGCAAGACATATGTCCATCTGCTGTGCTGCCAGGTCTTTAGCAGGACTTTTACTTTACAATTAAAAATGGAGACTGTCCCCAGAAGACAAGGACATCTGGTCACCCTAACTATGATGCAGCGTGGACTATCTGCTTGAGTGATGGCCTATAGCAGCTATAAGGCAGCCTGGACAGGGTGCCTGTTCAACACTACAATTCAGCTACATAGCTGCCCGTGTTGGCTGCTTGGATGACATTACACCAGATCAGTGGTGTTCAGCTGCATGCCTAAGCATCGCTACGTAGGCTTGGCTATGAGCAGCTTAATCAGACATTTCTGGCCTTCATAACTTCCCCTTGTTTCAGGCTAGCTATGTAAGCCTGTACTGTGGTCTGGGGAACCCCCAGGCTAGCTGTTGGTACTTTGGGGTTTGTGTTGTTTTGTTGTATTGATTACGTTTTTGTTACTATTGTAAAGAGCATGACTGTAAAGCATCCCTGAGCTGTGAAAGGAGCCATATAAATTAAAAAAGTGAGGATAAAACCAGTAGCCAGCAATTAACTCTACATTTACATTATCACAATTAGCAGACCGAGAACAAAAAAGTTTCAATGTAAGTCAATGTAAAGGAGGTTTTATTCCAAGTGACTTTGGAGTGTTCTATCATGTGCATTCATCTTGAAACTGTACAGGATGTATAGATAAACAGTAGCAACTGTGTTTAAATGATAGAGAAAAAATAAAAATCACAACAATGGAACAAAAATTGAGAGATGAGTTACATCATCCCTATATCTCTGGTGCAAAACTAAAGTAATCAACTACACATGTCTTGGCTCATTGAGTACATTTGAGTTGAACTGTCCCAAACTACCCCATTCATGTTGTTATTAACAGGAGATATTGATATTCATGGTAAAATTATGATTGTGAGGTTTGTGTGAACTGACTGCACTGATTAATTTAATGATCGCTGCCTTAAAAACCTGCCTTAACTGTCTCTAAATGACAGGATCATCTTTCTCCAAGGTTATGGGCTGAAATACAGCCCCAGCAAGACCTTCACACACACACACAGAGGAAACGACAGCGTAACACACAGAGGGTCACGTGGCGTTCAATAGCACTGAGGCTGAAAGTCAGGGCTGACCCTTGACCTGCTGCGGTTGCTGAATGAGTGCAAGTCCTTCTGTAGAGAAGAAAGGAGGCCGGGAGGAGAGAACAGCCTGTCCACAGTCACTGAGGCATCACATCACACACAGCATCCACACATCCTTAAGGAATTCCAATGACTTGCAAACACGAGTATTTGACACGTGAGAAATCGTAGCTGGTCACGAGAAAACATCGTCCCAAACAATCAGTCGCATGTCAGTTCTCCCTAAAAGCGTAGACGTGGTATCTTAGTACTTAATACTGTCACCGTTCAGGAGGAGAAGGATGAAAAAGACATATCTGATCAAATCTCCTCCCTTCGTCGTAGCATCTCATTAGCTGTGTTGTTCTGTATGTTCTTATTGCTCTCTCTCTCTCTCTCTCTCTCTGCGTGCTCCCATGGTGCTCCTGGTGTGATTTCTGTTCTGCGTTATCCGGGGAGACTTCTGTAGAATGTGGACCATATGTTATCAGTTTAGGCCGCTCTGTCCTGTCTGGGCCTCCTTGTCCATCTGCTGCACGTGAATGCAAAAAGGTGAGAGTAGAGAGTAGCAGGAGGGGAAGACACAGTGCTGAGGCAGGAGGTCGAGAGTGGAGCGCTGTGACAATGGCATCTGTACTGTAGAGGAAAGACAAAGAGAGGAGGAGAGAAGGAGAATTGAGAAGTAGAGGGTGAAGGACAGTACCCAGAGAGCATATGCATAGGCCATCTCTCATTAGTAAGCAGTTTTTGTTATGTATTATTTTTTTGCTCCGGTTATAGGATCTCTAAGGAGGTTGTTCTATGACAGACATGTAGTGTTCACTGTTGCAGCTTGTGGTGAAACGAAAATGGCCATTATGTTTTGTCCTGTGAACACTTTTCTCCCAAGTGTATCTCGGATTCTTAGAATTTTAAGATCATTTAGCTGTCAAAATATGAATTATGCTACAAGCTAAAGCCCAATGGTACAGACATGATGCTGAAGAAAACCTTAAGCCTACTATGTTATGTGTTGTGGGTCATGTTTGTTTGCAGTTGTGATGGGCAAATGATACCGAGGCTTCGGAGCTTGTGTCGAGCAAATCCAGGAACCCGTTTATGAAGCGCGTATCGAGGCTTGCTTCAGGTGCATCGGAAATCGCCTACTTGCCTACTACTCAGTAGTGAAATCAGTAGGCGAGCGAGGATAGTATGTCTGAATACCTAGTAGGCATTGAGTAGTAGGTGAACGGTACCCGGATCACCTACTGAATCAGCAGCTATTTTTATGTAGGCCAACACAGCACACTGTGCTATCCCATGATTCACCTGGAGCCGCGGATAAATTCAAAGTGGAAAAAAAAACCGTGAAAAGCTGAACGTCGGCTGTGTGTACGCAGCTACGGCTAGCGAACTGCCACTACAGAAGTTAGCGCTACTGCTGAGGCAAACAATGATTACATTCCTCCTTCTCAGAGCTACAGAGCTCCACACTGTCTGAGTACATATTCAGACACAAACACAGATCAGTGTCACAAAAAGCATCTAAATCTGTCAGTAAACAGAGCTTTTAAATGAATAGCAGGACTTTTACGGTGGTGGTCTGACGTCTTGCGTCACAGGACGCTGGCAATATGGCGGACGTAGTGCGTCCGAGCTTGTGTGGCTACTAAAACTCGCCTACTGAAATTACCTACTAGTCTGCTGCTCCAGCAGTACGTACTGACTCTAATCTAGTACCTACTGAGTAGTAGGCGATTTCGGACGCACCTTTCGTTAAGAGCGAGTGACGTTTGTCACTGATGAGGTCTGAAGCCTTGCTGGTTTAGGACGTGGTTCGAGAATTGGTGTGATTTATTGTTTATAAATAAAAAAAAAGACCCCACAATCACTGTCCCATCTCTTAAAAGCATTGCAGCAGTTTTAAAACAAACATCTCACATCCTATTATATTTACTGACTGAAATCGTACTGGCAGGTTTTTTTAATTAGCAGCTCTGTTAGTGTTACCCACACAATCAAAAACAGATCAGATGAACACATGAATGAAACACATAAAATTTAATTAAGGTGTTTTTATGTATATACTTGGCAGTGTTTATTCCCATGCTGACAACGTTGCAAGAGGCCATCACAAATAGTTGAAATTACAATAAAAGTTTTGGCCAGCAGGGGGGTTCGTGTGCACATGAAGCTTTGAGAAATTAACTTTTTTTTTTAACCACCTGGAGGGAAAGCATCAACGCTTCAAGCGGCTTCATTTACTAGTTTGCCGGTATAGTTTCAGTATGCATGAATGCTGCTGTTGAGAAGTCGGTGGAGCCAAAACAGTATACACACTGTCACTAGAGGCAGGAGGGAGTGGCCCAGACCAAGATGGAGCCATAGAGGAAGAGTCTTGGGCCATGCAGAATGTTGTGTGTGTTTGACTTAAAAAGTTATAACTTGCAGGCTTGTGAAACAATTTGATCCTTGTTTTGGATCCACTGTTCAGATAATGGTTAAAGGAGTGGTTGTTTCGTTTCTTTGTTGTTTTATGAAACTGGACAAGTAAGAGCGTGCTCACACTAGGCCCGGTTTGCTCGTTCCGTGCTGGGGCCCAGTTTTCCCCCCTCCCCACTCCCCTCTTCAAGCCCGGGCACTAGCCAAACAAACCGTGCTTCAGCAGGGAACCGTGCCAGGGCCTGGATCACAGAGCCTAGTGTGAGTACACGCTAAGAGGGAGCACGCTCTTGCATCCCCATCACAGGCCTTACTTGCCTAGACACAATAGGTAAAGGGTGGGCACCATCCTTTTGTATGTTTATATATAATATATTTATTAGCCTAAGTTTAGTGTAGATAGATAGTTATTTTGTTTTCATGTTTTTTTTTCTTTAGATATTAGATGCTATGTTTGGTTAGTTAGTTAATTGGCTTGGTTTTTTTTATGTTCTTTGCTTTGGTGCCATCTGTGGTCCAGTCCTTAGTTTGTTCTTGTTTTTTTTGTTTGTTTGTTTGTTTCTTGAATAGTATGATCAACCTTCTTTTGTATTGGCTCTTCCTTCATGGTGACACTGTATATGTTACAGAGTGTCTTTGGTAAATGGTATCTACTCAACTATTTGCGTTTGTGGTTCTCTCCCTCACTGCCTCACCACCACCCATCCACTTGTATATATCAACACTGGCTGCTCAAACTGTATCCTACTTCTGGCAAAGCAACTTATTTACCACCTTTAATAAAGCGCGCTGGCTTGTGTTGGGTATTTTAGCGAGAATACCAATCTTGTGATGTCAGTTCAGTGTTTGATTGCATGCAGCAAAAGTTCTATTTTGGCTACTCCAAGGAATGTCTGTACGGTTTGGAACCTTTTCGTATCACTGATTATTATATGGCCTTAAAGCCGACTACACAACGGCAGTGTGCCTGCAGAGCTCTATAAGAGGACCCTTTGTAGGTAAACTCAATGTTTTGTTTTGGCTAACTGGTGAAAGCAGGCATACGTCACTTCCCTGTGGTCTGAACTTTCAACACTTCCTTTTGTGTGTAAACAAACACAGTCAGTGTGTTGGCTCCAAATTGGAAATATTAATTGCCTGAAAAGCTGCTGTGTCACACTAACGTTTTCTTATGACACAACATAATTGTTTGCCATTGTCAAAGATTTTTACTGACGTTCCTCTATCCAGATGACATTGTAACATATCATTTATATAATTAATTTATATAAATAAAGTTTTAAACATCCAGAACTGGGTATTTCTTTTGTATTGCAGCCTATTTTTATTAACTTTTTTTAAAAGTGTTTTTTTTTTTTTATGATAACGGCATTTCAGGCAGCATCCAAAAATTCATAACTAACTACCCAAACTCAAAAACTAGTGTTGCACTAGCCATTGCGTGCATATGCTGATATCCGATTTAACAGAGTTTCCAGTTAGTGTTCTCCTCCAAGAATGGTGAGCTGTCAAAGTTGTGTAGCTTTATTGGCAGTTTGAAAAGATACAGTGGTGTTTTCCACATCTAGGAGAAATCACATGCCAGCCTTCTCTCTCCCTGCTTGGTAGCATCATGTGAGAACAGGAGATTTAGCTAGAGGCTGCCTCAATTGGGTGAAAATGGCAAAAAAGAAGGTCTTATTTTGTTTTAACTATAGAAGAAGAGAGTAAAATGAGATTAAATAATTGCCCTTAAATAATCTTGTTGTAATACTGCTTGCAATATTTTACTTCTGCACTATTGAAAGTTTCCCTGCACTACCGAAAATGATCCTGCACTACCAAAAGTGATCCTGCACTACCAAAAGTGATCCTGCACTACTGAAAGTGATTCTGCACTACTAGAAGTAATCCTGCACTATTAAAAGTGATTCTACACTATTAAATGATTCTGCACTACTGAAAGTGATTCTGCACTACTAGAAGTAATCCTGCACTATTAAAAGTGATTCTACACTATTAAGTTATTCTACACTATTAAATGATTCTGCACTACTGAAAGTGATTCTGCACTACTGAAAGTGATCCCGCACTACTGAAAGTGATTCTGCACCACTGAAAGTGATCTTTCACTACTAGAAGTGATCCTTTACTATTAAATGTGATTCTACATTATTGAAAGTGATTCTGCACTATTAACAGTAATCCTGCACTACTGAAAGGGACTCTGCACTACTGAAAGTGATTCTGCACTACTGAAAGGTATTCTGCACTACTGAAAGTGATCCTGCACTACTGAAAGTGATTCTGCACCACTGAAAGTGATCTTTCACTACTAGAAGTGATCCTTTACTATTAAATGTGATTCTACATTATTGAAAGTGATTCTGCACTATTGACAGTAATCCTGCACTACTGAAAGGGACTCTGCACTACTGAAAGTGATTCTGCACTATTGAAAGAAATCCTACACTACTGAAAATGATTCTGCACTACTGAAAGGGATTCTGCACTATTGAAAGAAATCCTGCATTACTGAAAGGGATTCTGCACTATTGAAAGAAATCCTGCACTACTGAAAGTGATTCTACACTACTGAAAGGGACTCTGCACTTCTGAAAGTGATTCTGCACTACTGGAAGGTATTCAGCACTAATGAAAGGTATTCTGCACTATTGAAAGTGATTCTGCACTACTGAAAGTGATTCTGCACTACTGAAAGGGATTCTGCACTACTGAAAGGGATTCTGCACTATTGAAAGGGATTCTATACTACTGAAAGTGATTTTGCACTATTGAGAGTAATCCTGCACTACTGAAAGTGATTCTGCACTATTGAAAGGGGTTCTATACTACTGAAAGTAATCCTGCACTACTGAAAGTGATTCTGCACTATTGAAAGTAATCCTGCACTACTGAAAGTAATCCTGCACTACTGAAAGTGATTCTGCACAACTGAAAGTGATTCTGCACTATTGAAAGGGATTCTATACTACTGAAAGTAACCCTGCACTATTGAAAGTGATTCTGCACTATTGAAAGGGATTCTATACTACTGAAAGTGATTCTGCACTATTGAAAGGGGTTCTATACTACTGAAAGTAATCCTGCACTACTGAAAGTGATTCTGCACTATTGAAAGTAATCCTGCACTACTGAAAGGGATTCTACACTACTGAAAGTAATCCTGCACTATTGAAAGTGATTCTGCACTACTGAAAGTGATTCTGCACTATTGAAAGGAATCCTGCACTACTGAAAGTGATTCTGCACTATTGAAAGGGATTCTGCACTACTGAAAGTGATTCTGCACTACTGAAAGGGATTCTGCACTATTGAAAGAAATCCTGCACTACTGAAAGTGATTCTGCACTACTGAAAGTGATTCTGCACTATTGAAAGAAATCCTGCACTACTGAAAGTGATTCTGCACTACTGAAAGGGATTCTGCACTATTGAAAGGGGTTCTATACTACTGAAAGTAATCCTGCACTACTGAAAGTGATTCTGCACTATTGAAAGTAATCCTGCACTACTGAAAGTAATCCTGCACTACTGAAAGTGATTCTGCACAACTGAAAGTGATTCTGCACTATTGAAAGGGATTCTATACTACTGAAAGTGATTCTGCACTATTGAAAGGGGTTCTATACTACTGAAAGTAATCCTGCACTACTGAAAGTGATTCTGCACTATTGAAAGTAATCCTGCACTACTGAAAGTAATCCTGCACTACTGAAAGTGATTCTGCACAACTGAAAGTGATTCTGCACTATTGAAAGGGATTCTATACTACTGAAAGTAACACTGCACTATTGAAAGTGATTCTGCACTATTGAAAGGGATTCTATACTACTGAAAGTGATTCTGCACTATTGAAAGGGATTCTGCACTACTGAAAGGGATTCTACACTACTGAAAGTAAACCTGCACTATTGAAAGGAATCCTGCACTACTGAAAGTGATTCTGCACTATTGAAAGTGATTCTGCACTACTGAAAGTGATTCTGCACTATTGAAAGGAATCCTGCACTACTGAAAGTGATTCTGCACTACTGAAAGGGATTCTGCACTATTGAAAGAAATCCTGCACTACTGAAAGTGATTCTGCACTACTGAAAGTGATTCTGCACTATTGAAAAAATCCTGCACTACTGAAAGTGATTCTGCACTACTGAAAGGGATTCTGCACTATTGAAAGAAATCCTGCGCTACTGAAAGTGATTCTGCACTATTGAAAGAAATCCTGCGCTACTGAAAGGGATTCTGCACTACTGAAAGGGATTCTGCACTATTGAAAGAAATCCTGCACTATTAAAAGTGATTCTGCACTACTGAAAGTGATTCTGCACTACTGAAAGGGATTCTGCACTATTGAAAGAAATCCTGCACTACTGAAAGTGATTCTGCACTACTGAAAGGGATTCTGCACTATTGAAAGAAATCCTGCGCTACTGAAAGGGATTCTGCACTACTGAAAGGGATTCTGCACTATTGAAAGAAATCCTGCACTACTGAAAGTGATTCTGCACTACTGAAAGTGATTCTGCACTATTGAAAGAAATCCTGCGCTACTGAAAGGGATTCTGCGCTACTGAAAGTGATTCTGCACTACTGAAAGTGATTCTGCACTATTGAAAGAAATCCTGCGCTACTGAAAGGGATTCTGCACTACTGAAAGGGATTCTGCACTATTGAAAGAAATCCTGCACTATTAAAAGTGATTCTGCACTACTGAAAGTGATTCTGCACTACTGAAAGGGATTCTGCACTATTGAAAGAAATCCTGCACTACTGAAAGTGATTCTGCACTATTGAAAGGGATTCTGCACTATTGAAAGAAATCCTGCGCTACTGAAAGGGATTCTGCACTACTGAAAGGGATTCTGCACTATTGAAAGAAATCCTGCGCTACTGAAAGTGATTCTGCACTATTGAAAGAAATCCTGCGCTACTGAAAGGGATTCTGCACTACTGAAAGTGATTCTGCACTACTGAAAGGGATTCTGCACTACTGAAAGTGATTCTGCACTACTGAAAGGTATTCAGCACTAATGAAAAGTATTCTACACTACTGAAAGTAATCCTGCACTACTGAAAGGGATTCTGCACTATTGAAAGTAATCCTGCACTACTGAAAGTGATTCTGCACTATTGAAAGTGATTCTGCACTACTGAAAGTGATTCTGCACTACTGAAAGGGATTCTGCACTACTGAAAGTGATTCTGCACTACTGAAAGTGATTCTGCACTACTGAAAGGGATTCTGCACTATTGAAAAGTATTCTACACTACTGAAAGTAATCCTGCACTACTGTAAATAAGAGGTCAAAGAGAACACAATATGAAATTAATCTTGAAGGAACTGTCATTGCCTTTTAAAGTGAATCCACGAGTGCTCTGTTCTTTTCTTAAGTGCAGGCCAACATGGTGAAATGATTGTGTGTGGTGAATCAACAGTATAATTCAGACGCAATAAATAGAGATTAGGTTGTAAAACTCTCGAGTATTCCTTTTAAAGATGAGATAGATGCTGGCAGGGTGAGTGGCAGGTCTGGGCATGATGGGAGTGCTCTGTGGAGACTGGCAGCATGCTGATGCCAGCAGCCTCCTTCATGCTGAGTAATGCACAGCCTGGCAGGGGGTCCCTCAGAGAGTGTAAGCGAGAGAGAGAGAGAGAGAGAGAGAGAGAGAGAGAGAGAGCTAAAAGTAAAACAATAAAAGTGAAAACCCTGTTCCATAAAATATGCTTTATTTTATATTCAGCTGAAGAAGGTCACTCAGTGTGTGCTGTTTTTTTTTTTTTTGCTGACCTCTGCCCTCCCCTTGCAATCTGCCACTTCACTGTCCGCTCGCCCTTACCCTCCTCAACCTCAGTCTCCGTCACGAGTCGTAACATGGAATCTCATTTCAATTTCATTATCCTTCCTCTCTGCTCAATATGCCCAATTATGGAACAAATGAAATATGCAGAATGGATCCTATCGATTAGGCCTGAGCTGACATGGAAGTCATTAATATTAACCCCGTATGACCTAAAAGCCTGTATGTACACCCACTCTTCAGTTCTTCACTTCTATATCTTCATAAGTTTCATACTATTTTCTTTCGTATCAGCTAATTAACATGTATAAAGGTTTTTAACTGAACAATAACTAAATAGTAAGTCTACAGTTCAGCATCCAATCCCATAACCTGGTATTACAGGTCCCTATGGGGTATAGCCTTACAGCAGCTCCACTTACCATAGGAGGAGCACTTTGTCATCCTACAATTACAGACAGTAGTCCATCTGTGTTTCAATGGTCAGGACCACCACAGAGCAGGTATTATTTGGGTGGTGGATCATTCTCAGTCTACTCTATTAGACACGTCTACCTTGCTGGTAGACATAAAGTGAGAGACGATAACTCTTGTGTTGCTCCACAGTCTATGTTGGTCATCCTGTTGTCCTTTATCAGTGGTCACAGTGGATCAGACACAGCAGTGCTGCTGGAGTTTTAAACACCCCCGTGTCACTGCTGGACTAAAAATAGTCCACCAACGATAAATGTTTAGACCACAGCGTCCGGTGAGCAACATAAACTGCTGTAACGCTTCCACAGCACAACAGACCAAGGACAGATTAAGGATAGTCTCGGCCCCTGGGTGCGCCCCTCGTGATCAAGGGCCCTCTAATGTTATGCCCTGCTCTTCTCTAGGGCCCCCTGTTAGGGGCTCTCATAACCAGGGCCCTCTAAAGTTATACCCACCTCTTTCCTAGGACGCCTAATAGCCAGAAGTCAAAGTGAGAGAAGTGCCACAACACCTTGTCCCTTTTCATAAGGGGCCCAAAAGCATGGTTAGGGCCCAAAATCATGACTAGGGCCCCCAAAAGCATGGCTATGGCACTCCAGAGGCCCTGGGGTCAAAGTCCCTCAAAGTCAGAGGATCCTTAAAATGGAGGGCCCTGAGAAATAAAAATAGATTGTATCATAAATGTTGATAGGCATCGCAAAATATCAAGGGCCCCTGGGCGCTGGCCCCACTGGCCCGGTTAGTAATCCAGCCATGACCAGCACCACATCAGTGTCAGTGCAGTGCTGAGAATGAGCCACCTCCCTAATAGTACCTGCTCTGTGGTGGTCCTGTGAGGGTCCCGAGCATAAAGGGCAGACAGCTAACAAAGAATACAGATAGACTACAGTCTGGAATTGTAGGCCTATATAGTAAGTGGAGCCTAAAATGGACAGAGAGTGTAGATACAAGGCTGGTGTATATAGTGCGTTACGTACATAATGCATTTTAAGCAGATGTGACTGGTTTAGACGAGAAGAGGAAAAGCTTGGGATGCTATAAATTGTGGGTCACATGATCATGGTAATAACAAACCTTACATCTTGTTGTTATTACCATGTAACAACTTTGTAAAAGGAAAAAGCAACTTTAATACTGGTGACTTTGTTTTGAGTACGTATGCACCCCATGTGAGGAGCAACTGCCAATATTTCATTTTCAGTTTTGATATTTACATAAAAATATGACACTGTTTACATTTTCACCATAATCAGTTCAAATGTCTGTCACATGTGGAAACCAGGCTCAAATTTAGATAAATATTACACCTGGGCTCTGAAATATTCACACAGTACTACATTTCACATGTTCAGCATGTAGTAAATGATGTGACAGCACTGATTTATTAACTCTGGACCCCAGATGACAATTAGAGCTATGTATAGAAACTGACCGACGGCAACCTATTCTGTTTATACTTTACACATAAATAGAACAGGCTCTTTATATACTTTATACATAAACAAAGCAGGTAAAACAGGTTCACCATGATTAAGAGGAGCTACAAAACATTTGTCACGTCCGGGTGTCTTTCTTCTATATCACTAAGACGTCTCGTTTTCTATTTAAATATAGAGTTGTATGCAGGAGCTCTGTTCTCATATGTGTTTTGGTATGTTTGTGTGTATTTAGGCCTGTGTGGGGACCAGTCCTTGCCTTGCTGACAGGCAAAATGACATTGTGGGGACATCTGGCCGGTTCCCACAAGGATAGCAGCTTTTATTTAAAAACATAAAAGAGACCAAATATTTGTTTTAGGCTCCCGAGGTTAGGGTTAGGATTAGATTAGGGTGTAGCACAGCAGCATTTAGCTACAGCCATACACAAAGCCATGGAAATACACCACGAAGAGAGGAATACAAGCGTGTAAGAGTGTCTCGCCGTGTCCCCCTTCTCCCCCCCCCCCCACTTCCATGTGACAAGAAAGCTGTTCTGCCCCCCTCCTTTCATTCCCATGGATCAGATTACTGCCTTCGCTAGCCACGCTATTTTTCCCCACCAGTATTCAGGCAGGCCGCGCCCACAGCGCTCGGATTGGTGGGTTGCTTGTGAAGATTATTAAATAAAACTGATTAACAAACGCTAATAGAAAGTCTTTATGTAGTAGCTTTAATAATAATAATAATAATAATAATAATAATAATAATAATAATAATAATAATAATAATAATAATAATAGTAGTTTTTAAGAAAGCTTAAATGTGACATATAAATAAAAAATACCGATGAGTAAGAGCTATGCGTGCAGTGCATTATGGACTTTGTAGTTTTTCACAACGCCTATGCGAACCTCTCTTTAAAATACCTCATTTTTAAACTACAAAAAAAAATGTTGCAAGACGATTTCAGGAAAGAAAACATATAGAAGCCCATTCCCACCCCTTGATGATGATGATAATAATAATAATAATAATAATAATAATAATAATAATCTCTCTTTATTCAAAAAGCATAAATCATCATAAAATAATGAGAAATTATTTCTAATTAATGAGAAAAGATCTTAACATAATGACTAAGAATCTTAAAATACTAAAGCATCTAAACACATTGGTGGAGCATCTAAAAATTACAGCTTAGTATTCTAAAAAGTAAATTATAATAATTATTTAGTCTCTCAAATAAATGACACAGTATTTCAAAATAAAACCTCTTAAAGTAACGACGAGGCAGTTGACATATTAATCAACAGGTTATATTTCGTATTGTATTGTAAGTGGCTGGAACTGGCTTCTATAAAAAAACAGACATGTACAGAAATTGTATGCTTATTTTCGTCTGAAGAAGCACCACAGCCAGCCAATCCCAGCGCTGGAGGGCGTGGCTAGACAGAATACGGGTGGGAAGCAAAACACAACGCCCTCAATCTGAGTCCGCACCGCAGCTGAGCTCGCTGCATCTCCTCACACTCGCACCCCCCACACCTCCACACACATACACACATATACACACTCCCTCTCTCCTTCAGCATTTCTCCTGCACCTCCAGCTCTTGCTTTACCTCTCTGCTCTGTCCGAAGATGACCGTCATTGCTGGGGTGCCATCTGCGAGCCTGACCTCCACCCGTGGGGAGTAGACCCGGAGCTGGGAAGAGAGAGAGCCCCTCTCTCTCTCTCTCTCTCTCTCTCTCACTCTCTCTCTCTCTTTCGCTCTCTCTTTTCACACCATAGTTGCCCCAAATCGCCGGACACGGGGGTGACCGTACTGGTTCAGCCTTTTTCTCTCTTTCCCTCCACCATCTCGGCGTCCACCGCTATTGGGAATTCACGCGCGCCACTTTGCCCAGCGGAACGGACGTCGGCGTTGCTGCTGTCGTGGAAATCCTTACAGAGGAGAGCTGCTTCTCGCTTCTGTCACATAAGCCTTCGAGGCTCCCTCACAATCAGCAAAGCTGGATCCTATAAGCATGGAGACGGTGGAGAAGGAGTGCGGAGCGCTTGGTGGACTATTCCAGGCGATTGTCAATGACATGAAGGTAGGCGGTGGGCTTGAGTGGTGGCGTTGCAATCTTCATATTTTTTTCATTTCTTTTTTTTTTATTCCTTGCAGATAAAATTGCGCTACATTTTAAAGCACGTTTTCCACAATGCACAGCGCGTTATGTGCACATTCACCATGCAGTTCTATTCAGTATGCATAGGCGCCTGCTGCTCGCGCTCAGCACCATTGCATGGTAACCGGGGCTGCTGTGCCATTCAGTAGCCGTGCTGAGATATTTGATGGCAACAAGAGAGGAACCTTCTTCACTTCTGGCCATACATTCGCGACACGCTGCAGATACATATTCTTTCATACAGGGTTCCTATATGCGAGCTGCTTTGCACCTCATGCACGTTTTGCACGTCATGAATCTTTATGGACACAATGAGCCAGACGCAACCTCATCATTCTATACCATCCCCTCTCTCTCTCTCTCTCTCTCTCTCTCTCTCTCTCTGCTGCACGACAGAAATACTGTCACCTTCTCTGTAGTGGAGAAAGAGATCCATTGATTTCCTGCCATGGATCATTTTTATTGAAGACCCCTTAACAGGGCAGACGCCTAGGATGTTGGACAGTCGTTGGGACGTCCAGCTGTGCAGCCTGCTGTAGCCCGGATTGGGCCTTGTCTTTTATTTATGGGTGATGGAAAAGAACAGAATGGAAGGAGTTACATTACCCCTCATATCATTCCCAAAGTTACTAGTAGCCACAAAGGATGTGGGACCTCTGTTGTATATGCGTCTCCTCCTTTTTCGTTTAATTGGTAAGCAGTGCAACTCACCATACCATCCTAAGCCTTTTAACCATCCCACTGCTGAACTATGCACTGCACTGAGCGTTGCCTTCTCGCCTCCAACCTGCAAAGCTGTGCGAGTTCATGAAACAGGACTGTGGTTCATGCATGTCTCGCTGTATCTATGCCCAGTCCTGATTTCCATCCCCCCTTTTTCGCTCTGTGCAGCTTATTTTCCTCGCGCGCTGCTATTTGGACATGTGCACTTGCTGATCTCATTCATAATTTAGCCCCAGATTCTCCAGGTTGCATGCCGATGCTGATCACCGTGCGCCGGGAGATTGCAAAATGTGGGTCAAAACATGACTCCCCACATTCAGCTCAGCTCTGTGTGACGAGGTGCGTTTGGTAGGCTAGGCTGGTCGGAAGCGTACGCATCGAATTGAAGGCATCCCTGTTGGTTGGTAAGCGTGTTGTTGCACTTGAGCAGTGCCACAAGGGCACTTTGATGAGGCTAGTGATTGAAATAGTCCAGTTGTTTGCAGTTTGGGTTCGGGTATGTAGTGAGATGACAGTGAGACCTTGGTTGCTAATTTAGAGTAGGCCTCTTATTACATTTCCCATTATAGTGTTATAGTGAACGGTGAGTAAACTGAGAGTGGGTTTGGATGTACAGTTCAAGGAGAGATCATTCACAGGATGATCTCACGTCCAGGTTCATTTAGGGCTCGTGCCGTGGACATTTAAATGAAACTAGCTTGATGTTGGGTCTAAACACTGTTAAGGTTTCATTCACTTCCCAGTCTGTATGCTCCATGTGCAGAAACTAAACAGCATAAGCAGCCCATTTTGAATGTGTGATGTCACAAAAAACAATATCTGCCCACAGCAGTTTAGCCCCACCCATTCACTCTGGACTGTTTTGGCCCTTAAAGAGCAGCCAATCAGCACAGAGCTTGTGTAAATATATGGAATATGGGAACATGGACGACTTCTCTAGTTATAATAATGGTATGCCAGCATAAGAGAGATAAATGAGAGACTTACTAACCCATACTCAAGCCAAGACTCCAAGTTACAGTAGTTGTACACCTTTAAACCCAGCATCTACACAAAACAAAGACTAACAAAGGCATATAAATCTATTGGTTATGTCCAGAACCTCGACTACTGAGATTTCTCAGATGGTTTTTGTGTATCGCAGGCCAACATGCTGCCTAGCCAGTGTCAAGGACATACACTGCAATTCTACAAGATGTTTGATGTATGTTAGAACATTGTAAATCAAGCAACTACTACAGCTACCACTACTACAACTAGGAGTGTGCAACAATCTTATTTCTAGTTATGGTGAAATAATACAAATAACACAAACAGTTTCAAAAGCCCATGTTGGGGTGGACATCAGTGCATTGTGGCGGCAGGAAAAGCAAGTGGAGAAAAATGATGAGCTCCACAGAATATTGACAAAAATTGTCTTCAATTCAAGCATCAATTCAAGAGTTTTATTGTCATGTGTACAGCAGAACAGACAGTTACACTGTACAATGAAATTCTTACTTTGCTGCTCCTCCATTCACCAATAGATAAGATAACAAATAAAAGAAATAAAAAATATATATACAAAATATACAAAGTATAACAATATAAGTTGAAGTAGATAAAAATATTTTTATAGTTAAAGAATAAAAAATAAAAGTTATGTGTGCTTTTATGTGCAAGTATGAAGAGCAGCAGCCATAAAGTGCATAAAGTGTCTTGTTGTGCTGCTGGATGCCATAGTAGGAACGGAAAAACAAGTCTTTATTTTTATAGATTACCGTCGTTGATGGCGCCCTTTGAGGTAAACACCAGACGATTATGTTTGCCTAAAAAGCTGTGCGGCTGCATGTCTGCAATTATTAGCCTACATAAGAGCATGCATTTAATGTAAGCAATAAATCTTGATACGCCATTCCTAGAGGGCATACTGTGTTAGGTTTGACCTCACAGCTAACTGTATTACATCATACTTTAGCCCTACAGACTGAAATAATATTTGTTTTTTGTTTTATTTCACTATAACTAGAAATAAGATTGTTGCACACTCCTAGATAGTGGAGGTGGGCGATATGGCTCTACAATAATATCACAATATTTCATGGTATTTTTCTGATAACGATACTCTTGGCAAAACATTGATTTAAAAAAATATATTTTAAGAATACACTACTGCAACAAAATGAAAAATTTATTTTATGATTGCATACAATATGATATGGCACACCCCTAACTGAGATATTAAAAAATACAAGAATTTTCATCAGATTGTAACAGAAGTCAATGATCCAGAATGTCACAATACTAAATAATGCACTTCAAATATCTCCATATATCCAGGACTGAAGTAAAATGAATAATACTGGACATATAAAATCTGTCCCTAGTAGATATATAATGGGAAATAAGAAAAGTGTGAATTTCTCCTTTGCTAAAACATTAAAAAAGTAGTACCCTGATGTGATAATTTCAGGTTATAATATAATTCACGATATTCAAAAATGTTGGCAATATTGTTGTGTATGATATGGCACACACCTACTAGATAGTGGTAGCTGCAGTAGTAGTGATTTACAAAGTTCTAACAATGTAAAAGAGTTCAAACTGATGTGGGTTTAAAGATGTACGACTACTGTAACTTGGATTCTAGGCTTGAGCATGGCTCAGTAAGCCTCACCCCATTGCTACGGGTTAGCTTATTAGTGTAAGTGAGTCTCTCTTCTGCTGGCAAACCATTAAAATAACTGGAGAAGTCGTCGATGTTCCCATATTCCATGTATGTATACACACTGCAATGCTAACTGTCTCCAGTTAGGCTCCACCCATGAAGCACATCATCTCTGTTTACAAACAGGTTTGTTTACTCTAGTATCTGTTTGTTTCTAAGGGATAAACAGAGAATGGAAAGTGGCCATGACATGACAGCAAAGTGCAACAAAACAAATGTAGGGTCCTTTAAAAGGGTTCTCCACACATGCACACTACAAGGAATCGACCATTAAAAAAGTTCTTGCAGGAATAAAAGGTAGTTTGTTTGTGCCAGTGTTTAAGCCTTAAGCCTGGTCCTGGGGGCCCACTGCTCTAGTGTTTTCCCTTCTCCCAACACACCTGATCCAACTAACCAGCTCATTCACAAGTCCTTGCTGTGTTGACCTGGGAGTACTCAAGTCAGGAAAACACTGTGTGCAGGTGTGTGTGGGTCTCCAGGATCAGGCTTGAGGAACACCAGTTTTTGGAGTGTGCTACAATGATGGAACAAGCACCGGTGACCTGAAACGGTGAAGAATGAGGTGTTTTTTTCGAGAAACCGCCTCCTGATCTTGTAATCTGACACGCTTCGTTCAGTCTCTCATTCCAGAGGGCCGAGAGAATTCCCAAATTTCATCAGTCATTAAAGTGTCAATTGTGGGTGAATTCTCGCTGGTAAGCGCAGTGACATTTCCGTGCTCTTTGAAGCCAAAGAAGAGGGAGATTATTACCATCAGATGGACCCGGAGAATGCCGGTTATTCATTGTGGTTTCGCTCATTCGTTACGTCAGTGCTGGGATTGCTCCACAGTCGTAGAGATTAGTATTTAGCTGCCGTATTCTTGGCCATTTCTCAGAAAACCAGAATAATCAGCCATCTGGTTTCTCTGCATATGCAGACATCGGCACCGGTATTTCTTTTGTTGAATAAATAAATATATGCTCTGTATATGTTTATGCGCATGGGTTCCTGAGGTTTGATTCATCTCCTTTACCCTCGGAGTCTCCGTATCCGTGCCTGTATTCCTTTGTTGCTGGGGGTTGGCACCCTGAGGGCATTCCAGCTCACTTCTCGTATGTATCTGACAGGCAGCATGCTGTCTGGGCTGTCTTTGTTCTGGTGGAGCAGTACAGTAGGAGCCCTATCAAATCAATAAGCCACGGACTCAGTCCACTGTCATTCTTCTACATTGTCCGAGAGGATGTAGTGTAATAGACAAGTGATCTTTGTATAACATTGTCTTAACCATTCTGAAGTGTTGTTATTGATGCACAAGAACTGATGCAGTAGACCAGGTGAGCATCTGTGATTGTTTGGTTCTGGTTAGCTTTGTATTTGAATGCATGTTTGTATTAGGACTACACATTTTAGATGAAGCCACTAATATAATAGCATTGGCTTGGATTATAGAGAATGATTCAATTTGAATGCAGGAAGAAAGGGGTCACATGCTGGGTCAGTCGTCACCTTGCCCTATATCCCTGTTCCCTGCTACACGTCTGCAGTGGAGGGAGAAACCTGGGGAAGGGTTGGGAAACCAGTGATGCAAGCGCTCATGGTCATGTGTTTGCCAGCTGGACTAGCCATATATCACTACTGTTTACATTTACTAGCCTCCTGCTGAGATCTGCATACCAGCATGTGTATAGTGGAAGCATTCCGCACACAAGGACAAAGGTAGCTCAGCTATATGTGAGCTGACCCTCAGTTTAGACCTCACTGGGCGCTGGGCTAATCTGAGCCGGAGCTAAGGGTGGGGGGACATGGCAAAAATGTAACATCAAAACAGGCTTGGGAACAAGTTGAAATGGATACAGTGTATTGGCAAAGTGAAGTCTCACATTTAAATAGGTTACATATGATGTAAAAGAGGATAATCAATTGGTGTCTTCATCCAATCAGCTGCTTATTATTATGCATATTTTGTGTATTTTTGTGTAGTTACTCAAGGTTTATGTAAATAGTGCCTTTGTAACAATGTTATAACAAAACAGCCTCTCAGAAAATACAGATCCAAGTCCCCAGTGAGCAAGTCAAGGGCGACAGTAGCAAAGAACAAGTCCCTTAGAGCAAGAAGAAGAAATCTCTAGAGGAACAAAGACCCACAAGGGGGAACCCATTCGCCTTTGGCTGACACTAGATAGAAAGACAGAGCTCAAAATTAATATAAAATGTCTTAGAATTACTCCACACCAGAGATGGAAACTCAGACTTGATGTCTACTTGAGTCTCTTGTAGGCCTAACACGATCATAACAGTTTAGCTGACAATTAATTGTCATTTAAATTATTGCAATATCACAATTCAGTTGTCCTTTGCATGCAGCGGCTGAAGTACAAGCCAGCAGTGGCTAAATTAACCAATTAATTATCTTGCTCGCTAGCTGTGTTTGATTAATAGCTAATATTCATTCAACAGTCAGTGATGCCCTACACTAATGTAGCCACACAGTCAATACACCAGCATTACTCAGCCTCTAAACACGTCCCCATGTGTGACCTCTTAGTTATACATTTTACTGCTTTATTTTATATTTAGTTTATATACTCAGCACACACAGAACACCCACTTGACGCTCTACATTTGATTTTCCCAAATAATTAATGATCTTTTCAAGGAATTACGATTGGGTAAAAATTGTGACAGCCCTGGTCTCATGTTAACTAACTCATGACTCGACTCGCACTCGCCCTTTGATGTCTCCGACTTAGACTGGAGGCTAAACATTCATGGCATTGGCTTTTATTCTGCACTCACACACAGACTTTACTGCAATATCATTCTCTGGCAGCTGGCATTGCACATGTTAATACAGATTGAAATAACTGGAAAAAGCTGGCAAAGATTAAAGCACTACGAGCAATAAATGCATGCACACAAACTAGCTGACGCTGTCGACTAGTCTATTTTAAGTTTTAGCATGTTACAGATTTAAGTTTTTTAAAATATTCTGGATTAGCTACTTCCAGCATAGACCAGTTTTCGCATGCCAGCAAAACTAGTTTATGTTTTGGATGCTGGTGTATTGTTTAACCAGCTTGATTTTGAGAAGCTAGACCTGCAGAAACCAGCATAGATCAGTGTGGAGTATGTGGGATGCTAACACTTTTGAGTCTTGCCAGTTTTACTTAAATTCTGCATTTACTGCATGTAGTGATTCAGTTTCACTGTTATATGTCTCGTCAAACCTCTTTAAGAGGGTTTGCCTTCATGGTGCAATGCCTGCAGCAAATAATGAGACAAAGCAAAAACTAAAATTCTTGAGACTCCTGCTTGAGCCCCAGAGAATCAAGACTCAGCTTAGACTTGAACTCCAGAGAATCCAGACTCATCTTAGACTTGAACCCCAGAGAACCAAGACTCTGCTTAGACTTGAACCACAGGGAATCCAGACTCATCTTAGACTTGAAACCAAAAGAATCGAGACTCAGCTTAGACTTGAACCCCAATGAATCCAGACTCAGCTTAGACTTGAACCCCAGAGAATCGAGACTCAGCTTAGACTTGAACCCCAGTGAATCCAGACTCAGCTTAGACTTGAACCCCAGAGAATCGAGACTCAGCTTACACTTGAACCCCAATGAATCGAGACACAGCTTAGACTTGAACCCCAGAGAATTTGAGACTCAGCTTAGACTTGAACCCCAGTGAATCTAGACTTAGGTTAGACTTGAACCCTGCAGAGAATCAAGACTCAGCTTAGACTTAAACCCCAGAGAATCGAGACTCAACTTAGACTTGAACCCCAGAGAATCAAGACTCATTTTAGACTTGAACTCCTAGAGAATTGAGTCTCAGCTTAGACTTGAACCCCAGATAATCAAGACTAAGCCTAGACTTGAACTCCTAGAGAATTGAGTCTCAGCTTAGACTTGAACCCCAGATAATCAAGACTAAGCCTAGACTTGAACCCCAAAGAATCGAGACTCAGCTCAGACTTGAACCCCAAAGCATCAAGACTCAGCTTAGACTTGAACCCCAGGGAATAGATACTCAGCTTAGACTTAAACCCCAGAGACTCAAGTCTTCTACCCTCATCTTAGAGACTTGACACCACGGTCACTAGAGATTCCCTGTGATACAGTGGTTTTCGTTGTTTACAAGCTCTTCGTAATGAGTCTACATCTGTTTGTATGTGGTAGCTGTTTAGTGTTTTAGAAATACTAATGATACCCATGAAATTATCATAATAACAACAATAATGTATCATCATCCCTAGTATTTTCTAGCCCCTAGTTCAGCCTCAGCTTGCCAAGGACTGATCTAAACGTTAGCATAATTTACCACCAGTAACATATTTTCAGACTTGGTCCTGGCTCTAATGCAACCAGAGTTGTCCGAGGGGCTTACTGAGTGGACAGCATCTACACAAGCGGTGTTATTCGCAGGGCTAGAGAGCGTGTGAACGAGAGCACGTGTTCCTCTCTCTCTGTTCCACTCCTTTTTGGCCCACCAGTGAGACGGAGAATCCTCGTGAGGCCACTCTTCATGTTGTTTGCTTTTTTATTTATGCTGTTTTTTTGGGAGCTGGCGTAGAATTCACATGAGCTTCGTGGCATCTAAATCAGTGCGTGTTTCCCGTGCCCTCCGTTCGGCTCGTTAAAGATCAACTGGGTCGCGTTGGATGGCGGAGTCCTTTTTGGAAGACTGCCAGCTCGGCTGAGGCTTTGTCGGACCTGTCAAACCCATCTCGTCTCTTACGTCTGCTGACTCGAGGAAGAGCTCCTGAAGGGTGATCGTTCTGTGTGAAAACATGTCTGATGGGTAGCGTGTGTTTTACAGGTTCTTTCTAGGGTTTTGCTATGAAATATGACTTCAGACATTATAGTTTATTTATAGAATTGATTAAGCTGTCAACTACTTTCAGATTAATCAGCTAATCGAACCATTGTCGTCTGCCGTCTCCTCTAACCTTCCTCGTCTTAGTCTTACTTAACACTTACTTTCATAGTTAAATGAAAGGACAGAAGCCATATCCCCCCTACACTTCCTGAAGTGTATTGCAGTCTGTTCAAATGGCTGCATGTGCCACATCATGGCACATTAAAAAGTGGAACGTTGGCTGTGTGTACGTAGCTACGGCTAGTGAACTGCCGCTACAGAAGTTAGCGCTGCTTCTGAGGTAAACAATGATTAAGCTTCTGCTTACTTGTCTTCTCAGAGTTACAGCTAGACACAGGGTGCGTCTGATATCGTGTACTTCAATTACATTTACATTTACATTTACAGCGTTTAGCAGACGCTCTTATCCAGAGCGACTTACATAAGTGCTAAGTATGTATCTCTATCTAGTACAAACAGGTTTAAGTCCAAACTACTCTTATACTCAAACACTACCATAAACACAGGGCCAGTGCTGATACCTAGAAAAAAAGTCAATGCAACACCTAGCAAGACTGGAACACCTACAGAGAAGAGAATAAAGTCTAGACAAGACTACATACAGTACAAGTGCAGTACTTATCCAGAGCTCCTAGATGATAAAGTGCTATTACAGTTTATACCAATAGTTTAGTAGATTAGTGTTTATAAGTACTTTACAAAGAGATAGGTCTTCAGTCTGCGTTTGAAGACCGCGAGAGAGTTCGCTGTTCGGACAGCCAGTGGAAGTTCATTCCACCATCTGGGTGCCAGGACAGAGAAGCATCTTGTCGCGTGTCTTTCATGAATCTTGAATGATGGCGTGTCAAGCCGAGCAGTACTTAAAGCGCGAAGGGCTCTTCCATACTGAACAGTACGCAAAAGCAGTACGCGAGAATGGCTAGGGTGTCTAAATACTTAGTATTCGTCGAGCAGTACGCGAAAAGTCCCCAGATGGCGTACTGCTCCAGCAGACGTTTTTAAGTATGCAGCCCCAACACACTGTCCTATCCCATGATTCCCTCGGAGCCACAGAGGAATTCAAAGTGGAGGAGAAAACGGTGAAAAGCAGTGCGTCAGCTGTGTGTACGTAGCTACGGCTAGTGAACTGCCGCTACAGGAGTTAGCGCTGCTTCTGAGGTAAACAATGATTACATTCCTCCCATTCCGTCTTCTCTGAGCTACAGCTAGGCACCGTGTGAGTACATATTCAGACAAACATTCAGAACAGGGTCACAAAAAGTCTAAATCTGTCAGTAAATGGGGCTTTTAAATGAATAGCTTTTAAATGAATAGCTTTTAAATGAATAGCATTTAAATGACGTGGCAGGACGTTGGTAAGATGGCAGTTGTAGTAAGTCCAAGATTGTGTGGCTACTAAAACTCGCCTACTGAAATAGCCTACTAGTCTGCCGCACTAGCAGCTTGTACTGGCTCTAATCTAGTACCTACTGAGTAGTAGGCCAGTCTGGACGCACCCTTGGTTTCACATAGCCACCTTAATGTGCTGTGCGCCAAGCCTACATTTTCAGGAAAAAACAGGACACTCTTTTCCATATTAGATATTATAGAAATATACCCCATAAACCTAAACATATATGTGATCAGAATGTATATTTTTGGTGAAATGGAATAAATTGATATAGAATTTAAAAAAGTTTTAAAAGGTTCAAAGATTTCTTCTTCAAACTTGGGGCTGGATGGTTCTTCTATGGCCGTGCTCAAAGAAAAGGATCTCAAAGAAAATCTGTGAGTGGCTGTCATGCCAAGAACAAGTGCCTGGGGTTGAGATGCTATCTTTGCTGGAGAAACATTACAGACCGTAACATTAAGGTTAATTTGAATTAGTGACTGTATTGCATTATAGGGCCGCATCAATTAGTTAACACACAGCGATGTTGAGCATGGATAAAAAGCCTGTCACTTTCCTAAAACCAAAAGTGTTCCCTCCTATCCGGGAACTGTGGGCTGATGCAGATATCCACAATTTCTGACTTCTGCCGATGCTGATGCCTAGACATTTATAAAAGTTTAGTAATTAACCTTATGCAGAAATCAAAGACTTAGCTCTGTAGGGTTTTAATTGCAGTACAATGTTTCCCACACAGAAGAAAAACCTGGTGCCACCGTGTTATTTCAGCACTGTCGCCCTGCAGCAAGAAGGGCCTCAATTATATTACCTGGCTGGGCGACAGAGTCCTTTCTGTATGGACTTTGATGTTCACCCCCCAGGAAGTCCTCCTCCAGGTGGTCCGCTTTCCTTTTACAGTCTAAATACATGCTGTCCAGGCGGGTTGGAGATACTAAATTCACCCTAGGTGTGAGTGTCAATATGTATGTCTGGCCTGTGATGGACTGGCAGCCTATAGGCTTCAGCACCTTCCGTGACCCAGGAGAATAAGTGGTGTAGATGATGATAAATTGAGTGTTTTATTTTCAAAGTATATATATATTGGCATTACCATAGATATGCTATCAGATAAACAAACACTTCTTTTAGATTAAAGGTTTATATTCTGGAGATGATCATCAGGGTGAAAGAGTGATGCTTATATATATATATATATATATATATATATATATATATATATATATATATATATATATATATATATATATATATTATGCTAATCTAACCACAATTTTTTAAGTTAACTTACATTAAACTTACATTAAACTTACATTAAAAGTGAAGTATATATCTTTTAGAATGAAGGTTTTTATTGTGGAGATGATCACAGGGTGAAAGAGTGATGCTTTGCATTATTAACACTGTGTGTTATTTTCTTTAAACATTATTAGATATTGTCTTGTTGGAATATTATCAAATTTCATGACATTGTATAATATATATATATATATATTTTGTATGTACATGTCTACCAATGCTGACACTGATACACTGTTATAACTTGTAAAATTTGCTATATACCTCTATTTATTTTTTATAAAATTACAGATGTAGTAAAACGAATGAACAGTAGGCCTGGAGTCACTTAAATGTCCTGCTCATCTGAAGTACAATAAATACGGCATCATGTATCGGTATGGAATATCTGTCAGACACTTATAATTTTTTAAAAGCAATTATTTGCTGATATGGATTCCATGTCCACCACTCATTCCTAAAAATAACATTGAATTTCTTGATCAACGAATAAACATGACTCATCAGAGTAGTAATGGTGACGAGCATGGATTCAAATTCAGTGAGGAGGACTGGGAAGAGAATATCTCTGGACAGTTAATAATAAGGGAAATTAACCAATTTCGGTGTCCGCAGTGGTCCCATTCAGAGAGGAACTAGTGAGAAGAAAAAATGTCAAGGACTTTTTAGAAGATTAAAGGCATTTATTAGAGACAGAGAGAGAGAGAGAGCAAGGTAGCAGTTTTCATAGTGAGTGGTTTCCATTATTTATTACAGCATGGCTGCAGCAGTAAAAGCAGAAGCTAGAGATGATTTGCTTCTCTCCATCATTCTTTCATGCGTTCATTCATTCACACGGGTGAGGAAGATGTAGGAATTAATCAACCCGCCTGTATTCCTCCTCAGTCCACAAAAGCAAAGAGCCAGTCAGCGTAGCTCCAGCGGAAGTGACTCAGCCAATCAGATCTCTCTGGGAATCCACCGGCCTTTCAGCATCCGTCCCTCAAGCTAATCACATCACTTCAACCCATCCCATCTCATTCAACCCTTTGTCCATGACGGAGGAGGGGTCGTGGATGAGAGAAAGCAATTAAGCAATGTGTTTTGTTTTTTTTTCGGTTGTAACGTCTGCATGCCGCAATGTCAAGTTCAGGAGATGCTCTTATCAAGACATATCAAGGTTTCGAACACAAAGGCCGAAACCCTTCATCAGTCAAAGGAACATAAAGCATCTCTTTTTAAAGGTTTCTAATATTTTTATTTTTATTTTATTTTTATTTTTTTATATAGGTATCCACTGATATGGGAATAATCTGCTGTTTTTTATTTGCTGATATGCTGATAAATGAAACATTTTATACAAAATTAATAAAATAATAAAATATATTTTTATTTTAGTTTTACAGTAACCCAACATATTCTCGTTTTAGATTACAGTCAGTATGAATTTGAAATACCCCTCAAATCTAAACACCTGTCCAGTGCCTACAGTACATTTTAAGCAATCGTCTGCTGCTCCTGATATGATTCCAATACTATTGTCCGTCCGTGAGTTACATCAGGGGCCCTCGGCCAGAAGGCTTCAGCGTTGTCTTTGGTTTTCATTAGCGCAGCGAAATCGGTGCGCTGTCCCGCTTATAAATTATGCAGCGAACAATCTCTCCATTTCATCTGACAACAACTTACTGCCTGTCTGCTAATGTAATTTGATTGTGGTGATTGGCCGGACGCAGTGTTTAAGGAACCTAATGCACACTGGATGCACTGTTAGCATTGCCGCTAGCGTGCGAGCTTCAGTTCACGCGACGGAGTTCCTTTTGTCTGCGAGTTACGACCGTCCCAAAGGGTGTCTGTTTGTGGAATTACAAATGCTGATGTGTCAGTTTAGCGTGCCGTATCTGTTGGTTTAAGAGTCGGTGGCTGGGAAGGGGTTCAGCAAGTAAAACAGCTGCAGGATCTGCTCTGTTCTCCTCTGTGCATTTCATCACCACCAGCACCTGGAAGTTTGCACCGCAAACTAATGTTCCAGCTATAAATTGTGGGGAAGACGTTATGTAACAAGGAATGCGCGTACGGAATACTAAGAGAGTAAATCACTTACAAGCCTCTGGTGGATGCGAGCCACCTACATTAAGGCCACGTATTCCTGATCTACTGTTCTTGCACACTGGTATGTTGTCAGTATTGTTTTTTTTTCTGTTATTGGTGTTGAACTGTTGAAGTTTTGAAGAATTTTTTGAACTAGACTAAAATGATTTAGGTTTATGAAACCCATTAGATGAATAATGTTTATTTTATTAAAATAATTAGTTAAACATTCCATTTTTTGTCACTTCCCAAACAATCATAACACTACTGAAACTTTTCCAAATGTTTCAGTACTGACTGTTTAGGTAGTGACAATGCTTGCTAATTTTGAATGCTAGCCAGTACTTGATTACAGCTTTAAAGATGTGTGAAATCAATATGTTGTTCATGATGCACTTTTTTGTACAATGTGTATACATTAATAAGGTGCTGGGCGATAAAACGATAATTAACGATAAGTATCACGAAATAACGTTTCCTCGATAGAACTATAAGATGTAGTCGATTGAAGGTCGATAGAAGTTCATACTGGAGCAGTGAGAACAAAATGAGAAAAAAATCAACTGAAAACGTTAACGTGAGAGACACATCACTGCTGTCCTGCTGCTGTGTTGATGAAGCTCTACGGGATGTTAGTGCTGTAAGTGCTCGTGTATAGCAGTTGTACTGTTGTGATCATCTCCACTGTGCAGAGCTGACAGAGCACCACACTGTTGTGTTTCTGTGTGAAACACTCCCACAACTTTAGATGTACGTGAGCGATTGTTTGTAGCTGCAGCTCGCGCTCCGGATAAATCCATGCTTTCAGTAGGCGTGGCCACCTTTGCGGTGCATCGAAGCACGTTTTTCTAATCGTCGTAATTTCGTAATCAGCTTTTATATATATATATTGTAGGAGTTCAAGTGAGAATGCTGAGGCAAAGTTGACTTTATAATCAAATATCTAGAGGAGGCAAAAGTATATAAGTGTGTAGAATTTATTTGAAATACAGTTGTGTAATGTTCTACAGTACATTTGTCTATTTTCTGATAGAAAACAAATACAATTTAATTACAATTTAACATTTTAATATTTTCACTTCTCACTTAAAGTAAAACGGCAGTAGTGATTTGATTTATATTGTGATATATATCGATATCGATTGATATCAAAATATTATTGTGATAAGATTTTTTCCCATATCACCTAGCCCTAACATTAATACACAATTTCATGCAATAGCAGTATACATGTATTTTATTGGTGACAATTTTTTATGTTCCACATTAAATATCAGCCTGTTTACTTCAAAACAATGAGATGCTCACCCTGGGGCCATGAGGGACAGGGATGCAGTTCTTCTGAAATGCGGGGGCAGGGGTGCATGGCTAAAATCAGGCCCCGGCTACAGCCTAAAATTCTATGTGTTTTGGTAGCAACGTAAAAATATGAGACATTGCCCTCCACACTGTCCACTGCAGTCTGCTTAAGGTATTGCAGCTGTATCTATCTGCGTGAGAGGCCTACATCTCTGGATCATAACAGCATACAGCTTTTGAGCAGCTGGGCTTTAGCCTGGACCTCTGCAAATAAACCCAAACTAGTATGTTGATGTGGTATTAACACATTTTTCAAATATTGGTCTTTTAACTGTTTGTAAAATTTTAACTGTTTGTGTTTGGTAAAACTACTTTACACATGACCTTCAGGACCTTTCTATGAACTGCAGTAAATCATTTGCTGACAATTTCACAAACAATAAACACTACTTTCTGAAAATGTACTTTCTGTTGGGTGATACATTTATAGTAGCACATTAAGGTTCCCATTAGTGTAATGTTGCAAGAAGACCTAACAGACCAATCAAAGTGTCCAATCAAAACAAACTATCCCAGGTGTGTGAGATGTTTTTAGCATCAAATGAGTTTCTTAAACATTGAGTTTGTTCAATATCATTTAAAACAATAATAATGGTCTATATTTAGGAAATGTACTGATATTGATTTTTGGCATTGTAGACAGCATTAAAAGCTTTAACTATGGCCATGTTGGATTAACTAGAGTAACGCATATCAGTTGCTGTGCATTGTGCACATTAAGTGTGTAAATTACAGTGCCAGCCCCCCCTTTTGTTTTTCCTCATTGGCGCCTTTGTGTCAGTAGCTGAACTGGTTCAGTTCTGGAGATGGAATTAGGCTAATGCGGTTCCACTTTTGTCTCCCTGGTTCCCCACTGAAATCAATAGGGAAGAGGGGAGAAATTAAGCTGCATAGTGAGCTATTCATTTTAGTAGCAGAAATGAAAACGACTCGTTTGAACACTGACAGAATCTGTCTTTAAGCTCCCAGGCAATGGCTGCTCAATAGCTTTTCATTAGCGGGAGAAGTTAGCGGAGAGAGGCTCTTTGTTTGGAAAGATCGGCGATTGTGAAATCAGTCTTTTTCTGATGCTGCAGACGGTTATGGGCAATTGGAGCCGGAGACGGATGGAAAGCAATACGACTGCAAGAGGAATGCCACTAAAAGAACTATTCAGAGTCAAATATTAAAAGCAAAGTTGATATAAGGCTGACATTTATCTACATCTACTCACAGTTACTCTTTCACGGGAAGAAGACTGTGACATAATACCATACATGAATCAACATCATTACAGGGCTTGTTGCGTGGAAAGATGATTATTTCTCTCTTATTTGAAATGAAAGAGTTTAAAGTGGGATGTAAACATTGGTAACTTTGTTCAACGTCATCTCCACTGACCAGACTGGACAGTCTATATACCAAAATCAAGCGCCAACTTAATTTATTGTTTTTGTGATGTCACAGATACCAAAATATTTCTTCATCCTATTCACATTACAGCAACATAGCCCCTCCCATTCACCCAGTCTGGGCTGCTTTTTGAATTTGCATGATTTGCATTGCAGCCAATTGGCTTTACAGGAGAGACCAAAAACATTCTCAACTTTCAATGTAAGTTAATGTAAACAGGTTTTATTTCTAGAGATTTTGGAGCACTTCTATTGGTCCGTTCATCATGAATCTATCTCAGGATATAAAGAGCATTCGAAAAAAATGAAAAACATGGTTTTTCTATATATTAGTCAGGCACAATAACAAAACATCCGGTTTTTAAGTTAAGTAATGTTTTAAAAAATGTCACATAAATGATCATTTGGACATGAGAGGAATATGGGAGACATAAAAACTACTGTGCAAAAGTCTTAAGCATCTTATTGTTTAAACCCTTTTATCTTATTAATAAGTGTATTTTCACCAGTAAGAAAACCAGATATCATCATAAATACAGTACAAAGTAGCATAAATATCTTTATGCTAGTAGTAATTCATATCTTGTGCTCCAGTTTGAAGAACAAAGTGTAGTTCCAGATTTCTCCTGGACGCCCCAGACATTGTATGAATGTATTCAGTTCCTTCAGCAGCAAATCTTGATTTAGCTTAATTAAGTACTGAGCAGTCAAAGCAGGTATTAGATGAGAACTGTAAATAATACTGGGTTGTTTCCACAAGGAGAAGCTTGGAAAGTGTTAAATAAACACATTGAATCCTGTTGAAGTTAATCACAGACATTTATTAAAAGTTGTTTTTGCCTGAGAGGTCTATATCTGCGAATCATAACAGTACACAGCTCTCAAACAGCTGAGCTTTAGCTATTGCAAATGAATACAAACCTGTGTGTTGATGCGCTAGTAATACATATAATACACAATACATATAAAATATTATTCGTTTAATTCTTTCAAAAATTCTGTTTTGTGGAACACTTTCACATACATCCTCCATGACTTTTCAAGTAACTGCAGACTATAATTTACTGGATTTGAAAATTCATAGTTGAAAAATAATAAATGCTAGTTTACTGTATGAAAATGTACCTTTATGGGGTGAACACATTTACAGTATCACATTAAGGCTCTCTTTGGTGTAATGTTACAAAAAGAAACAGACCTAGAGTGTCCAGTAAAAACAAGCTATAACAGGTTTGTAAGGTGTTTTCTTTTTGCGTAGGACCAGTAGGTTTTTTTATTTTATGAATCATTTGATACTAATAATAATGTTGTCATATCTTTGAAAACTTTGTTGACATAGATTTATTTTCTTTGTTGCCAGCCCTTATAAACATCTTATCATTGCTGTCTGAAGAAAAGCATCTCCATTTTTGTCTGTTTTTGTTTTTCAACATCATTTAAACACAACAGCTGTTGTTTACATTGTCTGATAATTTCAGGAGGAACAGACCAATAGAAATGCTCCAAAATGGCTTGGATAAAATTCTGGTTCCACTGACTTGCATAGAAAGTGAAGACTGTTTCTGTTCTGTTCTTGGTGTTTTGGGGATACTTGTTTTGCATTGGACAACAATAACCTATTACTTACCATATTAATATTTATTGAATATTTAAAAAACAAAGTGTTTTGTTTTAAAAAAAACACTTTCATTCCAGAAACATTTCAGACAGGAAGCAAAAAAAAGTTTCCTGTCTGGAATGTTAGCTTTTTAAATATTGTCTCTGTCTAAAGAAAAACATGTATCCAAATTTTTAACAATGTTTTCTTGAACAAAGCAACTGCCGTCTATATTGCATAAAAAGTTTGTGGTGAATGGACTAATACAAATGCTCCATAATAGCTTGGAAGAAATTCTGGTTCCATTGACTTACAATGAAAGTAATGAAGGTTTATGTCTTCTCCTGAAATTTGCCAATTTGGTGGTACTTGTTTTTCATTGGACAGCAACAATATCCACACCTATTACTTACCATATTAATATTATTTGAATATTTTTTTAAAAAGCTTCCTGTCTGGAATGTTAGCTTTTTAAATATTGTCTCTGTCCAAAGAAATACAAATGCTCCTTAATAGCTTGGAAGAAATTCTGGTTCCATTGACTTACATTGTAAGTAATGAAGGTTTATGTCCTCTCCTGAAATTTGCCAATTTGGTGATACTCGTTTTCTTTGGACAGCGATGATATAACGCCACCAAGTGCCTAAAACTTTTGCACGGTTTTGTATATATAGATAGATGGAACTCCAAAGGACTAATTTAATGAAGCAGTGCAGTGTATATGCCCACGGTTGATCAATAGCCATATTAAGCAGCATATCGACCTTCTGTATTCTTCCTAATGTGGATTGTTATGTTCTTCTCGGCAATGCCATTACCATTTAATTCAGTTAGATTATGATGCTTCTCAGGATCGGTGTTGTATATCCCGAGCCTCAGGCTTATCGATACCCCACAATGTCTGTGTTTTGTTCTCCTTAAGGGACGGATGCCTTTGTCTTTTTATCATGTGCCAGCCTTCTGGTTGTTTCCTCGCCCTGATTAAAATGCACCTTTAATGCCTTTCTTCCGCTTGCTTAGGCTAAACAGAAAATAGCCTGCTTCCTTACCCTGCACCCGAGCACCTCTCGGTGCGGGGAGTGCGCGGCCGGGCCAGGTACTCATTCGATTGTTTGTGGATCATTTGGTAAGTCAAGAAAAGAAAGAGAGAGGAAGGAATTCCGAGAGGAAGACGGGATAACAAGGGGAGTGAAAACGAGCTGACTGATACTCTTTGCATAATCTGTTATCCTATTGGACTTGCTGAGCCGATATGCTAATGAGGTGTGAGCGAGAGTGAGTGTCCTGGGACAGAGGAGGGGGGTCGCCTTTCTCTCTCTCCTTATCTCTCCCCTACAAGCCCCCCTCAGTCTGACGGACCTCAGGCCTGTACCCCAGATTAGAGCACTTCAAACAGTGCGAGGGGGGCTTCCACTGGGAATATCACGCTCCGGTTTGAGAGCGAATTAGCAGACATCAAACGGGCCGAACGAGACGGCGGATCAAACGGGAGATGCCCGCGGTCTCTCTGCCCATGCATCCTCTGCTTTGGCGCTTTGTCACCACCACCTCTCTATTGTGCTCTGTCTGTCCTGGGCAGGTGTGGTGTCTTTCTTATTGTCCTTTATCCTTCCTTTCTCTTTCTGTTTCATCCACCTTTCGCTGCTTTCTTCTCATTCCCCAGTGCATAAAAGCAAAGTTGACATCTAAGGTCCATCCCTTTAAGATTCCAACAAATGTATCGTCGCTGTCCAATGAAATGCAGGTACCTCCAAAATTACAACTTTACAGGAGAGGCCAAAAACTGTCTTCACTCTTAATGTAAGACAATGGAACCAGAATTATTTCCATTTCTATTGGTCCATTTACCTTGAAACTCTTACACAATATAAACGGCAGCTGATGTGTTCAAATAAAACAGAAAAATAAAAATGAACAAAAATCGAGATGCATGTTTTTCTTAGGACAGTAGTGATATTATATAGAAGGTATGTGTACTCTTACTGTCTCAGAATGCCGATGACTAAGTCACAGTATTGAATTTGGATGACTGATCACAACTGAGTGACATCTGATTCAGTAAAAGAGGAATTCCACCTATTTATGCATAATTCAGTGGTTGAGATTATTCATGCATAGCTTCATCAAGGAAGCCATGTAGAGAGTTTTGATGTTGTGCAGTGCTGATTTCTGTACAGTGCAGGTGACAGGACCCAAGGGTCACAATATCTAAAACACAAACATATAGTTGCTGTACAAAGAAAAACATGTATTTCTTATCTTTCTGCATCATTTGAACGCAATGGTTGTCGATTACAGAACAAATGGACCAATAGAAATGCTCCAAAGTAGGACGGAACAAGTTTCATTGACATAGATTGAAAGTAAGGAAAGACTTTGTCCTTCTATAAAGTTTCAATTTTAGAGATATTATATTTGTTTATTTGCTATACATTTCATTTACTATCCACATGCCTGTACCTCTTCATCCTTGTTTGCATTTCAGAGGGTGAATTTCAGGTCGTATCACTATCATGGAACGTCTCTCACAGATTTGTAATCCTTTCATTTAATAACTTTCCACTAGGGGGGCTTTCAGAGTCATTAAAGCGGGCGGGTTGGTATAGGTGGGGGGCCCGAGGACCAGAGGCCAGCCCAGTTTGGTAATTTCCCCGTGCACCAACTAACCCTGGTAATTAGCTGATGAGTTGCCACTACCACTAAAATGGAGCATTTCACATCAAACCTCTTGTTCATGATTTGATGCATACATCATTATAACGGGTCCTCATTGGGCCATCTCGGACCATTGCTGGCTCATAAGATAACTTGTGCCTACACTAATTGGCACCTTCAATATACACTGCCAGCTGCTTTATTAAGTACAGCTATCTCGTTTTCTCCACTATGTTTATTTTATCAGCTGTTCCTTAGTCAGGACCACTACAGGACCACCACAGAGGAGATTTGGATGGTGGGTCATTCTCAGCACTGCAGTGACACTGACTGTATAATGTGTGTGTTGTGCTGGTGTGAGTGAGTCAAACACAGCAGTGCTGCTGGAGTTTTTAAACACTGTGTCCACTCACTGTCCACTCTGTTGCACACTTCTACCTTGTTGGTCCACCTTGTAGATGTAAGGTTTGTCCTTCAAAAGTGGTCATAGGACACTGCCCACAGCAAAACAGTTGGCTCGGTAGTTTTATTTGTTGGACTATTCTCAGCTGTGTCTGATCCACTCTAACCAGTGCAACACACACCAACACCCCTCCCATAATAATCTGTAACTATATTTGTAATTATATTAAAATATTGGATTAGGGCTGTGTATTGGCAAGAACCTGGCGATACAACACGTATCGTGATACAGTGGTCACGATTCAATATATGGCAATATATTGCGATACTGCAAGCAAAGTAATATATTGTGATTTTTTAAATCCTACTATTAAAACACACCACTGTATGAACAGGATTACCAATGTTTACAATAGCACTGTGCCCTTGTGCTGCTTGTTAATGTTGGAGTGGAGCTTAACATTGATTACAGCACTGCCATCTAGTGGTCAGAGGTTTAAATACAACACACAATGATTTACTGTCTGCCAGAAATCTGTGTATCGATACTATGTTTTTGAGAATCGATACAGTATCACCAAACATAATATCACGATATTCAATATTTTCGATATTTTCTTACACTCCTATATTGGATGAAGCAACACAGTAGTGACATGTTATTGGGTTTCATGGTGATGCAAGCGTATCAGACACAGCATCACTGCTGGGGTTTTACCATGTGCTGTATCATTCCGACATTCCGTCTTTTGCTGTTCCTTTCTTTTCCTGCTCCGTATCCTTCTATTCCCCATCACCCCATTATGTAAATACAAAACTGACATGAGGCTGACATTCATCTACATTCGATGTCACCTTTCAGTCATATATAGATTTTGCTGCTGCATTGCTCTCTAAACCAATCATCCTATACTCCTCTTTGTCCTGTACTGGTTTATAGGTTTTCCTCTTTTTCCTTTATCATTTCCTTGTCTTCCTATTTGGGTTCCCTGTTTGTCTCCCGCCGCTATGAGTCAGAGCTTTTCCTTTTAATATCGAAATCGTTCCTTATATGTGCTCTCTTTGTTTCTCTCTCTCTCTCTCTCTCTCTTTCTGTTTCTCTCTCTAAAACCCTGCCGCCACCCCCACCTCAAACCCCATAAAGTGCTACAGGCAGAGGGGCTGCGGTACAGGGGTGAGGCGTGTGGTGGTGAGTCGGGAGGGGGGTATAGTGGTGTTAGGGTGGTGAGGCGAGGCAGTTGACGGGGGGTGGGGGTGTATAGTGGCGTTAGTGTGAGGAGCGTTGAGCTGAATCCTGACCTCCAGCTGTGCTCTCAAGTGAGGCTAATTTCAGCCCTCGCTACGTAGCCGTCTGATCTGCTGCACTCAAAGCCTGCCCGAGCCTGCACGCTAGCCCTGCTAACAAAGAGAACCATGACCAAGCACACCTCCACCGTCCCTGCCTCACAGGTCAGCCAAGGCAGGGGTTCTGTTTGTACCTGTTTTAGGCTGAAGCCAGGTGATTTATCAGTTTCATGCCCATATTAAGAACAGCAACTCATCCATTTAGCATGAAAAAAAATGGATAAAAAAATTATATATATATATATATATATATATATATCATTTTCGAATCCAGCATGCTTTGTCTTTAGAGCGTCTTTATTTAAACATCATCTTAACTGGTAGAGAGAGTATCTAGTGTGATTTGTCAGCCAGGATGCTTTTGGGAAACCCAGCCTTGATTTAATGTATTACATGAAATAATAACACAATTGGATCATAATAGTTATCACTTTAAACAAATTCTACTTCCATTATTAAGTGTTCTGCCCTGCAATGGACTGGCCACCTGTCCAGGTTGTTTCCTGCTTTCAGGCTGCAGCCACCCACTGCGAGCCAGTAAAATAAGTGGCTTAGAAAATAAATGAATGAATGAAGGGTGTTAAGTATATACTTTATTGAGTCTAACAGAATTTGAATATGAATAAATATTGATGCTGAGAGTGTAAACATCTTAGTGCAGCATTAAAATATTAGAACAATAAACAGTATAATTTGTCTAATTTGTAAAAATATGTGAAATGTATATATTGTAAAACATATGTGTATATAGGGCTGGGGCAACACGTAGACGTAATCGATTACGAAATTACGCCGATTAGCATAACATGCTTCGATGCAATGCAAAGATGGCCGCGCCTACTGAAAGCATCAATTTATCCGGAGCGCAAGCTGCAGCTACAAACAATCCCCTAAAGTTGTGGGAGTGTTTCACACAGAAACACAACAGTGTGGTGCTCTGTCAGCTCTGCACTGTGGAGATGATCACAACAGTACAGCTGCTATACACGAGACCTTGAAGATCAAACATCCCGTAGAGCTTCATCAACACAGCAGCAGGACAGCACCTGTTTACCTGTTTATCTTATTTTAGCAGATTATTTTAAGATTATTATCACGTGTAACATGTTTCTTTCAGTAGTGTCACTTAAAAAGTCGCATTGCTAACGGTTTCTTAATCGTCCAGAGTAGATACCCAAGACTGATCTCGATACCGCAGGAGCTTTAAAGCACATGTAGCTGCTTCTCAAATGGCTCTCTGCAACATATATAGACCACAAACTGTCTGATATATATATATATATATATACATACACACAAAATCTAAAAATAGTCATTAGATTAATCGACTAATCAAAAAAAAGTATCGTTAGACTAATCGATTAAGAAATCCATTGTTTGGTGCAGCCCTATGTGTATATTTTATTATTTTGTATTATTATGTTATTTACCTAATTGAGTAAGAGGAAACCTGAGGTGGGTCTGTATACATTAGAATGCCTCCCCCCAACCTAATACTCAGAGGTTTGCAAAATGAAGTATATGAATATTTAGCACATAAAAAACTCAAAATTGAACATCGTATTAAACCTGCAAATTGCGATTCAGCGATTAATCGTAGTATCGGCACAGCTCCAGTGGATACTGGGCATTCTTTCTTGCTGCGATAATATGCAATTACGGATAGACCGTTGTTGTTTTAAATAAGAAGCCAATCAGCTCCAGACGCTAATCACCAGGTTATGAGTTCCTGTGATGGTGCTCAGGCTTTGATATTGTGTTTTGCTGATGGCTGTGTTAGGACGAATCACCGCTGCCCTTTTTTAAAGCAGACATCACAGAAAGCGCTGTGCCCTCTCTGTTTCCGTGGTAACAAGGCAGAGAGCCTTGTACGCGGCTTGTCCCCTTATCGTGGGACGACACCCCTCTTCCTGCTGCAGGGCAGTGCCAGCCCCCCCTGCCAAACGCACTCAAGTACACATGCACTTTTACGCATTGCACATAGCCTGTGTGTGTCTTACATGACTGTGTTCGGCTCTCTGGTTTTAAACTAACAGAGGTTTGAATTCACTGCGTCAAGATGCATGTGTTTGCTTGACTGCTGGTTGCAACTGATAAAATGATGAAGATCATGATATTTTCAGGTTCTAGTTAATTAACCCATTTCTTCTATGACAGTGGGTTTCAATTTGTTGGTGAGCCACTGTGGTCGTCGGGTGGGGACAAATGGGTCATCGGGAAAGTGACATCTGTTCATAATTCTGGTTGTTTCTCTACGAGAGCAGAGCTAAATGGAGGCACATTTCAGATGCACTGTTTGCAGGGTGCTCCTACGTCAGCGGCAGCCTTTTGACTGCACAAAGTGAAATTATGCTTTCCACATCGAGCGTTGCGCGAACTGCGGATAGGGTTGGGTAGGGTTGAGTGGTTGCGTCATTCAAGGCGTAGAGTCTGTTTCTTTGCTGCTTGCCGTGAGCTTCATGCCGCTAGAAGTGCAAAAGTAGAAAATACCTACATTTGTTTCTACTGACTGTTGTAGAAAACACATTTAACTTTGCTGCCATGCTGTACAGAGCAAGCCTGCCTTAGCCTACTTTTCACTGCTGATATGACAAATCATGCCATGGGCTAACAGTGAGGATAACCGCCGTTAAACCAAGCAATCCTACTGCAAATATACATGTCTACTCAATTTCAGTGTTAAAAATACTAAACCAATATTTAAAGCTTTGCACAGATGCTGCTCCAATGCTGCACTGTATCACACAGGAATGGATAACATAGAATAAATCATTAGTGTTTTTCAGTGTTTTTCTGTTCTTCTCGAATGTAAACATGTTTTTAATTATTGTATCAGGGTTTGTTGTTGTGTTTGCTGATTGAAAGAACTGTATTATTGAATAAAAGTAGGCTAAAAAGCTCAGGACATTAACATTAACGTTGACTACCACCATATTTTCCACCTTATATAGTTTCGATGTAATAAAGTAATATATTGAAATTCTTACGATGCATGACAGTGTTTATTTCTTCTGATTGGTTGGAACTAAGAAAGAAGAACCAGCAGCACTACCCTAATTGATAAAACTATAAAATATTATTAACACATTGGTTTTTATTGAATGTTTGGTATGCTGACTTGCACAATATCCAGTTAAACAGGACTAATTTGGCCTTCTTTGTATTGTGACGTAGTTTATCATAATATATATCCTCATATTGCTCGGTCATGTTATTTAGTGTTGAAAACAATATCCAATATTTTCCATGTAAATATCTGCAAATGCTGATACTTAAATATTTATAAATAATAAAAATTCAAACTCCACCTGGGTCTGCTTTGCACAGACGTATAACATGAATTTGCAGTGTTGTGAATATTTCTTACATACCACTGCGTCTGTTAAAAGCTTGTCTTAACAGATGGGCATGCTAAATGCTACAGAGTTTGCGAGAAGTTTATGGTTCAGTAAATCCAGTCATTTATGGCAGGAACCTCCAAAAAAGCTACCCAAGTCCAGGAGATAACGACTTGGCCACATGATTGACGGATCACATGGGCCAGATGGAACATGGAGGCAGGCCTATAAGACCGTTTAGATATCTGATATCTAAAGATCTGATACCAACATTATTTAAGTAGTTTTGCACAGATTCCAATATTACTCTTATATTATTGTATATCTCGTATTTGCTTATTTTAAAGTTTAGTTTCCTTTTAAAACATCCAGAAGCACTAAATTAAGCATTTATATTAACTAAGCTTTTATTTTCTGTCAACCAAAAATTAGTAATGTTTTTGTATAGGCTGTGTATGAACCTGGTGATATGATAAATATGCTAAAATAAATCATGATACAGGGATTATGATTAAATTTATGGCAAAAACATTAAAAATACCTCCTTATATTTAAACACATTGCACATTTTTTCAGCTCCATTTATCATATAGGAGCTACAATTACAGACTGTGCAGACTGATTTGCTGCATACATTGTTTATCCCCTTTTTAACCTGGTCGGCACCCCCACAGGACCACTACAGGGCAGGTACTGTTAGGGAGGTGGATCATTCTCAGTACTGCAGTAACACTGACTTGTGGTGTGTTACTGTGTGTTGTGTTGGTGTGAGTGGATCAGACATGGCAGTGCTACTGCTGGAGTGTTTAAACACCTCAGTGTCACTGCTGGACTGAGAATAGTCCACCAACCAGCAACATCCAGCCAACTGTGTCCTGTGGGCAGCATCCTGTGACCACTGATGAAGGACTAGAGTACACAAACTGTGCAGTTAACAGAGATGGACTACAGTCTGTAATTGTAGAACTACTAAGTGTTGGAGTGGAAGAGTCTAATGCTGGTCTTTGCTATCTACCAGAGATAAACATACACTGCAATGCTCCAGTGTATCAGTTTTTTCTTACACTCTCTTGTTTTTATGATACCAGTACAGTCGTTATATATAAGCCAGCAATAAATGGGGACGTCACAGCTTTGACCCTGCGGTGACTCTGTTTGACCCTAAAAGTGTTATAAGATGGATTAGCATTACAGTCGCCATTCAACGACTACAATGTTATCAGCACATACATAAAAACAACTGCGCCACGCTCTGCTGTGTGCCTGGACTAATGGGTGTCTTTGTTCTGTTGCAGTGTTCATATCCTGTCTGGGAGGACTTCAGTGCCAAGGCTACCAAGCTGCATGCCCAGCTACGGTGAGACCACCTTCTCAGCCTCACACCCGTGCCTGTCATTGTGAGAATATAATATATGTGTTTTTTATTGTATACTGAGCAAAGCTAATGTCTTTATTTGCGTCTGTATTTCGTACACAGAACAACCGTGCTAGCAGCTGTGGCCTTTCTGGATGCCTTTCAGAAGGTGGCAGACATGGCAACCAACACAAGAGGTACGAGGTTGTGTATGGAGGATGCGTATTGCGCTGTTTGGTTCAGAAACGTAGATTTTGGAAAACTTGTGGTGTGGATGGATCAGAGCACACTCCCAAAACTAGAGGTTCTCAGATGGTTCTTGACTTTGAGGTGTGGTTCCAGGTAAAACCTGGAATTGGTTTGGAATAGCAGTGTGGCAGTTAATTTTTTTTAAACAGCATATGTTTATTTTAATGCATGAGTGTGACAGTGCACATGTGTTTAGATTAAATATGATTTTAATTTATATTTTTTATTGCATTCAGTTTGATTTGTGCTCTTTTTAGAAGTTAAAATATTCAAATTGATTCCACAGAGATCTTGTATGCTACCCAGAGTATACTACACAGTCTATCTGTCTCAAAGCAGAGACTAATAACCGTCACTCATTAGGAGACCTCCCCCTTACTGTGATTGGTCCACTGCATTAGCTTGCTTTTAGCTGTGCTCAACACAAAACTACTATCTTCTTGGCATAGTTAGTTCATTGAGATGGTGTGTGCTGCTTTTTTACATCGACATACACATACAAGTTCTTGTTTACAAAACAACTGCTAAGTTCTTATTTCTAGAATAGGTTGATTTATAAAAAAGACCAGTATATAAGAAAACCCCTGCTAGGGGTGGGTGATATGGCCCTACAATAATATCACAATATTTCATGGTATTTTTGCAATAACAATACTCGCGATATGACAAAACATTGAATTAAAAAAACATAATTCAAGAATACACTACTGCAATAAATTGAAAATTAAAGTTTATTATTGCATGTGATATGATATGGCACACCCCTAACTGAGATATTAAAAAATACAAGAATTCATCAGATTGTAACAGAAGTCAATGATCCAGAATGTCACAATACTAAATAATGCACTCCAAATATCTCCATATATCCAGGACTGAAGTAAAATGAATGTCACTGGACAGATAGAATCGGTCTCTAGTAGATATATAATGTGAAATAGGAAAAGTGTGAATTTTTCTTTTGCTAAAAACAGTAAAAGTAGTACCTGATGTGATAATTAGGGATGGGTGATATGGCACGATATTTCAGGGTATAATATCGTTCACGATATTCAAAAATGTTGGCAAAAAAAAACCCCACCTTATTGCTTACACTCTGACGTGATAGGTATGTATATTTATCTTCATATTCACATTCAACAGTTCTTTAAAGCAGGGGTTCTCCCTGAGACAGTCCAAATTTTTGCTTCAAACTTTAAACTAAGGCTCTGATGAAATGTGAATGAATGTTGTTTTAAACGTTTTGGCCTTACATCCACATGCAAAGTCTGGAAAACTCAGAAAGTCAGTGGTGTCATATGAACAGGGATTCAGTGTTGTGAGAGTGCGCACCACTATCTCATGAGCCAGTTTTGCAGGTATAGCCAAAATAGTGCTTTAACTTGCTGCTAACAGGACTTGTTTTATGTATACACATGATTCTAAATCAGATACTCTTACGTTGTATTGAAAAACAGTATCAAAATACACTTCAGAGGTCACTGTTATATCCAGTTCTCCCAACAACATAGATCCTGCTGCTAACAATACTGGATCTCAGTGAGGCCAGGTTGGACCTCTAGTTGGTGGGTCAACGCCAAAGTGGTTGGTGTAGCGAAACGACAAGAGAATTTTCATTGGTCATGTCCTAACAGCGCTTGACAGCATGTGTTTTCGTTCGAATGTGAAAACGTGTACCGTCTTGTGGTTCCCAAGGACCGGCTTGAGATCCACTGCTTTTAAGAATCACCCAATGATAGTTTCTCTGTAGGGAAACAGAGATGGCTCTTCTGTGGAGCTGCTCAGAGGAAGCTTTTTAGTTCTAGGAGAGATGGAAATCTGTGGGTTGTGTGGATTAGCGCAGCCTTTAAGTGTGGAAGAACCCAAAAAAACCCCAAGAAAACGAACATTAACGCTAATTGTCTTTGGCGCCTCCTTCAGAAGATTTTATCAGCTGTGATAATTATATTCATTGATTAAAAAGTGCAGCCTACTTATTCAGGCCTGGAGGTACACTTGAACTTGGCTTATGCTTTAACTACCGGCGGCAAAAAAAATGGCTGTGCCACCAAAAAATGGATGAAGTGTATGAACAAAGCCGTAGTTCATGGTTGGAGAGAGTAGAGAGAGGTGGTGGGCGGTGAGGTTATTTTTGGACCGCCTCGCCAGTCATTGTTATGAGACGGAGTCCAGATCCTTTAGGGAAGCTCTCCGGTGGTAAAGAATATACTAACAAAAACACTGTTACTATTATGACCTTAATTGTCTGCTATTTGCCCCTTTGTGGGGAGTTCTCTTGTTCCTTTTCTCTCATCTCATTTTAGGCTGCCCCAGGTCATGGTCGTAACCCGTCCCGGCGAGCGAGAGTATGCGCTCGTGTCTGTGTGTGTACATGAGGCTGAGAAAGTGTGCGAGAGAGATGCAGACAGGCTCGGAGACTTTAATGAGCTGACAGGGTTTTGGAGCTTTCCTGTATGGCCTCTTAAAGCAGCAAGGGGTTCTTCCTACCTCCCCTGCAGACGGGGAGGAAGGGGGGGGCAGTTAGGGGAGATGGAGGGAAAGAAGAAAGAAGAGAGCATGCAAGTGATTTTAATAGCTAGAAAATATCACATGTACACAATTTTCCTTTTACTCCAAAAATAGTTGGTCAGCAAAGACACATCGGTGGTCTGTGGGGAAGTCAAGATTGTGTATGTAAAGTTAGACATAATAGACTGTTGAGGCACAGCTTGTGTTTTTCATTCTGTGGTCCTTCATCACTGGTCACAGGATATTGTTGGCTGGACATTTTTGGTTGGTGGATAGGGCTGGGTATCGCCACTGATTTCCCGGATCGATTCGATCCCGATTCACAAGGTCCCAATTCAATTCAATTTCCGATTCAGTTCGATTCAATTCAGTATGAATTCATTTAGGGATATTTCAGTTACAATAATATGTTTTGTTTGAATATAAAAAGAGATTTTCAGAGAACTAATGTGTTAAATGTACAAGAAACACTTAACCTAGCATTACTAAAAACATTAGTGTTTATATGTTTATATACCGTCATGGTTTCTGAATCCAAAATGTAGCCAGACATCTGCTTCCAAATTCTGGGGCACCTTCGCTTGTGCTCCAGCCATGCTTAACTGATGTGCGCCCCCAGCCAAAATTCGTTGCATTTGTTGCGCGAATGCTAATTTAAAAGGTTGATCTCGGGTTTATACGAATCGATATCGGATTATTCAAATGAAGATCTATTTGAATCGAAAAATCTATTTTTTAAACACACCCCTATTGGTGGAGTCCAGCAGTGACACCGAGGTGTTTAAAAACTTCAACAGCAGATCCACTCACACCAGCACAACACACACTAGCACACCATCACCACATCCGTGTCACTGCAGTGCTGAGAATGATCCCCCACTCAAATAATAATGTTCCTGTGGGGGTCCTGACCATTGATGAAACGTGGAGGTATGTCAGAGTTACAGAGAAACAGATGAGCTCCAGTCTGTAATTGTAGAACTACAAAGAGCCTCGATATGGTAGGTGGAGCTGATACAATGAACGTGGTGTAGATAATAAGTGTACTTAATGAAGCAGCTGGTCAGTATCTATTGGAGGTGCCGATTGGAGGGGCATAAAATCATACACATGTAAAAAATAAAGTCATTCTAAGTGGACTGATGTTAAAGAAACTTACTGTGTCAGAATTGTTCACAGTGGTGATGAGAACCACTATAGCGAGCATCAAAATAAATTAGCAAATACAATATTTCAGGTGTTACTTGAAAGTTTCACTTAAATTCTTATCCAGTAAAATGTGTGTGATTGTTGGTAGTTGAATCTTCTTTCTCATTCAATCTACTTTATTGGGCTTGGCAGTTCTATTTGTGAGTAGCTCCATGTTGCAGTGCTAGTAATTAATATTTAACTACAAATAATGTAAAAAAACCAATAAATATAGTAAAGAATAAAGAATAATTAGAATATTAAAGAGCAATGAATGTCATATGTGATTAGCTGTACTTATGCGTTTATGGATATCTTTACATATTCAGGTCTGAGTAGATCTATACTATAAAAAAGATTATATTATATTATTATATTATTATTAATGATATGAACATTTGTGAAGTTATAAGCATATAAGCATGTTGTTACAGAGGTGTTGCTGTAAAGCAGTAAGGAAGGTTAGTTGGTTCAGTATAAGTATAAAGTCTAACAAACTATGCAGAGAAACAGATGAACTGCAGTCTGTTATTGTAGAACTACAGTGTGCTTCTATGTGGTAAGTGTGGCCGATAAAATAAATAAACTTTATATTTTCTCTGTTTTTTCTGTGATGAAACTTAATGAGTCAGTATTTAAATGTATGTTCCTCAAACATGGAAAACCAATATGCAATTGGTATCATTTGCAGAATGTTGGTATTTTGACGCTAATCTAATTAGCACTGTGCAAGCTGCATGTCTAATCCTTACATATCTATCTCTAACTGGGCCAAGTTGTTAAGTAATGGTCACTGTATGATATACTACTTTCTATACAAATGTAAAAAAGTATGGTGCGCTGATGTAGCCTGATGTTTTAAACCATTGCTTTAACTAGGCAAGGGCAGCTAGTGGTTTTTCTTGCAAGGCAAGAGTAATGTTGTTGACCAGGATGAAGGTAGGTCACTGAGAGAAGCCTGAGAGCAGCCTGTCTTTGTGTGCTCTTGAGGATAGCTAGCTCAGGAATGACTGCTCTGTGGAGGCTGTCCACAAACACAGTCCATTGGCCAGCGACTTCTGTGATGTTGATGGCTCAGCCGGCAGATGGGACTGTCGCAGATGCTCGCTATGATTCCACTGTGCATACAGTGTTCACAGCTGGTCTCTGGAATGTAGGTCAGCGACGTATAGGGTATGAATGCTACTTCAGGTAGATTCTATTGGGGTGAAATTAAAAATGTGAAAAATGGCTTGAAATTGAAATCCTTTGTTCAAGTGTTCTAACATAAATGGTCATGTCATCTTGTTGTTATCGTCTTTACTGTCCCAACCAGCTGTATGTTGTTTTCTGATGCTGAGAAACCAGATTCAGTAGCTGACTTTGGCATAATAGTGGATTTGCTATTGGCTCTTAAAACACTTTTAGTGGGTTTGGCCTGCTCACTCATATAAAAGCTTTAGAATCAATTCCTCAGTCTTGTGGTGATGCATTAAGGCACTCATGGCTCTTGGTGGATCCTTTGGTGGTGGTAAGGGATGCAAAGCAACAAAGTTTAATTCCAGAATTCTTCTAGATGCCCTAAATTCATCTTCTAGATGAATTTATTCAATTTCTTCAGCAGCAATCTTGATTTAGCTTAATGAAGTACTGAGCAGTCAAAGCAGGTATTAGATGAGAACTGTTAATAATATTGGGTTGTTTCCACAAGGCAAAGCTTGGCATATGTAAATGTTCATCGATTTAAACACTTCTGCTAATCAGAATGTTACTTTTCTGGCATGGCATGCATGTGCTTTTCTGTTTTTCTTATTTTAAAAGCTATAGTGTTTTAAATTTAGCACATCCTACACTGCGGGTCTACACAGAGCCTCCTACTATTGCTCTGCGGCTGGGATATTAGCAGAGGCCTGCTCAAATGGCATGTTCCAATAAAGGGCCCGAACTGAATCATTTGGAGTTGTTGTTCATCCCTGACTCAGATTGGAGCCCAAGGGCTGGCCCAGGCCTCGTCTGAGGCTGAAGACAGATGTGCTGTTGTTCTCTTAACTGCCATGTACTTTCCCAGATAGCTCTTAGAGCTCTAAGTGGGCAAGAGACTGCATGACTTAACACGAATTTTTACACTCTGCTGTTCCAGTGATCTCAGCTCTGCTTGCAATAGATTTTCAAATGGCCCTTTTTTCAATCAGCTCCAGCAGATCTCCTCCGGTTTATTTGAATTGGTGCGAGTGGCTCCGTCTCTCTCAGGCCAAATGCAGCATGGGGGCTGTAGGCTGTCTGTTGGTCATGCGACCTGATTGATGAACGTGCTGGACGCTAAAGGACAAGCCCTCGCCAACCGTCCAGACACCTCACAAACCTGCCCGGGAACGACATCAGAGGGAGAGTGAGAGAGGCAGTTAGGCTTGGGATCAAACAGTCTGGAGTACACTACAGGGCAGCTGGAGGGGATAGGTGGAGAGAGAGAGAGAGAGAGAGAGAGAGACAGACAGACATAACAAAAGCGAGAGTGAAGATAAGTGAAGGTGAGGTCAGAGTGGAATACAGTACAAAGCCTGTCGGTTTAACTTTAGTTAATAAAGTGGTTCTGAGCTGGTCTTCAAATTTTACCAGACGATTAATTGCGTTTGCATTGTAACCAAAAAAAATTTTTATGCAGTCATTAAAGCCCACTGCAAGCCTTTCCATGTATTTGCATCCTGATTGATAAAAATACTCCCGATTCATACCATGTCTGGTGTGACGTTCTATAATATGAAATATCTGGAGGAGCACTCTATCTGAAACCTTTCCTTCTTCCATTTAAATTCCCATCCATACCTTCTATTTCCTCTGACAGAAGTTCCCACCATCCCATCACCTTTTGGCTTCTCAGCTTTATATCATTATCACTGTGTATATAAAAAAAGGGAGTCTGGCCTTCTAGCTTCAGGCCAAAGCCACCCAGAACTCCAGCCCAGAGCCAGCCCATTTGTTAAGGGTATGGTCTGAACTCGCAGGCTTTTATTTTAAAAGCTATCAACTTTGGTACTAATATGGAATTTCTAGGCTGATAACACTGATTAGTATTTAACACCTTCAATGTGATTTCAACACATTAAAACTTATCTTTTTAGCCTTTAATGAAAGTTCTGTGTCTGTGTGGTATTATTATTTTATGATTGATGTGTCTCATTGCCGTGTATGATTTTAAATGTATAGTCATGGCTTCTTCTATTACTGGCAAGCTGTCTGTGAAGCCAGTATGAATTATGCTATATAAATAATGATATTATTATGGTTATTATCTGGTGCCATTAACAATGTTAGATAAATATAAGTGTAGGTAAGTGCATTGTCCCCCTAAATATTTGGTGAGAGGTTAAAAACTAGCAGTGGTGTTTCTACAATCAATCATCCATGGAATTAAACCTTCAATCTTAATTATAATAGTATCAACGTAGTGTTATGTACTGTGCTGTCTGTTTTAAGTAGTGATTACCTGATCCATGGAATGCCAAGTTAATCATGTTTTATCTTTCAGAGTTCTACGGTAAGCTCTAAGGAGCTGAACTGTCACTCTATCGCTTACTCCCTATGCAAAGACAAGGTTGAAAACTAAAAGTATAGAACTGGCAGATGAATCAAACTTATGGCAAAGCCAAGAGAAAACCTTGATAAACACAAACCAGATAAAAACACTGACAAGGCAAATCAACAAAACACTTGGTGTGCTTCTAGATGCTTGTCCATGATTGGCTGAAGGTGCTCATGACATGTCAGTGGAGAAAATCATGAGAAATGGAGTTCAGAGTGTTATTGGAAACAGACAGTGAGTCGGTGTATAGCAAGTTGCTTGCACTATACATATAGTATATCAGCTGCCAATATATTGTTCCTCCCCATCGTATTCAGCTCAACAATTGAGTCCTCACCTGAATCCTGGAGGAGGGTGTTCAAACCCTTCAGCATTGTAAACTATCCCTGCCTGACTCTGTCGATGGCTTATCTCAGTTTTCAGTAGCACACATGGCTACGTAGCCACAAAAGAGTAGAGACAGACTCGCAGTGAACCATAGTGTAACGGAAACAAACACGCAAACACAAACAAACACACACACACATACTCCAGACCTTCATCCTCTCAGTGGGGGTCTGCTGTGGCGAGGAAGGAAATGAATGCTTCCTGCCAGTAACTGCCTTTAATCTGCTTCTCATTTGCTATCGTTTTACTGCTCTTCCACTGCCTTCATCCCTCCTTCCGTTAGTCTTCCTCCTCCTCTTTTCCCTCGCTGCACTGCTCTTCAAGCTAGTTCTGTAATGCAAAAACACTTGTGTTATTGTGGCGCAGCTCATGAGAGCAGAGCTGCTGGTGGTCTACTGATGTTGGCCTGCTCTTCGTTTGAGGTGAATTGGGAGCATTATGCTTTCTGAGACGTGTATAATAAGCACCAGGAAAGGTGAGGAGCAATCAGAGGTGTGTAGAATAGCCTAAATTAGTAGTCAAGTAAAAGGATTGATACTCCTGTCTGTGCTGAGTAAGGATTGATACTCCTGTCTGTGCTGAGTAGCTTAGTAGCTGAGTAGAACTAGGAAAGTGCATTGCCCATAAACAAGTAGAGGAGTGTGGGTCAGTGTGTTTGGGGACCTGTCCTGAGCGAGTACAGGCAGTTCGGAGGCTGTAGGTTAAGCAAAATCATAATGTTTGGCTACACTCGTAAATGAATGGGACTCTATGGGGGAAAAAAGAGGGATGAAAAACATGACAAACAGACAAGTGTGGGTCAAACCAACACTACAGTTGTGGTAGGGGGTGTGCCCTGAGTCAATGTATGTGAAACGGTGTCTGCCGGTCGAGCAGAAGTTTAGTAGATTGATGTGCACTTTTTCATCCTATTCATTCTCTATGGGATAAAATTCCAGAAAAATATGTAGTTTTTTGGAATCCGTGCATCCAGTCAAAAAGCTGTGTACAAGCTGGAATTACACAATCAGACCGGACAATCTGTAGTTGGGACAGAGTTGATGTCTTGAAAACTGCAGGGCGAGTTAAAATCTGTCAGAAAGCAAAAAACAAATAACAATATAGTTGTGCGTTGCTTTGCGATGCGTAAACATAATTACAGTGGAACTTTCTAGTAAATCCGACATCCTTCATCTCAAGAAGTATGTATGGTTCAATTTTTTACATTTTTTATTATTTTGGTCTAAAATATCCAAGAAATGTGACCAATGACAAATCAGGACAGATGTTGTCAACAACAATAAAGTTAAACACCAAAAGAGAATTAAAAACTAAACATGAATGACTGAAATAAAAGTAAGAGTAGCTTTATTTCAACACTAATATCGTCGCTGTCCATTGAAAAACATGAATCTCCATTTTTATTTTTCTACATCATTTAAACACAACAGCCGCCATTGACATTGTTTACAATTGCTATGATAAATGGACCCACGGAAATGATTCAAAATCACTTGGAAAAAATTCTGGTTTCATTGACTTACATTGAAAGTAAAGACTGTTTTGGTCTCTCCTGTAAAGTTTCTATTTTAGAAATACTTGTTTTCCATTGGACAGTGACGATATACTTGAGTATATGAGTAATATTGTTACTATTACTATTAAAAACTCAAGTACAAATCAATATTTCTTCAGTATTTTGCTTAAGTTTATGTACCACCTACTACTTTGGCCTGTGCATTGTTCTGAGAACACCAGAATCTTCTTTCTCTGCCACAGTGAGGAGCTTCTTGAACAGCTACACATTCTTTCAGACCTATAGAACTGAGGTATCTTCACAGTGGAAGGGTAGACAGAAGCACCTGTGGAGGATTTGAGATCAGATCAGAGGCCAGAGTGGAGCTTGATGTCCTCCTCTCTCTCAAAGATAAAAGCTCGAAGCGCTGTTTATCTGATGGGGACAACGTTGGTGGTCTACCAGGTCTTGTTAAGACTCTCATTTTCTCTGTCTCAGAAATACCTCCTGGAAATAAATGAACAACTCAATAAAGAAATGAAGGGTAGTCTTTGGGGGGTTTCTTACAGATATGTGCATGGAAACTCTAATCCATAAACTGAGAGAGATCTATGGCTTGCCTGCTCTCTTGTTGTTCCCTCTGTTTCTCTCACCGTCGCTCATATGAGTTTCCCCTTGGCAGCCTGGGCGCTCACAGCTGTGCTAGGCGTGAATATTAAAGTGCGGGGTCTAGCCCAAACAGCCTGGCACGGCGGCGCTCGTAAAGGGAGGGCATGCAAATGTGCGCCGAGCGCCTCACCCGCCGCTTTACTGCTCGTCTGCGTGAGCCCAATCGCAGCCACCGTAATGAACATCATAAATCTAATTCATACACCAGGGGGCAAAATGGCTTCCCTCCACAGACACCGAGACCAGGGGTGGGGGAAAAATGTCCGCCAGCTCAGCAACTGGCATACTGGGTCAGGTTGTATATTTGTGGGCGTCTGTGTTTGTGGGGGCTAGTGGGGGGTGGGGAGGAGGGATGGGAGCAGTTACTGCTTCTCCAGATGTGAAGGAGGTGTTGGAGGTGGGGTGTTACTGTTCACACAGGCATGTTAGCAAATACAAGCCAGATAGGTCCAGGCAGTGTGTCCTGAGTGGACAAGGCCACGTCCTGGGATTTTTCTTATTAGTGTTGATTAGTATTGATTCACCCACCACGACAGCAAAGCCACCACCTTGAGAAAAAGTTCAGGTCCAGCAATGTTTAATGTCCAACACAGTTTAATGATTAAGATGTCAAAGTCATTCAGAGTGGTAGAGAGTTGTTTACAGTGGTGGTGATGGGAACCAGACGTCTGAAGCTTTAAAGCCTCTAGAAGCTCCCTGAAAAAAAAGTTATTACATAAAATAGTTACAGTGGTTTGGAGTGATCCTACAGTAGAACCACTTTGGTTCCCTAAAGAACGCTTCAGTGCATATGGAGATATTTGAGTATTTAACTTTTTTTAAATGCGAGGAATCTCCATATAAAGCCAGTGATAGGGTTTTTAGCTAGAACCTTTACATCATATAGATATTCTTGAAGAGGTTCTTCATACTTGCACAAAAATGGCTCTATAAAGAACCGTCTATTGAAATGTTCTTCAGATGTCGGTTGCCAAGTGTTTTTAGAGCGATGCTGTACCAGGATCTCAGGATATGAAGATGCATATGAGTGTAAAACCATTAACATTAACTCAAAGAGCGTCTACATAAAACAAATGTTTAAAACCAATGAAAGTATCTTCTCCTAGATCCTGTATCATGTGGAGGTTCTGAAAAAGGCTCTTTCTTAGCCAGTGTGTCCATGTGGGCCACACATGGGTTAAAGATGGGCTCAGGCAACCCAGTTGGGACCCACAAAGATTTGTCCATGGGCTCCATATGGGCCCATGTGTGTGTGTTTGCCCATGTGGGGCCAATCTGTGCTGCAAGTGGGGCCCATATAAGCAATCATTCACTGGCTTCACAGTTGAAACAGAAAAAATAAGTGTAAACGTCCTGGGAACACAAATTTAGCCTAACTGAGCCCCACGACAGTGACCCCAATGGTGCCCACAACTGTGGCTTAACTGGGGCCCACAATGGCAGCCTAACTGGGCCCCCATAACGGTAACCCACCTGGAGCCTACAGCTGGAGCCTAACAGGGTTGCGAAACTGTAACCCACCTGGGCCCTTAGCGATAGCCTAACTGTAACCCAAATAAGCCCCACAGACTGACCCACCAGGACCCACGACTGTAGCACAACTGGGGCCCAAAGTTATAACCCACCTAAAACCCACTGCAAGCTCACGTAAAACCCATACAGCCCAGATGAAACTCATATGGGGCCCACATGGATGCGTTGGCTGGCTTCACACTTGCATGTAAATGGTTCTTTAGACTATTAAAAGTAAAGGTGACAAAGTGTTTTTTTGAAGCGATGTTATAAAAGAACCACATTTGGTTCCCAGGAGAACCTCCACTCTGTCATATAATAAAAGGAACATATATATGGTGCAAATGTTCTCAAGCAAAGGTCAACTGTCCTTTTATGAAGGACTATTCATGGAAAGGTTCTTCAGTGAGATTAAATAAATTGGCAGTGTTTTTTCTGGGTAATGCTATGAAACGAGCCAGTGGGCCACAGGGTCTTTTCTTAAACTGTGCACATCACATGGAGGTATAAACCCAAACGTGGGTCTCTAAGGAACCTGCCATTGAAATGCTCTTTAGAGAAACAAAAATAAAGGTGTCAGAATGAATTCTTCAGCATGATGCTATAGACAGAGATGTTTAAAAATTCTGAGATTAATGGATTCAATTCTAGTGAATCTTTTTAGTCTTTTTAATTTTTGGTTACACTCTATGCCATATATCTAGATTAAATGTGAAATGGTTACAAAGTTTTTATTTTGTAGAACATGATATAAATATGTGATACCTTTGATGCTATAGAAGAACCACTTTCGGTTCCCCTAAGAACATTTTAGTGGATGAGATGCATGAAAACTCAAAGAATGCATGAAACTTCAAAGAATGTCTACATAATGTAAAGCTTCTAAAAGGCTTATATTCTAGAACATGTATGTTTACGTCGTGGTTCTTTAAATTCAAAGAAGTTTTTCACACATGCAAGAAATGGTTCTTTGAAGAACGATCCATTGATGAAATGTTCCTTAGGGAAGGGATATCCTTAGTTTTAAGGTTGTGCTTCTGCATAGACGGCCTGCTGTGGCCCTTCTGACAGAATTGTGGCTGATATGAAAGCTTATTTTAACACGGGAACAAAGAGTGAGTTCTAGAACGTCCACTGCGCTGCACTCGCTGATAAAGACGGAGTTGTGGGCTCGACCGTCCATTGCGAATGGCTCATAGTCTCTCAGTGTCTCTCCGCAGTAAAGCATGCAGCGTCTTGAATGGTCCTGTCCCAGTAGAGCCGTGCACGATTCTGCCTGTCTGCTTTTGATCGAAATGAGTAGTTCATTGTTTTCTAATGAGAAATCGAGCGACTCCAGGGACACAGCGGTTGCGAACGGTTCTTTTAGAGGAAGTTTTGAAAAACAGTTTGGTCCTTTATGCTTGGGTCAGATCACTGCAGTGTCATGTCATTGACTTTGGATAGGCAGAGGGGAACTGTAAGGCAGGAAGGAGGAGAGAGAGAGAGAGAGAGAGAGAGAGAACAGAACATTCTGTCAACTGAAGTCAAGGTCGCCCAGAGACCCTAGAGGTTAGTCTCGTTTATGCCAAAAGGAAAAAGAAATAAAAAAAAAAACAACAAAAAACTCTTACTAAGCATGTCCGGCCTTGCGCTTCCCCCTTCAACGCTCCTTCATTACAGGCAACAGGAGAGGAGCTACAGCAATCTCTAATTCTGCTGGGTTGTAGCACGTTAGGACCTCCTGTTGGCAGAGGGCTCCTGACTCAGCTCTTTCCATGCCCCCCCTCCGACACACTTCCCCACCTCAGAGAGCACCTGTTTTTTACTGAGAGAGTTTATGTGGACTCTTAAAGACGCATACAGACGCTCACCACTAGCGACATTATAGTTATCGTCCTGCTCGTTATTAAAACTGGGTTTGATAGTACTTGATCTACACCTTTGGCCTGAGTGTAAACTGATAAGGCAGGGGGCAGCTACTTGGCATATTTACAAAAAATAAACTAAAAACAAGATTTGAGCAGCTTAGAAATGTACTATTTGTCGTTTTCTTTGTTCAACAGCATTCTTTATAAAGTCACCCAACAGACTGAAATCCACCATGTTACTTCTCCCCAGGTGTATTCATGGTTTTCAGTACCAAATACAGTACTATGTAATTTTTTGTACTTGCTTAGGCTCTGTCCATATATGTCTGGATATTTTTGATAATATGGTTTTTTTCTTTCTCCATTGACCCAAAACTTTTGTCCACACTAACAGCATTTTTAACAGCATTCACACAAGAAGACGCAATAACGTCCAGGCATGCAACCCTAGTAGGGGGCTATAATCTAATAATTATAATGGCAAACGTAGAAAGAAAAGCATTATGAGCATTCACAAATAAACTGTGTGATGTCAGTATTTTCAAAAAGCTATCAGTTAAAAAATCTATAAACGTAAAAATCTGTTTTAAGGCACCTAACATGCTGAGATCTGGAGGCCGAAACGTAGAAAAACAACCACGTTTACGACAATATCTGGATATGTGTGGGTGGGGCCTCAGTCCCTCGTACTTCAACAGTTACTAAAGTTGTTTCTATACCTTTAAGACTCATATGCGTAAATGAGCCATGTTCTGATTGGCTGCCTTGTATTGCGCCCTATTCAAAACACTGTCCAGTAGGGATGTAACGATACACTCTACTCATGATGCAGTGCCATTCACGATATGATTTTCTCCTGATTTTTTATTTTTTTTTACAAAATCCAACTGAACACAAATGATAACAAAGTTTCCTTTTAATATTTATATTAAATATTATATTTATAAACAAAACTACAAAATGCTGTATTTTGCTTATCTTATCTTTATCAAAGTAAACTGAAATGAAATAAAAGGTGACATTTCAGTCGTGGCATATCTGCATCGATTATTAACTGTCTCACGATGCATCATTACATCCCTACTGTCCAGGCTAAAACATTCCATCAAGAGACCTCGGCATGAATCGACCATGCTAAACCATCATAGGTTGAGTAGGCTGTATCATAGGCTGACTGGGGGGATCGTATGTTTTAGTAGTGCTGCTGCACCAATGACATTTTTATGTAATGTAATGGCTGGTGTCCACACTACAAGTTTTTCGACAATCAAAGAAATTTTGTTTGTTTTCAGTAGGGAAGCTGTGCTTCACTGGTTCTTTGGGCCATGTTTTCTGTACGCCTGTCTTTCATGTGGAGCACTCCAGGCACCCTCAGTTGACAAAAGATAAAGTTATGTTTGTGTCCCGAAGGGTTTTTTGTGTCGAACAGTATCATCAAAAGAAAGTGAAGCCTTCAGTCGTAGTTGCAGCACCATGAACCAAATAAAATTAACACAATATCAACAAAAACAGACTTTTTCAGACTTTACCAGCAGCATCACACTTGCTAGTCAGTAGTAGAGAGAAAGTGTCCTGCCAGTGGAGGGGATTCACAGGTATGATTCTAGCAACATTAAAACAAAACAAAACAAAAAAACTGGACAACACCTACAAAAAAGATTGTGTTGTGAAACTTTCAATACATTTTCAATTCAGTTCTGTGTTTTGTGCCAAGTGTACCCTTGCCGGCATTAGGTACACCCCCTTGTGTATACACACATTATCCATTCACTCAGCTCTACTTACCCTATACACAATTACAATTACAAACTATAGTGTTGCTGTTTCTCTCTATACTTTGTTAGACCCCTTTAGCCTGTTCTTCAGTGGTCAGGACCCGCAAGAGCAGTCCACCAGCACTGCTGTGTCTCTACACCATCATGCCAGTGTCACTGCAGTGCTTAGAAAGATCCACCACCCAAACAGTACCTGTCCTGTTTTGGTTGTGTGGGTTTCCTGACCACTGAAGAGAAGAATGAAAAGGGATTAAGAAAGTATATAGAGAAACAGGTGGGCCTTAGACTTAATTGCAGAACTTAAGTGCACCTGTATGGCAAGTGGAGCTGATAAAATGGAGTGTAGATACAAGGAAGTGTACACAATAAGGAAAAAAATATAAGCTATAATTTTACTATTCATTAACTAGTACGTTTTTATAGTTAATTAAACTATTTATTGAACTTTGGTGCACATAGTCACGCTGTATTTTGTCAGTAAGTCACTTGAGCCCACCTGTTACGGTCATTTTACCACAGTTAAATTCTTTGTTTAGCATAGTGGTGGGGCAATCTCTGCAGCAAACATCATTGAGTGTCTTACTGGTTTACCAGAACACCTTCCACATAACATTAAACACCATTAAAAGCACATTGGATTCCTTACATGTGGTGCCAGTTGCAAAGAAAAGGGACATCAAATGTGGTTTTGTTGCTGGAGCACATAACAGCTTACAATCGTCCTTCACTGACTGCTCTTCAGGGTGATATCCCACAGAATCCATATCCTCCTCATAATGAAGACCACCCGTCCCTATCTACCCATAATGAACAGACCCACGTCATGCTCCATAAAAACAAAGGGATGGGCAGCCTCGTCTCCGTGTCTCTTGGCAGCTGTTTGGTCATCACCTAGTGCCAGATTCCCCGATCGTTAATTAGAGGCGAGGAATGTCGATTTCCATCCGAATTGGTGGCACGATGGCTCATGGGCCAAGAGGGGACGTGTCCTTTATCATTTTGACCCGCCGCTCGTAAAGGGTGGCCTCGCCGGTTGTTATTCACGTGTGTCCGGGCTTCCCAGGAGATAGGCTAATCATTTCTCCGAGACACTCACCGTTTCTTGCTCTGTACTTTTTTTATTGCTTTTCCCAGGAAGCCCGAAATGCATACGTGAAATATGAAAACAGCCGAGGCTCTACAGCGAGACCCTTTCATCTTATTTCTGATGAAATATTAACAGAGCTTTGGATTGCAGAATTATAGTCCTAATTAAGATGTCTGCCTTTGTAGCCCCTCCAGCTATGCCCCCCCTGAGAGCCTACTCCGTCGGGACGGAGCGCAGGACGTGGAGCTGGAAGAGATGGAAATTCAGTGAAAAAAGAAAACTTAGGTCCCTATAGGTAGAGCGGCGTGTGCGGTTGCTGACGTGCGTCTGGAATGTCTTCCGAATGTGCTGATGAGAGGAGTAGACGTCTTGCTGCGTGTGTATGACAGAGTATTTCCTGCTCCGCTTCCATCCCACAAATGATGGAGGGGGATGATATTGCAACCTCAGCCGTGCCTTTTTGGAAAAACAAGCACGAAAGATAGGATAGTGTGGAGGGTCGTGTGGGGGGCGAATGCGAGTCAGTCATGGCCACAGACAGGGGGTTTTTGTCAGCCTCCCCCTCTGCCCGCGCCGCCTCTCCCGGTTTTATTCCGTTCCATCTCGGCGATTGGTTTTGACAGCTCAATATGGCCAATGCGCTCGTCATGATAGACTAATCCATATAGGGAGGGTTTGGGGGGGAGGTGAGAGTTGGGGGTGGGGGTTTTGAGGGTGGAGATGAACTTGGCTCAGCCTATAGCTTCTGTTGGACTGGACTCACTCACTTGTGTTTACATTTACGCTTCACTGCTGTCAAATCAAGCTCCATTTACACTGTTTGAACATTTTTAAACAGATCAACAGGAACAGTCCGGAACTCGCTTGGAATAAAATCTCATTACATTAACATACATCATCCAAAACATGTTTGCCTCCTATAAAGTTACTATACTGGATATGAGAGGTTGTCATCATGATTTATCGGTATGTGTTTAGCAGACACACTTTTACCCACAGTGGCTTATAATTGCAGGTAAATGTTGAGTCTTTCCCATGGAAACTAACAGGGGTGGGAATCTCTAGGCACCTCATGATTTACTGCCATTATGTGTGTCTAAATGTGATTACAAGCTGATTCGGGAGACGTCTTTTCTACGTTGTCTACTAGGGATGTAAGAAAATATCGAAATATAGAATATCGGGATATTATGTTTTGTGATACTGTATTGATTCTCAAAAACAAAGTATCGATACACAGATTCCTGGCTAACAGTGAGTCTTGTGTGTTGTGTTTAAACCTCTGACCACTAGATGGCAGTGATATAATCCATTTTTAGCTCCACTCCAACATTAACAAGCAGCACAAGGGTGCAATGCTATTGTAAGCATTAACAAACCTGTTCATATAGTGGTATGTTTTAATGGTTGGATTTGAAAAATCACAGTATATCACTTTGTTTGCAGTATCGCAGTATATTGCGATATATTGAATTGTATCGACAGGTTCTTGCCGGTACACAGCCCTATTATTCACATATTCTACTGGTTTACCTTTATTTGGCTATATTGTTGGTTATACAGTCATGAGCTCATACATATGTGGACCATTCTACTGAACTGGTTGCAGTCCTAGTGTAATATATAAACTGATCAGCATTAATATTTAAACCACCTGCTTCTCCATTTTATCAGCTTTACTTACCGTATAAGAGCGCTTAGTTCTACAGTTACAGACTGTAGTCCATCTGTTTCTATGTATACTTTATGAGTCTCCTTTCACCCTATGCTTCAGTGTTCAGGACCCCCTCACAGGACCACCTCAGAGCAGGTACTATTTGGGTGGTGTATCGTTCTCAGCCCTGCAGTGACACTGACATGGTGAAGTGTTAGTGTGTGTTGTGGTGGTCGTGTAAGGGTCCTTAGATTCACAGTGTAGATGTCCTGAAGGCTTTGCAGTGCAGTGCAATACTATATTTGAATGTTAGCTTACTGTTAGGAGTTGATTCTTTCCTATCACTGATTGGTAAATCTTTAAATTTAGACATCAGTTGGTCCCTGTTATACAACCTCCTTAACAGAATATCGTTACTGTTGAGTAAGCGAACATCATACATCCAAACTAGTGGCTTTCAAGGAGAAGAAAAAGGCATTCTTTACATTATTGCTTACATTATGAGATTTAATTCCAAGAAATATGGTACTATTATTAGTCCTGAAATGTGCAGCCACATTAAAACCAACAGAAGTGCAAACGTATTCATGTGACAGTGAACATTCATGACATTTGACAGTGTTTTATAGTGTTTTCTGACTTTTGAAGTGATAAAAAGGTTCTCTCTGTAAAAACCACTGGTTCTTATTTGACGGCAAAATGAAAGAAGAATTTTAAACCGGACTTTATCCACTGTTCAGATTTTTGTTCTTAATCCATGCAAATCAGCATATAATTGAATAATGAATAATGCCTATTATCCATATTTAAACTATTTCAGAAAACTTGTAATAAAGAAAAACAATTATAGTAATTCAAATCTTTACCTTATTGACCTCTTATCTTAGTTTAACCAGTGATTCTTATTGGTATAGCAGTGGCTGTAGCAATAGTTCAACCAGCTTTGTAAATGATTTGTCCCCATCACAGAACCTTCTTAAAAGGAAACCATCACTGCTGCTACCATAAAAAAGCCCTTTCTCTTTCTAGAGGGGTCAGTTTATCTGAATCTCTGCTCTAGCTGCTTTCTCAACCAAGACCGCTGTTCCCATCACTACGGATCACTGGGCTTCGTAATAGCAACACTTTCTCGGAGAGCGCAAGATGCTCCGCAGCGGACCGTCAGTCAGGTAGACTCTGCAGCGGGCTGCCAATCAGCTTAACGCATTAGGAGGCGGATCTCGACAGAGTTGCTTAGCAACAGAGACAGAGGTTCCCTGGCCGCTTGTAGTGTTGCTAAGCGACTGGGAAAAAACCTTGCGGTCACTTACAGTGTTTGATGAGGAGTGGAGAGTGATGTGGTACAAACGGATGAGCGTTTTGTCCCAAGCTGTTGTTTGAAGTGATGAGGGATAGCAAGTCCTTGTTTAGCACTGCTGGAGAATATTGTGTACATGCTGCGTCAGGAGGCTGGCAGTGCCTCTGGTACGGTTTCATGACCTTGTATTTAAAGAAAATGAAGGAGTGTGTGGATGGAGCTTAGAAAAGAAAGATATCTCCTGGAACTGATTGGCCAGTGTTGCTAATAGAGGTTGGTAACTACTACATTTTGTTTGTTATGTAGTTCAATTGTATAGAGGTATAGAATATAGAAATTGTAGACTGACATTGATATTGAGTTGATATTGAGTTGATATCTTCATTGACATTGTATTTAAAGGGAAAGAAGGAGTGTGTGGATGGAGTTTAGAAAAAAAAAGATATCTCGTGGAACTCATTGGCCAGTGTAGCTAATAGAGGTTGGTAACTACTACATTTGGTTTGTTATATAGTTAAATTGTATAGAGGTACGCCAATATAGAAATTGTAGACTGACGTTGATATTGAGTTGATATTGAGTTGATATCTTCATTGACCTTGAATTTAAAGAAAAAGAAGGAGTGTGTGGAAGGAGCTTAGAAAAGAAAGATATCTTGTGGAACTGATTGGCCAGTCTAGCTAATAGAGGTTGGCCATTACTACATTTGGTTTGTTATATATATTCAATTGTATAGAGATGTGCCAATATAGAAATTGTAAATTGTAGACGTTGCTATTGAGTTAATAGAAAGATTGGTCAATACAAACCATCTGTTTGATGGTAAGTTTTTTTTCATTTTGGCAAGTATCTGCTGATGCCATTGGGAATCCCTAGGATTCAAATCCCTAGGATTTGAAGACTCTCGCGGTCTTCAAACGCAGACTGAATTCTTATCGTCGCTGTCCAATGAAAAACAAGTGTCTCCAAAATTGCAACTTTACAGGAGAGACCAAACACATACCTTACTTTGAATGTAAGTCAATGGAACCAGATTTTTTTTCCAAGCTATTTTGGAGCATTTCTATTGGTCCATTCATCATGAAATTTGTACAAAATGTAAACAACCATTGGTGTGTTCGAATGATGTACAAAACTCAAAATCGCCAAAAATGGAGATACATCTTTTTCATTGGACAGCAGTGATATTCTATATGGACAGGTTTAAGTACTTCATTAAAACAAACAGTACTCTCTGTTTGTTTTAGTGTCTAAAAAGTATTACATTCAATTTAATACAATCATTTAGTTTAAATGCAATGAAATAAATGTGAAATATAAAATTTAAATGAAATAAAATTACAGACATGCTTTATTCTATAAAGGCCTTCAAGGCTCTGAGGGTTCTTCACTGCTAGCAGGGTACTGACTGGAAATCGGGCACTATTTTTTTTTCTTTGCTTGTTTTAGTGAGTTCGGAGTGAAATATCATTCATTATAATTCTTTTTTGTCTATACGAAATCATGAGTTGATCTTTAACAAAGTCACACTGCTGAATGACAAGTGCTGCCACTGCTGTTGTAAATTCATGCCTGTGATATGTTGACCATATTGGAGTCCTAACACACATGGACATGACCACACACACACACACATACACACACATACATGAACTGCTCTCATTAAGAAGAGAGAGGACTTAGTCTTGGCGTCGGAGACCAGCTTGTGCTGCTTCCCACGTACTCGCTGCTGGCTATGGACACAAAGAGAGCTTGTGACATGAGGAAGTGTCCTCACAGAGCAAAGGGAGAGAGGGAGAGAGAGAGGGAGAGGGACAGGGAGCGAGGCCAATAGATGAACGTTGTGACTGAAGCATAATTAAAGACAATAATGTTGTTTTTGTTGCACATTTTCTAAAACAATGGGGCCGAGTAGGGAGCTGGACATGGCCTAGATACTCCACCGAGAGAGAGAAAGAGAGAGAGACACGGAGTGAAGGACTCTGAGCGCTTAAACAAATAAAGGGTGATTGTGGATGAGACAGAATCGAGTGATCCAGTACCCGTTCACATACAGAGAGGATTTCATAAGTACACCGTTTCTCTATTAGGTTACCAAATGCTGTCTGGAGTCTATAAATACAGAAACAGTGTAAAGACTACAGCTTCATGAACGTTCATGAACACGTCAGTGCCACGAAATTCACTCCATTTTAAGATCTGACTGGACTTTTGGCCTTGTTCTTGTTACGTGTTCCCTCCTGATAGACTAAAACAATAAAAAAACAAGACGAAGGCCCAAGTCAGACCGCAGTCTGGTCTAGTCATGTAGATAAGGCCATGGGACTCTTATCATGGGAATACTCTGTTACTGCTCAACCCTGTCAAGTGTCTGCTCCCATGGCCTGTGCGACAGGCTGGTGTATGTGTGTGTGTGTGTGTGTGTGTGTGTGATGGCTGAGGATGATCAGACAGGCCAGGCCAGACCAGGCTGGAGGTAATCCTCACTATTAAGTGTTAGTAATCAGGCGTGTTCTCCCTGCTGCTACTACTACTGCTGGCTCAGCTACTGCTATCATCACACGTTTATTAACCCTGCCGTGCTCTCTCATTCTTTCTCACTCTCTCTCTCTCTCTCTCTCCCTCTCTCTCTCTCACACACTCATTCACTCATTTTTGACTTTCTTTCTCTTGCTGTCTACTTGGTGTGGCCCAATAATTACAAAGCTTGTTTTTATATTTCTATTTATATTGATTCCATAAACTCTTGCACTTATAGTTTATTAAAACAAGCAGAGAAATTCAGGGAGACATGCAGATTCTAAAATGTCAGTCATTAGATTTGTGTTTGTAGGTAAAAGGGGACTTTTTAATGCCTTAAATCAGATGAGAAGTTGATGTATTATTACATACATAAAATATTATCTACTATATATACTATATACATATATATCATTGTCCAATGAAAAAAAAAAATCTCCAAAATTGCAACTTTACAGGAGAGACCAAAAACATACTACTTTTAATAGAAGTCAATGGAACCAGAATTTTTTTTTCAATCTATTTTGGGGCTCTTCTATTGGTCCACTCATCATGAAATTTTTTACACAATGTAAACGACCACTGGCATGTTCAGATAATGTAGAAAACTCAAAATATATATATACCCAAACCCCTGATGTGACTAGGGTGGGCAGTATAAAAATATTGTTATTCATCACAACACACTTTTGGATGTATGTCACATTTATTGTCAGTACATCTAAAACACTGAACTTCATGTGTATTATAAAAATATTCACAAGATGTTATATGGTATGGATAATACCTTACAATGCCTGACATAAGCCTGTATAAGTGCTTACAAGTTGTCATAAGCTCATGCACAACACATGGATGCAATGTTTTAATATTAAGTAAGCATGAATGTTGTAAGGCTATGTTTTTTTTTCTATTACAGCAAAGTTAGCATTCTGTGACAAGCAATACTCAAACACTTCAACACTTCTTATGAATTCCCAATGCTCCTATATTCCCAATGATATATTACTGCATGAATAAGTCATACTATAGCATAGATTATACCATATAGTGCCTGGCCAGTGTCTAAATAATTCCTTATATTTAGTATAACTGCTTGCATATGTTTAGCTAGCTACAATGGTCATGCTCATGCTTTTTAAAATGTTACACATTAATTATAACTAATTAAGAGCAATTAGACACAGGTATGCCTGGTGTTATAAGGTGATAGGTATGCTGTATAATGCATTATGAATACAGGGTTCATAGGAGGTGAAATGTAAATGTATGCCTGGTATTATGGGGTCATATAACAGTTTCTAAATGCATTTGTAATGAATTATGAATCAGGATTTATAGGAACTGTTTCTAAATATTTTATTAAAATCACGGCCTGATGTAAATGGGGCCTAATATTTTTGTACACTAGCTTAGTAAAACTAAATGCTATGATGCACACAGTTACATACAGTTACATACATACTACATACCTACAGTTTCTGGCTAAATTGCCTAATTTGTTGATTTTCTATGTGAAAGTAAGTGAACACATTCTCGACAGAGAGTCAATTGCATTTTAATGCAATCATACAGTGTATAGTGCCGTCCTACTCAGACTCTTACTTCCTACTGCTCTCTAGTCTCTCTCTCTCTGTGTGACTGACTGATTCTCTGTCTCTCTGGCACTCTCGTTGCTTTGTGTCTGCTGCGTGGCCCTGACGCACTGTGACAGTCCAGGGTCTTTAATCTTTCGTCTCTTTGTCTGCTCGGCTCTCTTTGTTTCTCTCTCACCTTTTCCATGTGTTTTTCTTCATTCCACTACATCTGTGGCACTCTGGTGCCCTCATTTCACCCACCATTACTTACCATCACACGCACACACACACACACACATACACACACCTCCCAATTCAGTGACAGAAGCCAGTGGTGTCGTCCTTCAGCCTGCCCCGAGCTGCCAGTGCAGGCTGGGAATAGACAGCGTTGCCAGGTCCTGGCAGAATTTCCGGCCCATATATTCCCCCCACCCCACCCACCACAAAAAAAAAACAACACGCAGAATGCCTTGAGAGCAGATCAAGATGAGCTATAGGTACAAAGTATGTCATAGTTCAGATACCTGAACAATATTATCAGAATGTGGGAGATCAATAACTGCAACGAATGCAGTTCATTTTTAGTCTTGCTGTTTTATAGATTATATAGAATATCGGGATATTATGTTTGGTGATACTGTATCGACTCTCAAAAACACAGTATCGATACACAGATTTCTGGCAGACAGTGAATCACTGTGTGCTGTGTTTAAACCTCTGACCGCTAGATGACAGTGTTGTAATCCATTTTCAGCTCCACTCCAACATTAACAAGCAGCACAAGGGCGCAATGCTATTGTAAGGAATGGCAAACGTGTTTATATAGTGGTGTGTTTTAATAGTAGGATTTGAAAAATTACAATATATCACGTTGCTTGCAGTATCACAGTAGATCGTGATATATTGAATCGTGACTGCTGTATCACAATACGTATTGTATCGCCAGGTTCTTGCCAATACACAGCAGATGCATCTGTTGTCATAGGTTATATTTCTCTACACAAGGGAAGCTTGTTTGGACCTATCATAACAGATATGACAGTGGGAACATCTCTGTCCAAGGAAAAACAAATATTTTCAAAAAGGCAGGTTTTACAGGTTCTTTATTTTTATTATAGGTTAATTTAACATGACTTTGTTCCAAGCAATGTCGAAGTTTTTCTTTTGGTTGATTCATCAGGAAATGATGTAAAAAACTTCAAATAGCCATGTAATGCAACTGCCCTGCTTAAATACCAACAATCGTTAGTGGTTAGTAGTACAACATTATAATTTACACAATTTTCCTTCTCTGAAATTTAATTCAGAATGTCTTAAAAATACGAAATCTTGCATCCAGTATCACAAACCAAATCCAAATGTGGACTGATTGTATCATTACACCCATATGGTTTAGTCTACATATTTACATTTACCACATATTATTAGCTACCAAGCTTACATGCTTGTATCTCACCTTTTAAGCTTTTGTGTCATTGGACTAACTACATAGACTAATCCTTAGCTAGCAAAAACTAGCCCTCAAGTTGAATGAGAGACCTACTTGTTTAAGTATCCATTTTTTTTTATTGGAAATTAAATAAGCTTTTTATCTGAAAACATTGGTTAAGTATTTAAGCATTTGCTTGTTGACAGGTCATGTGTTAGCCAGGGACATCTCTACACTACACATTACATTGCACTTTTCTTAAGTGTGTTGTGTTGCTTGTTGTGCATGTTGAATGTTTGCAAAGTTAGGAAGGCCAAGATACATGCTAGAGAGAGACACTCTGTTCTACAGAAACCACTTTTACCAGATGCATGAAGAATCTTGTTGGAATTGCAGCCCTTTTTTTTATGACATGGTGATGTCATTGTGTAACAATCCTTATTACCTGCCTATTGGCAAACTTGGCCTGCCCTTAAACAACAAATGGAGAGCTAAAACAGTTAACCACTGTGAAATGTAGTTCCCCAGTCTAGGTGGATTTGCAAACTTGTTTTACCTGACTTTCAGGATCAGACTCTGACTCAAACTGATAAATCAGAACTGACCCTTTTGTATAAACAGCCTCAGAGGTGAGAATGCCGCCCTGGAGGCTGACTAATCAGAACACAGTGGGCAAGCTGATCAATCACAGAACACTGGGTACATCAGGACGGGGGGCTTAAAATCATAGGAGCTCTAACAGAGGGTTAATACAGATGTATAGTATGAGAAAAATCTTGTTTTAGGAAAATTGAAGCATGTAAATCTAAATAATAGTAGTGTATACATGAATCCTCTTCAATGTATTATGTATTTTGTGATTATAATGTTAATAATCAAGGTTGGGGGCCAAGTTTTTGCTCCTTTGATCTTCTCATCTCCGCCTTGGTAGTCCCATCTCCCAATCCTACCTGTGTTTTTTTCTGGGACGTATGGTCTTCTACCTAAAAGCAGAAGCCCAGGGGTCCAGCAAACGTTCCCAGAGATCTCTACCTTCCTACAGTTAAACAGCCATATGTTGAGTGTGTAGTGTGAACTAGCAAAGTAAGATCTGAATAAACATGAGGAAACTAATACAGTAAAAAGTAACAGGACTTTTTTTTATTAATCCTTATTAGATCAACACAGTTTGGATTCCTGACTTCTCAGTGCACTCCAGCAACTGTATGAATTTGTCAACCACAGATCTGGCAACCCTGGGAAAAGAAAAAGCTTGCAGCATGTCTCCACAGATGAAACTCCTGCTCCAATGCCCGGTGGAACAGACACTAGAATCACTCGGTGGAATATCAGCGAAGCAGAAATGATTGCTGTGAACTTATGGATGTGATACATTTAATGAGAAGTTTCCTCAGATTTCACACCGCCTCCTCACGCTGTTTACTCGGCTCCAGCCTCACTGCCTCTCTGTCTTTTTGTGCTTTAGTAGCACGTTCCCTCTCTGTCTCTCTCCTCCGTCCCCCCAAGCAAAGCCACTTTATTTATAGTGCCTTTATCTCCCTCTCTGGGAAATGGCTCGCTGTTTTTACTGGGTTCTATTCTTTTTCTCTCAGCCACTCCACCCCGTTCTCTCTTCCTCTTTTTCCTGTTCCCTCTCACCCTCTTCTTGACCTCCTTCACTTCACTTCTCGCTCCTCGGCGTCTCTCGCCCCCCCCCCCCCCCCCTCTCTCTCTCTCTCTCTCACTCTTTCTTGGACAGTGTCTTTAAAAGGTCCCAGTCTGGGCACGCAGCTGTGTTGTTTGCTCCTCTGGGTGCATTGGCATGGCAACCAGTCCGGCAGGGTTCACATCCCGAGCGCCGATTTCTTTATGTGAGCGTTCATGTATTGCATGTGCATCGAGGGTGCGTGCCTCCACGCGATTTAGAGTCGACTGAGCAAATAAAGGAGTTTTTAGCTCAAAGACTCTTAATGTGTCCACAGATCTAGGAATAGAGGGAGCACGCTTACAGATAATGCAGGGCTAATTGTAGCCTGGGCTTGTCCGGCTTTCCTGCGGAGAGCCAAAGGCTGCATGTGTGTAGGCGGATTCATGCTCTATATACTGTACTGGACTGAAAGCTGCAAGATTAGCACGAGAGTGAGAGCGGATGGGCTTTGGCAAACCCTCTCATCACCCACACCCCCCCAAAAAAAGAAGAAAAAAAATTCGTGCTCCTCTTCTGGAGGTGTGAGGAGTGCACCAGGGTACAGATTTAGGCCCCTTCAGGTTCTCCTTAATGGCCTGCTTTGCTCTCCCCCTGGTACTCTGCCATTGTACTGTCACTCTTGAATCGCCGAACACGGGAAAGGTCAGCAGGGGCTCGGGTTTTTCAGGCCTGATGAAACGATTACGGAGCTCTGCTGTCCGGGACCCTTTTCCCACACTCTGGCAGGCTGGGCCTGGGCCAGACGGACTGTTCTGAGCTCGCCCGTTCTCAGGGAGCTCCTTACACTGAGCAAAACAGGGCGAGCTGGGGGCGATTGTTGGGGCTGGGAAGGTCGGGTAGAAGATACCTATTTTTCTGCCTCTGAGGACCCTGAACACTCATCGTACCACAGTTTAAGACTGATCTGCTGAGGTACTTTCCCATCAGTGGTCCATTATATCTTAATGTCATCATATATGGAACAGTTTGGCAATACAAATGTATGTACACAATTTTTAGCTTTCCCCAAATGCATCCACCAAGATGAGCACTAGAGCTACTGTAAAGGCCTCCACGTGCATGACATTGATCCCAGACCTGACCTGTACCTGCGACTTTGATACCCAAGCCAACCAGATCTAACCTGTGCTGTTAAATCTAAAGACCCAAACTCAGCCAGAGATGGACGGTGCTACACAGTGCTTGAGGTAACTATATTTTGTAAATCTGTTAATCATCAAATGCTTGAAACTACAATAACAATTCACATTTGTTAGATCTCTGCAACAAGCAGAGTGTTTAGTGGGTGTGCTGGATGTGCAGAGCATATAACCTGCATATAGCAGTTTTCATGGAATCGTGTCTGGCAGAGGACAGCATCCACCCCCTGTGCTGCTGCCCCAATGCTGCTACTACTGTAGACATGCTTTACACTTAAGGCAAGCTTGACAAGCGAGGGGATGGATCTGCCGTGACCTTTCCACCAACCCAACACCTCACTCTCATCATCCATGATTGTAAGTGATGTACTGCTGCACTCGTCTCCAGTTTCATTCACAGGCATGTTCCTCCACTTCCAGAGCTATTCTTAACGCAGTTATAGACTGCAGAGTTACTAGACAGAGAGATGGAGAGAGTGAAAATGGGAGAAAGTGCCAAAGGAGAGAAAATATCAATTTAAATATCAATATGAGAATCACTCATTGAAAACAAACTCCAGCTCAACCTGCACCAGACTCGGCTCAGACCTCTATGTATGTAATGCAGTGTAATGTGGATGTGATATGTAATGGAAGCTAATACCTTTCAATTAAAGAGCATATAACCAACATTTTTCTTGCATTTAATATTTTTTTCATTTAGAATTCACTTACAACTAAACTGGCTGTTACAACTAAACTGAGTCTTTTTTACGTTAAAGTTTTTTTTCAATGGAATGCTTGCTTTGTGAGTTTGGTACATTTGGTTAAGTGTGAAACCGAACATTGGTCCTCCTGAAATCAGTGGTCTAGGCTTCAGATCCACGCTCCACGCATTTGTTCCCCTTTGAATGTAGAAGCGATTGGCTTCCTGTACCATGTATAGGGTTGCATGATGGATTCCTTTTGCATTGTGACTGCATCACTGCATCACTGGCAACGGGTTTGGAACAAGTGTGCCCGGTGCTGATATGTTATATTATTATTATAAATTATGTGTATTATATCTGAACTGACTGGCTGGCCTGTATTGTTCATTATTCAGAAAACAGTCTAGTACAAGGGTTTCCACGCCCCCCCAGAATATTTTATATTGCCGTTTAAAACCAAATACAGTGCAACCATTCATACAACTTGTGAAACTGACTGCATAATCACACAACAAAACTATACCAACCTATACTAACCTATACTAACCATTTACAGCACTTTTTGTCACTCACCTAATGAGATGGCTGATGTTGTCTGCCAGCTAACAAGTGGTGGATGTCAGGTTGAAGTGCAGAAAGCTGAAAACGGAGGTCTGGCTCAACATTAAGCCTATTCCTGTATTTGGTCCAGCCTTTCCAGCCTTTGCTATAAGCTGCGCAACATGATAGGAAGCCTCAAAAGCTTTAGCATTATCGAGCAAGCCAATTCAAGGGTCTACTCGCTGTGCTTAGTCTCCAAATGTCGGCGTTACTTGGTTGGCTTCAACGCTTCATTTGCCGAGACCTCCGAACACATAACGCAGAGTGGTAGCAGCTCGTTTTCTGTTCCTGTGCACGTGAAGCCTAGTGCTAGGTAGTCACTGCTGTATTTTCTTCTTTTCTATTTATGTTTGTTTTTCTCGGTTCTCTCAGTAAGAGATACAGTGGCTGCTTCACTTGTAGATGGTCCAACTTCAGGGTCTTTTGTTGTCAAAGACCCTGTTTTTAACCATTTATCCATGGTGTGTACACAAGGTATCAGCTTCTACGCCAAACCAATCGAACTCAAACATTTCCACATGGTTTACGTAGGCAAGTCTATTTCACAGTGCCAACCGGTGAGGTATAGTCTAATGCTTACAGGAAACTAGACTGCCTGCCTATGCTAAACCGCTCCGTGATCCTCCAGTGACCCTCGCATGCTGTGCCGAGGTCCCTGCAGAGGGTTGCACATGCTCAGTGGATTTCCCAACAGGTCAGTGGGGTCACAGGCCTTCTGGGAAACCCTGAATGTTTGGAATTCTGTTCTGAGCTTGGTAATGAACTTGATGATACAGCGATTCTTTGTTTATCAGTCACAGTTCAGTATATGATACTTCCGGATGTAATTGTTTTAATGACTCGCTCCATGTTCTACTCCCATCTGTTTGGAGAAATAAACAGATCCAGAGCTGTGTGACAAAACAGGAAGCAATAAAAGGGAAATATCGCTCACTGAGGAAGGATAATGTTTCTTGGGTGACGGAAGATCGTCTTTGAATAGAAAGGTGTTGGACCATTACAGTCGCAGTCGTATTTCTTTTATGATGAATGGCTTCTGGTGTGGTTTTTATTTGTGTGTATGTGTGGGAAGATGCTTGGCAGGCTGCCGGTTGTAGGAACTGACTGGCGGTCTTCACTTCCCCTGATTCTCCGAAGCAGCGGGGTGTGTGTGTGTATGTGTGCCTGGGGTCAGACAGCATCCTACATGACCGCACCCATGAGTGTGTGTGAGAGAGAAAGACACAATCAAATACTAAGCAAAAAGCAGACAGTGTGGCCTTAACTGGAGCTTCCAGAGAGTTAAAGAGATCTTCCAGAATTTTGCTTTCATCTGTATTTGCTGCATTTATGCTTTAACAGTTACAGCAGTGCTCAGAACTAACTATATTTTTAGAATTTGACCTCAGTAGTTAACCCATCCATGCACTGAAGCACCCATATACACACACTAGTGAACACACACATACTAGAGGGCAGTGAGCACGCTTGCCCTGAGCGGTAGGCAGCCCTATCCTTAGTGCCTGGGAAGCAGTTGGGGGTTAGGTGCCATACTCATGTCTATTTGGCTCAGGGGATTGAACCAGCGACCTTCCAGGCTTCCAGGCTGGTTCCTTAACCTCCAGCCCAAGGCAGTCTACCAAGGCTGACCCTGCTTAGCTTCTGAGATCAGACAAGATTGGGCATTCTCAGAGTGTTATGGCTGTAAGTCACTGTAAATGTGTAGACTTGAAAATCACCTAGAATAAACCCTAGTAAGCAGTTGCTGAATTTGCTAAATAAATAGTCAAATAATCCAAATTCAAAACTATAATATTCTAGTAATGCAGGTTTCTGGAAAACTAAAAAGTCCATCCACACCACTACATGTCACAAATACTTCCCTTATGCAAATACTGCCATCATGCATCCATTACAAATGGCTAATTCCTTATCTTACTTATCTTATTCTATACGATTCCGTTTTATTTGTGTGCCCTTATGTGCCTTTTGACTGTAACTGATTTTATAAAATTCTTATAAGACATTAAATAATATCAGATAATCATCAGATAATGCTGAGTAACTATCTTCTGCTAATGAAACATACTACAAACATATGCCTTTGTTAGATCCTGTGGAAGTTTACAGCTGTTTCTTCTTTAAGTCATAAATACTAATGTGACCTGTTTGCGACCCCTGCTGGACTCTCTTCAAGCTGCTAAGTGAGAGTTCCAAAGCCACAGGTATATGTACCTGCTAAGAAATTATTATATGTTGTTATTGTGGAACGCTCTACGATTCAGCTCTAGATACTTTTAGGGAACAACACTATACCTATACATTTATTATTTAGCAATGTTCTTTTCCCCAGCATTATGAATAGCCAGTATGGAGCAGCACTATTACATACTATTACATCACACTTCAGTTTTAGTTTTGGTCAAGAATTTTCTTTACTAGTGCTGTTACGGGTAAGAGTGTGAGCAAACACTGATACTCTTGAGTATTGCAATGTACTGCATTAATTCCTAACTCAGAGTGTTGTTTCTTAATTACCAATTTACATGTAAAGATTGGTGATTCATTTTGTATTGTGTTTAAACTCCCCGCCACTAGATAGCAGTGTTGTTATCTGTCTTTAGCAATTAGACTCAATTTAAACAAGTAGCATAAGGACGCTAATGTTAATATTTTAGTATAGTATAGTATTTACAATACAGTATAATTAGATTACAGTATATTGCCTTGCTTACAGAATTGTAGTGTATAGTAATAAATTAAATTGTAATCCCTGCATTATCATATGTGTAGTTTTATCCAATACACAGGCCTGCTTACAAGACTAATGTAATGCAGTCTGAATGTGTGTTGACTGTTTAAAGCCTACACACACACACACACACACACACACATACATATATATATATATATATATATATATATATATATATATATATATATATATATATATATACATTCTGTCTCCTGGTGAGTTTACTGTAAGATATTTGTCAGCATTATTGCAGGGTTAATGTTGGGATATCATACACACCGTGGTGTGTGTTAGTGTGTATGTGTGTGTGCGAGTGTAATCCTCTTTGCTGTGTCGTGACACACAGACCGAGTTTTCCTGCCGACCTGGCGTGCCTCTACAGATGAGTGTGTGTGTGTGCTGGGCGGGGCGGTGCCGCCGTAAGCCACTGGCAGGCCCCGGCTCTGCAGATGGCGCGTAACCACGGTAACCATCTGGCCGCAGCCGAAAGGGAGGCTGCACGCGCGCGGCGGTGTGAAGGTGGACACGCGTGTGCTGCAGCCGTACACACACACATCCAAACACACAAATACACTTAGCATTCAGAGCAGGAAGGCACTGCACCATGGTGAACGATCAGTATGCAAGCACATAGTATTTAGAGAGAGAGAGAGAGAGAGAGAGAGAGAGAGAGAGAGAGAGAGAGAGAGAGACCGATATAGAGATATAGTGAAAGGGTCTAGGATGCTTTACAGTGACAGTTCAGTGTAGCTAACAAGTCATGGAAGCTTATACGTACCAAATTAGCATCCTGCACACCAGATACCGAAGTCGTCACATGCCTCTATGCATGGATCTATGCATGCAATTCAAGGGTGCAGTTTGCATGTAAACCAGTTGAACGTATGTACTGTGCAAAAGCCAGAGACCACCCTACATTTATTTATTTTCCAGTCTGGATTCCGGATTTTGGCTGCGGTGCGATGGTCCGTGCACTGAAAGATTCTTCATAGAGCCCAGTGTAGTTCTTCAGTGTTACTTCTTAGGCACCTTTATTTATAAGTGCAGCTGGATTGCTCTTGTTGTCTGTACGAGTGTCCACAGGGGCCTCAACAACCACACTGTACTTTCATGTTCATTTAAATGCGCTCTCAAGTTTAGCAAGCCGTCACGCACAAAGCATGTTTAAAAGAGCAAGTTGGAGAGAAAGCAGCTGGCCGCAGTCACTGTTGTTTCTGTCTCCCCTCTGAGGCCCATAACCAGGGTCGGAAATCATCTTCGGACAGGTTAAGAATCCAGAAGCTTCTGTCTGCTGGTTACGGTAACAACAGCAAATACACATATAAGCATTAGCATGGCTTCTTTAAAACATCTAAACTACTGCTGGGCTGTTCAGTTTTGAACTTGGCAGGGAGATGAAATTGAAGCTGAGCTGTTTAGGTGTTGCTTGTGGTGGCTCCTGAGTCCAGTTCCTGTAGACTTCTAGCAAGGGTCAGAAATGATTAATGCAGCTTCGTACCCTGCTATGAAAACCAGCATGGACCAGCATGGCCTGTCACCAGAAACATAAAACAGCACATGTGTGATAAGCTGGTCACCAGCAAAACCAACATGTATTGTGTTTGTATAGTGGTATGCTGGTCAACCAGCTAGGGTGATCAGCTAAACCAGCACTAGACCAGTGTAAACCAGCTTAAAATAGCTTTGACCATCTTAGACAAGCCTATAATGATACTCATCATATTTATTTATGATATTCTGTCAATATTAGCTCATTTGAAACCAGTAACTGTGAATGGGCAACATGCTGGCATACTAGCATATATAACTAACTGGCATTCATGGCTTAGAATTGATGGTCAGTGATGTCCAAGCAATCTCTTTCTACTGTCTGTCCATATCCTCAGCTGAGTGCTTACCTGAGGGTCTACCTGGTGACACATAATTAGACATCAAATCCGCCTCCAGCCTGAGGTGCTTGTGATAGAACTTAGAGTTCCCTCACACGGAGAGTATGTCTCTACATGCAGTCCAGATGTTTCACTGAAAGTTCTGACCTTCCTGACCTGAAGATTTTTAACACTTTCACATTCTGCTTCACAGTTCACACATCCTGCCAGCTACATACACGTCCCCCCCAAACCCCCTCCCCACCTCGCCCGCAACTTCCAGCAGGAAGTACGGTCATGGCTTCCCATCTTTCTGAACAGAACAGGCCACCCACCTGCTGTGAGCTGTTTGGTGGGTGTCTCATTCATAACAGTCTTCCTGATACCAGCCTGTACACAAAAGCAATAGGGTTTTTAAATGAAAAGTGCTTTCAGCATGTGAAGCTCATACTGGCTCACTCATTGGGAGCTGGAAACCGGAGCTGCTACTTTGCCATAACAGCGTTACAGTGTTGTATTTGTAGGAAGGTTATAGATACACTGGATGCCTGTGCCTCTTCACTGGATGCCCTGTGCCTCTTCACTGGATGCCTGTGCCTCTTCACTGGATGCCCTGTGCCTCTTCACTGGATGCCCTGTGCCTTCTCTTCATGGTGATGTAGCCCTGGTGTGAGAGGACAAATGTTTGGAGGCCAGCAAAGTGTGAGCAAATATTGTACAATTAAGGGTGTGCTCATATTTGCAGGTGCCAAATCATCATTGTTGCAGTTGCCGATGCATCTGTTTGCAATCGTATATCTAATTGAATGCACCAGCATAGCAGTTTCATTAAGAAGTAGTATCTTTCAAATTTGATCTTCTTATTTCTCAGATTTTACCTCTGTTGGAATTAGTTGAATCATTGTATGTTGTGTTTAAACCTCTGGCCATTAGATGGCAGTGTTGTAATCCAGTTTCAGCTCCACTCCAACATTAATAAGCAGCACAAGGACGCAATGCTGTTGTAAGCATTGCAAACCTGTTCATACAGTGGTGGGGTTTAGTAGTAAGATTTGAAAAATCACAATATATCACTTTGCTTGCAGTATCGCAGTATATCGCGATGTATTGAATCGTGACCGCTGTATCACTATACGTATTGTATCGCCAGGTTCTTGCCAATACACAGCTCTAGTTAGAACTAAACGTTGTTACTCAGTTTTTGTCTGGTTCCCATTACCATCACAGAAACTTGGAAAAATAGGTGGACTTCTCCTTTAAATAGCACATTTATTTAACCTAATTGATGGAAATGTCTTAGAAATGCAGCTGCGCTGGTTAAAGTTGCTCAGTGTGACAGGCGGATATCATGCCTGTACAAAAGCCCCACTATGAGATGGGATACAATAAAGGACGTCCACGGACCACAGCGTCAGATTACAGGCATCAGACAAAACAACTTTGGGGAAAACCACAAAAGTGAAAACGTCTTCCACACTCTTTGCCCGCAGCAGCAATGACAGACCTGTTCCATCACATAGAAGTTATTGCTGGAGAATCTGATCTCCTCGCTGCTCATACCATCATCAAAGGGCTCAGGTGAGGGCACCTGAAGCAGGGGGGCACATTATTTGCATGTGTCTATGAGTGTAGTGATTGCTTTTTTACTACAGCTGCTCACTTTCTGGGTTTATTTGACTCTCCACACACTATAATCAGCTTATGTTCTCTGGACTTCACATTTGCGCGCTGACCTTCTCTGTTCTTTGGGGTGGAGAGAGTGTGTGTGGGTGATTGCATGATTAGTTACAGTTCCTTGGTTACCTTCCTCTGCTCATACATACACCCCACCCACGCAGCCAACACTGAAACATCAAATACTGTGCAGACTGGAGCGTTCATACTGCTCTCAGGGCTGAGAGCGACTCAGACTGAGTTATATGGAGATCATGTGCTGTACAGACTGGAGCCAGCACTTAATAAAGCAGACACTGATACTCTCATACGTCTAACGCTTAGGTTAATCCTTAGAAGTCTGGAATTCTAGGATTATTACTGTCACTTAGCTGTACAGTTTTTATGGAATGACATGATTTCAGTGTTTGGATTGTAAGAAGTTACATTTAGATTCTATATTGTCTTGTTTTTAGTTGTACTGTAACCTTATTTATAGGCCACAACTGATGTGTAGGTCAGAGCTCAGCTCAAGTAGTTGGTTTCTATTTGCTGTTATTTTGTATGTATTCTTTGTATTTATTTATGTATTTATCTCTGATTATTATAACTGTTTATAGGTGGCACAGTGGTGTAGTGGTTAGCACTGTTGCCTCACAGCATCCAGGTTCTGTGTGGAGTGTGAATGTTCTCCCCGTGCTTGAGTGGGTTTCCTCCAGGTACTCCGATTTCCTCCCACAGTCCAAACACGTGCATGTATTTGCCCGTATATGTGAATGTGTGTTGGCCATGCGATGGACTGGGACCTGTCCATGGCATACCACGCCTTTGCCCGATGATGCTGGGATTGGTCTTGGTCCCCCGTGACCACGGCTAGCGGGATAAAGGGGAAGATAATGAATGGATGGCTGGATAACTGTTTATACTGATCTCTGGAAGCAGTTTGACAAGTGTAACAACATTTATTTCACTAGTAATGTAGTTTTGCAAGAAAAATCAATCCCTAACATTAAAATAAATAGAATAGAATTTTTTTTCTACAATCTTGCTTATAAGAATTCCTTTTGAAGAGCTGTAGGTTCAGTTACTGACTTCTCGTTGGACACCAGCCATCACCTGGATTTGTCCAACTCGATAAGCAGCATATGATTTAATGTTTTACAGATTGATTAGATAAACTAGGTATTGAATGGTATTGTTGATTTGTTTATTTAGATTCACTTTAATGATGGTGCCAGTTTTTGTTACAAATAAATACCTACTGTCCAGATAAATGGCTTCAAGCTGTTCAAAGGTTTGGGCACCCTGGCAAGCTGAGCAAGTAAAAGATAACCTGATTTCCAAAAGGCAACAAGATAAACATGACGTTTCTGTAATATTTAAAACAAGATTCAATGTTTCTAGAGATGGACCGATCAGGGTTTTTGAGGCCGATTCCGATCACCGATCACTTTTGCCGAGATCGGCCGATACTAATTGGGGGCGGGGCTGTATGTAATTATTTGCGAAAGCAAGTCATGAAACATGGTTATCTAGCGCTATAAACTCCATCACTTTGGCTGTGATTCCTTTAGCTCTCTGGCTGTTGCTGATGCTGCTGTTCTGTTCGTACCGGTCAGATCTGGTCTGCACGATGTTCTGGGTTATTTGTGTTAGCTGTGTGTACTAGCTCTTCTGTTTGCTGATACTCACTGTATTCAGCTGTGTGGTGTGCTCTTAAGTGCCGTGTCAGATTAGTAGTGTTAAATGTCTTTATCCTGGTTCCCCCACAAGACACATTAATTTTACAGATCTTACAGAACGCCTGAATGAGCCTGTGTCACATACAGTTAAACACTGCCAGGCGGACGGCATGGTTTCTATTCGTGCATGCGGTGAATGCTGTAACCTGTTCTCGTGAGGCGAAAGTCCTTCGAAAATGAAACAGTATGTATTTCCACCTAGTGGTTCAGATAGGAATAGCAGGGACCTGGCTGGAGGGGGTTTCACGGACGGCTCCTCTTCCTGGATGAAGCGCTAGCTGGAAATACAGAAGTTAGGCTCATTTGTTTAACGCCATCGATTGGCTCTTGAGATCGACTAAACTGGAGAAATATCAGCTGATCACATATTTTGAATAAAAATCAGCAGATACCGATACATAGCCGATCGATCCTTCCATCTCTAAATGTTTCTTTCCCATCTTTTATAGTTTTCAAGCAAATAGAGATAACAAAGAAGGAAAAGGGCCTGAAGCTGAAGTTTGGGCACCCTGCATGATCAGGACTCGGTAACACCCCCATTTGGAAGGTATCATAGCTTGTAAACACTGTTTGTAGAAGCTAGAAGTCTTTCAGCCATCCTTTCTTGCAAACGGCTTTCAGTTCTGTGAGATTCCTTGTTGGTTGTTGGGATGAGGTTTAAGGAGTCCGAGAATCTAGAAAGCTTTGAAATTTGCATCATCTGGCCTTTGCTAATGATGACTTTGGGCAAGCTTTGGCCCTAACAAGCTAATTAAAGTATGAGACCTTGGTAAAAGATATCTGAGAGCTCAAATCACTTGGGGTGCCCCCGGTATCTTGATTCACTTTAAAATGTGCAAAACAAAAATTATACAATGTACTAAACTAAAATTACACATGAATCTTGGGTAAAATGATCAAATGTTTATGCTTGAGCTTTATGTCTTTAGGAGATGAGTTCATCTTCTACTCACTGAACTGCTCACGGTAACAGAACGTTTGACTGCGGTGCTCAAACCTTTGCATTTCACTATAAATAATGTTCTCAAATATCTGTGAACTTGGCACAGCACTGTGTACACATAATATTACAAAGTTGTTTTCTTTTTAATTAGGAATCATGTATAGCATTGACTAATAATCAGTTTGTCTCAAGCTTTTATTCATTGGCAGCAGTAAATGTGACTTGTGTTAGTAGGGTTGTAAGAAAATATCAAAATATCGAATATCAGGACATTATGCTTTCTATTATGTATCAATTCTCAAAAACACAGTATTAATACACTGATTTCTGTCAGACAGTGAATCATTGTGAGCTTTGTTTAAACTTCTGACCACTAGATGGCAGTGTTGTAATCCTTTTTCAGCTCCACTCCAACATTAACAAGCAGCATAAGGGTGCAATGCTATTGTGAACATTGGCAAACCTGTTCATATAGTGTTGTGTTTTAATAGTAGGATTTTAAAAATTGCAATATATTACTTTGCTTGCAGTATATCGCAATATATTGAATCGTGACCGCTGTATCACGATACGTATTGTATCGCCAGGAACTTGCCAATACACAGCCCTACGTGTTACCTGAACATTGAAGAAGCAGAAAGGCAGAAAGGGGGAAATGAAAGGCTCTTAAGTATAAAGTATAAACTTTAGTATAAACTTATTTTAGTATAAACTCATTTTAATACTGTTTGATCTGATCAGGTGAGCTGAGGTAAGGAGTACAGTCAGCCAGTGGCATGGGAACCTTTAAATAAGAAATTAAACAACAACTGCAGTGCTGTTGTGTTAGGTCGGTGAGCTCACTTCCTGCGCTGTTTCTACCGCCTACTGTACATGGTCTCTGCGGCACACCAGCCATGAAGTCAGCATGTTTCCAGAAATACCCCAGGAACAATCAGAGAGAGAGAGAGAGAGAGAGAGAGAGAGAGAGAGAGAGAGTGAAAGAGAAGGTGAGGCCCGTGTTGAGGCCTCTCTTTTGGTGTAATACACTGCACATCTGGCCCAGGCAGAGATATTTTTAGCCACGTTAGTGTCCTTTGCCAGGAACTTCCTTTTGGGAGTAAAATATCTTTCAGCCTCCGTCTTTTTCGCTTCCCCCCCACTAGCCCCAAGAGAGTCCCGTAACTGCGCGCTAATCAAACCCATTCCCCATCGTGGCCCGGCGCCCAGCTGATTCTAATCTTTCTCCTTTACTCCGCTGCGGTTCGTAACAGCTGTTCTGATTGGCCGGCTGTTTGTCCTCGTCCACCTGGGGACCAATCATCTGTTTGGGCTCATGCTAACGGAGGCGAGCTAACGCTTTTTTTGAAGTGCCCGTCTGGAGCTGAGCTACAGCTGCGCGGATCACTCTTTCGACTGCGGAGTTTATGTAGAAGTAAATCAGAATGTGCTAAAACGTCAACACATTTGGCAGAAAACGTCCCAGTCAGAGACTTAATCACTTTGAAAATAAACTCTGGAAAAATATCCACTCACACCGAGGCCAGGGATGGATGCTGGCTGACTATTCAGCATGGCCAGTCTCGCCGAGGAGAAGAGGCGTAGCCTGAGGAACCCGCGCACTGAGACTGAGAAGTGTTTACGCCAAATGATCTGATGGTGTGGGAGCAGGACAGTGGCCTGCTGAACTGAACTAATGTCCGGCGAGTCAGACCTAGCACACGAGTCTACATGTGCATTGGCGAGGAAGCAACATGATTGGCACATTAAAGGCTCTCTGGAGCTCAGTGTCCTCGATCAAAGTGAGCGCTGTGGAGCGCAGACCTATTTTCTCTCTCTCTCTCTCTCTGGCTCTCTTGCTGTCTCTCAGTTTGAGTGTGGGGGTGCTGGATAATGTAGGTACGATGTAATGAGCAGATCTGAACCAGGACACCTGACCCATCTTAAAGCAACACATTTATTGAACCCTGAATTTTCACGGACTTAGATCATGGGTGAGGTGTCAACAACCCCTTTGGGTCATTAATCAGAAAATCAGAGTTAATCAGAGTTGAAAAATATATCATTTATGTATCGATCAATAACATATCATTGCTGTCCAATGAAGAACATGTATCCCCATTTTTGTCGATTTCTGTTTTTCTGCATCTATTCAATACAACAGCTGCCATTTACACTGTGTGAATTTTTCCTGATGAATGGACCAATAGAAGTGCTCCAAAATAGCTTGGAAAAAATTCTGGTTCCATTGACTTCCATTGAAAATGAAGAAGTTTTTGGCCTCTCCTGTAAAGTTTCCATTTTGAAGTTTCCCGTTTTTCATTGGACAGCGATGATATGCAAATATCCTCTTATAATGCAAATGAGACATCTCCTCTCTCACTCTTAATGTTTTGTTAGTTTTAATTTGATTACAAATGCCTTTAAAACTGATATATGCAAATAACCTAATCTGTGATTGGCGGTCCTGTATTTTGCCTGCTACAGTAAATTGTCCAGGCTAAAACTCTTCATCCAGTTTCAACATGAATGCTAGATAGGTGGATATATGTAAATTAGGTGTTTGTGATATCACAACTTCAAAATAGGTAATTTGCATAGATCTGTTTCCAAACTGTGGACTCTATGGCAGATATGAATGGGGTATTTTGAAAAAGGGTGTGTTTAGATACTACATTTTTTATCTAATTTGTTTTTCTTGGTATAGGCTTTTTAACTATTACATAACATGCTTAGTTTCCATTTTAATGACATATTGCAATTTGTTCCCATCATGCAGCACTAATGTATGTGTTCTGAACACATGCTCAAAGTAACAGACCATACTCATAACATAACTAAATAACAATAAGACTATAAAGATACATTTGTTTGTGAGTGTGCGTGGCTGCTTGCTGTGCGTGTTGATATGGTTTAGCTTAAAAATGAATTCAGTCTAAACATATGCACACATTTATTAGCAGACTGTGAACAAAGGGGTCCTCCATAGCCCCCCCACCCAAGGCCTGCAGACAGAAAGGGCTATTTTCAGTTTGCATTAGGGTGACCGGTTTGCATCAGGCTGGCAGGTCTGACCCTTGAACAAGCAGCCAAATATTGTACAGTAGAAACAAGGTTCTATAAGCTTTGCCTGCAGAGTGCAACAGAGCCTAATGAGGCGCTGATTCTGTTCCAAAAAACTGGAATCAAACACTTCATAGGCTTCAATAAAACTAGGTCATTCACAAAGCAGAGCTGTTCGGAGAGATCTGACATACTGCTTATTCCTGATTTTTCATTTAGACAAGGATGCAAGGGGATTACTTTTTGTGGAGTTAGTAAAATCCTACATTGAGCACATTTAACAATTATCTTTTGTGTTATTCATAACGTATTACCTATTATATCACCAGACAGACAAGCTGATTAATAAATAAATGAGTCTGATCAATTTTCTTTATTATATTATAATAGATTTATAATATTTTCTGAATGATTATGATGCAGCTTTAACTGTTTATGACTGGTTTTATACTAAATACTTTACATATTGATTTTAGATCATCTATACTTAAAAAAAACACGTAAAAATACGTGTCTGCAAAATGGTAACTTTAAAGGAGAGGGCAAGTGCTGTTGGTCCAGTTGGGCCAATTATTGAAAAAAAACAAAAACATTTTTGGACCTTGACAGTATACTGGTTCTACTGGTGGTCTGGTGTAGATATACTATGTACTGGTTTTATAGTGAACATCCTATTTAATGGATAAATATATAGATTTGTGTTATCATGTGTACTAAATACTAGATTTACATATTGGTTTAAAGTGTTTATCGTCGCTGTCAAAGAACAAACATGGCAATACTAACACAGCAGATGCCATTCACATTATCTATAAATGTCATGCTTAATGGACCAATGAGAATGCCTAAAAATAGCTTGGAAAAAAATTAACATTTCCATTGTTTTACATTGAAGGTAAAATAGCCGCTCCTGTAAAGTTACCATTTTGGAGAAACATGATTTCCTTTGGACAGTGACAGTATACGTTATATACTTAAGTGATACATTGGTTATAATAAGTACTGTATATTGGATTTATATGCTTATTTATATATTATAGAATGTATATTACATACTGAGGTCAGGTGTGGGGCAGCTTATTGATACAGCATATATCTATATATTATATTATTTAATTATATATCTATGTATTATATTAGATAGTATATATGTGTGTGTGTGTGTGTAACAATTATACACAGGCTATAAAACCAATACATAGCAGTGTAAAATATATTTTCATATAGTTTGCCATAGTTTGGCATAGCTTGTGCACAATTATGAAATTGTTATGCTTATTTTATATTTAAGTTATACTATATATACACAAAAAACCTGAAGCTGAGAGGAATAATATATATATATATATAATTCCTCTCAGCTTTTAGGTTTTTTGTGTTTCTCTCTTGCTCACACACAGATTATCACAGAGAGTCATTAGTCATTCTCAGTGATTCCTCATCACATATGTGTCAGTGCTAGTCAGTGGTCGTGCACAGCGTCAGTGCAATCACACGTCTCTGCTGTGTTTTTGGGGCACAGGCTCAAAGGCCTGGTTGCGTGCTGAGCTGGGAATAGAGCGTTGCATGAATTATTCCATTTCATGCGCAGCTACTGTTTTTTGTGTCTCTTTCTTTTACCCTCATTCTCATCGTTCTTTGTTTTTTTGTGTTTTATGGCTGCTGGTTGGTCTTCTGCTGCTTTCTCTATAAATGGAGAGCGATTGTCGTGTCAAGGCTGGATTTCCTCATACTCCCTTTGCATCAATTAAACATCACTTAGGAAAGGTCATCGCTCAGAGAAGAACAGCCGTCTTTTATCTGCAGTAGGGCAGAGTATCTCCCATGGATGGATTTGATTAGGATTCTGTCAAACGCATCTTGAAATGTAAAATTTAACCATAATTTGATTTAATTTGCTTGTTTTGGTCTGATTTAGAGTTACAGCTGTGTGTAATGAATGCCTGTGTGAGGAAATCACACATGGGTGTGTGAAATTATAGAGAAGGACGTGGTCAGAGGAAGAGCTGCTGAGGTACCCTGAGCCAGAGCGAGCCCCGGTCATGGTGCTTATGCACGTTTTAGCATATAGAACTTTCAGTAGGCTGATATTATATATTTCAGTTGCATTATAGGTTTTGGTCATATAAATATGAACATATGTAGGATCTTGATGTTAAACCTATTTTGGATCAGAGAATTTAAGTTTTTTTTTTGTGATGTAATTTGTTGTCAGTGTGCTTTACTCACATAAGAAATATCAGTGCTATATTATGGATAATAACACATTTATTTAAAAGAATATTTGCAATAAATTCAATAAATTGCAATAAATAAAAATAAATAAAAGTATAATGGTTTTGGGTCAGGTTTGTCATTACGGCTGATATAACCTTAACATAAATAAATGTTTATAAACGTTTATTACAGACGTTATTGGCTGTAAATGTTACATTTAGTTAAAGTTACAGTTAGCTAAAATAGCCTTGGTGTTAGATGAAACCTATTGGAATAAGCATTTATAAACATTTATATAGCATCATGTCAGGTATCAAGGCAGGCTTATGTAGATATCATGACATCAAAAATGAGTACATACAGGTTTTTATATCAGTAGAAGTGGTTATAATCAGTTATAACATTCCAAACTCAATGCTGAATAAGTGCCACTCCTAGTTCTCCCACTTTGCACTGCATACCTTTAGCACACTTCCCTCTCGTCCGCCTCAGTGTGTGTACAGTGTTGTGTGTAAGCGCTGCTGGGGCAGAAGAGCTTTAGCTGAGCGTTCTGCTGGTACTGCTGAGTGGAGATAAGGGGGTTGGCCTAGTTAGGAGGAGGCACGCAGGAAGAAAACAAGCTGATGAATGGCTCCAGTGTAAACCGCTGGCTGTTGATCTCTCCATACGAGATCTGTATCCGCAGTAACTGTGTGAAGTCCAGTTCCTCTGACCGCCGTCTCAACCCAACACACCCCCCGTTGTGGGATAACGGTGACCTCCTGACTCTTTAGAGTGTCAGTACGTGTGTATCTGTATGCGCATATGTGTGGGATACAGGAGACAAAAATAAAGGATGTTTGCTATGACCTTATACTTACACAACATTCCAGTATGATGGGGGTTTCCTTGCACTCGACCTCTGCAGCTACAGGGGACGTTACAGTAAACAAACCATAATATTGGTTTTAGTTTTTACTTTGTATTTAGACAGTATGGCAGCATGTATCAAGCTATTACACAATATAATACTGTATGGGGCATGTGTGCTGGGGTGGTTGTGGGGTTGGAGGTAGGGATCCGGGAGTCTATCTCAGCACTCACTGGACAGAAAGCAGGAAACATCCTGGACAGGCTGCCAGTCCATAGATCAGTAACATGTGGCATTAAAACATTATAGTAATCCAACTATGATATTGTGAATGCTTACTATACATTTAGGCTGAGCAGTATGGCATGTATGTATATTGATATCATGATAAATCATTTCACAATACAATACAGTGCATATAATCAATACTTGTAGAACACTGACCAACTGCATGCTAACAAAACATGCCATTCCACCGGGGGGTTTGCATGTGACCGTAAGTGTGTAAAGTCAGTTGCTCTTGGCTCCAGTGCTGAAAGGCTGCTGGACTGTTTGCCCTCAGGCCTGTGTCTGGGCTCATTGTTGGACAATGCTCTGTCTGGAAGGGTAAAAAGAAGAGTAAAAAAAACAGACATACAGTCCTGAATAGATTTGTACTGATTTTTGCTGTGTTGCAATCTCTGTGTATGCTTGCACAGTGATGTCAGAATCATATCGATATCTGCATTAATTAGTTCAAGAAAATGGATCCAAGCCTGACGCTGATCTAACTGATACTTCAAAGTGATATGATGCGTTTAGGGTATTCCAGTTGTTAGAAATTCTGTCTTCAGGAATCAGAAGTCAGGAGACCTTCAGTGTAGACTTGAGTTTATTGACACACAGGAATATGTGGGAACAGCTCAGTCGATCACAACCAGTCTGTTAGCGGTCGGGAAGCAGTCTTTATCACGTGCATGCAGAATCACACACACGGGCACATGTTCTTAGGTCATCGGTCTGTTGCCGGTTCAGTCTCAGTCCGGTCCATCTCTGACTCAGTCTAACTCTCACTTAGTGGTTTAGGTAGAACTTATCAAAGGAGAGAGGTGCCCACTCCCTGCAAGGATGGCGAACATCAACACTTAAAGGGCCATACCAACAATGGAGGGGGTTGATCAACTCTCTGCAAAGTTGGTAAGTCTCCACAAATAAAGTACAAATAATTATTTCTCTCACAGTAGAGCGAAAGGTTTAGAAGATACTGGGTTATTCTGCTTAAACAGCATTCATTATCCTGTTTTTGTAATCCTGTGGACATATGACAGAGAATTACTGGCTTTAATTAAGTTCAAATCAGATCTAAATATAGAGCTTATATCTATAGGAGTTATATCTTACAGTATGTTACAGTGAACTGCTCAATCAGTGTTGATAAATGTGCCCCCTCATTATGTCTAGGCTGCTGAGGGATCAGTAACATTCATTCAGTCAAAGCAAGTCACTTATCCTTCTGGGTAATGGGCGCTGGGGGTAATGGCTCGGGGTCCTGGAGCCTATCCCAGCTCATTGGACAGAAGGTAGGAAACACCCTGGACAGGCCGTCAGTCCATGGTTCAGTAACAATGTGGCATTAAAACATTGAACTGGTAATGAAGGAGTAAAAGCGCAATAAAAAGATTTTGTAGTTAATATATTATCATTTATTATATTTATTATTATCAGCCATGATATCTAGTAAAAAAGTGGAATAGTCAAACTGTGGACGGCACTAAAAAACAGAAAAAAACTATTCTGTTTGCACTGAAACAAGGTACTTCGCTAAACTACACAATTAAACAAGAGGCAAATGTTTCAAACTCGCCTGGCCAGCAACCAAAAGTACATGGGATTGTGTAGAGCAGAGGAAAAGTGTGCAGGTCAAATGCCAAAACTGAAGTCATCCGAGATAAGCTCTTGTATACAAAGTACTGGTAGAATACCCAAAACTAATACACATTCCTAACACAAGAGATTACAAACAAACTTAAACAAAGCACAGATATGGAAGCTATGCTCTCTATCTCATACAGCGTACAGGCCTGCTTTTAAGGCTTAGGCTCCTTCTTTAACTACAACAGCCAAACATCTGATTGGTCAGAGGTCTTTTCTTACATGACTGATGGCAGAAGCAAGTACACCTGTGATGAGAGAGAGAGAGAGAGAGAGAGAGAGAGAAAGAAAGAGACAGAGAGAGAGACACACAAATAAAACATATACCAAAATATGTGTTTACATATATTATTCCCTACCAAAAAAAGGCCACTTGTGTTTCTAGAATTCGTACTAGTGGTAATCAAACATGTAACATTCTCAGTAATTTGGGTACAAATACATTTAACACCATTATAATACAATACAACAGACAACATGTTCTCATTAAAATGTTGGTAACACTTCTTATAAATCCTGTGTTCATAATGCACTATAAGTGCATTCATGAGTGGTTATATAGCTTACATAACATCGTAGAATACCAGGCATAAGCTTGTATAACGTCTCCTAGGTAGTTATGATGACATGCATAATACTTTCCTAAAGGAAGAATTGATTGATTGTGATATCTGGCCATTAGAACATTCTAGACATCAATATTGTAATGCATCATAACACACCATGGGGTCTATGTTAGGCTATTGTTAATGTCAGGCTTATTATTTTTGGTTTTTTTTTAAATTTCATTGCAGTACATTAAACCTCATAAAGCATTATAAGCTGAGATTGTTTAACTGATATTAACAGGATATAACAGGGGTATTTAATTAGAATTCAGTAAAGTCTAGTGAGAGGAAATTTCCTCAGGCCAAGGTCCAGACGTGTGTTATGATTCAGTGGTGTATCCTGTTTACTGAAGTAGTCTAGTATCAGCATTTTATACCATCAGCTACTGAAACTCCAACACATCCCACATACCGTTCAGTATATTTCAGTATATTTACTGTTTAAATGCTGAACTGAATGAATTATTTATAAACTTCTAATAAATATTTTTTTACTCACTTTAAGTAAAAACAAGGGCTACGTTAAAAAAAACAGAATGCTTTGAAAAAAAGTGCATCTTAAAGTGTTTATTTATAGAAACAGTAAATGAAGCAGCGTCTTCATGTTAGCTTAGTTTCACAGCTTGATCTGTTGGATTGGAGCTGCCTGTAGGAAGAATAAACATAAGTCTCGGTCCATTCTGGGTTAAAACAGTCAGGTTTCGCCGTCAATTATAAAATAAAATAATAAAATAATTTTAACGCTTAAAATAAAAAAATACAATAATAATAATTAAATCAAATTTAATAGTTTATTGGTTTGAGTCCACATTGGACAATGTCTGGGTCCGGACCGGGACTGCAGTCCGCCTATTAGTGACCTCTGGGATATACGATGAGTGAAATATATTATTTTTTTTAAACCTGAGTTTGCAAAGCTTGTTTAAAGCCATAGCTAATATATTATAACATCCATGCTTCCAATGTTGCCATGAACACATTTCATAGTGTATTAACCTGCCAATGTAGAGTTGTGTACTCTTGTTTTATAAAGTGTTAGGCATGTCATTTATTAGTTGGGTTATTATACAACATTATACCTGCCATTCTAAGGTGTTCTATGTGTCATGTAACACCTTATATAGGCATTTGTAAAGCATTATAAATACAGGTTTCATAGATAAATTAATAAATAAACTGTAATGTTCTTTTCCTTATCTGGAGTTAGGATAAGATTTTGAACGTGGGAGCTGTTATTGTGTAGTAGCCAGTGATAAACGTGATCCTAACTAAAGGTAAGAGAAGAGTTAAGATGTTTTTTTCTGATACCTTTGATATTGGGCTTGGTATCAGCTCAGAATTCCCATATCAGTGCCTGCCTATATCTAAGCCTGCCTGGCTCAACACAAATCACATAGTTTCCAGTAAAACAGGGTGAGGCAGAACGTCAGTGAAAAGGTGCAGCAGGCTAATTGATGGTTGTGAGAAGCCTTTGGAGACAGTTAACCTTCTACAACCCTCTTTTTAACTTTCTAAACAAAACACGCTAGAATTTTCTTTAATCTTCTTTCTTAAGTGGTAAATCAAGCCACCATCAGGGCTGGAATGTTTTGCTTATTTGAGTTATTTTCGGACGGCGTGGCTCCTGTTGATTGGCTCCCGTTGTGTGAACTGTATGTGACTTGATTGTGTGTGTACATGTGCAGTCGGCTGGGCGGTTATCTGTGTGTGTGTGTGCGTGTGTGTGTGTTGGTGTGTGGGTACAGCAGGGCACTCTGGATGCTCACTCACTTGTGTAAAGCATGAGCTGAGAGTTTAAAAGCCCAACGGGCTGCTGAGGGGTACAGTGGACCCTGAGAGCTAGGCCAGCTTGGGTGGATCAGTGCTCCACTGGGGTCTGAACACACACACATGCACACACTCAACACCTATGCATGCATCTAAACTTTTGAAGCCAGTCTTGTCATACTTGCTGTTTGCCTACACTGATTAGATTGCAGTATATACACTCCTATGAAGTCACAGCTATTACCACTGATGGTGTTTGCCAAAGCATGGTGTAATTTTACATTCCGTTTTAAGCAGTTTAATTAGTGTTGCCTTTTTTATTTGATCTTTTTGGATCATTTGCATTGAACACACATGCACATTTCCTACAAGGAAGAAACCCACACCAGCAGGATCAAGCACTGCACTTGTTTTTCTAACCATTCATCCATCCATCCATCCAGGAATCTGGGTCACAGGGGTAGCAGTCTAAGCAGAAAGACCCAGACTTCCTTCTCCCCAGATGTTCCCAGGCCAGCCGAGAGATATAATCCCTCCAGCGTGTCCTAGGTCTTCCACCATGTCTCCTCCTGGTCGGACATGTCCACTGCATCCAGGAGGCATCCTAACTAGATACCTGAACCACCTCAGCTGGTTTCTCTCGATATAGAGATAGTGGCTCGACTCTGAGCTTTCACTATTTAATCAAGCTCCTCGCCCTGTCTTTGAGGGTGAGACCCGACCTGACTCCCCCTCAGAGAAAACTCATTTTGGCAGCTTGTATCCATGATCTCGTTCTTTCGGTCACTACCCAAAGCTTGAGTAGGTGAGAGTAGGAACGTAGATTGACTGGTAAATCGAGAATCTCTTCACCTGGACAGACCGGTACAGAGCCTGCGTCACTGCAGACACCGCGCCAATCCGCCTGTCAACCCTTTTGCTCCATCCTTCCCTTACTCGTGAACAAGACCCCGAGATACTTAAACTCCTTCACCTGAGGCAGGAGATCATTTCCAACCTGGAGAGAGGACCGTGGTTGATGCACTTGTTTTTCTAGTTTAAATGACATACAATCCAGTGTTTGTTTATACAGATTGTGTTTATATGAATCACAATTAAATGTTTTTTTAAGTAGTTGATTGTAAAAAAACTTACTGACTTGAAATAAACTTAATTATTTCCCTATCGTGGTGGTCATAGTAACCAGGGGCCAGTGTACAACACCCATGTAGCCATAAAATCCACAAATTAAATCCAATTTTAGTTTATGCAGATTGTGGGGATATGAAGTACAATTAAATACTTGTTTTTTATGTGAAGTAGACAATTGCAGAGAAATTACTGACTAATTATTTCCTTACTGTGATGGTGATAGAAACCAGACAACACAATGTGAAACTACACATCTTCTGAGTATTTATGTGTCATAATAATAATATTATGATTATGTTTAGTCTTAAAAAATATACATTTCCCTGGCAAAAGCTATACAACCTGCATGCATTTTTAATATATACGTTTTAGGACAAAACCTTCTCAAAATCATTGTGGAGCAATCAGACGGCATATTTATTTTTGCAATAACAAACATTTTTAGATGCAATAAATGTTTCACACGCCGCTCCTATCACACATCACAACAACTCTGACTCAGTAAGCGTCTCAATAACAGTGCATTTACCATCAAACTACTCTGAATGACTTACTTTACACCTTAACCATGTAACTATACATTAGTATGTGTGGCAATGAGTGCACAACCCTATTAGATTACTGTAATAACTATATTAACTGATATATCAATGTGTACATATAACTGTATATACTCTATATAGGACTCATCGCTCTCCAGCGATCCACTTTCTGCAATACGCATGTAAGCTGTCGCGATGTGCGTCAGCAAAAATCCCATGCGGTGCTCTCCAGTGCTTCTGTGTGTGGGAATGCAGGACTGAGCTTGTATGTGTGCTATGTATGTTCTTTGTGTGTATGTGTGTGTGTGTGTTACATGACCACTGTAATCCTGTGTCACCCAGCAGGAGAATAACCCATAAAACAGAGCTATTAAACCTCCCCCAGAGGAACTATTGATAATTAGTACCAGCTTGCTCAGTCACTCTCTCCCTCACCCACTCACTTTCCCTGTCTCTGTCGTTCTTTCTCTCTCCAGATGTCCCAATGCTCAGAATGGCGAGACAGCATGCATGCGATGCAATGCTAAGACTGCTCTTCGTTTATTATTAACAGCTGTTAGGTACATGTTATTTATATTATAGGAGGCTGTTATAAGAAGATTCAAATATAATTCACTTGCATCGAGAAAGTCAAAAGAAAAACAGTAATAATAGTTAAACAGCTAATAGAGTTCCAAATCTGGAGTTCAGGACATTAGAAAATGACCCCGTAGGCCAAACAGTCCCTTCAGGTCAACAGCACTTAAGGCTTCCATGTTTGAGAGAGAGAAGAAACTCAAGCTCCACACTTGCATCAGCTCTGAAAACAGCCAGAGGTGTTTCAGTCCATCCTTTCACTGGCATATCAACACTGTGTTCACTTTAAACCCTGAGAAGTTGAGTCTCTTCAAAAAACTGGTTGCCTCAAATCAATGTATTGAAACTCAGTTTTTTAGGTCCACCGAAATTGTACATGGAGTTAAATACACTCAAGCTTTTACGTTTAACAAACTATGCTTTTAAGTAGCTGCAAGTTGAGTAAGACCAGTGTTAGAGTAGATATTGGAAGTCACAGTAATTTAAGTTGTCTTGTTAAAACCAAACTGACTACTTAGAAGAGACACTAAACTTCTTTATGATTAGGACATCTACAACATGTGAAGTGCATCCAAATACAACATTTGAATGTTTTGTTTGTTTGAAAACAGCTGTGTAAGGAAATATAAGAGCTAATAAACAGAAATAAATGAACTCGCTAGGAATTTTCCACTGTATTCTCATATTGCTGGTCAATCTGAGTTTGTTCTACTCACTAAAATAAGTGCACTTAAATGTTTTAACCAGGCAGCACAGACAGCAGGAAAGTATATATATATATATATATATATATATATATATATATATATATATATATATATATATATATATATATATATATATATATATATCCGGGGTTGGATTCCCGGTCCGGGCCGTTCTGTGTGGAGTGTGTATGTTCTCCTCGTGCTTGAGTTGGTTTCCTCCGGGTACTCTGGTTTTCTCCCACAGTCCAAACACATGCATGGTAGGTTAAGTGGTCACTCTAAATTGCGCGTAGGTGTGAGTGAGTGTTGGCCATGCAATGGACTGGCGAACTATCCATGGTGTACCCTTCCTTCGCCCGATGCTGCTGGGATTGGCTCCAGATCCCCAACCCGTGACCCTGACTAGCGGGATTAAGCGGGAGATAATGGATGGATGGATATATATTTATATATATATACTTGATCAAGTACAAATTACATAAGGTCTTTCAGTGTATCTGTTTAAGGTGCTCCTCCCCATCAAATAATGAAGCCGCTGGTGTTATAGGAAACAAAGGACTAACCACCCAAGAGTTCAGACCTCGACTTCACTGATCATGTCTGGGATTACAGAGTTAAAGTATGGGTTCTGTGAAAAACTGAAGGCGAGTCTCCTAAAAAAAGGGCAGTAAGATATGCAAAGGATGGACATAAAATTTGGGGTAAATATGTGTTATTTAGTTGTTGTATCTTTTTTTTTTACTGATGCTGACAAATGAAGTTAGTGGACACTTCTACTGGAAATAGAATAAATAAGGGATAGTCTCTGATGTTTGCACAGCACTATATGTCCATTGTTTTACTTTGGGTGACAAATGTGTGGGACACATGGACCAATAGGAAAAAGTCCAAAGCAACTCAGATTAAAATCTTGCTACATTAACATACATTAGAGTACATTAGAGCTCTTCTCCTAGACTGTTTTAATGTCTAACAGGGTTTTGTTGGTTGATAGCAGTAATATATTAGTGTGTGTGTGTCGGGGTGTGTGTGTGTGTGTGTGGTGTGGGTGTGTATGGATGGCGCAGCAGAAAGAGGAAGGGGAGCAGACAAGTCTCTCAGCAGATTTCATCTCTGTCGTTGCCATGGCAATGTACTAGTGGGAAGGCCATGGGCGAAAGAGGGAGAGCGGGTGAGAGAAGGAGAGAGAGGGTGAGAGAGGGAGAGAGAGGGGTGGTACATACTGTGCAAAAACTACTAAAGAGTCTCATTGATATTCACTGCAAAAGAAGGCCTGTGTGTTTATGTGGTAAATTAGTTCTCTCTCACTTTCTCTCTCTCTCTCTTTATCTCTCTCTCTCCCTCTCTCTCTCTCTTTTCTACTCTCTCTCTCTCTCTTTCTCTGTGAATGATTAGGTTTGTTTGAGGGTGATGGGACGTGTATCCCCTTTTCTGCCTCACTGCGTTGAAAGAGAGCCTCTCATTCAGATGAATGAACCCCAAACCCGCTCTCTCCAAACCCACACTCAGTCTCTTATGAACTACACAACCTCTCTGATGTGTTATCATTAACACAATATATTAGCACTTGTGTTACATCACAGATATCTTCAGTAACCGCTGACCAGTTAGGGATTTAGTGGCTTGTGGAGAGCCTGTAATGTAAAACTAGGTGTCAAGCTTTTCCTGTTCCTTTAGTGTGTTGAAGCTTCTTGTGCATGTAAAGGTTCTGTTCTGTGACATTATGTTGTAACACAATCTTTATTGCCTGCCTCTGGGCAAGTTTGACCTACCCTCACATTACGCATACAGAGCTAAAACTTTAAAAACAGACCACTCTAAAACTTTCTGCTCCAGTCCGGCTTTCAAAGGTGTATCTACAACTTGTTCTACCTGACTCTCAGGATCGGACTCTGACTCAAACTGATGCAATAGAACCTAGGCCGTTGTGGAAACAGCCACAGCTGTGTGGGGGCCGAGCTGGTAGCATAATACCACTTTGGAGGTTGATGAGTCATAACAGAGTGGACAAGCTGACCAACCTGAGAACATTGAGCTCATGGAGAGTCAGAGCTTAAAGACACAGGAGCTCAAACAGAGAATTTCAGACAGAAGGTGAATACAGATGTACTGTTTGAGAAAAATAATGTTCAAAGCATGTAAATCTATTCTAGTTGACCCCAAAAATACAATCAAGATAACTGAAAATACACATAACAATCCTCTTTAAACATTTACTAGGAAAATCATATGAAACAGAATGATGTCATAATGGACTAACATCCAGTCATATCTTTTTTCATCACTTTGCAGATGATGTAATTACTGTAAATCTCTAAGGCTGTCTGTATTTGGTCTAGTTAGTTGTTTATGGTAGTAACAGTCATCCAGTGTTCTAGTACCGCTGGTGACATACTCAGAAAAGCATACTAGAATAGAAGTATCGCGATGATGATAGCGTGTTGTTAAATTGCTGTGAGCGCCTTACTAAGAGAAAACCGAGTGCAGGTCAGAGTGATAATGTGGTCTTTGGCAAAAAGTCAGTTTTAGTGACTCTCCAGCAGCAACGGCTCTGTGTGGCCCATGTGCGTGCGGTAAAGCGGCTATTTTCTGCTCATGCGGTAATCACTGAATTATGCATATTTAGTACATGATACAGTATTTAGAATCACGCTATGGGCTTAAGTTCGGCTACAGAGCGAGAAGTTTGTGTGTTTTATTTCTATATGTGGCACTTTACGTTAAAAATCTGAAGAAATTTTAAGTAATAATCACTAATATTAAGATTTCCAGTATTTCCAGTATGCTCAGTGCTTAAACCACTTACAGTAATTAAAGGGCGCATATTCCATGTTTTAGATCCTAACATTGGTGTGGATTTTATGTACCAAATCTAATTATAATCCAGCTTTACTTGCATAATAATATTGCATAAAAATAAATAAAAAATAAGCATAACTACAACAGAAAAAACATAATTTGAAGCTGTATCTTTTAAGCCTATACATTTCACCACAAGCACCACTGATTTAATGTAAAGAAGCCCTGAATAGACAAACCAGGTATTGGATGATAACCACAAATTTATCAGGGCTGCCACAAAGAAATGTTATTAATATACTTATTAATACTTATTACTTATTAAAATTGTTTATATTTGTTGTGATGCCAGTGTGTCTTCAAGGGAAGTGCATACTTGATTGGCTCAAAGGTTGTCTTTAACTCTAATTTACTTAGAATACTTTTGCACTGTACTGTATGTAAATGAGCTGGATTTTGTGACATCACATAAGTAATGGCCAGGCCATTTCTGCAAATTAGCAATAGTGTTTCTTTAGGGCTGAAAGGTGACTTATATTATTATAGTATATTAACACAGAGTTTGTGAACTGCTGTAGATAAGTTAGACCAATCAGAAGCAACCAAAGGCACCCATGTTGTGACATCACAACCACAAGAAACTAGAAAAAAATTGGAAATGGTCTTTGGCAAAAAAAAAAATATTGCCGTACGGCAGTTGATCGAAAAAACAATCACAATTTAAAGGGAAATTGTATTACTGGTTAGAAAGAGACACAAAAAAATGTGTCCAGTTTCATAATATGTGCCCTTTAATGCAATTGCTATGGCAGAAAGGGTATATACTTTAATTTATAGAAAATGCAATCATGTAACTGGTCATTACTGTGACACAAATGATATTTTACCCAAATCAATCAGCCCTGCTTTCATAATATGGGCCCTTTAATTCAATACATTCATATAGCTGTTTTCTTCTGTTCTGTGTATGTGTTGTATTAGAGTGAGATACATCTTGTCTGACCTATTTTCCAGTTTCTCTTCACTGAGTGCTTGTTGACCCATTCTGTCAGTGCGCGCGTGTGCGTCTGTGTCTCCGGGGGTGGGGGTCTACCAGGTTAGTGTGTAAATGTGCGCTGGCTGTGGACGGAGATGAGGTCAGTCCTGACAAGTGCCGATGACTTAATCTGATTGTGTCATGCTCCTGTGGTTTTTGAGGGGAAGATGCTCATACATACTGTCACTGCGTCTTCAGAGCAGCTCTGTATTCCGCGCCCGTAACATCTTCCCCGGCGCAGAAAGCTCCCCAACACATGCCCACAGAGGAGTGTTCTTCTGCACCGCTGTGCGTAAAACGAGCCTTCACTTCCAGGAAGCTGAAACGGGATCGTAATGGATTTGAGCAATTGTCGATATGAGATCGATTGCGATCAAAAACTCCGTTCGCCTTTATGGTATCAGCTTTAGTGTATGTTGTAGGATGTCATAAGATCAAGTGGTCCATTAAGCTTAAGCTTCATCTGGTTTAGTAGGTCTGCTTACAAGCGGGACACGCACATAAGCATGAGCAGCATGCTGGAGTACTGAGTGATGCTTGTAGCTTCTTCTAGTATACCACCACAGTCTAAAGAAAAACAAGTATCTGGGAGTAATGGGAGCTTTACAGGAGAGGACAAGAACTGGCTTTACTTACAGTGTAAGTCAATGGAACCAGAATTTTTCCTGAGCTACTTTGGAGCAATTCTATTGGTCCATTCCTCATGAAATTTTCACACAAGGTAAACAGCTGTTGTCCTATTACGTTTAAATGAACAATAAAAATTTACAAAAATGCAGATACATGGGGGTTTTTTTTGGACACTGACGATATGCAAGGTGATTATTGATTACTTTGTGTAGTAAATAACACTGCACTGACATACAGTCAATCTAACCTACATTGTAAGTGTAAGAAAATATCAAAAATATTGAATATGGGGATATTATGTTTAGTGATACTGTATCGATTCTCAACAACACACAAGTATCGATACACAAAATCCTGGCACACAGTGAATCAGTGTGTGTTGTGTTTAAACCTCTGACCACTAGATGGCAGTGTTGTAATGCATTTTCAGCTCCACTCCAACATTAACAAGTAGCACAAGGGCGCAGTGCTATTGTAAGCATTGACAAACCTGTTCATATAGTGGTGTGTTTAAATAGTAGGATTTGAAAAATCGCAATATATCACTTTGTTTGCGGTATCGCAATATATCACGATATATTGAATCGGGACCACTGTATCACGATACGTATTGTATCGCTAGGTTCTTGCTAAAACACAGCCCTAATTGTAAGTGGACCTTATCGAATGAACAGTGAGTGTAGGTGGCTGGTGTGTGTATATTACAATATTTCATTCATTTTTAACTTGACAAATATTCAGAAATTATACTTATATTTAATTAAACCTATGCCTTATCCAACAGTGCAAACCTGCTGCCGCTTGTTTGTTTTCGGACAGTGGCAGTATGCAAGATTATGTCAGTGTGCATTGTGTGCATTGACACACAGGCTACTAGACTAGTGTAGGGACATCTGTTCTATTCTATAAAACACAGTGATAAAAAGTCTAGTTAAACACCTTACTCTATATCAGTTCTATGAAAGAGGCCCTCGTTTTAAAGTGATATCTATTTGACAAGAAATTTGTCTTGGAATTTTACATACTGACATATGGTGTCCTCAGCTAGACCATAAATGTCCCATTGCGTTGTATCAGTGTTATAAGTGGAACAAATGTCTTACACCAGGGGTCACTAATAGGCAGACCACTGTCCGGGTCCGGACCCAGACGTTATCCAATGCGAACCCAAACCGATAAAGTATTGAGAATGATTAAATTTTGACTGTGTTTATTTTAAGCGGTGAAACTTTTTGGCGCAGTGAACTCACAGACCAATCACGTGCGCTGTAAGATCACAAAAGGCGCTTCTCAGCCAATCAGATCTGGGCAGATTGGGGCGTGCAAACTCTAATTAAATACCCCTGCCTTACACTTTAGGTTTAGTGGACTTTATGTCAATACAGTGTCCTTTACTTCACAAAACATCTAATATCGTCTTGTGAACGCTAACATAACCTGTTTATAAATCCTCAAATATGCTTTTTAAAAACATTTACGTGGATAAGTCCTTAAATAAGTAGTCTAAATCGTTCCCTCCATTCAGTTTTGCCTGAGCGCTGAAGCTAAATATGTAAACCAGTATGAAAGGCTACTTAAATGATTATTGGCCTGTATGGATTTCCGGGTGCAGTGTGTTCGGTCTATGTGAAGTTGTGTTGCAGTGTTGTGGGTTTGAATGTCTGGTGTGGTGAGGTCGGGTCTGTTTGTGTGGCTCAGAGTCACTCATTTCTAAAGCCACACAGAGTCATGGGGCAGCACACATGCCGCATTGCCTGGTCTCATGACGGGGAGACAAGAGACGTTTGGATTACAGAGAGAGAGAGAGAGAGAGGAATGGAGGGTGGGGAGTACAAACTCTCTAGAAATGTGACATATTACAGCTCAGAGCGTGAAATATGTGCACTATGTTCCTTTGAACCGATGTCCCACATATTCAATAGAACTTTGTCTTTACTCTTTTACTGGCAGTGTTTTTTAAATAAATAGTTCAAAAATGCCACAAAATATTCCAAATAATAAGGATGCACTGATATAGTGATTGTGGGCAGAGGCTGACATCTGATACTATATGTACATATCTGCCAATGCAGGTACGTTTATTAACATTCTACATTTATGAAATATAGAAATGAGCACTATGCCTACTTGAATGTTTGTCAAGGAGAAATGTAACATTTATTTCTATGGGGTTACAGATGTAGTAAATTAAACTGAGTGCAGATGTTTTAAAGCAACAGCCCAGTGTTATCTGAACGTTGTGCTGTTCAGATGTATAAAGAGTAGGTCATTTTCAGATTCTGATGGTGTGAAAAATCTAGATGGAGGGCAGGAAGTAAAAAGCAAAATGAACGAGTACTGTGCTAGTTTAGATGATACTGCGAGAGAAAGGTTCGAACAGCTGTTCCTCCATTCACCAATAGATAAAGATAACAAATAAAAGAAATATTAAAAATATATATACAAAATATACAAAGTATAATAATATAAGTTGAAGTAGATAAAAGTATTTTTTTATAGTTAAAGAATAAAAAATAAATGTTATGTGTGCTTTTATGTGCAAGTATGAAGAGCAGCAGCCATAAAGTGCAAGTAGTGAATGTAAACAGTATTGTATGTAAACAGCAGTACAGTGAGTGTAAGGTGCAGTTCAAATCAGACCAGTTAGAAACCAGTTCAGATAGGAACATGTTCAGAATCAATTCAGAATCACAACATGTTTGTCGAGATCCTTATGAAGAGGAGGGACTTGCCTGCTATCGAGGCAGTAGATGTTAGGACTAACTTCTCCTACACAAGTTCTTCTACTGGTTAAGTCGATTTCAGTACCAAGATGCTCCACAAATACTATCTTTGGTTTGCTACTATTGTCCTGTGTATTAAGCCAGCAACAATCATTCAGTTCCACTGGGGTCTTTGACCTTAACGTTGTGGTTGCAGTCAAAGCAGCTTACTGCAGTTGATGGCAGGTTATTCATGTTTGCCTTTGTTGCGATTTAAGTGTTGGTTGGGTTGCTTATCGGTTTAAATCTGTGCAAAATTTGCTTCTACCATTGGGTAACAACTTTCGGTACCTAATAAAAACTCATTGTGATTCCTCGGTTAGGTTGATTTTAGCAGAAGTACACAAGTCATACATTAGGACAGCTTGTAATAGTACTTTATGTATAAAATCACCATCCACATCATGGTCATACCTAAACATTACCAATATGATCCTTACCCACATGAAGTCTAGCCCCCAAAACATATTTGGTTTGCTTCTTTGCTTTTGCATAGAAGCTACAAAGTTAACAGCTAATAGAAACCCAACAACTAGCACCAGGGAATCAACCCCGGCTGCACCACAGTGCCACCCTACTTTTGCACAGTAGGTCATACTCACATTAAGCTAAGGCTAGTGTGTGGATGCTCCTTGCACAACTCTATCTGGTAAGCTTCCATCACTTGTTAGCAACATTAGCTTTGCAAATTCAGCTCAAACTTTCACCATCAAACTTCCACCATCAAACTTGGCCAATCAGCTATTTAAAGAGAACATTATGCTCCTTTTCATGTGAGTCTGTGTATGTATACCATCTGTGTGTATGTGTTCAAGCCTACATTAGAGATAAGCTAAGAGATACGCAATGATGCTGTAGACTCCAGCAGGCAGCATTGTGCAGCGTCATGGCCGGCTCGCGGCCTGATTGATTTTTGCAGCACTCGTTCTGCTCTGCTCTGCTCTCCCCATCCGTACACCTTTGCTGCTCCGTCCAACTGTTGCCCTGGAAACGAGGCGGGAGCCTTGCTGTAGCTTTCCAATAAATTGAACTTGCTGGAGGCAACAGCGCTGACGGCTAATCAGTGCCAGTTTTCTATATATTGAACGCTATAGAAGTGTCGTCAGCACTCCAGGCAGGTTGGGTGGGAGCTGACGCAATCTCAGCACACACAGCTGGGCCGGTGCTTGTGCTTTGACTGGCAGTGGCTGCAGGTTTGCACTGTCAGAGCCAAATGCTTGTTGAAAGTATAATTTCTGAGTATTTGTCTGTTAAAAAAATGTATAAACAGCCTCACTGTTTATTCGATAGCGTCCACTTACAGTATGGGTTAAAGAGACCAGATAACCTGTTTTATGGCCACAGTCCCTGTTTCTGGTGACCTGTCCCCGTCTAGAGCTTGTTCTGGAAATGTTTGGAAAACCCTATTTTAACTGTGAATTTAAAAACCTACAGCAGAACAACTGGACAAATGCCTCACGTTGGGCTTGTTTTGGCCAACAGAGGGGGCTATTGCAATCTGCTAACCATTTTTACCACTCACCTGCCTAGTTTTACTAAATGGTGGTGTGTAAAGCTCCACCAGAAGGTGGCAGGTGTCTTATGAGTCCACAAATCTCTCAATCTGACTCAAGGTTCAACCATTACTAACGAGTAGACATTTGTATGGACATATGAAGTACTTGAATATAGCTAGTGTGCCGTCTGCAAATAGTGCATCGTTTTTAAACCAGCCATCAAACATAACACATACAGTCATATATGGGTGTCCAGGGGTTTGTTTAGGGTCTGATTATTGGGCTATAGACATGTTTCATCTTCATCTGCAGCCACATGTCTCTTTATATGCGTATCAATTATGGGTTCATACAACCCCTGAATCTTTTGTGGTGTCTCAGCCACTAGACTTTCTGATGTTTGAGACCCTTTTCTCGCAATGTCCCCGTTTTTTATTTCCGAGATGTGGCCAACTAAGTATAGACACTCTTCTACAATTACTGACAGTCTGTTTCTGTACATCATTTGTTAGCCTTCCTCAGCAGTCTGGAAACCTATAGAACCAGAAACGGACCATTGATGAAGGACTAAAAAATGACTAGCGCAGTCTGAGCAATCTGAAGCAACAGAAGAGCAATGGTCTCTAACTAATCTACAATCTTGCCACGTGGTCCGTCACTTCTGATATAAATTGCTGTAATAGAGCAGAACAGAAAGTGGACCACGTCAAGCAAAACTGCGGTATCTGATCCCCACGTGCCAACACAACACTCACTAATGTGCCAGTTTCACTGCAGTGCTGAAAACAATCCATCATCCAAATATTACCTGCCTCATAATTGAATGGGCTAGGGTGGGGGGTGACCAACAGCTACAAAGTGCACCTATCTTATGAGTGGCACTGCTAAAAAGGACAATGAGTGTAGATACAAGGTGTTTGTACCTAATGAAGTGGCCATTGAGTGTACAGACTTAATCATCAGCGTTGTTAGTGCTGATAATGTTGAGTAAGGATTTAAAGCTCACACCTCATTCCTATAGACACCGCACATACACATTCTCTTAGTCGGGTCTATTGGTTGTTAGCCAAGCAAACACAGTTTGTCTGCTTCTGTTATTCCATTAAGTTCATTAAGACCTTGGATGGAATTCTGGGCACCGTACACAGTCCTAGAACTGCTGCCTCAGTTACTCTCACACATCTGCGGTACGGTCAAATGAAGCATGGTGCACAGGGTGAGGTGTACTTGTGGTGGATCTTGATACAAGCATGTTTAACTGTGAATTATAAACACACTGGGAAGTCGTAAGAAAGACACCTCGTGCTGTGCTTGTTTTGGCCTACAGAGGGGGCTACTGCTGTCTTCTAACCACTTCTACCACTTTCCTGCCTAGTTTTAGAGAACACAGGGTAATCCTGGGATCACAAGCAGGGGTGGAGTTAAGGGACTTGAATTATACTGCTATTGTAGCTGTCCAATGAAAAATAAGTGTCTCCAAAATTGCAACTTTACAGGAGAGACCAAAAACATACTTAACTTTCAATGAAGGTCAATGGAACCAGAAGTTTTTCAGAGCTATTTTGGAGCACTTCTATTGGTCTGTTCTTGATGAAATTTTTACACAATGTTAACAACCATTGGCGTGTTCAAATGATGTAGAAAACATAAAATCAAGATCCATATTTTATATTGGACAGCGACGCTATGCTGATCTGATTTGTACAGGCAAGCTATATACTATAATGTAGCTACCATGCGGGCTATTGTGCATCATATGCTGGTCTTTGTTTCAAAGGGTTTTAAAAGGTTTTGTTTGCTCCCCAGTCTATATTTGGAAACCAGGCCTAATAAAATAGCCTGATTTAAATGTTTTTCATATCACACATGAAATCTAACGTACATAAATATATCCACCTATTCAGACTGCAGCAGTGTAGCCTCGACCACTCATGCTGAACTTGCGAGTTGTGTTTCATACACTCTATCGTCGCTGTCCAAAGAAAAACATTGATCTCCATTTTGATCGATTTTCATTTCTCCACATCCCTTGCATTCAGCAGCTACCATTTACATTGTCTGAAAGTTTCATGATAAGCGGACCAACAGAAACGCTCCAAAATAACCTGGAAAAAAAATCTGGTTCCATTGATGTTCATTAAAATTAAAGGCAGCCACAAAAAATTACTTAACATTAAGATCTTAAATTTGTTCTAGATATAGAGCTTTAAATTCAAGCCTCAAATACAGATGTGCTGGTTCTCTTAGAGGTGGGCGAGAGACCTGGAGCTTAATTTATAGAAGAAAGTAATTTACATTGTAGTCACAATATTGGGCAGAAACATTGTGATTAGATTTAAATAATATTTAAATCATTCAAATTCATCTCTAAGTGGCTATTCTCAGCTGTTTCATTAACTACAATAGCAGTGTTTATTCTTGCACACTGTAAAATTCAGTAAATTAAAAAAAAAATTGTCCTAAAAGTCTAGGAAAAGCAGTGATCTCCTTAGGGAGCTCCTCATGGTGATGCATATGTGTGTAGTGACACTAGTTATTACTGTTTCATGGGTTTAAACGCAGCTCTGGACTTGAGAACACCCACCATGTTTGAAGTGTTATTACAGGTTACTAGATAAAGGTAGTTTCTGAGCTTTGCGCGTGTACATGTTTTATATTTGGCTCTGGTTTAATCACCAGCCCTGCATGCGGAAAGCTGTAGTTTCAGCCTGGATCACAGGAGCAGACCTGGTAATCTGATGACATCATTCTGTTCATTCTGTCTATTTCTGGTGTTTTTTCCTTCATCTCAGATTTTAACCTTACATCATCATAATAATAATCAATAATTAAAATAATACATGATTATTTATAGTTCTTGTACTTTGAGAAAGTACACAAGTATAACTAGAATCTATTCTTTCAGCGATGCTACCAGGTTATTTTTCCACTTTCTTGGGTGATGTGTGTGTGTGCGTGTTGTGTGTGTGTGTGTGTGTTATCAACAGAGAGGGGCATGGGTGCCTTATTACTGGTTATGTAAATGGTGATGTCTCAAAACGTATTAAAGGACACACACAAAGGAGTAAGAGAGAGACAGAGATAGAGAGAAAGAAGGAAATATGAGAGGGAGCATGAAATGAGAGAAAAATGAAAGAGTAAGAGAAGAAGAGGGGGAGAGGAGGGGCAAAGAGCAGAAGAAAGGAAGGGCAGATGAAAGAGAAAGAGAGCAAGCAGATGAGAGACTGAGAAAGTGGGGGAAGGAGAGAGAGGGCAGATGAGAGAGGGAGATGGAAAGAAAAAAGAGAGAGAGTGAGAGAGAGAGAGAGCCAAAGAAACAGAGAGAGAGAAAGAGCCAAAGAAACAGAAAGAGAGAGAGAGACAAAGAAACAGAAGGACAGAAAGAGAGAGAAGAAACAAACAGAGAGAGAAAGAGAGAGAGTTAAAGGAAGAAAGTGAAGGAGGAGAAAAATGTGATACACTTAAATACACAAGTAATGGACTTGTTATGGCATCTGCATGCATGAGAGAATGAAGCTAAAAATAACTCTCTCTCTCTCTCTCTCTCTCTCTCTCTTGTTGTGTCTCTGCCTGACTGTGCTGAGTAAGTGTCATGAGAAAAATCAATAAGTGGGCAGTGTGGTGGGGGTCTTTAACCGTAAACACAGGCTGCCCACAGCAGATGGAGGTGTCTGCGGAGTGTGAACAGTGTCCTGCTTTGCTGCGCAAACAGAGCAGCTCTGGACGGGACAGCCTGGTCACGACAGATCCTAGCGAGATGGGAGTATTTCACCAAGTTAGCTGAATGTGAACCAGTTGAAGACTGTCCAGTAGAAATGTCCACTGAGGGACAGGCGGCGCGAGTATCTGGGTAAACTAAGAAGAAATACGTCCCTCTAGATCAGCTGGAGTGTTTTGAGTGGGCGGCGTGAGAGCAACAGAGGTTAATTCAGCAGATTACTTACACGCATGCATTCGGCTCATGGGCAGATGGAAATGTGCTGGCCAGATGTTAACAGGCTTTGTTTTGTTGTGTTATAATTTTTAAGGAAGTCAACGGCACCAAACAGGAAACGATGCAGTGATTTAAGTGCTATGGATAGTAGTGTGACAAGTGTGACTCACCATCTCTTTCTTACAGACACACTTGTTTTTGTACAGGATAAACATCAGATGTAACACAAACGCACATAGCCCCCCCACAGACATACAGTGTCAAGAAAAAGTATGTGAACTCTTTGAAATTACATGTTTTTCTGCATTAATTGGTCATAAAACGTGAGCTGATCTACATCTAAGTCCCAAGTATAGACAAACTCAATGTGTGTAACCTAATACCACACAAACCGTTATAATATTTCATGTTAAACATTCACAGTGCTGGTGGAAAAAGTAGGTAAACCTTTATGCCACTGACTACAACAAAAGCTAATTAGAGTCAGGAGTTAGGGAACCTAGAGTCCAATCAATGAAACAAGATTGAAGGGAGGTGTGGAGCTACTTTGACTTATAAAAGATACTCAAACTTTTTGAGTTTGCTATTCATAAGAAGCATCTGCTGATGTGAACCATGCCTTGCAAAAAAGAGATCTCTGAAGGCCTACGATCAAGAATAGTTGATTTGCATAAAACTGGAAAGGACTACAAAGTAATCTCCAAGACTTTAGGTATTTACCTGTCCACAGTTAGACACACTGTCTACAAATGGAGATGATTTAGTACTGTGGCTGCTCTCCCTAGAAGAGGGTGCCCCGCCAAGTTGACTCCAAAGGCACAATGCTGAATGCTCAGAGAGGTAAAAAACAACCCTAGAGTAACAGCTAAAGGCTCGAGGGAGTCATTAAAACTGGTTAACATCTCTGTTCATGAATCTACCATAAGCAAGTCTTTGAACAGGTATGGTGTCCATTAGCAGGACACCACAGAGGAAGTCGTTGCTTTCCAAAAAAAAACATCACTGCAGGCCTAATATTTGACAAAGAGTACTTTGACACTACCCAACACTACTGGGAAAATGTTTAGTGGAGTGATGAAACCAAGCTTGAATTGTTTGGGAAGAACATGCCTCACTACGTATGGCCTATAAAGGCACTGTATACCAACATGAAAACATTATCCCAACAGTAAAGTACGGTGGTGGGAGCATCATGATTTGGGGCTGCTTTGCTGCGTTGGGCGTGGACCACTTGCCACCAACTAGGGGAAAAATAATTCCTCAAGTTTATCAAGGTATCCTACAGGATAATGTCAGGGTGGTGAAGCTCTGTAGAAGTTGGGTGATGCAGCAGGACAATGACCCTAAACATCGAAGTAAATCTACTACAGAATGGCTTCAGAAATAGAAAATCTGCCTTTTGGAGTGGCCCAGTCAGAGTCCAGACCTGAATCCAATAGAGATGCTGTGGAATGACCGCGAGAGAGCTGTTCACGTCAAACATCCTTAGAATATGGCTAAGCTGAAGCAGTCTGTGGTAGATTTTAAACTATGTTTTGGATCATTGTCCTGTTTTTTTATTCCAGAATTTGCTGATATTTAGTGGAATACACACTCCACCTACTTGTGCAGTGCTACATGTGCCACTGGCTGCCACAGCCCCAAAGTGTGATAGGTCCATCCCAAGCAGAAGCTTGCTTTGAATGTTTGGACAAATTATGGGTGGATGTATCTGAGAGTTTCCTTGGTCTTTCAGATCTTGTTTCTTTCTCTGCTTTGAAGACATCAGTTAGCAGTATTTTCAGATCTTTAGCCAGCTGCTTAGAGGAAACCATGGAGGTTGAGAGTTAGAGTTTATACACTAATGATATTTTATTGATATTATTAATACCATATATATATATATATATATATATATATATATATATATATATATATATATATATATGAAATGAAAATGAATCATACACAGCGCCCAGATAGTAGGGTGACAGAGTATAGAGAGAAACAGATGGACTACAGTCTGCAATTGTATACAAGTGGAGCTGATAAAGCTGGTTTTAATGTTGTCCAATTGATACACATATACACACACACACACACGTGTGCATGCACATTTATATCTCCAAAGAGCCTGTTACCAATATATATATGCATGTCGTCCTGTAAAGGAATTAAAACAAACAAATAAACACATATGTAGACACTTGCTAAATCAACCCGGAAGCAATTAACATGTGTGAAAAACCTCCCACTCGGCATTCCCTCTCTCTTCCCTCTCTCTCTCTCTTTTATTTTCTCTCTCATCTCACACTCTCAGTATGTAATTCACATTCTGTCTGTCACTCCTCTTTTCCGTTTTGTAACTCTCTCTCTTGCTACTCCTCTTGCTATTTTCGCTCCTAATCTCAGGGTGCTGTAGTGCTGTGACACCAGACCGTGTTTCAGCTCTCTGAGTCTCGTCCTCGCTGCATTAATGAATGGTTGCTGGGTAGAACAGTAGGCACAAGGCAGGAATGTGTTAATTATGAATGGAGCTTCTCTGTGAGAGTGTGTGTGTGTGTGTGAGTTTGTCCTTGCGTGTGTGCTGATTTGCATGCGTGCATATTTTGCAGTGTGTGCGTCGAGCAGCCGTGCAGCCGTGCAGCCGAGCAAAAAATCTGCATGATCGTCAAGTCAGTGTCCTTTGTGTAAAGTGCAAAGGAAATATCAACAGTAATAGCAGAGCTGGCAGGCTATAATAAAAACGCCATGCGTTCGACACTGGAGGGCCCGTTTGAGTGCCTGACACTTTAACGCTGGATTTGGATTGGCTCGGATCCTGCCTCTGTGTGATGTCACTGAGGGAATGTTTTTGGGACAAAGGTCATGTGACACGGATCCTTCATTATGGCGCACACGAGCATCTGTTAGAATGCTGATAGTAATGGATTTGCTCAGCAGGGCGTGTGTGTGTGTCATCACTCTTTTTTGTGAAGGACTGTGATCATTTTCCCATCTTCAAGGTCGTGCAGAGGTCGGTCAACACACCGCCAAGAGAAAAGCTTTTGAAGTCTTGGTTTTCTTTACAAATTAATTAAAAGTTGGAAATATAAGAACGCACGTTTCCGGGGTGCACAAATAGGCTTTTCTTGTTTTCCTTGTCCTTTAGTGTGTTGTTGCTTTTTGTTTGTGTAAACGGAGCTTTATAAAGCTCAAAGTACATCCCAGAGGGAGAGTCTCTATCTTCCACTGAAACAACTTTTCTTTCTGAAATGCCATGTTGGATTTCCAGCCTTTTTCTCTGTTACAAGGTGACATCATCTTGTAGCACAATCCTTATTGCCTTACTTGTATGTTGGCACGCTCTCACACAACATTACCACTTTCAGCCACTGGTTAACCAAGCAGAACAGAAGGGATGAAGTGACCAATCAGAACACACTGAACTCATTAGGAGGCGGAGCTTAAAAACACAGGAGCTCAAACAGAGCTTTTTTAGACAGTGTGAATACAAATGTACAGTATGCGAATATTATTGTATTTGCTTTAGATTGAAGCATGTACCTCAGTTCTAGTAGACCTCAAAATAGACCACAGAAATGAGTTTAATAGGCTCCCTTTAAAGTGATAAGTAAACACAATTTTAATGTTGTTCATAACCAAGATGTGTTGGAAGTTTGCTACTTGAGCTATACACTGGAGCTAAGAGGCTAATATAGTTCAAAAGTAATGTCCACCACTTTGGCATTATGCAAACTGCATCAGAGCATGCATTATGCATTAAGACTGCATAGCCAGTCGTATTTAGAGTTTCTGTGACAGAGGCCGTAATGACAGAACAGATCAAATTACCTTACATGCACATTGCCAAGGTGATGTGATTAGATTGGTAGGAGCGTTAATACTGAGTTCGAACACATTCAGTTAAACAGCCAGTCACACAACTAGCCTGTAAAAACTGCTTTGTATGTGATGACTATTTTTGCTTTTACTTATGTGCATACAGGAAAAATCTGATTTCTGTACTTGGGTCACATTCAGTCAGGCAATAAACACTACTTCAGAAATAGTTTATAGCTTGTCATATTATTATATTTATATCAGGCGATTTTATCAAACATCATGTAGTGAAGCCCAGGCGGATTGATAAGTAATCCTAAATAGGCCTAATAGGTCCCTAATAGTAAGTGACACAGTTTTATCTATAAACATGGACAGAAGTATGGACAAAATTCAAGCTTCAGTATGCCTGCTACTAGTGTTTTTAGCCATGCCACATATAGTTCATTATATATATTATTGTACATGGTGTTGCGCTGATACCTTATCCATATCGGTGCTGATGCTGACCTTCAAGTACAGTTTTAGTATTAGAAACAAAGAATACTGATACTAAGCCATGCTATGGAGTGGTGCTTGATGGAAGCAGCTTATCTTAAACAAGAAACTTCACATCCATGTAGAATTGTTTCATGCTTAAAATGAACTGCAGTAAAAATTCTCATTGTTAAATCTGTAAAGCCAGTGTTTTGAGGGAAGGCATGGCCAGCACAGAATTCATTGAATTTTTAGACCCAAATACGATTTAGGATGGTTATCCGTGCTCTATACTAGAGCACACTATATCATGTAATTAGTGGGATATAAGCTTCCATGACTTGTTAGCTACATTTGGTTAGGAGAAATAGAGCAGTAGGCTTTCAGTAACTAGCCTCTAAGCCTAGTCTTGTATTATTAACAATACCCATACTTTAGGACAGAAATGAGCACAAGATGTGTGAGTGGAGCAGCGTCTTGTCTGTATTGTCCACCAGTGTTGAACTGGGTGTCTCTTTGGGATGAGAGAAAGACAGAAGGTCGTTGAAGGGACTAGTGGAAATGGAGGTTAATTAGGTTGATAGATCGCCTTGGCCTTGCCTAGATTAACCCAGGATTAGTGATCAGGTCATATCAGGCTGGATTTGTAGACCCGCCAGTGTGGCCCAGAGAAATCATTGTTGGGCCTAAGTTGGGGTTTGGGACTGAACGCAGACCAGTTTCTCAAGCTCCAGCTGGAGAAACGCTGATGCAGCTACATAGGCATTAGTCCACTTATCCCTAAAGTCACAACCATGTTCAGCAGTCTCGCCCCAGTTTTGACGTCTTAACATGAAATGATCTTCAATGGTAAAGAACAAGATGTCTAATGTTTTAAAAGTCAGTTAACTAAAACTAAGGGTGTAATGGATTCAGTGTAGCTTTATTACATAACTGTCTCAAATAGTACAATGTTGTCTTAGGGCAGAAAAGTTCAAAGCTGAAAATACTTAATTCAAGGTAGGCGTGTGTTTAAAAAATCTATTTTTTGATTCAAATCTATCTTCATTTGAATAATCCGATATCGATTCGTATAAACCCGAGATCGACCTTTAAAATTAGCATTCCAGTCCCCCCTGTCTGGCTCCATTTTGGATTCAGAAACCATGACGGTATATAAACATATAAACCTTAATGTTTTTAGCAATGCTAGAGTGTTCCTTGTACATTTACCACATTAGTTGTCTGAAAATCTCTTTTCATGTTCAAACAAAACATATTATTGTAACTGAAATATCCCTAAATGAATCGATATTGAATTGAATTGAATCGAATCGAATCGGAAATCAAATTGAATTGGGACCTTGTGAATCGGGATCGAATTGATCCAGGAAAACATTGGCGATACCCAGCCCTAATTGAAGGCTCCCTAGTAATTTCATCCATGCAGGCAGGCCAGTCCAGCACCTGCACCCTCTTCCTCTGCAGCCTTGCCTTTGCGGTGTGTCTAGAATGTTGTTTGGCCTTGTCTTGTTAAAATATGCATGGAAATCTTTGGAAAGATGTTTTCTTAATGGCAGCATATGTTGCTCCAAAATTGTATATTTTCAGCATTTTGGCACATTAGAAAAGTGTTACCTTCACCAAGCACTCTGACACACTGACCATATACCCTGGCAAACAATAGCTTTTGGACTAGTTTCTGATAACAGTCTGGATGGTCCTTTTTTGTCTTCGGTTTGAAGCAGACGGCATCCATTTCTTTTAAAAATTACCTGAAATACTGATTTATCTGTAAACGTGCATACTGTGTGCTGGTCTATCACAAATGACTCCGAGCCCAATGGAGTGGATGCCGCTCCTGGACGAGGTTAACAACTTTTTGGCACAGTAAAGTTTTAACTGGCACTCGTGGGTGTAACTCCGTCTTATAATGCTTGACAAAGGGCTTGCCAAAGTAATCCTGAGTCTATGTGGTTCTATGGTTTATAGCTGGTTCTTGAACTGGGCAATCTGAGGGATCGAAGAGCAAAGTTACTTAGCATAAGCTTGCACTCCTGCTCTTTATGCACTGAAATTCCTCCTGATTCATCAAACCTTTTAATTATGTTCTGCACAGTAGAGGGTGAAATATCCGAATCCCCTGTAATCTTTTTTGAGGAACAGCTCAATTTCCGATCGCAATTGTTGGCCAACTGGTGCTGTTCAGCCCATCTTTAGTCCTAAAGGAACCAGCCTTTTCTGGAGGCTACATTTGTACCGAACCATGACTACAATCACCTGTTGGCATCACCTGTTTCGAATCACCTTATTACTAGCTCTAAATCGCCCCAATTCCAACTATATTTATAATAATAATAATAATACATTTTATTTCATAGTCGTCTTTCTGTCACTTAAGGACACCTAACAAAAGAATACAACGTAGACAAAGCAAACAGTGATTAGATAATAAAAAAACAAACGAATATACAACATTAAATAACAGGTTAAAATAAGTCAAGGCAATAGATCAATCAGATGGAAAAGGCAGTCCGAAACAGGTGGGATTTGAGTGTGGAATTGAATTGTGAAAGTGGGTTTATATTCCTTATGTGAGATGGTAAAGAAATTCCAGAGCTGGGAAGCAGAGCGACTGAAAGTTCTACACCCCATGGTAATAAGACGAGCAGAGGGGACTGTCAAATGAAAGGAGGAGGATGATCTAAGGGTGGAAGAGGGAGTAGCAACATGGAGAAGATTGGAAAGATATGGTGGAGAAGATTGTGGATGGCCTTGAATGTAAGCAGAAGGATTTTGTAATCAATGCGGAACGTCACTGGAAGCCAGTGGATCTGTTGCAGAACAGGAATGATGTGATGAATGGAGGGGGTTCTGGTGATGATTTGGGCTGTGTATTGGCAAGAACCTGGCGATACAATACGTATCGTTATACAGCGGTCACGATTCAGTATATAGCGATATATTGTGATACTGCAAGCAACGTGATGTATTGTGATTTTTCAAATCCTACTATTAAAACACACCACTATATGAACAGGTATATCAATGCTTACAATAGCATTGCGCCCTTGTGCTGCTTGTTAATGTTGGAGTGGAGTTGAAAATAGATTACAACACTGCCATCTAGTGGTCAGAGGTTTAAACACAACACACAATGACTCACTGTCTGCCGAGAATCTGTGTATCCATACTGTGTTTATGAGAATCGATACGATATCACAAAACAAAATATCCCGATATTCGATATTTTTGATATTTTCTTACACCCCTATTAATGATATGGGCAGCAGAATTCTGAACCAGTAGAAGCTTATGGAGAGATTTGTGAGGAAGAAGATGAACAGAGACAGCAGTGGTATGAGGAGTAAGGAAAGTGTGAGGACGATTGATATTACGCAGATGTTATTTTATGTTATGTTATGGATATGAGATTGAAATAAAAGAGTACTGCAGAGGACGACACCCACACTCTTTAACTGCATGGAAGGGGAAACAGAACAATTGTCAATATCAAGAGAAAAACTGTCAGTTTTGGATAATGTTGATTTTGTGCCGATGAGGAGAAGCTGCAACTATCAATTATTTAAGTAATATTCCATTGATTAATCAAGTAATTGGATAATATATATATATATTTTTAATATATATTTATTTATTTATTTATTTAAACAGCAATAGCTAAATATATAAGATAAAATAATACAGGGTTCTTAACATTTTATTGCTTAAATTGCATATAGTACAGTTTTAAAGAAAATATTTTAATAATTACTATTACTGAAATGTATTACTAGACCTATATATCGTACTATAAGTTCACACTACTGGCTACTGTACACTCAGTTACTAAGCTGAAGCTTGTCCTACACTTGCTGACCCACTTACTGCAAACAAACTGAACTGAATATTCTCAGTGTATTAGATTCAGTGCATTTTAGGTTCTAAATTGCTACAAACACCACCTGATGTTTAGTTTGCTGTGTATTTTATGCATCACTGTGAGGGAAAAGGGTGTGTGGGGGGTGTATGTTGTCGTGAGTGTGTGTTTGTAACTAAGATCTAACTAATGCTGCATCATTTAAGGTGGAAAGGTGGAATTCACATAAGAAGCTTCAGCCACGTCTTTCTTCCGGTTTACGCTCAGTAACGGCTCCCTCAGCTAGTTCGGTTTTACAGTAGACTTTGGACACTGTGTATGGATTTCTCTGGCCCGTCTCTTCCGTTCATCTCTCCTTATTCTCTTTCTCTATTTTGCAATCCGTGCCATCGTTTCAGCCCTAAATGGATGCATATTTACAAATGAACTGAAGGTGTTGACACAAAACATGAATTATCTTGTGTTCATACTGTTAAAGTAAATTTATAAAGAATGCTCAGAATCAGTGGGGTTGCAGTTACACAGTAGTGGAATATAGAGCAGCTTTTTGGTATTATTTTATTTTTAAAGCCTACGAAATTCATTTCCAGTCATAAATGTATGTATGTTATTCTCCAGCTTTTATGTGGTTTGTTTTGCTCTCAGCGGCGTTATCTTTATTCTCTTTGTAAACTGTGGAGCGGCTGACCTATTTAAACTGCAGATCAGTCGCAGGAACGACACCAGACACAGTGCTTTTGTTATATATTCCTCGCTCGGTTCAACAAGTGGAGTGCTCGTATAAACACAGGAGAAAACAATAGCTTCGCAGGCCACCTTCTTTGGAAGAGAGAGCGCTACTTCTTCCAAATACTGAGGTCAGGAGTTTCCAAACGCTCAGCCGCTGCTAAAAATAGCGTGATATATGTCACCACTACAGGTTTTACTCTCGTGCTCTCTCTCTCTTCCACTCTCTCGTGCACACAAAGAGCAGCACTATTTGGATTGCGGTGTGGACTGTGTACATTACTCGTGAATGGCTGGACCATTTGTATGATAAATATTTGACTGATTTTGGGGGGCACACATGAGGGTATTTTTAAAAGTCAGTGATTGGTGTGCGGCCATGGCCAGTTCTCACTACTGACGTTGCTGGGAATGTTCAAGCAGACATCATGTGACTAATCTGATGGGTCTTTATGTGTCGTATGTGTGAACCCAGTGTATTTATTTCACTTCCTTCCAGTTTTGTTCTGACAGTTTCTCTTGTGGTTGTGTTTGCTGCAGGTGCCACTCGGGACATCGGATCGGCGTTGACACGGATGTGCATGCGGCATCGCAGCATTGAGGCCAAACTGCGCCACTTCACCAAGTATGGAAAAAAATATGAAATCCAAAATGATATATATATATATATATATATATATATATATATATATATATATATATATATATATATATATTCAGTTCCTTCAGCAGCAATCTTGATTTAGTTTAGTAAAGTACTGGGTAGTCAAAGCAGGTATTAGATGATAACTGGGTAATACTGGGTTGCTTCCACAAGGAGAAGCTTGGAAAGGGTTAAAATTAACACACACATATGTATCACTACTTACTGTATTCATGCTATATCAATATTTACTATAAAGAGTGTTTATAATAAATGAAAATAAATTAATTTAAATAAAAGATTCAGGCAGCACGGTGGTATAGTGGTTAGCACTGTTGCATCGCAGCAAGATAATCCGGGTTGGATTCCCGGTCCGGGCCGTTCTGTGTGTTCTGTGTATGTTCTTCCCGTGCTTGAGTGGGTTTCCTCCCACATGTCCAAAGATATGCATGATAGGTTGATTGGTCACTCTAAATTGCCCGTAGGTGCGAGTGCGTGAGTGACTGTTGACCATGCGATGGCTGGCGGACTGTCCATGGTGTATCACGCCTTTGCCCGATGATGCTGGGATTGGCTCCAGCCCCCCCACGACCCGACTAGCGGGATTAAACGGCAGATAATGGATGGATAGATGGATAAAAGATTCCATCTATCTCAATATATGTGTGTGTTTAATAACTATGCTCTTCCAGTTACATTAATTACGATAAATTTGAAAACAATGTATTAACATAAAACCAGTTTGGTTTCAGATACACATTCGACAGTGTTTCTAATATGTTTTGCATATTTAGTGGAATGTAGGTTTGTCAAAGTTGACTTAATGTTGACTAATCGCTGATGATGTCATGATGTTATCACATTGCTAGCTTAAAGGGATCCAGAGATACAGAACTGGAAATCACCAGGTTACTCATCCTCATCTGCTCTCTTGTCTGAGGCATCTGTATTATCAGTGTCATAATCAAGTATGACACATGTAATCATGACCACCGACAAGTTGTCATCAAGCTTAAAGTTCTACCGCTGATCAGTAAAGTTGACTAGTCTGTGCAGCTCCTAGCATAAAATTAGGAAAGTCAGTACAAATATAATCGAGTCCAGAAAGAAGAACGGAGGTGTATGTGATTTAAAAATAACTAAGAATGACATAAAAAGTCTGTGTACAATAAAGAATGATGTACATCCGAAATGCAACATATTTTAAAAATGCAATCATGAATATACATAAACACGTGTGAGCGGCAGCCTGCAGTCAGTGCAGCAAACAATAAACTGAGAGCATGTTAACCACAAAGAAATTACAGCGAGAGTGTGACTACAAGCAGCACTCGAGCCAAAGAGCCATCTGTCACCCAGAGTTCCAGTGTAAATCTACACAACCAGCAGTGCCAGACCACACACAAACACACACACACACACACACACACACACACACACAGGTTTGTTATTGTACAATATCTTATAGATATAGGAAACTTACATATGTAATACTAAAGTCCTGAATCGATTCCCATATCTAGTCCCATATTTATCATATACAGTCATATGCAAACATTTAAATCAACTTTCATATACATATGGCATTATTTGGCATGTACAGCTGTTTATATTTTTTTTTGCTTGTACATGTAATTTGACAAGGTGACTTGCACACAACTGATAATGTATACATATAGATATGTAACTATACATAGTAACTATGTGTAATAATGTGTGTATGTTAGTATTTTCTATCTATTTAACTGAACAGTGAGTGTTTAGAGTGCTAATAGTAGAATTAATACAATTAATAGTAATTCAATAAATATAGATTTTGTTGTTTATTGATGTTTGTTTGGCTGGTTCCAAACCTCTCTATGGCGAATCCCAGTATCAATGATTACCCAATTACTGGTCCAGGCCTTCAATTACATTAAATCAAATCAAGAAATCAATGTACAGGAGAACTGCAAATAAACTTTCTAACTTGCTCGCATGATATCAGCTCCGGACTGTTATTTTTGTACATTTATGTTTATTTGTATTTGTTCATATTGTTACTCGCAAAACACTTTCTACTGAGATAAATACATTTAACTTAGGGTTTAGGGTTAGTTTATCTGAACGTGCACAGCTGTAACCTCAGTTAATTACTAAGAAGTTATAAATTATTTTATTTTTAATGCTTTCAGTTTAAGGAAATTATTTTATTGTAAAAAAAAACACTTCTCTAATTATGTGCCTATATATATATGCATACAATCACATGCCAAAGCACACAAATCTGTCTCCAAGCTTGTGGAGGACTTTAATCTTATGTATGTTAGTGCAGCACCACAGCAGGGGCACTCTGTCTTGCCGTTTTCCAAAACAAAATTTGTCTCACATCAAAATCTGATGACACAGATCAAGAAAGTACACACACACACACCATTTCACATTCTCTCACCTCGTTAGAAGACATCTGTTGACAATTTCCATTGACAGCCTAATGAATGGAAGCCCCAAAACCTTCAAAGCCACACTGTAAACCTCACAGAAGGCCATCATCTTTCAGCGACTCTAAAATTCCACTGACTTAAGCTGAAACCAGCAAGAGAAATGATGATGATGATTATAATGATGATGATGTTGATGAGGGTTCCTTTAATGACCTCTGCATGTCTATACTCTTGTTTTATTTGGTTAGCCTTTAGAAGTCATATTAGTATGTTTACTAATACCATTCCAATATAATGACTTGACTACACTGAATTGCATAGCAAGTTATGAGGTATACATATACATTTGATTCACATTCCGTGTGGAACAGTTCTCAGGGCTGCTTTTACACCTGTTGTCATGTCAAGAGATTCTTTGATTTGAGTTTAGAACCTGTATTTTGATCAGCTTGTTTCCTGTTTGAGTTGTATATGACAAATTATTCATTTGATATCACGCCTTTGTTAGAATCTAGAAAGTTCTAGATTTCTAGAAAGTTGTAAATTAATAAAAGACAAGGCAGATTAAGAAAGTCTCTCTCACAGAAACCACTTTTCTCAGCTGCCTGAAACACCTTATTAGTGTTTCAGCCCTTTTCCCTGTTACAAGGTGACGTCATCTCGTCATGCAATCCTTATTACCCGCCTACTGGCACACTTAACATGCTCTCTCACACTGCACAGAGAGCTAAACCAGTAAAGCTATACCACTCTGAAATGCTCCAGTCTAGCTTGTGAAGGTAGACCAGGGTACCAGCTTGCTGTACCTGACTTTCAGGATCAGACTCTGACATCAGAACTAGCACCATCGTATGAATAGCCACAGTGCTGTGGAGGCAGAACTTGTAGCAGGATGTGGCTTTGGCAGTCGCTCAAGCAGAACAGAGTTGGCAATCTGACCAATCCAGAGCACACTTGGCTCCTCTTAAGGCGGGGCTTATAGACACAGGAGCTGTAAAATAGTGTTTCAGACAGAGGGTAAATACAGATGTAGAGCTTGAGAAAAAGATGGTGTTTTGGAAAAGCATGTAAATCTATTCTAGTAGATCAGAAAAGTAGAATTCTACACACTGAAAATGAGCATAATAGGTCTCAGTTAACTGTGGCTTCTAAGTGTTAACTGAGAGCATTGGAATTTGGGAAGCATGACAAAATAAAGTCTGTATCTTTCTCTCTCTGTCTCTCTCTCTCTCAGTGCTCTGATGGAAAGCCTAATCAACCCTCTGCAGGAGAGAATCGAGGACTGGAAGAAAACAGCCAATCAGCTGGACAAGGATCACGCCAAAGGTTACTCCTAATGTGCACTGGATTCTGAAGATATTAAACATTTGAAAAATGAAAGCAGTTTGATGATAGACATCACACAAACTCACATATTAGACATACTCCTGCATATTTGTGTTGTAGAGTACAAGCGGTCTCGCCATGAGATAAAGAAGAAATCTTCAGACACAATGAAACTGCAGAAGAAAGCAAGAAAAGGTATGTGACTGCATTTTCCAGTGTTCCAATGTTTCCAATGTTTTTTCAGGGAGGAGCTGATACTCATTGCCTGCTTTAGTAAAAAATTCATTAGTTTATCTAATGAAGGTTATGGAATGCTTCATCCTATTCTCAGTCAGCAGCATACAGTTCATTACTACTGACTTGATGTCATAGTTGCGGAAGTACCTGCCCATTAGCTACCACACTGTCGAGTCACATTATTATATCCAGAGTAACCGCCATGTGCAACAGCTAGACAGACTGGGAGACTCAGTAAGGTCCTGATAGGTCAGGATAGGATCCATAGAGTGAGCACCATGGTCCAGATGGTCCCACAGATGCTCAATTGGGTTAAAGTCTGGGGAATAAGGGGTGTAACTTGGAAGTATTGGTCAACTCTTCCAATTCTGGCCAATGTGGGACATAGTCTTACTGGAAGATCCCATCCGCCCCAGGGAAGACAATCAACATGTATGGGTGTACGTGATCTGCAAGGATGGATTCATACCCAAATCAGTTGAGAGTGCCTTCCACATAAATGAGTGGGCCTGATTGATCATAATAATGTGACTGGACTGTGTATTGTTTATTGTTTGTATTGAATGCACCAGGAAAATGTACAGGGAAGTCACAGTGACTGTTTGTGCTAATTGGCTACACGCAACGCTAGTATAAATGGAATAAACCCAGCCGAACAGAGCACACCCTTGTAGCCAGGATGTGGGTCGGATCAGCTACAAGAAGGTCACTGCGAACCCTGTAGCTTGACGCCACAGCATCTAATCCGCCATAGTAACAGCAGGAACTTTAGGTCCGGTTGCTATAGCGACAGGTAAAGCTGAATGATCTGTGTTACGTAACCGTCCCCTGCTGCCTGGAAGAAATCTCAGCCTGCTACAGGAAACTCAAGGACATCACCTCAAGGTGAAATCCAGCAGCTCGGAGCAGCCCCTTACAGTCAGTCGTGTGCCGTTTGATTGACAGCCCATGCTTCATGGACTGCGACTTGACTTCACTGACCTGTGATGGACAACCGGCTCCCCAAAGCGTTTTGATATCTGTTGCCTTTGATAGCTGTGGAGACGGAACAAGAGAAGCGAGCTCATGGTTCTGTGATCCTGTATGGATCTGTGATTATGTAATGTGATGCCTCCCCCTAGTGGGTGCTGAGCAAAGCTACAGCTCTCTCGTCATTTGTTGAGCCGTCCTCCTCCTCCACATCTCAGCAGCCAATAATTTGTGCTCTTGAGGCACGGATGATAATTCGCTGTGTTACTAGGAAGACTAAACAAGGCCACAGCTTAAAATAGAAAGGTAAATGATGCTCTGTTTGGGAACATCCATTGTACGATACCACATATTGCGATCTCTGGAATTGTAACTTTGTAGAAGAAAAGCATTGCACTCATTTAAATGCAAAGTACAGAGCAAAACTTTCCACCAGCTAAAACAGCCTCAACAACTAAATAAACTATACATTTTCTGTATTCACTGTTCCCATTCTTTGCCATCATTACATCTGCTTTTCTTTTAAGGAGACTTGATTTAGTTCCACACCTCCAAAATTCAGCCTTCATATGATCCAAACAATCCCAAACACATTCAATGCAATGATGTTTTTTTTTTTTTTTTTTTTTTTTTTATTTCCTTGCGCAGCTTTCTGACAGCTAAATATTGATCATCCATGGTGTTAAATTGTCTTCTCACAGTGGAACAAAAGACAACAACATCAGAACAGTGTTCAGATTAAAAGTACCCTTGTACCGTTGGTGACTGTAGTTCTACACTTACAGCCTGTAGTCCATCTATTTCTCAGTACAGGACCACCACAGAGCAGATAATAATTAGGTGTTGGATCATTCTCAGCACTGCAGTGACTCTGACTCTGAGTTAATCAGACCCGGACGCTGTTGGCTGTATAGTTGTGGTTGGTGGACTGTTTCAGTCCAACAGTGACACTGAGGTGTTTAAACACTCACACAAGCACAAGACCACCATGTCAGTGTTACTGCAGTGCTGAGAATGCTCCACCACCAAAATAATACCTGCTCTGTGGTGGTCCTGTGGGGGTCCTGACTATTCAAGAACAGAATGACAGAACAGATTAGATCAGATTAGATTCAACTTTATTGTCATTGTGCAGAGTACAGGTACAAAGCCAATGAAATGCAGTTAGCATCCAATCCAAAACACATTATTATTTACATAAAGTGTAAATTAGAAATGACTAACAATTTGAGGTTATTGTACATGTGGTGGTATATAAATAAATATATAGAATGTAGGTGTACACAGAATGTGAGATAAGGGGGTGGTATATAAAATAGAATATAAATTACTATACATATATACAGTAAGGAATGAAATGCAAAGATTACACAGAGCAGCATATGTTGAACAAGTTGTAACAGTGTAAGCATAACTACAGATATAAATAGAACAATATGAACAGAATTGTGAATATAAATAGAAGTGTACAGGTATGAAATTACAAAGATAGATGTGCAAAATGAGTAGTGCTAAAGTAATAGTGCAGTGAGTGCAATAATGAGGCTAAAGTGAGGGTGTAGAGTTCAGCAGGGTCACAGCCTCAGGAAAGAAGCTCTTGCTGAGTCTGTTGGTGCGGGAGCGAAGGCTCCTGTAATGCCTGCCGGATGAAAGGATTGTAAAAAGTTTGTGGTTAGGGTGAGAAGGGTCCTTGATGATGCTTCTCGTTCTGCTCAGGCAGCACCTCTGATAGATGGTACAGCGGTAGAAGTCCACCAGATGGACTACAGACTGTAATTGTGGAACTGCAAAGTGCTTCTATATGGGAAGTAGAGCTGATATAATGGAGAGTGAGTGTAGATAAAGAGAGGTGTTCCTAATAAAGTGATGAATGAGTGTATATTTATGACTAAAGATGCCATTAAAGCCTATGAGCACATGCGTATCTGTTGTAGAGTGTAAGGAGCTTTATTTTGGTTGGGTTTCGGGGGTTTTTGGTTGCCGCGGTGGGTTTGCTCTAACAGTCCCAAAGCACTTTGGCCATGAAATGAGCTGTGATGGCTTCTTTATACTAACCCTAACACAAAGCTCTCCCCCTCTTCTCTCTCTCTCTCTCTCTCTCTCTCTCACTCTCTCTTTTACATTCTCTCTTTCTCTTTCATCATCTCTCATGCCTTCCACCTTCTCCTGAATGCCCATGCTATCCTCCATTCTCTCTCTCTCTCTTTCTCCCTCTGCCTTTATATCTGGTATTGTCCCTCTGTAGAGCTGCAGGGTGAGTATGATGTTCCCCACAAAGCTGCCTCTCCTTCTAAACATCTGCAGTCTCAAAAAATGGTTCCAGTAGGATTCTTTGGATCGATGCTACAGAAGAACCACTTTTGCTTCCTTAAAGAACCTTTTAGTGCATTAGATGCATTAGACTGGCAAAAGAGGTTCTTCTACGGCAGGAGTGCCCTCTCCTGGTTCTGATTATCCACCACCCTGAGTTCCATCCCCGATCTAACACACTTGATCCAGGCAATGAAGGCCTTCAGGGGCATCAGAACCAGGCGTGCTAGTTTGAAATGATCCATGGTGGTAGATCTTCAGGACCAGGATAGGGCACCACTGTTCTGTAGCATCGCCCCAATGTTTTTAGAACCTCTGCTCTCTTTCTCTTTCTCTGCATGTCTCACGTCTTTGCTTCTAACACAAATGTTGCGATGCTCAGAGTTAACCCTAATCGAGACGCTCCATGTTATGACCTATTAGATCACACCGCATGCTATCAGACTCTAACTGCTGTCTTTCCCTGCTTTTCCCACAATGCTGCAGGCCTTGCTTTTTTATCTTTGCATGATTAGCTCATGAGCCCTCAGCATGCCAGCTGTTTGTGAAGATGCTCCTTTTTTTTTCAGATAACCGACTCTGCGCCCTTAGCCAGGGTTTCAGTTTTCTCTAACAACTGATATCTTGCATGACTTAACATCCTCGGGTTGTTTATTTTGTTTACTGAGAGTAGAAGCCGTTGGGGGCCTGTGTAGTCCATCTGTTTGTCCTCCATAAGCTGTGTAGATGCTAGCCAGAGTCAACTAGTGAAGTCTGTTCTGTGTTCATTGTGCATTTTGAGTGGCAAAACTCTGATGTCATCTCTCTTTTCTTTCTTCTTTCTTGTCCACTCTGATATTCCTGCCCTATTTTGCTGTTTATTTTTTTTCTCACCCGTTTTTTTTTTCTTTTTCCCACCCGATGACCCCCAATCCGTATAATCCCTGTTTTGCTCTCTTTTCCTCACCTTCACAATGACCTTGTGCTGTTACCCCAACCTTGTCCCTGGTCATCGTCCTCCTACCCCCACTTTTTTTATTTTATTTACTACTCTTCTTTGCCATCCCTTCTCCTCCTCTCCATTCTGTGCCTTGCACTCTGATGCCCCCCACTGTAGGCCGAGGGGACCTGCAGCCTCAGTTGGACAGTGCAATGCAGGATGTGAACGACATGTACCTGCTGATGGAGGAGACGGAGAAGCAGGCAGTGCGGCGCGCCCTGGTGGAGGAGAGAGGGCGCTTCTGCACCTTCATCGGCTTTCTGCAGCCTGTAGTGGTGAGAATCATGCTTAATATAGTATTCATATTCATATTCATTGTATTCATATTCATAGTGTGTAATAGTGCACAGCTTTGCCTTGTCACACTATACACCTCTGCATAGACTTCTTTGCTGTGAATAGATTAAAATATAATAATAATGAAAAAAATGTTATGCCAAAAAAATAAAAAATCTTAAAGCAATACCTCAGACATTATGCAAAGTATTTGAAACCATGTGATGGCTTTCCGTGTAGTAGCTTTTAGAATGATCAAGATGTTTGGTTCCTATCACCACCACTGTTAACAATTCTGGTACATTTTAAATAGAAGGGAATGTTTCACATCATGCCACTGTAATGTTTATTACTTATTATTAATAAGATCATAAACAGCTGTAAGGGAATTCTCCTTTAGAACCATTTATATTACATATTGTTTGGTATCATTGTCGTGTTATTTGATGAGGCTGTAGTCTGTGATTTAGAAAGGCTGCAGCTTTTTGAAAAAAGTATAATCTTTGAATGTGTGATTATTTTTCTGGTCAGAATGGAGAAATTGCCATGCTGGGAGAGATCACGCATCTCCAGGCCATTATTGATGACCTCACTGTGCTGACCACTGATCCCCACAAACTGCCCCCGGCCAGCGAGCAGGTACACACCAAATCAGATATTTTGGCTAAAGTACAAGATTTCTTTCATATGTCTGATCGAAAATGACCATCGCTGAACTGTATAATCTAACCTTCCATGGTAAGCCAAGGCCAGCCTCTGGAGGGCAGCCTTGTGTCTGGAGAATGATTTTAATTGATAAACTATTTTAGTGGTATTCCAAGCAATTTTGTTGCATTTCTTTGGGTCCATTCATCATAAAATAAACAATTATATAACAGTAACTATGTTCAAAAGATGTAAAAAAAAAAAAATACAAATGGATATGGTTCCTGTCTTACTTTTCTCAGCTTTTATGCTGAGACCTGAACAGAACGTTGACCTTTACATGAGCTGAGCTCCATCTTATCTATAAATGTTGAGCTCCTCTTCTAACACGGCTTTGTCTTGTAGGACACCCAGCAGTTATCTAAGACCGCTGTGAAGAAGTACTCAAATATGTACAGATTGTCAGATATGGAAACAGTTAGTCAATTGCATTAGTGTTAAATTTAATATCATCTGTCTGATGTTGCTGATCTTCCATAATAACTAATAATAATAATAATTGATATAATAATATCAATTTTGCCACTTGTAGGAACCATATAACCATGCAATTAGCTTTTAAATAAATAAGCCTGCTGAATGATTTATGAATTTTTGCTTTTTTCTTTGTTCTCTAGCATATATTTCATACAGTTTCCTAATCCTTTCATTCCCACGTCATTGGATAACATCTATAAATCTCTAAAACAAATTAACAAAAGAACAAACCTCTCTCTATATATATACACTACCGCTCAAAAGTTTGGGATCACAGTAAAATTTTCTTGTTTTCAATGGAGTAGCCTTCCTTCCTTAACACAACAATGGACTGACCGGTCTCTAAAGAAAGTTGTTTCTTTCTGGACATTTTGAGCCTTTTAGCAAGCCATCAACTGCTGATGCTTCAGATACTAAACTAACCTAGAATGTTGTTCCCTTTTATACTCACTTATTAGTAGAATGTTTTTCAGCTGTGCATCACAACTGAGCAAGAGTGTCCTAACAACCAATTAGTCCAATAACATCCTTAACTTGGATTGGTGGCCGTACCAGGAGATTTAGACAGAGGACTGAGAATTGCTGATAATAGGACTATATGCAAAATAAGCCTCTATACAAAAATAGGCTTTAATACAAACATTTCTATTCTTTTCTATTCTATGTTGTTTGTGAATTGCATGAAAATTGCATGAAATTAAATTCTAAAGTGACCTTAACTTTTGAGCGGTAGTGTATATATATATATATATATATATATATATATATATATATATATATATATATATATATATATATATATATATATATATATATATATATATATATATGACTACTTGTTTTTCTCAAAAAGTATTACTTGAATTACTCAATTATTACTTGCTGGTAATATAAATATGTACCACCTGGAAACTCCTTTTTGGTCATTTATTTAAAAAGAAGTAACCAACTACAGTCAAGATCATTTAAAAAGTATGTCATTGCCTCTGGCTTTGAACAACGCACAAACAGTTATGCTTAATCTGAGTTATGAATGTTTAGAATGTTATTTAAAAACCTACAAACTAGCCATTACAAAAGCTATAAATATTTACAAATAAATGCTTACGGGGCTGAACCTTAAATAAACGTCGATGTGTCCTTGGATTATAATTAAATTCAAAATTTTCAACTCTTTACCTGAAGATGTTGAACAGACAACACCTTTAGGTTGGCGATAGGAGCAAATGTAGCTAATAAATAATGCCTACACCAATTAGCATCAAGCTTGAATAAAAAATAAAAAAAAGATAGAAATATGATCAAATACGGCTTAAAAAATGATCAGACCTGTCTGAGAACTGTGTGGATGTGGCTAATGAGGACCAGGCAGCAAACACAGTGAAATATATCTGTAATTTATTGGTCATTTGAACATTATTTAAAGTGTATGTGTTTACTGTTTACCTTCAAGTACAAGATTAATCTGTTTAGAAATAAAACACAGGTCATCTCACATAACACACTGATTGGTGGCGTATAAGCTTTCATTACCTGTGAGCTTCCAGTGCAAACCCAAACTCTGTGTGTTGACTGCAGAGATTCTAACAGTGTGTATGTCTTTCTCTCTCTCTCTCTCTCTCTCTCAGGTAATAAAGGACTTGAAAGGGTCAGACTACAGTTGGTCCTACCAGACCCCTCCTTCCTCCCCCAGCAGCTCCGGCTCTAGGAAAAGCAGCATGTGCAGGTAAGGGGCAGTAATAGATAGAGTGGTGCTGTTGTACATTTACTTTTGGTTGTGCTTTATGGAGTGTGTTGAACCCATTCAATCCCACCGCTCACAAATGCGCCCATAATTGTTGAATTAGTAGAGCTTGAAAAGTTGTTAATGTGTTTCATATGGAACGGTGAACTATAGGTTCCCTTGAGGTTGTATAATTGATCACATGGCCAGAGCCATTTAGTTAAAGAATGAACCCATTTTGCATTAAAGCTTTAAATGAAACGATGTAATGGAGCTACAGCCACCGTATTTGGTACATGTAATGTTTAACTGGTCTATTTTAGACTTCAGAATAAAATTGGACTGAAACAGTAGATGTAAACATGTGATCACTGGTCTCAATTGTGACTGGTGGGATGACACAGTGGCTCACACTGGCTGTTGATCATTTTCTTTCATATAACTTGTCTTTGTCTGAAGTTTTGGATATGCTAGAACATCTCAGCCTAGCAGAATTCTCATCATTGTATCAGTATGCTGGCAGTTTTTTTTACTGTTACTGTTTACCAATTAAATTATTTTATTCATTTTTATTAATTGTAAGAAAGTACATTAGTGGACAAAATACATTAAGCCCTGTACTTAAGTGCTTGGCAATATAGTACTTGTGTAAAAGTAGATAAGTAGATAAATGTCTGCTTGTCATTACAAACATACCTGTTTTTATATGAACCTAAGCATCAAAAGTAAAAGCACTATGAATTATTCTAGCTGCAAACATGCAAAGCAACCTAGGCAAACATTTGATAAAATTTATAAACATTTTAAACATAATAGAAATGTTTCTAAAATTTTAAAACATTTACTCCACAGTTCATATGTAGAATTTAAACTGGAAAACAGTTCATAATGAATTTATTATTTTTGTTATTTACACATATGTCTCTAATTCAGCCTACAGAATTGTAGCTTTACCTATTCACACTGAAGCCTCACTCAGCTTTTTAGGGCAGCCAATCAGAATAGAGCCTATTTACATATATCAGTCTTAAAGGCACATTAACAAATACATCTGTTTAGAGTGATTTAATGTGAAATGCTTAATAAGAAATTTCCAGACTCAGATCCTTCTATTATTGTGGCAACAGGAACCAGGTGTCTTCAATTTAATGCATCTAAATCTACTTCCCAGAGAGATCTCACACCAAATATAAGTGGCATAAAATAGATAATAATATCGTTATTAATATCGTTGCTCCATTTCTGTTGATTTCATGAAGAATGGACCAATAGAAATGCTCCAAATTAACTTCCATTGACATACATTAAAAGTAAAGTATGCTTTTGGCCTCTCCTGCAAAGAAGCCATGTTATAGGTCTCAAAACCTAGTGAGTGTGTAAATAGGCTGTCTAGGTAGGCAGCTGTGTAAGTAGCAGCGTTCTGTCCTCATCTCTCCTCATAAAACAGATTACTGAGACGCTCTAGTTAGAGAGAGGCTGCGTCACGACTTGTTCCCGCCCACTGCAGCACGCGGCCGTGGTTTACCTGGTTGCTAAGCTACCGGCCGGCATCCAAAACAATAGCCCGAGGCTTAAAAATATGCTAGCATAAATGCTAATGGCTCGAGTATAAAACTGCAAAACGGTCAACAACTCCAAATAACTTACATTTTAAAACAACTTCACTGCTCGTAGATTTGCTGCGTTGCATCATGGGATTGTCTAAGCGGCTGAGGAAGTGTTCTATGCTTCCTTAAAACTGGGTCAAAATAAGGTGCCTCAGTAGACAGCATGTTTAAGGTATCTAAGAATTAGGACAGCCTACATGTCGGGAGCGCATACTATGATGTAAAATGCTATCTATGTAGGAGCTCACTAGGTTTTGAGACACACCAATAGGTACTTGTGACCCCTGGTTCCTATCACCACCACTGGAAAGTAATCAGAGTCTATAAGCTTTGTTACAGTGAACAGTTTCACATCAAAACTCTGTTTATTTACATCTCAATGACTGAATTATGCAGGAATATTAAAAATACATATACTTTTTTGCTGTCCACCACTTCTGACAAGAAATATACTTTATGTCACGGATCTGTCCATGGAATAAAACCCATGTACTCATAATATTGTGAAAAAAATCTGGGATTAAATGGGTTGATTGTGCTTCGGTTGCACTTCGGTATGTGTGTGAATGTGGCGCTCGCATGTCTGCCTACCTGCTGCTCCGGCCCAAACACTGCGTTCCCTCTGTCTTTGTATTTCTGAAGAGTGTTCACGTCAGTGTGTGTTCCTGTGCCTGTCTTTGTGCCCATAACGAAACCCGGAGTGCATTAATGACCCAACATGAGTGGTGCTCTCTGGCCATATCAAACTATAATTATGTGTGAGGGCCTTCTGCTGAACCGTGGGCTATCCAAATGAAATGTAATAATGTGTTATTGGGCATGTAATCTGCTACGGGTTAGGCCTGTCGATTTCGAGACAAATTATTCTGCCTTTATCCCATTTGACTAATGCCTCAGTTAATGCAGTTCAGAGACCTGTTGTAGGTTCCAATTCCATCTGTGATCCCCCCGAGGACTGATTTGCAATTAGGCTGCTGAAAAAAGAGGTGTATGGGGAAACAGGAGATTTTAAATAGTCCCTATCATGGCAACCCAAAATAAGAGGTTGGTGTACTTTGTAAGCATTGTACCATTCATACCTCACACAGTCCATTTAAGGAAGCTAAGGAAGCATGGTTGCGATGTCACAAACAGCCAAGACAAGTTTAGTTTGTAAATGTGGCTTCTTGAGTTTAGCGCTGGAACTATGAAGCTAATGTTACTAATGCACAGTAGAAGTCAATAGTCACCCAAATTGTTTCTGCAAATGCACAGTCCATTTAAGGAAGCTAAGAAAGCATGGTTGTGATGTCACAAACAGCCAAGACAAGTTTAGTTTGTAAATTTGGCTTCTTGAGTTTAGCGCTGGAACTATAAAGTTAATGTTACTAATGCACAGTAGAAGTCAATAGTCACCCAAATTGTTTCTGCAAATGCATCCCCAAAACTTTTGTTTAACACACACAAACCGCATCACGGTCTTCATTAAAGTTGAGCAAGCTTGTCCATGTGGTTTGGAACCAGTACCGCAACTTACAGTAAACTATAAAAATTCAACAGGTGCTGAATTCTGACTTACCCTGTCACATATTCATATTAATGCGGGTTTTGTAATTAGTGAAGGTTTGTTTGTTATATATAGCTTATAGGAAGTCATACTGTGCCCTAAACACAACCTCAGTTGTGTACACATAGATACCTGAATACCTGGATACGATTGCAGTTTATGTTGCTTCTCTTCATATAACATAGTCTTCAGTTTGAACAGATAAAAATAAAAACAACAGAATTCAGCATAACTCCCTCTTCGTTTAGTTGCATGATAAAGTTTTGTTTGTTTTAAGAATGACACCGTGCCCTACACTGTATCTGTGTCACCTTAATAAAGACCCGGTGACAGCTTGAGGAGAGAGAAGTTGTGGAGCTGTATGTATGGAAAATATTTGGGTGGCTGTTGACTTCTAGTGCTTATCAGCAAAGACTTGTACAGTGGCATGCAAAAGTTTGGGCACCCGTGGTCAAAATTACTGTTACTGTGAAGTATAAAATGAAATGATCTGCAAAAGGCATGACGTTAAAGTCGACGCATTCCTTTTGTATTTTATGCAAAAACTTTTTTTATTTTCATCTCATACATTTTCAAAAGGACAAAAAAGTTTGGGCACCCTGGTTAGCACCTAGTAGCCCCCCTATTGGCAAGTATCACAGCTTATAAATGTAGTCAACCAAGAGTATTTCCATTCTTATTTGAGGGATTTTTATTCATATATTCTCGTAAAGGTCTTCCATTTCTGTGAGATTCCTGGGACACCTTGCATTCCCTGCTCCTTTAAGGTCAACCATTTTCATTTTCAGAGTGCTGGGCAGCTGCATAAAGTCAAAGTCAAAGTTTATTTGTCACATACAGAGCTATATACACTACAATGGTCTTGGTGAAACTTGGTGCTTTGAGGACTACCTGCCCACATGAAACAATAAAAGAGTGTAGAGTATCTTAAATACAAATAAAATGAAGTAATATATAAAAATGGGAATAATAAGAAGAAAAGAACCTTAGAAGAACCCATGGCTGTTTTGAAACAAAGTTCCAAAGTTCCAAGAACAAAATCTGGGTATTTATATAGCTTTGAAATATTTATCACCTGGCCTTTCCTTACAATAACTATGAACAAGCAATAACCCTAACAGGCCAATTAAGGTCTGAGACCTGGGTCAACGTAATCTGAGTGGTCAAATATCCTTTATCTTTGTTCACTCATTTTTTAAAAACCAAAATAATACACTGATATTGCTTGAAATGTTGAGAGGTGTGTTTTATCTTTAATTGTATGCCTTTTGGAGATCATTTCACCTTCAACTTGCTTTACTGTTCATGGTAACAGTATTTTTGATCACGGTTTCCCAAACTTTTGCATGCCTCTGTAGCTGAATAGCAAACATATTTTGGTTGATAGTGGGTGGACAAACTGTAAAGAATTGTTTTTTTTTTACTAAACTATTACTTTTTTATGGTCATATTTCCAACTTAGGACGGATATGTCTTAGAAATAAAGACAGACTGAACATGGCTTTGTACAATAGAATTATGACTGTTTGTGCTACATAAAACCACACTAACATTATAAGTGGACTTCAGAGAACAATAAAACAGTACGAGAAAAATACAGCCCCTCAAAATCTCTCTGTTTTGCGGACCTTCCCAAGCATTATATTTCCCATTCAGTAGATAGACAAAAGGATCTTTGATAAGCCCATTTATAAAGCTTTCCATCCAGCTGTGCTCTGTGCATCTGCTGTGCTGTGTCTGTATGTGTGTGTGTGTGTGTGTGTGTGTGTGTGTGTGTGTGTGTGTGTGTGTTTGTGTGTAAATGCCAGCAGCCTTGCATGGAGGCAGAGGAAGTGTCCATTTGTGGACTTCTCAGTTTGGTCACTGTGGACACAACCCATGCTCTCCATGCCAGGCCCCCTGTCCTGTACAGTGTCAGCCCATGCCTGGATGTGTCTCGTTCTCACACTCTCTCCTACCTGTGTCTTCCATCTGCCTCTCTCCCTCCTGCCTCCAAACCCATGCTCTGACCCCATCACCTCCCTAAACACATGATTTGTGTCCGTCTGTTGAATTCTGGCCTTTTCTATTTCATGACTTATGGACTTCCATCCCACCCCATGTGAACTTCTTGAACCATACCTGAATCATATTAATCTCCATTACATTTGTCTTGCCTTGCATTCGTTCTTACTCTTGTTCATTTACTCTGTTTCTCCTCACGTGTATGATTGATCTCCTGATCTACTATTATTTTCTCACTCTTTAAAACTCCCTATACTGCCTCTTCCATTTGCATGACTCCACTGATCATATGTCCTTCCTCAAACCCCTTCAAACCCCGGCCCACCCCCTTCATATCCATTATTTATGCTTTTGGGCCCCTCCAACCCCCACTATCTTTCCCTCCACACCCTCCATTTCCTCCTTGTCCTCCTCGGCCCTGCAGCAGTGTGAACAGTGCCCACAGTAGCGCCTCTCGCTCCTCTGGAGGCTCTCAGACTCACTCACCCAGTTCGTCCTGTCGCTACCGTAGCCTGGCCCAGCCGCCACCGGGGGGCGCTCACCGCCTCAGCAGCGTCTCCTCCCACGACTCCGGCTTCATCTCTCAGGATGCCAACGTCTACTCCAAGCCCCCCTCGCCCATGCCCTCGGACATCACCAGCCAGGTAGCGTCGCTCGAGCTTCACTTAGCATGACGACTGTTAAAGTTGGTGATTTAGCAGTATTGATATATAAAGTAATAGAAATATAGTATAATAATAAAGTTCAATTCTTTTTTTTAATCTATTTTATAATAAACCTTTTTATATTTTATGACTGTAAATAGATTGTCTAGTCTATTCAGTTTATTGTTTAAAACATATCTATTATAATAAAATAACAAAATCCAATTAAATCTGGGTAAATTTGAGATTTCATCATGCACTGAATTGTAATTGAATATTGAATTTATGTGGTATAAATGTCATGAATCATAAAATCATGTTTGACATTGAAAAAAAAAAAAAAATATATATATATATATATATATATATATATATATTAGGGGTATAAGAAAATATGGAATATGGGGATATTATGTTTAGTGATACTGTATCGATTCTCAAAAACACAGTATCGATACACAGACAGTGAATCATTGTGTGTTGTGTTTAAAACTGACCACTAGATGGCAGTATTGTAATCCATTTTCAGCTTCACTATAACATAAACAAGCAGCACAAGGATGTAATGCTATTGGAAGCATTAGCAAACCTGTTCATATAGTGGTTTGTTATAATAGTAGGATTTATAAAATCGCAATATATCACTTCGCTTGCAATATCGCAATATATTGCGCTATATTAAATTGTCAGCGCTGTATCACAATACGTATTGTATCGCCAGGTTTTGGCAAATACACAGCCCTAATATATAATTTAAAATATATAATTTAATTCCAAGCTATTTTAGAGCATTGGACACCTGTTGGACAACGACATATGTTAACAACAAATTCCAGTACAGTTAATAAATGTATACCTTTAGCCATAGGATTGTTAGTACTAAGGCTAAACCTGAGCCCTGTTGGATGAGCAAAAGCAGTTGTTGTTGTTGAGTGATGAACCTAGCTCACTGAGTGGTTGTTGCCTTTTAATGTTCTTTCGCTCTCTTTCTTCACTCTGTAGAAGTCGTCGAGTTCAGCATCCTCAGAGGCCTCTGAAACGTGTCAGTCAGTGAGTGAATGCAGCTCTCCTACAACAGTAAGTGCACTCACATTGGCTTTTTATGTATATTTTGTTGCTCTTTTTTAATCATAGCATTCCTGTTCAGTACATTTCAGTGTACCTGTTTTCTACATCCATGTCATATAATATAGTTAAGATGGCTGAATGTTTGTCGTCCACTGTTTATATGAAAACATGCTAATTTCATTCATTTTAACCTATATTAACACAGCATTTATATTAGGATTGCATCTAACAATCACTTGTAAAACAGATAAATCGATCACCTTATGAAGCAAAAATATAATTTATCTCACCTTGTCTTATCTTGGCTCCAATTTTCAATAGCTGTGATTTAAACAACATATGATGTACTGTATACTGCACTAGTACGTACTGCACATGGTGAGTTCCTGAGTATTTGTGTTTATGATGTTGCAGTTACTATTTCGTAATAGGTTTTGTACTGTAGGGCAGGGGACTATACTAGACTGTACCACCGTCCATTCCTGAACCAAACAGGGGTCCCTACAGAGCAGGTGGACGTATTTGAACCGTTCAGTCATAGTGGGCATTTTTCAACCATTAATCATGGTGTGCCTTACAACAGCACTAAGACTCCTTAGTTGACTGAAAGCTTGGATGGCACTGACCCGCCTCAGTTTCTTAGCTCTTCAGTCTCTGTTAAGCAGTGATAGGCTGCATACTTGAATATTTGGCCGTACATCATCTGGGTATTTTTGGCATACTGGAGAAATTTGTGCTGGTCATATACTGCACTTACTACTATAAACAATGTGTAGTGGGCTACGTTAGCAGCATTTAGGAGGCTGTTTCAAACACAGCCATAGTTTTGTCTGAAGGAATTTCTTTTACCACAATAAAATGATGCAACCATTGACCCGCCTCAGTTTCGTAGCCCTACAGTCTTCGTTTAGCAGTGATATTTTGAATTACATTAGAGGATGTAGTATATAAGCATAGTGCTGGTCACTTACTGCCATAAGCAGTGTAGAGTGGGCTACATTTGCAGCATCTAGTAGGCTATTTCAAACACAGCCAAAGTTTTGTCTGAAGGAATTTCTTTTAACACAATGAAATGATGCAACCATTGGCCCACCTCAGTTTCTTAGCCCTTCAGTCTCGGTTTAACAGTGATATTTTTCATTGCATTAGATGATGTAGTATATAAGCATAGTACTGGTCACATTCTACCATAAGCAGTGTAGAGTGGGCTTCGTGAGCAGTATATCGTTTAAAAGTTGATAAGTTTTGTCTAAAGGAAATTCTTTTACCACAATGAAATGATGCAACCATTGACCCAACCTTAGTTTCTTAGCCCTTCAGTCTTCATTTAGCAGTGATATTTTGCATTGCATTAGAGGATGTAGTTTATAAGCATAGTACTGGTCACTTACTACTATTGACAAAGTTTTGTCTGAAGGAATTTCTTCTGCCATGATGAAATGATGCAATAGAAGCACATATGCACATTATAGAGCTTGGCTCACCTCAACCTTATCTTCCAACCTATGGCCTCAGATTTCATCCAGCTCAGCAGTAGTTCACCTCATATAACTAATCAGTTGTTTGGAGACTGAGACCAACTGGTTGAACAAGGTTTCAGGTTTCTTCTGCTTGATTGTTGTAACAAAAACCTGCAGTCACGCAGTTCCTTTGTTGATAAGACTGTTTTTTTTCTGATTAACATCACACACACATTCTCAAAAAGAAGAGCCAGCTTGATGTTTTGGTCTCAAATGCATAATCAGTACTACATAGATAAAGATGACAGTAATAGATCATTCACTTACATACTTACAATCAGCATTGCAAGATCTTCTTTAGCACGTGCAGTTCCACATTTCCACCATGGAGGTCTCCAAATCCCCAAAATGTAGACTGTGTAGCTTTAAGTTAACAGAGTATAGCTTTAAGTAAGTATCATGTACTGCCATTGGCCTTTTCCTGTAACTGACATGTTGTTGCAGTCCTAATATGTGTGCAGTAAGATCATAAAGCCACTCCACTGACATATCGATATGACAGCTGAATGTATGTGTTTCACTGTTGTGTAAATGTGGATGGGTTATGACTCAGAACAGCATGAGTGGACTCTCTCTCTACTCTCAGCACAGCACTTTTTCCCTCCACTTATCTGGCTCTCTTTTGACCGTCACAGTCTTTTGCCCCTGCAATGAGGCAGCCCCTCCGGTCCCGGTTCACGTGGGGGCGGGGCTCTGTGGCCACTCTGACCATCTCGATCTTGTCTCTCCGTTCCGCAGTTTGGCTCGTCCTTCGCTACCTTCCGCCCTGCTCTCTCTCACACTGGCTCCATCAGGCCTTTCTCTGTCATACTTCCTGCGTCCCCACCCTATAACCGCTCCCCCGGATCCAACACTTCCTCTCCCACATCCAAGGTTCCTTGCTGGAAGGTTTGTTTCCATGGGCACTTTTTCTTTGCAGAGATTTAGTTCATTTCTTTGTTGTTTGCTTTGTCCGTATCTGTGTGTGCGTTCATTTTGCTTGTCCTTAATAATGCGTATTTACAGTTGTCCTGCTTTAATTTCATTTCCTGCTTAACTTCATTCATTACCTCATTTTGCTCCTTAACACCAACCTCTGTTTCTGTTTGCCGGATCCTGGTTTCAAATCTCTGCTCCAGAGATTTGCTAAACTGAGCAGGCCATGGATGGTATCTGTTAGTCCTTTCTGAGTTCACTAACTCAGAACGACACGTAACACTCTATTGGCCAGCACCCAAAACACACAACTACGATATTTGCAAGAAAGGACACTCAAACTGCTGGATAGTGGGCGGGTCTCCCTTCTGTTTGTTACGTAGACGTGCAATAACCACACCCATTTCTTCAGGACTGGTCCAAGGCAGGTCCACATGAGCAGCCACTGGTCAACACGCTCCAGAGGAGGAAGGAGCCCCTGGATAGGCTGAGGGAGTCAGAGGCATCGCCCCCATCCCAGGGCTATGCTGCGGTCCATCCTGAAGACCCTCAGAGGCAGAGGATGACCCCTGCTACCATAGCAGCTAAGGTAATGTTTAGAGGCGGGTGCAAAACATCAAATAAACATATAAATAATATATAAATATAATATTTATATAATTAAGCCACTTAAGGTAGTGAGCTACACTTCAAGGTGCCATATGTAAAATTTCTGGTTTAAAACATTCCATTTAAGTTCATTCCAGGAGCTGAAACTATCAACATAATGTGAAGAATTAACAGTATTAACAGCAAAATGATGTGTATGTATCTCATAAACTGCTTAAACTGCTTAAGTTGGCATGCTTAACAGCAAGCCCTGGCCCATCCTATCTATTAATACCACTTTGTACCTTAAGAGGTGATAGTGAGTCACTAGCATCAAGTTAAATCAGTCCAACATGAGAGGATAGAGAAGTAGCACTGCTCTGATGGTGTTTTATAATCTTATATCAGCCATGTTGAAGGCGGTTTGATCCCAGTTCAATCATTTCAGGACAGGTAATCAATAAAAGGAAAAATGTCACTGCAATGATGGCTGAAGATCTTGGCAAATGACTAACATCATCTGCTTTTGGCTAAAAAACATATTAGGCAGCGAACAAATGAAGTGAAATTAATAGAACCAAAACAAGGGTTAACATTGGTGTTGCTTTTCACCACTGGAGATGTCCTTGGTGAGTAGTGAGTTGGGATGAGTAAGGGAGAGAGAAGGTTGATGCTGAACTTTTCCAGACTGATAAGAACTGATGGGGGAGAAGGTGGAACTTCCTGTGCAATTTATCAGGTACTGTTAGGTACTTACAGCAGCCCTTAGCCGGAAAATCACTGTAATGCATTGCCTTGAGCAGCTTATGACTTTTTTATACAACAGTAAAACACTATATGATGAAATACACTTGAACACATTAATAATAAGCACAGTAATTAGTTATTCCACTAAGCAATATACTTCATCAACAACAGTCTGTGGCTGTCAAGCAACGTAATAGTCCCAGAGTATTCCATGGACAGCACAATACGTTTAAATAACTTGGCACAATAATACGGAATTCAGTTGATCAGGGTCCAGCTTCCTGAAAGCATCTATTAAGATGATCGGAACTGGTACAAATTGCATGATGGTGGTTTCTAATGCATTTTGGGACGAGCCCCTTTGTATTTTCACTCGTGTTTAACATCTCCGAATGAACATTTCGACTGGAACTGTCTTTTGACATGATTGATATTGTCAGATAGCGTTTATTTGAGATGCAATTAGAAGAGCAGTATATATAGAACAGCCTGTTTAGCTTTCATGTAGCCATGTCTTGGTGTTTGTTTAAGTAAAGTCATGTGTGTCACAGCACGGCGAGGAAGTGTCTCCGGCAGCCAGTGACCTGGCCATGGTGCTGACGCGAGGCCTCAGTATGGAGCAGCAGAAGAGCAGCAGGGACTCGCTCCAGTACTCCAGTGGCTACAGCACTCAAACAACCACGCCCTCGTGCTCCGAGGACACTATTCCCTCCCAGGGTAACAAACACACACTCATTTCTTTCAGACCAATGATGGACAGTGATCTTTATATTCATACAGACATTCATATACAGTTTTCTAAACACTAGAAATCATTTGTGACCTAAAGACATGCCAGAAACCTCTCTCAACCTCTCCAAACTGCATCCAGGTCTTCATTAAGATCACACACACACACTTGTTTGTGTGGTTTAGGACACACTTGGCATGTATGAATTAGCATGAACTCTAAAACAAGTGGGTGTTGTGCCAGATTCTGCGAGGGAGTCACAATTCAGCACAACACCTGTTGTCTAAAGTGGCAGCCCACTGTGTTCAGCTACACTGTGAATTTGTATCTTTGTAGCTCACCGTAAGTCAAAGTGTAAACTGCCTCTGCAATGCAGTTTGAGTGGACTGAGAGAAGTTTTACAGAAAAGATTTGGGTGACTATTGACTAGTGTGTGTTAACACTGTAAGCTTGGTAGCAGTTTAAGGCAGTTTGAAAGATGTTCATGTTTATGATAATCGAAATATATAGACCACAGTACATAATACTGAGTCTGTCTCAAAACCTAGTGAGTGTCAAAGTAGGCTGTCTAGGTAGGCAGCTGTTTAAGTAGCAGCATTCTGTCTGACATCTCTCCTCATAAAACAGATTACAGAGACGCTCTAGTTAGACAGAGACTGCGTCACGGCTTGTTCCACTGTAGCACGCGAGCGTGGTTTAGCTGTTTGCTAAGCTACCGGCCAGCATCTAAAACAATAGCCCCGGGCTTAAATATCTGCTAGCATAAATGCTAATGGCTTGAGTATAAAACTGCCAAATGGGAAACGACTCGTTACAAAGTTGTAAATAAAATACTGTTTTGTGTGATTATGGGTGTGTTTGTAATCCTAGTGAGTGTCTAAGTAGGCTGTCTAGGTAGGCAGCTGTTTAAGTAGCAGCGTTCTCTCCTCATCTCTCCTCATAAAACAGATTACTGAGACGCTCTAGTTAGAGAGGAACTGCGTCACGGCTTGTTCCCGCCCACTGCAGCACGCGATCAGTGGTTTAGCTGGTTGCAAAGCTACCAAAACAATAGCCCTAGGCTTAAAAATCCACTAGCATAAATGCTAATGTCTCGAGTATAAAAGTGCTAAATGGTGAAGGACTCGTTACAGAGTTGATAATAAAATACTGTTTTGTGTGATTATATGACAAGAATCACTGCTCGTAGATTTGCCTGCGTTGCATCATGCGTCTTAGCGGCTGAGGAAGCGTTTAATGCTTCCTTAAAATCAGGTCTAAATAAAGTTTCTCAGTAGACAGCATGTTTAAGGTATGTAAGAATTGGGACAGCCTACATGTCCGGAGCGCATACTATGACGTAAAATGCTGCCTATGTAGGCAGCTCACTAAGTTTTGAGACACGCCCACAGTGTGACACATATTTCCCAGTTTTTCATTTCTCTCTCTCCGCTCCACCACCTCAGGCTCTGACTACGACTGCTACTCTGTAAACGGAGATGCCGAAGCTGACGGTCAGACTGATTTTGACAAATCGTCCACCATCCCTCGGCACAGCAACATCGCTCAGAACTACCGACGCATGATCCAGACCAAGCGTCCCGCCAGCACAGCCGGACTGCCCAGCGGAGTGGGGGCTCAGGGTGGCCCTCCGGGTGCCAGTGGTGGTGGAGGCGGAGGCGGCGGGGGACCGGGCACGCCAGGTACCGCTACCATTCGCCGGACGCCCTCCACCAAACCCGGCGTGAGACGCACCCTGTCTAACGCGGGCCCCATCCCAATACGTCCACCGATAGTGCCCGTTAAAACCCCCACTGTGCCCGACTCACCTGGCAGTGCCTACCCGGGGCCTCCAGCCCGCGTGGGAAGCGAGGAGTGTGTGTTCTACGTGGCAGACGACGCCTCTCCCAGCGCTCTGGAGTACGTGAAGGCGTCACCCAAGCGCCTGAGCTTGCCCAACACAGCTTGGGGCGCGGGGGCCGTGGAGATGAGCGTTTACGGGCAGCCTGGAGAAGAAGACCAGCTGCTGGCCGCCAACCGCCACAGCCTGGTGGAAAAAATCGGCGAGCTGGTGGCCAGTGCCCACGCCTTGGGCGAAGGCCAGTTCCCCTTTCCTTCCCTCCCTGACCGGCCCCCTCCTGGACCGGAGGCCCAGGCTGAGCCGCAGGACCCCCAGGAGGGCGAGGACATGCTGGTGTCCATCCGTCGCGGCGTACGGCTGCGCAAGACCGTCTCCAATGACCGCTCGGCGCCGCGCATTTTGTGATGGCTCCAGGAGGCAAACCGAGGCGGGAAAAAACACTACACGTCGTGGACTCTGTAGAGAATGACCTACAAAAAAGAGGAATAAAAAAAACCCAACTAAAATAAATGTTTAAAGAAGTCGTTAGAATTAAATACGTGATGAAATGATAAATAACAATAACAAAAAAAAAAGAAGTAAAAATGCTAAATAACAACAGGCTCAGGCCACTATAACTCTTTAGCGTGTCTGGACGCATGTTTGTCTTATTAACACCACCCAATCACGGCGGGATTGTAGTCAGACTGTAGCGAGACGCTGGGCGACTGAAAGAAGGAGGGACAGGGACCTTAAGGGGGTCTGAAACTAAAAGGCCCTGTGTTGTACAAACACCAACCCTCTAAATGTGGACCCCAGGAGTCAGTGCTGGAGAAGCTCATGTAAGGAGATAAGGAGGCGCTGTACGCCCCACCCCCACCTCCAGCTCACGGACATTACACTGCCGGAGGTGCTGTCGTGCATTTATCCTGGTCGGTGTGACTGTCGATCAGGCTGGAGGTGAGCGGGGCTCTGCTGCAGGTCAGCTTGTGGTTCTGTAAGGGGGCGGGGCTTGTCTTCTGTTTCGTTGTTCTCTTTTCTTTCTAAGCAATTAATCTTAATCCCAAATCCTGATCCAGAGCGTGTGCGTGCGTCAGGTGTATGTATTTTGTAGAGTTAAAAAAACAACAAAAAAAAAAAACAATGCCAATATAATGTGGAGCAATAATGCTGTTCTTTCTTTTTCGTTGGTGGAGGAAAGAAGGAATCACGAGAGTAGCTTCGCTGTAGTTCTCCTTAGCGGGCGTGCTGAGGTTGTCGGCAGACAAGTCTGAGCTTTGCCGGGTTTAGCAATGTCCATATTGCGAGGGGAGCAAGGTGAGGAGGAGGAAGAAGAGCACTTTTGAGGATGTAGTGTTCACGTTGACCACGAGGTGTCACTGTGGCTGCGGAGATGAGGCACTTAGCCAAAGGGGATGTAGGGGATGTAGAAGGTAAACAGGAGAGGGGGGATAGCAGAGAGGAATAAAGGAAGTGAAGTGTAAAGGAAGGAATGAGTTGGGGTGGTAAGCGAGTGTTATTTTTTATGCTCTTGTTGTTTTTAACTGTTCCAAGTTGAGGATTTACATAGAATATATATATAAATAGATATATATATATATATATATATATATATATATCTTTTTCATGAATTGGGGTGAGCTCGCCTCACCTTTTGACACGAAGCCTCAAACCACAGCCCCCTGGCTCAGCGGAACATGCTGGAGGTGGGACAATGAGCTAAGATGAAGGCACGGATCCTGGTGGGGAAGAGTTTGAGAGGGACCTGGTTGCGGAGAAGTAAAGAAAGAAAGGAGGAAAGATGGGAACGAGGCCGAAGAAGTAGAGAGAAATTATTTCTGGCAGAGGAAAGCAGTCCTGTTCTTTCTAACGCAAGCATTCCACTGCCTGATCTAGAACCTAGGACAACTTACAACGTGAACCACGTCGGTATTTTTTGAAGTATCGTGCGGAGACATCCTGTGAGTACCCATTTTAAAGTGTGAGAAAAAAAAAAGGACGGTCATGGAGTAGTATATAGGTGGCCAGAAACACTGTTTTAGTCCCGTAGTATCTGTCTGTGAGTGACTTTCTGTGCTCCCATGATTCATTATAACCCCTGCCGTCTCGCATATAGCTCTGTCGCTCGAAAATGACCACTACGTGTGCGACTAAATGGACACCTAATGATTCTTTTATTATTATTATTTTTTTTTTTTCTCTCCTTCCTCGATTATTTATTTTGCATAAATAGAGCACTCTGTTTTAGGAATGCCTGTAGCTAATTAAAAAAAAAGAAAAAAGAAAGAGAAATCAACGTGTACCTGCTTTTGCAAGAGTAAGACTGTGCCAGAATGTTTGATCCTTCGCTAGGAGTGAGCGGGGGGCAGGGGCACCGCAGCCTAGTACTGTACGCCAGCCACAGTGACCGCGGCCACGAGGTCAGCCCACGGAGACCCTTCCGGGAAAGCACAGGTCATAACTTTGTATATATAGTCACATATATACATGCATTGTACTGTAAAAAGAAGGTGGACAGTAACTGTACTAGCCTCATCACAAAAATAACTAAATGTGTCTGACACGAATATTGTCTAACGGTCGTGGAGAAGAGCAAATGGGGGTATGACAGCAATATGGCAGAGTTTTCTAGAAAAAAAGAAAGAGAGAGAGAGAGAGAGAGAGAGAGAGAGAGAGATCATGTCTGACAATTAGATCTCCAGTACTTGTATACTGTTTCTTCAATGTGCAATGTGCTAATTTAATATGGTCTCACTTTCTTTTTCATGCCGTTATATATATTTCACACCCGACTTTTCAGACGGATCAGTGAGCGAGAGAGACGAGGAGGCATGAATGAGAGAGAGAGAGAGAGAGAGAGAGAGAGAGAGAGAGAGAGAAGAAGTGAGACTTGTAGCCAATAATGCGGAGTGACTAAGTATAATGTAGAGCATCGTCCAAGGAGGTGAACTGTCATTTTTCTCTATCAGGGCTGTCAGATTCCATCCAGGACGACAGCTCTGCACAAGAGTCGCACGGCCGATATCCAAGATCGGCCAAAACAAATAACAGTTGCTATAAAAGAATGCATCTAGGGGCAGAGCATGAATAGAACATTTCAGCCCTGTTAGTACAGTGGTTCCTTTTGGAACCTTTAGATGGTCCACATTGTGGGTCAGTGCAGTGTGTTTCTGAGGACCTGGTTAAGAACCACTATGATGGAGGAGGTGAAACACCTAAGAGAGCAGCAATGTGTCTGATTTTAAGAACTCGTATATACATCTACCTTCTAGTAGTTTAAAGTCCTTATCATTGCCATGCAAACTAAAACAAGTATCTCTATTTTGTCTAACTTTAGTTTTCTGCATAGTTTGAGCACGGCAGCTGCCCTTCATGTTGTGTGTGAATGTCACAAAGAGTGGACCAATAGAAATGCTTCCAAACCGCTTAGATTAAAATCTTTTCATATTAACTTACATAAAAGATTTTGGGTTTGCTCGTTTTTCTTCAGTGACGATATGCTGGAAACTAAATAGACAAAAAGTGGCCGTATTTCCATCCAATTTTCTAAATAATTTCAAGCAGATGTTTTAGAGTTTTAAGGCACAAAAGTATAAAACTAATGCAGTTATTATTATTATTGTTATTAATGTGTGACTAAAACAAGACAAGAAAACAAATGCTATGATATTATGTGCATTGAATATGAGTAAAACACTATAAGCCAACTAATAGAATCTTATTGAGAATTGTTTAACATCTTACAACAGTGTGTATGTATTAACCTTAGACATGCACTGGTACAGTACTGTGACTAAACTGCTCTACTGTGTAACTGCAGCCAGAGACTAGTCTCTGGTTACCATATGAAGAAGGTTACGCCCTTTAGGAAAGGTCTCGTTACGACACAGACAGGAAAAGGTTGATGATACTGTGGCACTAGCGGGGAAAACCTCCACTCGTTGTGAAGAAGAAGCCAGAAAAGGCCAGTGCGTTATTGAGACAAATAAGATGCATTTGTGGGCGGAGCACGCATAGGACATTGGTTCCTTTTGGAGCCCACAGATGCCCCACACTTTGGGTCAGTGCAAAAGTGCGAACCGCCTAGATGTTCCTTAGAACCTGTTTGAGAACCACTGTGATGGAGCAGGTGAAACACCTAACAGAGCAGCACTGTGTAGGATTTCCACACCTCCTTTATAGTAACATCTGCCTTCAGATGATGACGCAGTGCAAGCCTCTTCATTTTGTCTTCAGTTTTTGTTTCCACCAGTAATTTAACTTTAATTATTTTTGTTTCTGCCTATTCAAAGAGATAAGACTCAGTCTGTAAAAGATCTGCCTGGCACTGTTGCAAAGATGGCCACTGAGTGAACAGACTTCTCTATAAGTACTTTGCTGCAGCCAAACATGGTGCATTAAGTTTATATGCATTTTATGGCAGACACCACTCAGAGAGCAGCATCGCACAGTATCTTAGTACTTGTATGCAACCGTGGATTGAATCAGACCCAGCAGGCATTTCCTAGTTCACTGTGCCTTTTCAGTTTGCATTTGTTCTTTCTTAATGACCAAAGGAGTCTGTTAAAGCCGTATGTATGTTCCAGCCTAAATGAATTGGCAGCAAATTGGATGGAAACCTGGCTCTGGTCACCTTTGAGCTAATCCTTCGCTCGCTGCATACACACAGGTACAGACATACAGGGGACATTGTATCTGTCTTTCCTTCCTAACTGACATACCTTTGCCAAGTTTGGTATCATTCACCGTTTTAGCCCATCATATGGCATGCTTGTTAAAATTCTTGCTTTATACATTATTCATACTCTGCCTTATTACAAGCCAACAGTGGAATGCCAAATTTCGTACCAGAAGCGTGTGACTGCGCTCAGATGCTTCTCAAAAAAAAAAAAAAAAGAAAAGGAAAAAAAACAGGGGACCCGCGACTGTATCTGTAAGGCCGGCGCGACACTGTTTCCCTAAGAGAGGCTAATGTAGCTACTGAAATGACTCTCATTAATATTAATGTTTACATGCTGATGAATTTGTTCGCGCCTTCCTTGTGCATGTGCTCCTACTGGGCTAGCATAACTTGAGCACAGCCTGAGCGGCGCTTGCTGTGTGATGGAGTGTATGTTTGCTCTCTCCCCTGCTGGTCAGAAGGCGCCCTAAAGCATTCTTTACAGTGAAGAGAGTGCAGCCATTTACTTTGCCTGTATAGCGTTTTAGACACCAGGCACGCATGCCCACCTCCATATGCATTGTAGAGGCTATTAATGCCCTGGACATGAACTACCAGGCCATCCTCCTGTACATGAAATAGATAACACTCTGCAGATCATAAGCAGTTTGAAGCAGAATTAGTCAGGTCATTTCTCATGGGGTCTTAGATATTAGGGATGAGGCAGAATTTTCAAATATTTGAACAGTCATGAATGTCTTGATACTCTGTAAGTCCACCTGAGGGCAGTGTAGAGACAATGGGTCACGTGGTCAGAGTTTTTTATCTGTTTATTTCAAAGAAATAACTCTGCTCCTGGGTCTGGCTAAAGGCTAACACACACTGGGCATCACATAAAATAGCTGTTTGGTTTAAAAAAGTAAATACTTCCTCTGATGGGATAATTACTGTAGTGATTTATATGTGTCAGCTGGCAACACTTCTTAATCCTATTTGATGCAGTAAGTAGTTTCTCAAACAACCATTTCTTAAACAACCATGTGGAAAGATGTGTGGGCTCGTGGAAAAGATGTTATGATGTTTCAGAAGGGTTAGCTAAGGAGAAGCTAACATGACTAGAACTGGAGTTTAGAACCTAGCACAACCTAGAAGGATAGTGGAGAACCAACAACTTTATGGAAGAAGTGTAGTTGGGAAAACATTGAACATATCTATGATCAGAGACCACTTAAACTCTTGGTGAAGTCAAAAAGTAAAATATCCAAAATAGAACTGCATGTGACAAGAACTCAACGGATTGGGACTAAACAGCTGTGTGGCCATAAGAAAAAACACTAGTGAGACTAGTTAGAATTGGAAAATAAAAAGAAAGGCTTAATTTTTGCTTGGGAACATAAAGATGCCTTATTAAAGAGTGCTGGGTGCATCAGGATAACACTGGACGTGCATGCACTCGTCTCGCATAGTTCCCACTGTATAAGCCTTTGGAGGCAGTGTTCTGGGGCTACTTCCGTTGGTTTAGCCTCAGCTGACCACCCGAATGCACTAAATGACCAGCTTATCCCATTAATGGAATTATCAGATTTGCAGATTTATCAGGCTCAGCGGTTGAGGGAGCATGAGGAATCATTTTCACACATGAATTGGCCACCTGAATTGGTCACATACTGTGACACTGCCAGAGCTAAAGGTGGTCTAAATAATTATTAGAGGCAGTGTTGGAAGCATCGCAGAATTCGCTACAGTTATAAAAAAATGATTTGAAATAAAAAGTTTCAACATCTTAAAAACTTAAATTTGGCTACTTGTTTGGACATCTACTGTGGATTTGTGCCCATCCCTAATAGCTATATAGGCTTTCATGCTAGTTTGCTTGTGCTGTCAGGTTTCAGTAGATATTGTACACGGTAATTGCTTTCATCTTAAATAGTAGCTTCAAGAATCCAAGTGTTTCCCATTTCACAATGCCTTTTCCAGTTTGTGTTTATTTTTTCTTAAAAACTAAAAATAATCTAGAAAAAAAACTGTATTTTCCTGCCGTTAGCCGCAATTAGAAAATGAAGTGCACTAGCTCCAGAACTGTCTGAACTCCTGCACAGCTGCATGCATGTTCATATTAAATCGATTGTGGGCTCGCAGTGATTTTTCACTGCAGAAAAGCCCGGCTGAAAATAACACCATTAGTGGGAGCCCTTCAGACGAGCTGCACTTTTGTTTACTGCTAAATGAAAATGCCTACTGATGAAATTAGTTACATAAATCCAGCAATTCGGCACTTATTTAGTCCGGAAAGCTAAGTAACAGGGCTGGCTATTGTTCGTTGTGTTCTAATTTGAGCTACCAGGTATTTGCTCTAATAAAGAAACAGCTGGAGACATTAAAGCGTTCAAAATTATGCAAGCGTGTGCTGCAGACTCAACTCGTCTGAGCCCGAACTGAAGGTTGTACTGCATCCTCAGCTTTGCCTCTTTCATCTCATTGGCCCTGCATTGTTCACCACGTTTCTATCGCGGCTAAATCGCAGCGCTTGGCTGGGCCTGGTTCGTTCTGGCCGGAACACATGCAACACCCACTCAGTCTCACCCACACAAGCTCTGTTGTTCTGAGAGGCCCTGAATCTCGCCCAGCAGTGGAACCTCTGCTTCCTCTCCTCGCGCACACAAGCCGAGATTGATGCTCGGCAACCAGGCGCCATGGTAACTCAGCTGAATGTCTTAACGGCGTCACACTCTCTCTCTCTCTCTCGCTTCTCCTGTATTAAAGTCTTTCGTTCGTCCTTCCAGTTTGCTCACGAGCCCCGAAAACAGAGGGGAGGTGCCCATCCTTGGCCACCCCAGCCTCCCCTCACAAGCCCCCTTTCCTCCAATGGAGTCAAGTAATGCTACAGGTGCTGTCGTCTCTGTCCTCCTTCTTCTTTATCTCTCTCTCTTCCTTCACTTTAATTTATTGTGTTCTCTTTTATTTCTCTGTAAGGCTAATTTGCCTCCATTGCTGATGACTATTTTTCCCCCCCTATTTTTTTTTGTAATATTTAATATCCTCTTCATTTTGTTAACTCTAGTCACTGCTAATGTAACAAAACGCACTGTGATGATTCCAGTATTAATAAAAGTTGTACTTAAACCGTGTGGTTCTATGTGCAAGAGGCAATGGTGTACTTCTGTGTCGTCTAAAGTCTGCGTGGGAAGCGAGAATCCAAGTGTCACAACAGGGAGCACAGCGTGCGGAAAACACGGTGGAAAGTTTCAAGAGTCAATTACCAGACGAATCCCCAGCGAAATGAACGAGGACCTCGGTTCTACCTATACAGCTGAAAACAGTGATGCTTTAAAGTGGTGGAAGAAGGATTTGAGCTCTTGGCTGTGCTGGAAGAAACAATTGCTCATTGTCTGCGCACTGTGCAATATTAACCACACTTAAACTCATACATTTCACTCCCACTGATTCACTCCAAATTTTGCTACCGCTGAATGAATCATCAGCGTGATATATAGAATCCTGATTTAAAACAGCAGTGTCTTAGAACATTGACCTTTTCTCGCTTTTTCTTTTTTTCACAATATAAAAAGTTTGTACCAGTTTGATGTACCAGCATTGGTAACATTTACTTTCAAGTCCAAACAGGTCAAACGCTGCAACCGGAAAAAGTTTTGTGAGGTCACCAAGAGCAAAAGATATCAGTATATCCCGCCAACAGCATTATGAACTGTCCCTTGCTTGCAGGCTACCTTTAGGCCAGGAACATCACGCAAGGACGCAGACGCTTTGAAAGAGTTTTGCATGTTGCATTTAAAAATAAGTCACAGCCCAATTCCTAATGCAAAGCAAGCACAAGCTAACTAGTTCTGCTATAATCACAGCTAAGTCTACAGCTAAGTCAAACAGTTGAGTTTCATTTAGCTAAAATCATTCACGTATATATATATATATATATATATATATATATATATATATATATATATATGTGTGTGTGTGTGTGTGTATTCCCATTTGATTCCAACAGATTGGATCAAGTAGATCACTCTCTTCTACTGTCCACATTTAGCTGTTGTGGCTGTTGGAATAAACCCACTCGAAGATAAACCGTAAGAGGGCAATACGGCAGTTTGTACCGAAGGGCTTTGCATCCATACGTCTCTCTCCATCGCGCACACAAGTGAGTGAGCAAGCCAGTGACATAAACACCAATCACTGACTCTGAAATGTATTTGCGGGATAATATTAGTGGCCGGCCAAGAAGTGGATCTGATTTACAAGCACATTGTTCCATTAAAATAATGATACTGCAAAGACATGATCAGCTGTTGTCACAATTTTGGTTCAGGATATGATTGAAGAATCATAACAACACAGGCCTCCACTTATCCTGCCGTATGAGGACAGCAAGGGCGGAGCCCACCCTCACAACAACTAGACAGGGCCGAACTGCCTTAGTGATAGACAAGCAGTGTGGTTTTAAAGGCAGCTATAGGACAGCTAGTGGTCAGGAGAAATGAATGAATGACTGATGTAGCATTAGACTCTTCTTGGCAGAACTTCCGCTAAAGCTTCCATTTTTAATGATGGTAGTATTTTGAAATGGAAGCTGCTACTTAAGCGTAAAGCCGTGATAGACACTCCCTACAGTCAGTATGTGATCTGTTCATTTGGGTCCATTGTAATAACGTTGCAGCTCTATATGGCAGCCTCCATTCCACTCCTTTGTAACGGGATATGAAGGGCTCATTTGAAGCTAATGAAAGCACAATGATTTGAAATGTGTTGTAGTTTTATGTAATATAATCTATTCCTGCTAATAGAGCCCCCCTAAATCTTACACATTGCCCCTATGAGTACTTTTTGAATGTTAGTTTTTTGGGTCATGAATTTAACCAGTATTAATACTTTTACTTAGGTGTGGGTTAAGTATTCTCTTTGCATGCATATTGGGTGAGGTTGCCAGGTACATGACATTAATTTAACACTAGCTGCACATAGCCATATTTGTATTTCGCCAACTTAATAACCCCCATGATTCAGAGCATCTGGACGGTCGGAGGAAAAACGTCCATATGGCATTTGGAGAATTTTTGTTTACTGCAGTACACGACAGCGGGGATCCTCCAAAAAAAAAAAAGTCATTAATTTCTGTCGTTCAGAAATACAGCTTAGACCCATGGTTCCTGATACCACTTAAGTGGGCTGTTTAGCCCTCAGCAGTTTGTACAGGGTAGGCAATCAGTACAAGCCATTTGCATACAGTCTTAAATTGTAAGGATTAAAGAAAGGTTGGGAAATGTTCATGTAAAAATGAATCTGGATAGCATTTGGCATGTAAACAGATTTAAGGAACGAAAAAATATATGATATAGGCCTTTTAACTCTCAATCTCATTTCCAATATAAGCTAATGACCATTTAAAGTTGTTATGATGTTAAAAAACAGGACTCTCTACTAGAAACATTGTGCATTTTCACTCTCAAAAGCCAGGGGGCACCAGTGACCTTCCATTCGGCACCAATTCTTGCAGCTGGATCATACTGTCAGTATGCATTTCAACCTTTTTTTTTCTCGGCCATTGATTAAGTACGGATGTACCTTAACGTAACATGAGGACCAGCACTTAGGATCGCCCCCCTCTTCAGTGCAGCTTAAGTACGTTGCAGCAAGAGGTCACAATAACCGGCCAATATTGACTGGCTTTTTTTTCCCCCTCAGAGCATATAAGTGAATCCCAACAGTCCAATAGACATCTCTGAGCTCGAGTGTGCGTCTTTAATGATAGTAGAGTCTCTCTGTCTTCATATAATACACTAACTTAATGAGGACAGATCCTCTTACCACATCATCTCTCCTGTGACTTCTTAAACTACACAAAGGCAACTTTAATTAAAATTAAGTAGGCCACAGTTAATTTGGAAATAGTTCACAATGAAATGCAGCGCGAGCGCAAAAACCGCGCGCAAGACTCTCAGGGTGCGAAACAGAGGGATGTTTCATATGCCGCTTCGGCTTAGCGCGCTATTCTGTAAAACTAATTAAATGTTTAAAAGAACATGTCCAGCTGTGTTTACGAAGGCGCGACAAATAGAACGCTGAATGGAGCTATTACTCAATTATCGGCATCGCTGAAGGCTATCAGGTACAGACAGAAGCAGAAATACACTGTAGCTTCCCACGATTGGCTCGCTCTGGGGGAGGTGGGAGGTGCCACACACAGGCTGCAGGATGCTGCGGTCGGAGGGGCGTTAGTATTGCAAAGTTGTTGCTAACTTGCATATGCAGCAGTGTTGTGTGTGTTCTTTGTGTTGGCCTGAGGGGAAGAGATGAAGTGGTCTGTGTATGTATGGACCTACTTCTTGTACGTGTCATCCAGCACTGAGCGGTGTGACGTGCAGAGTTCATTAACGCACAGTCAAATCACATTATTATGACCACCAGCTAATATCTAGAGTAACTGCCTTGTGTGGCACGGACAGCACCTAGACAGACTGGGAGACTCAATAGTAAGTTGTCCCAGGTATCTGGAGCAATGCTGACTAGAGGGCAAGGAGGGGAGGATTCATAGAGCGAACACTACCATTCACAGATGCTTAATTGGGTTTAAGTCTGGGGACCAGGGTTTAGAATTAGGCACCAGGATTAGTATTCGAAAATCTTGCTCAGCTCTTCCAACCAACGTAGGACGTTTCTAGCTGCGTGACGTGTTGTATTGTCAAGATTCAATCCCCCGTATGGGTGTACGTGACCTGCAAGGATGCATTCTTACCAAAAATGGATTGAGAGGGCCGTCCACATGGATGAGTGGCCCCAGAGAGTGCCACGAAAACATTCCCCAGACCACAACGCTGCACACCTACTGTCGAAACTAGGAAAAGTGGTCATAATAATGTGACTTGATTGTGTAGTAGTGTGATAAGGCTTCCAGTTGTGCTGCAAACAATGGCTGAGACTACTGCCCATTCCTAATTACACCAATAATTCAACCCAACAGACTTACCAGAGTTTCCACTCCGTCAAGTTGAAACGTGTTCCGCTCATCATGTGTCACTTTTAATGAGGCATCTGATCAAAAAAGAGAGTAAAACTGAACCGGAGAGTGAACACGGGGCTGAAGAGTGGGACGGATTTAGTCATACTTGCGATTACAAATGATCAGTTTGGAGATAAACATTGATTCCCCAGTGTATGTACCATCCTCAAATTTGTTGTCAGCGAGTTTCGCTTAAAAAACCTTGAGAAACAGAGCCCTCAGCACCATAGCTGGTGGATTAGTTACCTTAAGTTTAGGAATATGATGCTGTCTCGGCTAGGTTGTGGTGTTCAGGGTGCTTATTGTTTATATGGGCTGACGGAAGAATAAAACTTCTGCTAGACTTTTTCTCCTCCAAAAGGAAGCACATGAAGTGCTAGTTACTTTAGTCTGTCTATTCAGGGACGTGATGCAGTGCTGAACATGAAGAAACATTCTGCTCCTTCTCTGCTTTCGCAAAACTCATTACAGGCAGATTCCTCACGGTCCAGAATGCACTCCACCGTCTGAACGCACTGTTTACATTGAATGCATCCACAGCTGTGATTTATAAACACATTATTTCCACACTTGGACCAAGACAAACTAGCCTTTCTTCTATGCTGGAGGAACTTCCAGGCATGTTAACTGCTCTCCTGTTGGCTGCGCTGAAGCTAAAGGAAGAACAGCTCCATTAAACAGTGCAGATGGAAGTTCAATAACGCTACTGTTCACAGCCGGACGTGACGACGCAGCCACTGTGAGAAAGGTCAATTGAACAAGCAGCAGGGGGGAACCGCCACTCAGCGTCTTCCCCAACACAATACACACACCAGGTTAATGCAGGGAAACATGGTGGGTGGACAACTCACACAGAAAGCCCACCCTTCTGTGCTGACAATGTTTACCCTGTCACAACTATTTACTATTTACCAGAAAAAGTCTCTCCAAGTCGTGGTTCCCCCCCTAAGAGGCCGCGCTCTGCATGGCCACAGCCCCTGCACACTCATGACACAATAACTTTGTGTTAAAAAATGATTTAGAATCTATAGTGACATACATAATATTAGCTTTTTAAACATTCAGTGGTGGTCTTTGAAACAATTCCCTAAAAGGATTAGCCAGGTTTACTAAAGCCATCAGTGGATGGTTGTTTATTATATTTCTGCTACTTTTTATTTTAACCTCTAGCTATATAATTATATAAGCAAATAGTTGATTACCATGGGCAATATGAGGACCAGGAAAGTACAGTTGAAAGCATAGCTGAAATGACTAAACAGCTTTATGCTACAGATGCAGCAGATCCTTGCTCAGTTTTTTTTTTTAACGTTCACAAGTTTATTAAAGTCTAAGGTCATAGTCCTTCGTTTTTATAAAGGGGATCTTTAATGCTTTTCAAGTTTTTTTTCATGTGTGGATGGAACCTGTAGCATAATGTTACTCTGGAGGTTGACCAATCACAGCACACTGACATCTTCAGGAGGCGGGACCTAAAGACACAGGAGCTCTAACAGAGTTTCAGACAGGAGGTGCATACAGATGTACATTATGGGAAAACTATTATGTTTTGGGAAAAACTGAAGCATGTAAATATTTTGTAGTAGACCCCATGAATGAAACTGTGAGCACTGAAAATGCACTTAATAATTTCTTTTTCCAAAAATTAGTTTTTCTTTTTTGTATTATTTGTAAAATTTTGGTGAGTAAACATTTATTTTGCAACATCAGGAAAGCAAGGAATTTTATAGTAGCCTCAGTATATATTTTTTTCCTTTCAGCATTTAATGCACAATAGATTTAAAGCTATTTATATGCCTTTTGGTTCTACCACATTTACCACAATTGCAGCACTTGTTATATTTGCTTAATGGCTATTTTGATTTAATACACACTATATGGACAAAATTGGGATACACCTCGTATTATTCAGGTGTTATATTCAGTCCGATTGCGCAGGTGTATAATGTCAAGCACCGAGCCATGCAGCCTGCCTTTACAAATATTTACAAAAGAATAAGTCATTCTAAAGAGCTCACTGAATTCCAGTGTGTTACTGTAAGTCAGTTTGTGAAATTTCTTCCCTCCAAGATGTTACACGATCAACTATGAGTGATATTATTATTTGAAAGAGGAAGCATTTAGCATTGAAGTAGCAGATCATGTGAAGTTACAGAGCGGGAAAGCCACAATGCCAACCATTGCATGGAGTGGTGTAAAGCACACTGCTACTGGACTCTGGAGCAGTGGAAAGCTTCTCTGTCTGGCAGTCTGATAGATGAGTCAGAGTTTGGTGAATGCCAGGAGAACGTTACCTGCCGGACTGCATCGTGCCAACTGTAAAATTAATGGAGGAGGGATCATGCTATGGGGATGTTTTTCAGGGGGGACGGGCTAAGGACCCTTGGTTCCAGTGAGGGGAAATCTTAATGCTTTAGCCTACCAAGACATTTTGGTCAAGTTTGTGAGAATATTTTGGGGGCCATTTTGGGGGCAACTGTGTCCGGGTGTAACAAAGATGTGGTTGTGTGTGGTTTGTGTGGAACAACTTAACTGTCGCACTCTAAATCTTGACCTAAATCCCATCCAACACCTTTGGAATGAACTTAAATGAAGACTGCGAGCCAAGCCCTCTTGTTCAACATCACAAATCCTTTTCTTGATGAATGGGCAAAAATTCCCCCCAAAAAAAGGCATCCCAGAAAAGAGGAAGCTGTTAGAGCCGCAAACAAGGCACCGAATAGACATTAATGCCCAAGAGTTTAAAATAGGATGTCATAAAAGCTCCTGCAGGTATAATGCATAGGTGTCTTAATACTTTTGTCCACTTTTGCACATGAAGGGTGGTCTCTGACTTCTGCATACTGCTATGTCTTACTTACATATAAAGTCTAATCTTACATATCACAAATTAAATGTATTATCCTATGAAATTAAAATGCTCTACATGTTTCACCATCAAAGCAATAGAAATAAAAACGTTACTCATTCTCTGCTAATGTGAACTGAATCAGTCACTGATAACCTGGCCATAAACGTGTTCTGCCAAAATAAAATACATTGCTTTGCTACTATTATATTGCTCATCAGCCATTATTAGCAAAAACACGCTGTAAGCATGACATGAGTATCTGTTATAAGTCAAGCAAAAAGAGGCAGATCATGAGGTCAGTATAGCTCTGATGTTCTGCTAGAGACACAGAAATATGATGTTGAATTTTGTTGTTTGGTGCAACCATCAGCAACTTTTGTTGCAGCAAGGTTTGTTTATTTGTAACTATGTGGTATATATACACACACAGAGCATGATCCACTCATACCAGCTCAACACACATCACTACGTCTTCACTACGTCGCTTCACTGCTGTGAAAGACCGTGTTGGGGTTGGTGTTGATGTGTGTGTGTATATATATATATATATATATATATATATATATATATATATATATATATATATATATATATATATATATATACTATTAATGCATACGTCATGAATTTTATATATAAATATTTTATATATAGACATCTGGCACCAACAACTGTAAAACTCCCTAGATCATGTGAATGTTTTTTATTGGCCTTTGTGTCAGACACTCCACAATTAAATAAAATAAGGACAACTGTAATCAAGTCTTGCTGTAAGATATGAGATGAAACAGAGTAAACTGTGCGTAGCTTTCAGCATGCTCTTTTAGACAGCCTACCGGCCTGAAACCTTTCATAAAGCTCAAATTTCCCATTTCCAGCCAAGCGCTTAGTTTGCGTCATCTCCATCGACCTGTTTCACAGCACAGTGATCCACTGGGAACTTCTGGGGAAATGACCACCCTTCATCCACACCATTTGAATACTTCAGTCCACAGCACAAGCCGTTTAGCATTCTAGAGAGAACGAAAGTTTGAGCTTAGAAGAGACAGGTAGTCTTTGGTAGTCTCTGATGTCAGCTAACAGGTAAAGCACTTTTATTTTGAGGTGGTGTTATAAAATTATGGATGTGTTTAAAATTGTGCTTAAGAGTAACATAAGAACATTAGAGTTTAAAAGGTGAATCTGAATTTAAACCTGTATCTGTCCCAACAAGCCATACAGGGCCAGATTAAGATTCTGTGGTACCCCTGGGAATTAGAGCTATAGTGCCCAGCTCCCACAAGCCCACTGATCATAACTTAAGACCGTTTGTTCATTTGCTGAAAAGGTCTTGGTTTCATTGGGCCATAAAGATAAGTTAAGTTAAAGTAACTGCAAAACTGTTTTAGCTGAATTGACTCAAAAGTAGCCATGGCTGCACCATCACAGAGACACCGACATATGTAAACAATTAGTGCATGATAATGAGAACATATATACACTCACTGAGCACTGTATTTGGAACACCCATACACCTACTCATTTACTGCAATTATCCAATCAATCAATCATGTGTCAGCAGTGCAGTGCATAAAAACATAACATTCAGGTAGTGTCCACATCAGCCATCAGAATGAGGGGGTAATGTGATCCCCAATGTGATTTTGATCAGATGGGCTGGTTTGAACATTTCTTTAACTGCCACTCTCCTTGAGCACAACAGTGTCTAGACTTTACTCTTAATAGTGCATTAAAAACATTCAGTGACAGGAGTTCAATAGATGGAAACACCTTGTTGATATGAGAGGTCAATGGTCAGATTGGTTCGAGCTGAAGGAAAGGCTACAGTAACTCAGAAGACCACTCTGTGCAAGTGTGCTGAGCAGAAAAGCATCTCAGAATACACAACATGTCTAAACTTGAGGTGGATGGGCTACAACAGCAGATCTGGGTTACACTTGTGTCAGCCAAGAGCTTAAAGCTGTGGCTGCAGTGGTCACAGGTAGTCTAGTTAGATACAGCTTAAACCACGGAGTCTAAATTTGGCACTGAGAGCCTAAATCCATGGACCCAGTCTGGGTTGTGTGAACAGTCCAGGCTGGTGGAGGTGGTGTAATGGTTTGGGGAATGTTTTCTTGGTACTAATACAAAGTAATAAGTGCTTGACTGCCATGGCCTATTTGAGTATTGTTTCTGAACATTAGCATTCCTTCATGGCCACAATTTACCATCTTCTAAAGGCTACTTCCAGCATTATAATACAGCATGTCATAAAGCAACATCATCTCAAACTGGTTTGTGAACATGGCAATGATTTGAATCCTCTTTAGCAGCTTTCAACAGATATGAATCCAGTGCACCTGAAAAAATCTGCAGGGATTGCAATAGGCAGTCATGACAACAGGGGCCAGAAATTCAAAAGAACATCTTCAGCATTTTGTGGCATCTATGCCATGAAAGATTAAGGCTGTTTTGAGAGTAATGTGAGGTCCTACTCAGTATTGGTATAGCGTTTCTAGTAAAGTGCTTAACTAAGCCATTGTATTGTGGTTTTAGTCATAATTATAGACATATATTTAATTCTCTTCAACACATATGTACTTTCTACTTCAATAGTGTGTTATGATTGCTTTTGCTTGTTCAATTTGACTTTTTAGATCTGAGCCTGCGGTGCTCATGTGTGGCTGATGAGTAACTAGAAAGCACCCAGTTAACAATCAACCCAATCAACGACACTGTGGTGGTATTCAGTACAATATTTCCAACATGACAGCATAAACAGAGAATTTGTAGTTTGTATAGTTTTTAGAGTTGGACTGAAGCTCATAAGGTTGAATTTCCCTCTTTCCCCTTCAACTGGGAATCGAGATGGTGTTCACAGCTCAGCTCAGCCTATGACTTCAAATCAACATGGCTGCTTGCACAGTCAACAGTAATAAAGTTCCACTTCTCTACTTATTAAATACTGTTTGCTTTAGATCAGTCGACATACAGATACAGTAATTGGTTAAACAACACAGACCATCATTGCTTTGACAAGGTAAATACATGATGAACATTAGAGTTAGCGCTCATCATTAGCTGGCGAGCTTGCTGCCCACATACAGAACAACCAGAAAATTCTTGCTAAAAGTTCTTGAGCCGAACACTACAAGCTAGTCAGATCTTATCAATGATTTCAAATAGGTGTGGCCTTCAGTTTCATGTTTTTTTTATCTCTTCTGATCTGATCTTGTATGAGCGGAAATAACTACCCAGTGGCATTGCCAAGGTGGCCGCCAAATGGAAAGACTCCCCTATAAGGACAGAAGCAGAACTTCTCCATGATAGAGTAGCTTGTGTTGGTCAGCGTTGGTGTAATGGTAGCAACAGCATTAACTTAGATTGCAAGCAACATTAAAACAGCTGGCAAACCTTGTACGTAATCTACCAACCACATATTTATTATTTATTGAATTAGAACTTCCAGTCTCACTCTGTAAAAGGAAGTTTGGTTAAGTCACTTCTTTTTCCACACTTTTTGGAACAATCCTACTAAAAGGCCACTGTGAGCATTCTCCTTTCAAAATAACCCTCGTAGGCTGCATTTGTACCTCTTGGTCCACACTGCTAATCACGGCATAAGAGTTTTTCATCTACCCCCATATTCCACAGTTCAGCTTTTCTCTTGTGTTTAGACTTTCTGACTCGCTATGGTCTGGTTAAAATGGGCTTTTTCTTTAAAAAGCTAGGATGTGCTCGCTGTAACCTACGACCTGCAAGGCTGAGTTAGACTGAGTAGGTACTTACCAGCCGTAGGGTTGTGGCTGACTCTGCTACAAGAACAAACCAAGATTTATTTATTGGTTTCACTCTGGCATGTAGATAAAGTTGGTTTGGGGTTTTTTTAACTGTGATTTCCTAATGGGGGTTATGTTTGTGGTAGGCCTGCATCAACCTCAGATGTTTCAGAAGGACTTTTCTGTCTGTGTGTTCACGCATCATGAATAATGTGATCCGACAGACATGAATAATTTGGGGCAAAACAGCCTTAGGTATGTACGTAGCCCTATATAATATATATTGCTGCATGTTGTTTTTGTCCATAAACCCCATAAACCTACCATATATACCATATTCATACAAGCGTGCTTGACTAACCCTGATCCTGTCAATCAAAACTTGTTGTCGTGGGAAGTGAAACAGAGATGCATTGTTGAAAGAGCTACTACGATCTTAATGTCAAGGTGCATATTAAGCCTTATTAAACTGCATATATTATAGCTCTATAATTTCTATAATTTCTTTCTATACTGAATTAATTAAATGTAATTCACAGTTTTATTTTTTAATTAAAGTTAATTCATATGTTAGATTTACAGTTAGATCTATATATAGCACATTTCTTTGAAATAAATCACCTACACAAGTATCTGTACATTGTTCCATGCAGCAGTTATCAATCATATTTTTGTACTTTTGTTAATGTTTTCATCTGGTTGTGTGGTAGTCTGTAACAGGTTTCACAGTATGGATTGCAGAGGGCATTTAAAAGCATGCACATTTCCCCATCACTGATTTGTAGGCCTCCACAAGCAAGTCTGTGCAGCAGGATGTGAAGTAAAATTTGTGTCCACTTGAATAACATGCAGCACTCAGTGTGCTGATTACCCTAGTCTGGCAGAGCTCGGAAACCCTGGGGACGTTTTTCACGCCTCTCTGTTCCACCTACACGATTGAAAGCAGTTAAACGCGAGGGAAGCGGGAGAATGACATTATTTGTTTTCTTGAACCTGCCTGTCTCCTCTGTATTCCAGGCCTGTGTTTAACAGTCTGCACTTCATGCAATTGTTCGGTTTTATTTAGTTAACCTTGCAGTACTTAATATAAATAACTCCTATTTCTTCAAGCCTTCGTTTCAAGTGTGGAATGACCTACAATTGAAATTTGTTTAATTTCTGTTTTTACTTTAAAGACTCTTGGCCTATGATCTACCGCACGCTCAAAAATACAGGTTCCTAAACGGTTCTTGTTGCAAATCTTTACGCATTTTATATTGTTTTCATAAGAATAAACCTGGTTAGTCTGGTTAATAAGTACTCAGAGATTCACATGCAAAATTAAAACACTGGCTTCTTCAACAACAGTGCTGCAGTGTAGTTGGCCCATTTCCCCAGACTATTTTGGCACCTCAGGTTTCTCGTAATGCTAGTAATTATTTATATGCAGATATTATTTGGGTGGTTGATCAGACACAGCAGCACTGCAGACATTTTCAAACACTCTGTCCACTTACTGTCCACTATCTATTAGACACTCCTACCTTGTTGGTCCACCGTGGAGGTGTAAAGTCAGAGATGATAGCTGATATGCTGCTGCCCAGTTTGTGTTGTTCAGATTCTAGTTCTATATTAGTGGTCACAGGATGCGACCCACAGGACACTGATGTCTGGATGTTGCTGGCTGGTGAACTATTCTTAGTCCAGCAGTGACTTATGGTAAGCAGGTAAGCAGAGCTGATCAAATGGAAAATGTGTGTAGATGGAGGTGGTATATCAGTATATATATATATATATGCAAACTCCACACAGAATGGGATCTAAACTATATATATATATATATATATATATATATATATATATATATATATATATATATGTGTGTGTGTGTGTGTGTGTTCGGGCTGTTCTGTGTGGAGTTTGCATGTTCTCCCTGTGCTTGAGTGGGTTTCCTCCGGTTTTCTCCCACACGTCCACAGACATGCAGTCAGGTTAATCGGTCACTCTTAATTGCCCGTAGGTGTCAGTGTGAGTGAATGTTGGCCATGCCATGGACTGGCGAACTGACCATGGTGTACCCCGCCTTTGCCTGATGACGCTGGGATTGGCTCCAGCCACCTGGGCAAGCACATTACACCATACCATTAAGAGTCTTTGGGCAAGACTTCTAATACAACCTTCTCGTATAGTAGTCGGTATGTTTTCCACTATATTTTCTATTATAGACCAGAAGGTCTGTTTGTGTTTTGGCCTGTGATTCGCCCACTACCCATTTCCCAGGACTTTGACACCAGGGGTTGCTAGTTATGAAACAAACTGGCAGGGCAAACAGAGCCATGGAAGCAAGCAAACTGGATCAACAGATATAACATTATATTCTACCTGACCCAAAAGGTCTCAACAACCTTCTAAAAAGCTAACGAGCTCCATGACTAGAGGCATAGTAAAAACATAGCAAATATTGGGCATTTTAAATCATTTTAACATTTGAGTACTTGCATTCATAATTTGTGGTCAGTTTGCAGTTGGCTTCTCAAGTCTATGAGTATTTATGACATAAGCTGTTGAAGTGATAGTGCTGGCTAACACCATCACGCTAACACGTGCTAAGGTTAACTGCCATACGGAGTAGCAGGGCCTCGGCAGCAACCAGCTAACATAAAGCAATGGCTAGTTATCTGGTTTAATATTTGCAAACAACACACAACATACATTAACTGCTCAACCTACAGTGCAGGACTTGTCTTCGCAAGTTTGCTCATTAACGTAGATTTAGTGTCCTTAACCTGGCAACCTGCGTGAGCTTTAAGCCTGTGGAAGAGGTGGGTGAGGTGCAACAGCAATGTGTGACCACAGTGCACCTTAAATGTACTAAGACTGCTTATCATGCATACTGTGCATAGCTCCGCCCACTAACCATTCCCTCATGAGGTGCAAGGTTGAAAAGAGGCAGTGAAAGGATGAAGCCGTCAACAAGCTGGGTGCAAAGCGGAAAATGAATGCTCATTCATAAAGAGATCGTACTGCGTATCAAATTGTGCATATTGCTGCCATATCTAGGCATATAGTCTTTTGCGCTGTCTTCCTACACACTTGCGTCTGGTGCCGAGGGTTTAAACAGATGGTAAACGTTCTTTCAGCAAGTGTTTGAAGCTTGTGCCTCCATCCAATCGCCATTGTTAAAGAAAGTCTCTTAAAAACATGCCTTTGAGACTCGAACATAAATTTATGAAAGGTTTTAAAAGGCAGAACAAAATCAATGCAGAACCTGCCTTGAACCTTTGTAAATCAAGCAGAGTGTGCAAGCCTGACTCCAGCTATTTTGGGCCACCATTCTTTTAGTTTAAGATTACAATCCAACTAATAACAGCAGCTACCTGTTGTCTAAATCATATAAAACTATAACTGACTAACTGGGTATTGATTATGTGATGCTCATTTGGGGTTCTAACAAGTTGCAATATAAGTTACAGATAAATGTCTTATCAAACTTCATGACTAACTTTGCTCTTTAAGCTTCCCTACTAAAATAAATGCTGTGAATGTTTTTTTTCTCTTTTCTTTCATTTGTTTGTTTATTTATTATTATTATTATTATTATTATTATTATTATTATTATTATTATTATTATTATTATTATTTTATTTTTTCCCCTCCTTTCTCTCCTCTTTTCCCTCTCCTTGGCTAAATAAATAAATTAATTAAATAAAAATACAAACATTAACAAGAAAAGGCTGTAGAAGCAAATATGTTTGGTACATTAGTGCATTCTGACAGGTTAAAAAATAAATAAATAAATAAATAAATAATGCTGTACCTTATACATGGTGAATTTTACACAATGTAATGGTAAAGTAATAACTCAGGAGTTGTCGGTAAACGCCCATTTATAACCCAGTTAGAATCAATAATAAAGAAGCTGGAATAAATAATGTGCCTTTAATGAGAAGCACTATTAAAAGTAAGGTTTTAAACAATTAGGCTTGCATTTACCTTTCTGAGCAAAACTAATTGGTGTAGAACCATTCCATTACGTTGGAGGTTCTTTAAACATTAAAATATTTCTTTGCAATACACATCTAATCACTTTAAAAAACCTTCCACTGAACAGTTGAGTAACACCTGCTACACTGACATGACCATGCCATAAACATTTCATGGCAGATGCCACACATTATTATAAAGAGTCTAGTAATAAAATAGTGTCATGTCATTGTTACTGGTGATTGTCATGTCTAATGTTATACTCTGATACCTATGTGCTGTAAGAATTCCGAGCACTCAGACGCGAAGGTGAGATCCATGAACAGGCTTGTTAATTGAATAACTATGAAAGCATGCAGAGATAACGTAGAACTGGGCAGGGTGCAGGTAGACAAAACCAGAAAACCTGGTAACCCGGGGAGCTAGCGGGTAGCTGCAGGAGGAGGTCATGTAGAATGGATGGAAAGCAACCATAGATGATGACCCCAACTAGAGTTAGTTATTCCAGGTAGAGGTTTCCCATCCGAGCAGTGGATGATGATCCTGTCCAAGCAGCCACAAACAAAATCCTTTCTGAAGGGCAATGTTAAAGAGCAGATTAGAATGGAGTCAAATAGAGTCGCTGTATCCAGCGAGTCACACAGAGAGAGTCTTTAGCTGGACAAATCTCTCGTTGGTGTCGTGTGGCATCAATCCTTCTCTAGTTCCAGTGTTCCAGTAGGTGTTCCAGTCTTGCTAGGTATTGCGTTGTCTTTTTTCTAGGTATCAGCACTGGCCCTGTGTTTATGGCAGTGTTTGAGTATAAGAGTAGTTTGGACTTAATCCTGTTTGTACTAGATAGAGATTCATACTCTGACTGAACACTAAGCACTTTTGTAAGTCGCTCTGGATAAGAGCGTCTGCTAAATGCTGTAAACGTAAACGTAAACGTAAACGTAGTTCAAGGCATCTAGATGAAAATGGCAGGAAGACCTCGGGCTTAGAATGAAATTAGAATAAGACATTCAGAGGTCCATGGCCACACATACGCACATCAAGAATAAACCCAGCTTTTTATACCGCATTGCTCTCCTGTCCTTTCTCTCTCGTCCTCTCAGAAAATATGCTGCACGATTCTGCATTATTATGCATTTCTGAAGTTGACTTTTGACCGCAGCTTAAAGATCTCTTCTCTTTCTTCTTTTTCTTCTTTTCTTGTTTGTTTAATAGGTGATGTGGTATTCTGTCTCAACTTCCTGTAACTAAGGTCCGAACCTTCAAAAAAGCGTTTTTACCCAGCACATGAACCGAACTATGGTTTAGACCAAGCTGATCTCATCTGGTCATATGAAATTTTGGTCCTTTGGTCTGGACCATGGCCTATTGCACCTTTCACATCTGCTATTTTGGTTCAGAAAAAATCCAAAAGTCCAAATATACAGACCAAGCAGGATAGGTGTGAAAGCACCTCAAGTCCAAATTACTGAACTAGCCAAACAACTACTAAACATTAAGTTAAGCCAGCAGACAAAGCCTGGTTACTGACAAATATGTTTACATCAAGAAAGATTAGTGTGAACCACGTTTCGATGCAAGCAACTTTCCTAAGACCTCAGTAGCATGTTAGAGAGACACATTAGGCTGGAAAAGGACTGTTGAAGGCCTGGATGTACATCAGTCCATGGTTAGATGGTTGCTACTCTCTTTAGGAGAGGATATACTGTTAAGATTACTCCAAGTGCACAACAGGCAATCCTGAAAGAGGTGATAAAGAACCCAAGATTAACAGTAAAATACCTAAAGAAGACTCTACAAATGGCAAAACCCTTTGCTCTTGTGTCCACTATTATAAAAACACTAAACTACAAAGGTGTTCAAGGAGGGGTACCACAACTACCTGAAATGTTCCGCTATGCTTCTGGGAAGATGTAGCAGCTGCACGGCTTGTCTTCAATCTTCCCAAGTAAACTCATGTCACTCCACTGCTGCGCTCCCTTTACTGTCTTCCTGTAGCTGCTCGCACTTGTACTATAGGTAGTCTTGTATTTATTCTCTTCTCTGTAGGTATTCCTGTCTTGCTAGGTGTTGCTTTGTGTCTAATCTTATATTTTGTTTTCTTCTTTCTAGGTATCAGTACTGGCACTTGTTTATGGCAGTGTTTGAGTATAAGATTAAACCAGGACTTAAAGCTGTTTGTACTAGATAGAGATGCATACTCTGACTGAACACATAGTACTTTTGTAAGTTGCTCTGGGTAAGAGCGTCTGCTAAATGCCATAAATGTAAATGTAAGATGTTTTATGGACGGATGAAACAAAAGCAGAGCTTTTTAGCACAGCGCTATGTTTGAAGGGAAAAGGACACTGCACAAAGAGCAAAACCTCATCCCAACTGTGAAGCATGGCGGAGGAAGCATCACAGTATGGGCTGCTCTGCTGCCTCATGGCCTGGACGGTATATGAAATATGACTTAAACAATATATCTAAACATTTTACTGGAGGATATGGGGGAGTAGACCTGAAACAGAAGTGGGTGATGCAGTAAGACAAAAGACTGGCTGAGAAAGAAAGACTGAGTCGCAATCTTGTCATTAACCCTATCAAGATGCTGTGATGTGACCTGAAGGGGGCTGTGCAAACAAGGCATCCCAGGAATATTGATGAAACACATTTGCAGGGAGGAATGGTCTACAATTCATCTTCAGAATGGTACAATGGTGAATGTGTGTTAACAGTTAGATTGTGTTTGTCTATAATTGTGACTTAGATAGCAATCAGACACTTTTTATTAGTAATCAAACGAAAATCTATATAAATTCACAGAGTCCACTTATTTTTTTTCTTGCAACTGTATTTATATTCTGATATTGCCTACACTGTCTTGACAGGACATGAAACGCTATTATAAACGTAATTTTTGTGATCATAAATGAGCTGAAGGCTCTGTCAAGGTTAGGCCACAGAAGATTGGCGGTCTCAAAGGATGTCTGTATATCAGCTCCCTAAAAAATGGGATTTTTTACGTTTTTTTTTTTTTAATCTCTGGTATTTCAGGTATTTCAGTACAATAGTTCCAAAGTACTGCTTTAGCACCAAGTTTATTCAAAGAACTAGTCAGGCTAGAGTTTGATTTAAAAAAAAGAATTAAAGTAAGAATGGGCCTTCAGGGAAAACTCATACTCCCATCTCTAACCCATCCAGACATCTGACTATCTAACACAGCTCTTACTTGAATATATGAGAACCTCGGATATATATATATATATATATATATATATATATATATATATATATATATATATATATATATATATACACTACCACTTAAAAGTTTGGCATCACAGTGAAATTTTCTTGTTTTCAATGGAGTAGCCTTCCTTTCTTAACACAACAATGGACTGACCGGTCTCTAAAGAAAGTTATTTCTTTCTGGTCATTTTGAGTCTGTCAGCAAGCAACTGCTGATGCTTCAGATACTAAACTAACCTAGAATGTTGCTCCCTTTTATACTCACTTATTAGTAGAATGTTTTTCAGCTGTGCATCACAATTGAGCAAGAGTGTCCTAACAACCAATTAGTCCAATAACATCCTTAACTTGGATTGGTGGCCGTACCAGGAGATTTAGACAGAGGACTGAGAATTGCTGATAATAGGACTATATGCAAAATGAGCCTCTATACAAAAATAGGCTGTAATACAAACATTTTTATTCTTTAAAAATCATTTGATACACTTAAATGAATTGTGAAATGGACGATATTGTTTGTGAATTGCATGAAAATTGCATGAATTGCATGAAAATTTTATGAAAATTGCATGAAATGAAATTCTAAAGAAATCCTAAATTTTTCAGCGGTAGTGTATATTTGTATCTATCTCTCTCTCTCTCTCTCTCTCTCTCTCTCTCTCTCTCTCTCTCTCTCTCTCTCTCTATATATATATATATATATATATATATATATATATATATATATATATATATATATATATATATATATATATATATATATATATATATATTATAACCAATACAGAGAAAATCAATATTGAATAAGAATCTTTTTTGCAGAGCTACACTAGCATGGGTCAATTTCCTCCCATTGCCAGAACTCTGAGTAATACTGCGAATGTGGATCACTTAAAATACAGTTTCATTTATGCATAAAAATGAGCTAAATAAAAGATTTCTGTTGCTCTGATGGAATTTTCATTATGTTTTTTTCATATATTTTTTTTCTTTATGCTCATGCCTCTGGGCAAGACAACAGAAAGTTGAACACAAGAAGTGAATCTGCTTAAACAGTAAGGAGACCACATACTAAATGGCCTTCGGCGTGGTGAAGAGATTGCAAATGAACAGACAGATGTACAAAATGCAAGAGAAGTTAAGTTATTGTAGGTTTTTACGCTCAAATCACATATAAATTGCTTAGCCTGGCATTGGTATTCCTTCCGGGCTACATGTTGTAAAGCTGTTGTTGGATGCACATGCGCCCGCACACTCGTGCACACACATGCACCACACACTGGCCTGATAAAACAGAATTCCAATTACAGTGGCGCAGGGCCGCTGAGTGACAGGGGCCTGATTATCGCTCCGATAGGGTCGAACTTGACACGTTCAAATGAGCCCGCAGAAAATCATGTATAAATGTATACGTCTGTGAATGGACAAAGCAGAAATGGGGATGAAAGGGGAGCCTCGAGTTTGGACAAATGAATAGATGACAGAAAAATACCAAGCGCTTATCTGCCGGTTGGCACCACGGGCAGTGGGAAAGAAAAACGATTCTGAAAGAATAGGATTCCGAGGAAAATTCGAGGAAAAGGAAGAGACTGATGGAGAGTGGCGTGGAGATGGGAATGCAAAGCGATGTGATCAGAAGTTGGAGAAAGGGAAATGGATGGGAGAGAGTGAATGGGTAAGACAGAGTGAAAGCACAGGGACACATTACAAGCCTTATTGGTCAATTCTGTTTTTTTGCTCAGGTCCAATCTTCCTGCCTTGATGTGTTATCACGAAGTTAGCTGCTATCGTTAGCTACTGCTGACCTGCTGCCAGCTCTGATTGATGACCACAGTGATATGAGTATACACAGAAAAGAGTACAAACAAAGAAAAGAGAGAAAAATATAAGAATGTGAAAAATAGACTTGCATTCTAGGGAGGAACAAACACGGGGGAGTTCAGTTTGTGCTGTACTTATTACACAACACTTGACTTTCTTCTTAGCAGCCGCTACTTTAAACTAAGTTGTATATTTTGGGGAGATGTTTTTTTTTTTTGTTTTGATCAAGTTTTCTCCTGGTTTGCTTTATTTAGGAAGTGAGGTTAGCTATTGTATTTGGTTTTCTGTTTGGTGTTAGGTGAGTTAGTTTTCTCTTTAAACCTTTTAAAAGTTAGCTTGGTTTGTTTATTATTTTATTTTTGTTCCCTTTTCTCCACCTCTTCTCTTTTTCCTTTATTCTACTTTAACTTGTTACTTGAATTTTAGTTAATAAACATGTCTGTTATCATTGCAATTGAATGACGTTCTACTGGGGGAACCGGGAGAGCACAGACACCATTTTAATTATGTTATGGTCTGACCTAGACCAGGTCATAACACCACAACATGTCTCATTTTACACCAAACAAGCTAACATTCAGTAGACTAAAACTTTAAACTAGAAGAAACATCATGCATGGAACCCAAAATGTCCAAATGAGCTACCAGTTGAAAATAAGGGCACATAAAAACAGTGACCTTGCAATAAATTTTTATTTACTTTTTATGCCTGAATCCAAAACAGAGACAAAGCAGGCTGATGTCATTAAATCTGAACTTGGACTATGTTACACAGCTGACTGTGGAGCAGTGATAGTAAATACTGCAAGCTGTGAATATGGATAAGTATTAGCTGATTTGTTTGAAATTAAGTCTCTTTATGTTTATCTGATTAGATGTTTTCCTTAACTCTTGCTCACTGATCAGGGGTCAGTTGTTGACCGCAGTTATGAATCCAGGATAGACTTGACATTTAGCACTAGAATGCTGCTACTGAGGATGCTGCAACAGATGCACTCTACTTAGCAATGGTCATTTAAATTGACACACAGGCTGAGGGCTCCTCCGGCTGATTAGTGACACCTGAGGCAAATCAGTGGTGCACGCACAAAAGAGGAATGGCTGCTACAGACCTGCCTAAAGCCACCACTGATAACGTCCTCTGTATGTCTGGAAATTAACTCCACTGTAGGCCTGCAAAACCAAAACGCTTGTTGGCCAATCTGGGCACCTTGACCAGTATGGAGTGTTCAGTTATCCACAGGGAGAGGCATAACTCTTGCATTTAATCTGTGGAGCTGGGCAAACTGGGAATGTTGGAACTCTCGTTGGTCAACAGTAAATGTAATGAAGTTATGCAATGAAAGTCTTCACTGTCCTTTTTTGTCCTAGCTCATTCTATGCAGTTATTTGGTGGATTGCATATTTATTATCAACTGACCAGCTTAGTCACAGCTAATTCAACTCACTAGCTACATGGTGCTACCAACCTGGGACGGTGAAGGCTAACAGGTGCTTCTACTGAGACATGTGAACCCTGCAACACTGGATGTTTTCAAACTGCTGCTAGTACAGATTCCCTGGACAGCTTAAGATGCCTGAAGGAGAACAGTAACTGCTGATTTGGTCAGAAAACAAAAACATACAGCCAAGCTGGCTAGCACTGCATTGATGTTCAGTGATGGGCAGAGAGGTTGGGCCCTCTCTGAGACCCAGAGACATCCAATTACGCTCTTTTGGACTCCCTGCCATGGATGGCTGTGGCTTTGATAAGGATCTAACGCACAACAAGTCAATTCTTACAAGGCCGCTCCATTAAGGAGCCCATTCCAGGTGTCAAGTGAGGCCATGGGAACACAACAACGCACATGAACACCTGCTGAGACACAACATAAGCATGCACAATCAGATCTGGACATTGATGAATAAAAAAGATGTGGTTAAGATAATGAAGAGCACATAAGTCTAGTGTCGATGTGATGATACAGAGCATTAAGAGAATGTAAAGAATAAAGGATAATAACCTGCAACATTGGCATGACCCTGCCATTCCTTAACACACGTCTCATGGCAGATGTCTTATGCTGTCACCAGCTGTCACGTTGAATAATGTTAATATTCTCATGTTACCTTTACTGTTAAGTGTTATGACATATGCCATAATGTTGACAGCTAACATATAGCAAAAATTAGTATGTGACAAGCTGTCAAGACATCAAGCATTATGCCATATCTCACAATTGCCAGTAACGATATCATGACCCTGTTATATCACTGAACAAAATCTGTTATGACAGCATATGTCACCCACCGTAACATACTTATGATTGCAGGGTTCAAGTAAAGTGTTACCGAATACAGATAATTGGAGTTTTTGAGAATTTGCACCACATTTAATGGAGTATAGAGCCAAAAAATATCTAGTATATAAATTCTACAGCTAATTGGACCAGATCAAATTCCGACACAGCCATTGTTTTGGAGAGAGAAAGTCCTGGAGAGGCAGAGAGAATGACTGTGCTCAGGTTGAACCAGACGGTACAGGAAGCCTTTAGGGTGCGGCCGTCTGCCTGCCGTGGTGGGATTTGTGTCTCTGACAGCCTCTGTCATCATCACCTGCCTCTCTCTGATCCTGGATCAGCCTCATGGCTCAATCTCAACGGTCCCGCATTCTCTCTTTCTGCATGCCAGGCTTTCTGCTCTCACCATTCACGCCGCGCTGCTGATCTGAGGTCTGCCAAATGGCTCGATCTGTCGTCATCAGGGGCCCGCTTCTGATCTCCGCACAGCTGAGTGCCTGGGACTAGGGAAGTTTGACTCTCTGGAGAGTTCCGTGGAAGCACCTGTCATTTTCACAGGTTACATGAAGTCGGTGCTGTCACCTTGCTTATCCACTTTAGCAGCAGATGAAATTTGGAATTTGCATGGGCTCGGAGCTTGTGTGGGAGAGATTTAAGTAGGTCAGTGTCAGCAGCAGGTTGCCTGTCCAGTCTCTCAGGTGTGATCCCTCAGCACCTGAGTCAAAACATCTCACATCACACGTCCAGCTTTTTTCTTTTTTTCCCCCTCCTGTACTGGTACTGCTCTCTTTTTAAAGGAGTACCCCATCGATTCCCAGCCTAATCTATATCTACCGCATCTGTATTAGAGCTTTGATCTGGCTTTGAAAGTTTGGTTCGAACCCAAATACAGACTGAGAACTTTCTGTCTGAACAAGATCATGAGTCTATCCTAGGAACATTTGATCTTAAACCGATCCAAACTGGCTCATCATCACCCAACATGCTGAATAATGCCAGTAAGGCTGGTCCTGCTTAATGTGTAGCATCAATAATAACCATTACTAGATCATGAATAAAACATTAAAATGATAAAAGACAAACTAATAAAAATATTAATCAACTGTATAAAAATATAAAAAGGCATAAGTACAGCTTCAAATCATTTATTTATAATGTTTTGGAGCAACATCTCCAACATTTTTAGTATGGATAACCTTTGCATATTATGCTGTACAGGCTACATATACAGCGGACAGCTATAACACTAAAACCAACTCTGAATTTCTACAACGTCTGCCCATTTGATAAGTCCTGCCAGTAAGACTCAACAAGGGATGGAAAACAAGGTTTAATCTTGGATAAGGTGTACAATTTGAAGGTTAGTCATTGTAAGACATAAAGAAAGAGTCTAGGAGTCCTAGGCCAAGGTCTTGAAGCGTGCAGACCCTCGCAGATCCTGCTGGATATGGACAGCAGGGGCAAAGCCAACTCACTGAACAACAGGACTGGGACCAAACTGGTGGTGGTGGGGAGGGGGGAGGAGAACGTTGAAACGTCAGCACCTGAAAGCAGCAGAGTGGGAACACAAGTTGAATCCTTTTAAAGACAGGTGGCGGACTGTGATTGTGGTAGTGAATGAAAAACATAGAAACACTTTGTAGTTCTATAATTACAGACTATCGTCCAGAGGTCACTAATAGGTGGACCGCAGTCCGGGTTCAGACCCAGACGTTGTCCAATGCGGACCCAAAGCGATAAACTATTGAGAACGATGTGCTCTGAAATTAGACAAATCAACGGGGCAAAAAAGAGACTTCATTTAAATCAACCACGTATATCTCCCGGGGAGGGGCTGGAGCTAATCCCTGCGTCATCGAACAAAGGCACCATGGACAGGTCGCCGTGGCCAACACACACCCACGCACACACTTACACCTACGAGCAGTTTAGAGTGAGTGATCAACCTAACCTGCATGTGTTTGGACTGTGGGAGGAAACCTGAGTACCCGGAGGAAACCCACTCAAGCATGAGGAGAACATTCAAACTCCACACAGAACAGCCCATATATCTCATATGTGATGAGAATGTGAGAAATTTCAGCCCAGATTTAAAGTCCTGGTTGGACAACCAAAAGCTCACTTCTCTCACTAAACAAGAGAAAGTGTGAGAGAGGAATACAAGAGGGAGATAAACTGTTAACATGTGAAATTGAGTTAACAAGACTCCTTGTTGTATTTACTTTTTCTCAAAATAAGCATGTTATGATGATGCTTGTTATGACGATTTTTTCAATAGCATTTAATAATTCATTCAATTCAGCATTTAAAACATAAATATTACTGAAATATACTGAATGGTATTTGTAATTTGTCTTGTCTTTTAGTTGCTGATGACAAAATGCTAATATTAGGCTACTCCACTATACAGAATAAGACATTGAATCATAACACAAGTTAGAAATTATGAGGGTCTGGACCTGGTCCAGAGGAAATTTCCTCTATCTGGACCGTACTGGATTCTAATTAAATACCTGTGCTATAGTCCATCTGATTCTCTGTATACTTTATTATCCTGATAATAATTATTTATTATTACTGAGACTGCCACAAAGGCAGGTATTATCTGGGTGGTGGGTCATTCTCAGCACTGCAGTGACACTAGCATGGTGGTGGTGTGTTAGTGGCAATTGTGCTGGTGTGAGTGGATCAGACACAGCAGTGCTGCTGGAGTTTTACACACCTCAGTATCACTGCTGGACTGAGAATAGTCCACCAATCAAAACTATCCCGCCAATATGCCACAACATATGAGCTACCATCTCTGACTTTACAGCTACATGGTGGACCAGCAAGGTAGTAGTGTCTAATAGAGTGGACAGTGAGTGGACAATGTGTTTAAAAACACCAGCAGCACTGCTGTGTCTGATCTACTCACACCACCAGCACAAAACACCAACTCTGTGGTGGTGCCATGGGGGTCCTGAGCATTTAAAATTAAGCAAAAAAGTATAGAGAGAAACAGATGGACTAGAGTCTGTAATTGTAGAACTACAAAGTGCTCCTATATTTTAAGTGGGGCAGATTAAAAGGACAGATACTGTAGAAACAAGAAGGTGGTTTTAATGTTATAGCTGATCAGAGTTACGCAAAAAATGTTGGCCAAGCTTAGTAAACATTCTTTAGGCTGCACTTAAACTGTCCTCAAAAGACTGCTGGGTTTAATTCCTGCACATCCATTTTGCCGAGCTGTGCAGCCACAGTACTGCACCCTCATACCAAGATATGAAGTTACTCCGTGGTCCAGCGGCTTGTTAGCTGACATACATTGTGTTTTATTACATGGAGGGCACAGAGGGTAGTGCATCACATTTTGAGCAACCCTTAAACACTCTGGCTGGCTCCCAGATGTCCTTACTCCCCACTTATGAGTTATGAAATTTGGACTTCTGCACAAAAATAGAGCAGTATATATTATATAGGAAGGCGTACACACTTGGCTGAACCTCAGATAGCTCTTTGTTAGGTTTATTATGCACAGTTGAATTTATTACTATATTTACTATTGCTGTACTTACTGCGCTGCCATATTGTGCAATGGATCTGTAAAAACAAAGAGTGTCTCTTAACAATGGGTTCTATTACCATTGTTCTAATCTAATAAGAGCAATGTAGTGCAAGTTCCGGCAACTCATAAGAGAGCCAAAAGTGTGACTGCAGTTATAAAACAGAGTCACTGGGATATAAAAAGTACATGTTTAAAAAGTGTTGCACTAAAGTTGCAGTACTGCAGCTCTGTAGTTAGACCCAAAGTGGGGAAACACAGTAAGATGTGTTAAAAGTTGAGCTTCACACATATTTGGGAATATGATGTCCCATGTAAATGATGGCCAAACCCAACATATGCAGTTCAGTTCTTTTGGGTTTAGATATTACAAGCTCTAATTTGGATTGTACTATCAAGTTGTACTCAGAAAGAAACAGAAAACCTGTTCACTCAAAGATCACATATAATAGAAGCCACCAGGGAGCTGCTACACTCCATGAATACATGTTTGGGATTACAGTGATTACAGTCAGATCTGGACTTATTTTGATGTTGACAAAATTGTTGTTATATTAGCTGCAGCGTACTGTACAATGAATGTGAGCTCAGACATTCAGCTTCAATTTAATGGTATTTTCATCTTTGTTAATGTAAACAATCATAAGAAAAGACTTCACAGGGGTAAATACACAGGCTGTACCACAAAGCAACCATTGGAAACTGGAAATTTGCGAAACATTTCAATGGAAATCCGATTAATAGTGACCTACTAGTACAGTATTTTGCATATTAATAATATAGAATAAACAAAACATTAATTTTTGCTTTATGTGCTGTATTTTTAACTCTGTTAGAGTCTTAACAGTTCAGGTTCCCTTTAACCCTTTGAGGCACAAGCTAAGCAAACCCTATCTATAGCACAATATGGGTCAAACTTGACCCATATTCATTTCCGTAGTAATTGTATGTATCTCTTTGGTATATCTATTAAAATCTGTTTAGTTCATTTATTTAATTTAGATTTAATTAAGGTTAGAGATCATTATTTTAATACTACTTTATTTACTTCATGAACAAAAATAGGTTTTGTAAATATGTTCCTAATGGCAAACGTTCACAATGGTCAATGGTTCATATCAAATTTCCATAGTGAATACGTGAGGGTCAATTTTGACCCATGTTGTGTGTTAGAAGAGCAGTGATAAAAAAAAAACCAGAAAGAAGCAAGTACATTAAGGGATTTGTGTTTACTTAAATATCACATATAATAGAAGCCATCAGGGAGCTGCTACATTCCATGAATACATTTTTGAGATTACATGATTCCAGTCAGATCTGCACATATTATGATGTTAAAGAAATTGTTGTTATGTTAGCCGCAGTGTATTGCCATTGAAATGAAATAATGAATGCACCCTCAGACATTTAGCTTCAATTTAAAGCTATTTTTTTTATCTTTTTAATGTAAACAAAGAATAATAAGAAAAGACTTTAAAAGGGTAAATACACAAAAAACATTGGAAAGCCTCAAAAACAGGAAGACCAGATTAGAGTTTCCCATGAAAAGCCTTGTACAGTCCTAGAACAACACCTTATGGATCAACTTGCAGCAGAAGGATGGCAACTTGCAGCAGAAGAGGAGTGTGGAAAAATGAAGGAACTGCTCATGATCCAAAGCAAACCCCATCATCTGTCAACTGATTCATGTGCGTTTACTGATGATGTGATTGCTAACTAAAGCAGCAGGATGAATTCCTAAGAGTACAGACCTACATTTTCTGCTCAGATTCAGGCGAATACTTCATATAAATAAAACTCACTGGAGTGTGTTTTATAGTGCAGATGGACAAAGACCTGAAGCAAAAAGCAAACCAGGACTTCTTATTCATGGCAAGGAAATAGGCTGTTCTGCAGCGGGCAACAATCACCTCAATACGATCGAACATGCGTTACACTTACTGAAAGCACAACTGAAGGCAAAATGCCCCAAAACCAAACAGTAACTGAAGACAGCTGCAGCAAAAAAAAGGCCTGGAAAAGCATAACCATGGAAGAAACCCAGCGTCTGGTGATGTCTGTGGGTTCCAGGCTTCAGGCAGTCGTTTTAAAAATGAAAGTCTGCACTATGAGCTCACATTCTTTATTTAATTGCAACGCTGTGGCAGACGGTTAAACTACTAACTTTGTTGATAGCCAAATATGTATAAACCTGCTTGCGTGTAATAGCAGGAGCTTTAAACCCTTTGATGAAATCATTCTTTGAATCACTGCCCTTCTAACGCATAACATGGGTCAAAATTCACCCTCTAGTACTCACTATGGTATTTCATATGAACTACTGCTATTTCTAAAGATTTAAAATAAACTGATTTCAATAGATATACCAAAGAAATACTCAGTAATACATCAAATAACATAGGGAATGAATACGGGTCAAGTTTGACCCTTGTTGAGAGTTAGAAGGGGTTTGCTTAGCTTGTGCATCAAAGGGTTAAAGGAAACCTGGACTGTTAAGACTTGTTTACAATATATCATGTAAAAAGCAAAAATAAATGTAGTAGTAGTTCACTATTAACGTTTAACTTTTTAAAAAATAATCATCTTTAAATAATTATATTAAATAATTATTAAAGCATTAAATAATAAATAAATAATTATATTTAATTGTATAATAAGCAAAATGGTTGTACTAGTAGTTCACTTTCATTCAAATGTTCCATACATTTTTGCACGTTTAAGAAATTTCAGCAAAAATAATAAAAATATGAGTAAACTTGTTTTTCTAATCCGCTACAGTTATGTGAAGAATGTTTTGCTGATGTAAGCTACTGTGATCAAGGTCCTTATCAAAACTAGCAAGATGGAGACGTTAATTTTTTAAAAATAATAATGTTTACAGCCGTTTGCAGTCTTTTTATGGACGAGCAGTTCAAATATACTGAGCGGTACGAGTGTCCCATCCCGACATCTTCCACCTTCACAAAGCTGGAGTTCTTATTTGAATTTCTTGTTCTATCTTAAATTGTGCCAGAATGTAACTGTCGCACTATTTAAGGTGAAAACTTTATTGTTGGTGGGAGCACAAACCCACCACAAAGCTCGGGGAGCACATTGTGCAGAACAATTTTTCAAACAAGTTAAGAATGTTGTAAGCAACCTTTAAAAAGCTGTGTGCCCTATTCAGACCATCTGTTCGGCCAGTCATCATGCATTCGAAAAACCCTTTTCTATCACCCTTTTCAGCCTTAACGATATTCTAACTTTTCCACCTCGTCCCGGTGTATATTTTTGCAATATTTGGGTATTTTATTCAATTTCAGGCCTTTCCATAAGGAAAATTCCAAAAAAAATAGTTAAATAAGAGTTAAATAAGATATTAAGCTCATTCTTTCTCGCTTTTTTGTTTTGAGTTTTGTTTATTTTAATAATGAATACAATATTTTGCTTATTATTCAGTTGGTACTGGACATGTACACCATGTTGTCACTGTCCAAAGAAAAACGTGTCCCACCTTTGTCTACATCAGGTGACCGTAGCAGCTGCCTTTTACATTGGGTAAAAATTTCATGATGAATGGAACAATAGAAGCGCTCCAAAATAACTTCTGGTTCTGTTGACTTTGGTATCTCCTGTAAAGTCACCATTTTGGAGATTCACAATATGTTTTCTTTGGACGGCCACAGCATTTAGGCTTATATGATCCCAGTGTTAGCTTTTTTTATACTTGCCCCATCATCACTTTGGTTTGATACATTTGGTTTTCTCTATGTTTTTCTGGCAACCATCAAACACACTGATACTCAACTTCGGCCGTGTCCCATCTCTGAAAGAAGAAATGATGTCAAATCCAACCAGAATCTGAAACTTTATCATTTGACCCTGTGACATTATTTTTTGAAACTAGTCTGATTTAGAGGGCAAATTGCCAACCTGGCAACCTGATGCTCCTACAGCATAACCAATGGAAGTGAAAACAGTTTTAAACAGGAATGTGTTCTGTGCTCTGATCGTAACTTTGGGTTTGGGTGACATTAACTATTCATTTCAGATATAGATGGAATGAAACTAGTGATATCAGACATGTTAAGATATAGCACAAGGGACAGAAATGGGGGGGTGGTTTTATCATCTCTTTGCATACTCACTTAAATCAAGGCCTGAGTAAAATCTGCTATTTATATCCAGCTTGGATGCTTAATATTACCATAACACGGGGCAGTTGTGGGCTGGGGGTGAGAGCCTTGTGAGCAGAAGGTCACTGGTTTGATCCCCTAAACTGACAGGCCATGACTGGAGTGCCCTTGAGCAAGACGCCTAACCCCGACTTCTTCCTGGGTGCCGTGTATAGAGCTGTCCATTGCCGTGGGCAAATGTGCTCACTGCCCCATACTGTGTGTGTGTGTGTGTGTGTATGTGCATGTAGGTGTTTCACCGCACGTATGGGTTCAATGCGAAGGTCAGTGCAGATCTGATCATGGAGAATGAAGTGTCTGAGATGAATGACAGCAAACCATCAATCATCTCTGCGATAAATCAAATGACCCTATCCTTTACATAAAGCAACAGATGCATCCTCTCCTTGTTTGTTTGTCATATGCATCATGGTGCGACTCATCTTGAATGGCCGTCTGGCGTCTGGCTATCTTGCTGTCTTCCTTTCTGCATCTCCGTCCCTCCATTGAGTCCGTCTGCAGCGTATCAGAGCGGCTAGCTGCTTGTTTCCTGATAAACAAGCCGGCCTGCCCGCACGCTAACACACTAACACGCCAGCGCCTGGCCGCCCAGCTCTAATTAATCGCGGCTAATGAGGAGCAACATTAGCATATCAATGCTCCCTCCCTGTCTGCTGTCTCCAAGCCTGGACAACACGGCCTCACCTCGCACCAAAGGGCCAACATCACCCAAGCCGCCATTCATTAAAAAACACATGAAAATAAACCACCTACTTCCTCCTCCGCTCACTTTCTTTCTCGTTTTCTTCGCCCGCTCTCATTTCGTCCTTTATTCATTCGCACCGGCTTGCAAAAGAGAAGAATGCGCACAACTGCATTTTGCTTGTCTGCTATTCCTTTTCTTTATTTTTCACCCCAACTTGAAATGAACAATAGAAATCAATGTCTTTTTTTTTTTTTTTTTTTTTGCACTGTAGTCTCCCATCATCAATAGCGAATACCGCTGAAAACGGCATACCAGCCTCAGGAGTGAGCTGCACTCATTGTTCCCCAGATATATTAGAGGGTCCAAGAGCATTTCCTATCAGAGCCAGAGTGAGTCACCCAGAGATAAAGATGTAATAACAGCAGGGGTGCGGTGTCCGGCGGGACGGATACGTGCCAGGCTGTCCTAAAAGGGAGATTGCGAATGTTACAGATGTTACAGTTTGAGATTAGTCAGGGTTCTCTCAGACTGGGAGAAAACTCACTGTTAGCTGCTGCACGTTATTATGATCTCACAAGAACAGACACAATGCACATCAAAAAAAAAAAGTTTTTTCCTTCTTTTGAATTTTTGATGTTTGATTTCTTTTAAGTAAGACTGCACGAACACGCTATTTGGTGCACTCTTAAAAATAAAGGTGTCAAAAACTATTCTCTGGAGCGGTGCAATACAAAAAAGCACTCCCCTAAAGAAACTTTGCAGTGGATGGTTTTTAATCGCTCCCAGATGATCCACAGTTTTGCTCTATCTGTAGCTTAGAGGAAAGAAATATTCTAAAGAAGATTAAGCAATTAAGAAATTGCTTAAATTGCTATTCCAGGTCAAAGCTTAGTTTTAATTTATGATAAAGGATCATAAGCATTTTTCATTTTTATGCACTGTTCATGCCAGTCCTAGGCTTAATCCAGCAGTCGTGTGTATCTCAGCTGCTGTATGTCTAATTTATGTGAGATTAATATAATTATAAAATATACAAAATATAATTTATGTAATTTAGGTTATGTTCTCTTTATTTAATGCCTTTTAAAAGTGATCACTTAAGGTATAGGTCAAGGGTCTTGTTGGCAGGTTAAGGGTTAGCCTGTGTCTTGCTGATGTTTTCTCCATCAGGACTCGTATCTGGTTATACGTTTCACTAATATGCAGAACCAGCATTCTCAGTTTCATTGTTTTTTGCCATTCATTTACATGTGCTTAATAACTCTGATTTCTTGGAAGCTAATAAAGTCTAATAAAAAGAGAGCTGCATTTTATTTTAGTAATTGAGTTTCTCAGCACATGCATGCTGTTACTCAGATTTATGTTGGATTGTAACGCTGGTATTGGAGGAAGCAAGCTAAACAACAACGTTGAGATGCCACCAACACAGTTTTGGAACGACCAAATATATATATGTATATATAAAAAATATATATTGTCATGCCCTGCTCGTCCTCGTCTGTCTATGTTCATGTTTACGTTCTGTCGGTCTCATGTGCCTGTGTTTACGTTTGTCATGTGCTCCTGTGTCTCTATTAATGTTCCCTCCTGTTCCCCATTAATGTTTAGGCTCGTCACCTGTTCCCTCTTGTTATTCAGTGTTACTTATACCCTGTGTTTGCAGACTGTCTTTGTTGTCCATTGTCGTGGTATGTCGTGTCGTGCTTCGTGTTATGGTATCTGTGTCTGTGTACTCAGCCTTATTGCATTTCGTTTCAGTTTGTTTCATTAAAAGTACTGTTTATTTAAAAGCTTGTGCTTGTGTCCAATCCTGCTGATGCCTGACACACACACATTATTTATATATATATATATATATATATATATATATATATATATATATATATATATATATATATATATATATATATATATATATATATATATATATATATATATATATATAAGCTCTTTTATTTGTTTAGCAAACCTAAATGTATATTTAGTGTTTTTATACAGTAGTGTTTATTTAACCCTTTCATGCAATGTCTGTGGCGTCCAAAAGAAATCTGGAACTAAACTTTGTTCTACAAACTGGTGCTCAAGATATCTACTTTGTACTGTATTTATGCTTATTTACATCTTTTCCAGTGACGCATGATGTTCTTACTCATGTAAATAGTGACTGCCTGAATTATGTATACCCAAAAAATCTAAGTCTGATCTCTTCAGTAATCGGATTATTAGATGCACGTTAACAAACTCCGTGATACAGGTCTACAGAACATTTAATTTCTATTTTTTGGATAATTGTCTAATATTGCCTCAAAATATACTTAACATGACTACATTGGAAATACATTTCATAAACATTGCAAACTCACGCAACACTGCAAAGCAGTGTTTCTGGAAGACTATCAAACAGAAATGGAAAACCTGTGATGGAAGATCACAGACAGAAGCTGATAAGACATCAGAGATTCACAATTAACGGTCTTATCTGGTGATGCTACTTGATAATTTACCAAAATTCCCATTACCACATATTATCTCTTTTTGCTGTTTAAGAGAAAGAATTCAGAAATTGGTGATCATTAATTCGATTGTTAAGTGTAATATAAATATATAGTAATTTCTGGGGCCACACGTGCCTGCAGACCCCTAAAATAAATGACAATCAAAGAACTTGTAACACCTTTTCACAGATTCCTTGTTCATTCAGTTACCAATAAAAAGGATCTACATTCTTTCAGGTCCAATCCGCAGGTCTGAGCCTCCATTGAGCTGCTGAGGTTCTGTCCTATCAGCAGCTGCAGTTCTGTTTTCTGTCTTGTTTGAGTCTAAAACGCTGCTCACTTGTCCTTCTAGTGCTTGTCCTTGTGATGAGAAAGAGAAGAGGTAAGTGCTGCAGTTGATTAGTTACAATTTTTAAACGAATGAAGAACGTTTGGTGGACTAATGTTAGCTAGCTAGGTAGCAAAAGCCAAACTGGCCCTTTGTGGGTCTCATTGATATTTATAAACTATGGGGTTTTATAGGGTGTTTCTTGCTGTGAACCCGAACCTTAATGTTCAGGTTGTTAGCTGCTTTTATGTGCTGCTCAGCTAAAGCTATAGCCAGCTATCTTCACTTTAGCCAGCTAGCTAGCAGTAGCTCCTCCTTAGCTAGATAGCTGCCTATCTTCATCAGTCCTCGTTTGACCGACAAGCCTGACAACTGAAACACAGAGATGTGGCTATATATATACATATGTGTATATATATGTATATATATATATATATACCCTATGAAACCCATAGTTTATATCAGGGGTGTCCACAAAGGGCCAGCTTAGCTTTTTCAGTGGGTGCCATTGTTAGCTAGCAGTTTTTCCTCTTCCGTTTAAGAATTATAACTCCTCAACTGCAGTTTTTCTCTTCACTTTCTCATCACAAGGAAATCGGTAGTGTTTTTTTGGACTCTATTTTAGATCTATTCAAGTAACGAAAAAGCTTAGCCAGTACAGTAGAGGCCATTGCCTGGACGTAGGTTAATAACAAGCAAATATTATATTTAGATCAGCATTTTTTCCCTCCTAAAACAAAGACAAGTTGATTTAAAAAAAAGACAAATCTCCTTTCAGATGCATTACTCATTGGAGCAAAAGTCTGAACCGACTGGGGTTTTCCAAGGACCGTTTTAAGAGCCACTGCTTTAAAAGACTATTTCTGCACCATATTTTCAACACCATTGAAAAACTAGAATAAATTGACAGCTCTTAACGAAAGCCGCTTAAAGCTCTCAAATTTCACATTAAATGTGTCAAGGCTTGAAATAAGAACCAGAGTCCTCTTTTAATGCTTAAATTGAGGGCATAAAAAAAACTTTGCATGAATAAATAAAGCACCTAAGGAAACTTTCCACTCCTTGTTTGAGACAATGGTCATTGCTTAAGCGAGTAGCGTTAGTAGTTCATTGAAACATGCATGAAGAGACCCCATCCCTGCATCTTGAGTCCCCATAACTTTACCAAAAGCTGAAATTTTGGCTGCCCACATTGCCCTGAAGGATATGAGAACTTGGCGGCCGGTGACCACTGAAGCACCGCAGTCCCACAAGCGTCGGCCTCGTCTGCGGAAAGGAAAAAACGAGGTCAAGTGTTCCCATGCTGTTTCAAATCGTCTGCTTAGGAGTAGTGAGACCTCCCTTTTTTTATTTGGATGTTTCTTTAATACTCAGATTAAGCAGCCAGATCCGTCGCCCTTCCACCCACGGGACTGGGATGCTAACTGGAGACTGATTAAATCTTGAAAGGCCAACCTTGTATCTTTTTAAATGGATGCCATTTTTGATGGGTCTGGCAACGTTGAAAAGATTCCTCCTCAAAATCACACAAAGAGAGAGTTTTTCCCTTTCTTTTTCTTTTTCGTTGTTTTTTTTTTTGTTTTGTTTTCTTTTCTTTTCTCCATCCTTGAAAGGAGAAGAAGCGAAAAATGATGAAAAAGCTGAATTAATTAGCGTCGTTAATTACCAGTTATCCAAGATATATTCTCCGTGGGCATAATTAACAACTATTTATTTGGACACAGTTTTCTCTTGAAGGAGGTAATGCAGCTAATTGGAATTATATTTATGTGCGCTTTTCCAGCTCCAGCACGCCACGAGAAAGTTGCCGTCTCCAATTACAGATTTAAAAGATAAAATTGCAAAGCGTTTAATGGGTTTGTAAATGGAATACCACTTAAAAGACCACTTGAAGGGTGAATCGTGGAGACGTGCCCATGGGGGGATGTGATTCAGTTGCCTTTACCTAGTTCAAGAACCTGTCACACTTATTTACCCTCTGTTGGAAGAAAGAAGACAAAGCGAACGCTTTGCATAGTTCTGCTCTGAAAATCTGCCACCGAAGATCTGTGAGTCATCCTTTCATGACAAACGCTCTTCGTTTTTGGATGTTGCTCCACCGTTTTTCTCTATTTTTAGTGCTCTAAACTAAAATTAGAGGTTTCGAGGTAAACGTTTAGTGGGATGTGATCACACCACTCCACTCCTGTTGACGTTCTTCCGCTGGTTTATAGAAATAAAACGAAAACCTAAGGGTTCTTATGAGAGCCTGCTGTTGGGATGATCTCTGTATCATAAAGAGCGGCAGAGCTAAGATGACTCTTATAGATCAAAGCGCACTAGGTCGTGCTCTAAAGCTTCTCTTTGAACAACTCCCCAGGAAGCGTATGGGCCTGATCTACACAACATTTTATGTGTTCTTCAATAATACATAAGTTGCAGTGGCGGGTTGCTCATCCTTTATCTAAGGGGGATTGGAAGTATACAAACAATGAAGTATAACTGCATCGTCATCATGCTGAAGGTGTAGTAATTATAATGATTTATAGGTTTGGAATGATTTTCAAGATCAAGATTGATTAGATTTTTTTATACAGTTTTTGTGTACCTATGCATTTCACAGATAAATACCAATGTTATTTAAAAAAAAAAAAAAAAACAATATTCTGAGTGGCAAAATATTCAGCAACAAGGCTGTGATTATAAAGGAAAATGGCAAAGTGAGAATGAAACAAGACATTATCTGCTTAATTAAAAGGCAGTTTGATTTGACAGTAATTAATAATTTCTTGTGGTCGTCATGATCTTTAATGTTTATTCGTTCCAGGTATAACTTTCACATTGAAAAAGTTCTCTGGTAAAGTTCCAGCTGGGTTGAGTTTCCCCAATTGAGGAAAACTGGGACTCTTCTGGAAAGTAAACCTTGTTTAAGACCCCCACCACCCTTTACTTATAGAACACAAGGCTCATCAACACATTAAATACTGACAAAGAAATCAAAGTTACACAGCATATAAATAAAAAAGAAAGATGCTGGTGTAACTTCTTTCTTGCCAGTTCAGAGTATAAGCTTTATTCTTGAGGATACCGCGGTACAGACATTTGTTGTGAAGTGAGCTGATCTAAACATACTCTACCCCAAGCCAGCTGACTACAGGTCCAACTAGCCTCGACCCGTATGGCCAAATCGTTATCTCCTGAGTTTGGGGCAGATTTTCTTGTGGAGCGTTCTTGCCATAAACCAACAGGATCTGCTGAGCCATAAACACTATGACGGTCATCTGTATAAACAAATGGTTGTATATTTACAACAATGCTATATAATAAACTGATTAGTAATCTGTACAGCATATGATGCACAGTATGGTTTTACCTTTTACCTCATATCCAGCATTCCTGACTCTAAAAGGCAACTGAAAATCCATGTTTCCCTGCCTGGATTCCAGCTGTTTCTATGAATTGCAATGTTCCATGTAAAAGTAGGAAGTCAGCTTCCTATTGGCCAGCTTTTTTTGTTTGAATTTCCCTGTTTAACCTTAAATAGTGGCACCTGAGGTGTTCCGGTAATAACTGTTGTACACTTAAAGGTGGAACATTTGAACAAGAAGTTGGCAAATAGATAACTGATTTCAGCCATTTACTTTCCTAATCTTTAGCTTTTGGCAGTCTGTGAAAGCTGCCACCAGGTTAGTCTTTCTGCCACTCAGCGGGCGTAGCTGCAGTGACTGGCCAAAAAAATTACAAGTATTCATCTGCGGTCAGGATGAGCTCCTTATTGACCAGCTTCTTTTTTTAGTTTTGGTGGTGTTTCTTAAAGCTGTTGTTTCAAATCTGCCACCAACGCACAGGCACAGCACCTACAGACTAACAGTTCAAAATACTGTGTTCAGAATAGTCAGCATTTCATGGGCAAGTTTTCCTGTTCTTTATCAGTATTACATTACTTTAGCAATTGAGACCTTAACTTTAAACAGGTTCATTTTAAGCCTCAGCTTGTGGTGTTAATATGTAAATGCATGTGATTTGGTTTTTGAAAACTCTTGCAAAACCATATCTGATAGCTCTGACTTTTAGATGAATATTTTAGGCTTTACTGAAGGCCTCGCAGCAGCACGCAGACATCATATTTAAGTTTTTTTTTTTCTTTTTACTCTTTTTTCAGTATTAGTTAAAAAAACTGACACAGTGCAGCTTTAACTGCCAACAGAATAAGATAACTACACTAGAGAGACTACATAAAGTGAATCATCTAATAATATATATATATATATATATATATATATATATATAATCACAGAATGCAGTAAACAGTACAAAACCCCAAACTGTCTCTTATAAACTCTGGTGCAGTCTCCTTTGTCAACCCCCAAAACTTAATATCAACATGTCACAAAATGTGTAAAATTTGCTGTGGGTCTGAAGGAGAGCATTAACTACAGTACTGTGCAAAAGTCAGAGATCACCCTTTCATTTATTTGATTTTCTGTCAGAACAGCCATTAAGTACACGTTATTCATTTTTTAGTTGACATTTCTGGGGAGATTGGATATAAGATAACACTCTTTCATGAGGCAGGGAAATGTCAAAGGAAAACAAGAAAAAAAATAAAAAAACAGGAGTTTCTGAAACTGGAGTTCAAAAAATGATTCAAAGCTAAAGAGAAAATGGAATTCCTGACAACAGTGAAAGAGCTGGTAGACCACCAACACTATCCCCATGAGATTAGCAGCACTTAAAGCCTTCATATTTGAGAGAGAGAGGAGACACTCAAGCTCTGCTCCAACTTCAGATCTGAAAACATCCACTGGTGTTTCTGTCCATCCTTTCGCTCTGAGAAGACACCTCAGTGCTGTGGGTCTGAAAGGATGTGTAGCTGTTCAAGAAGCTCCTCACTGAGAATAGTTGATACAGACACATCAAACAAAAAAAGCTGTGGGTGTCTTCGGAACAATGGACTGGCCATCCCAGTGGTGAGTCAACATCACTGAGTGTGGTATTTGGATCGTGAGAAGTGGAAAATGTAACCAACTTCTAAGACTGAACTTTGGAGGTAGAGTGAGTCTCCTGAAAATAATAAAAGCTGTAAAGTCAAAAGTCAAAGAATGAACAAGCCGATTCAAGTACACACACACACACACACACATATATATATATATATATATATATATATATATATATATATATATATATATATATTCTGCATTTCTTCAGATGCTCGAAATGAATCGTTTGTACTTGACGGCCATTTTGACTGGAAATGATATAAATAAAGGGTTAACTCTGATTTGCAGGGCTGTAAATCACTAACTTTAGCTTAAAGTGGACCTATTAGGTTTAAATATGTTCTTTTAGTGTGTTCTTTAAGTTATGAAGCCCAAAGTACATGCCAGAGGTTTTACAAGATGATGTCACCTTATTAGTCATTCCTTATGGTCCACATACCACCTTTTCACACACCCTCACCCAATCAATGCACAAAACAGTAAAATCTGAGCACTCTGAAGTAGCACCTGCTCCAGTCAAGCTTATAAAGATGGGTCTATGGGCTCATTCTACCTGACTCTCAGGATCGGACTCTGGCTCAAACAGATACAGCAGAACCAGCACCACTGTAAAAAGTGGGATGCCACTCAGAACAGAGAGGGTGAGCTGACAAATCAGAGCTTACTGGGCTCATCAGGAGGCGGGGCTTGAAGACACAGGAGCTCTACTAGAGCGTTTCTGAGAGTGAATACAGATGTACTGTGTTTTAAAAGTGAAACACTGAAGTGTATTGTCATCTTTAAGTTACTGGCCTTTAGAAAAGGCAAAGTTTTAGATATTATTATTTATTTACCATTTGGTATTGAAATAATTTTACTGTCTACCATTGTCTTTTCCTGTGTATTGGTCTCAGATTTGTGGTATTGGTACTTTTATCTGATTTAATCCGCATATTTACCACCCACCTGCCACCACCCCCCAGCGAACAGACGAGCGCACACACATGATGAGGCCATAGAAATTCTCTTTTTCAGTTTTGCTGGTCAGGTGTTGAGGTCAGGGTTACAGAAACAGGAGCTTTTTTCTGGAGCTTCATCTGCTTCTGACAGATTCCTTCCTCTACAGCGTTCCTGTCTGTTTTGGATATGCGGGGCTGGTTTTTTAATGTTAACTCTGCAAATTTGAACTAGGTGGCCCCAATTCTGTTTGAGTGTGGGAAAATTTTTCAGACGGTTAAAGCCAGCCTGCTGTTTGTTAAAGCCGCGGCGCGTCTCGCTTCTGAAAAAAGCTGCGCGACTCGGGCGGGAAAAATAAGGTTCTGACAAGCGAACCTTTAATGAAACATAATATGGAAATCAGCAGACTATCTGATAATCACAGCGGCCGTTAAACTCGGAATAAATCCATTTTTACAAATTATAATCAGACTTTCCTTTTTTTTTGCTTCAGCTTCCGGCTTTCATTTCTGTCTTTTCTGCTTTGTTTTCTTCTTTCCATGACGCTTTGAACGTTTATCGTCCTTTCCGATCTGTTGCTCTGATAAGTTGGAGGCTTTGCTGTGATGAAACTTTATGCTTTAATGAGGAGCTGTGGCTCCGACGAGATAGCAGGTTCCATTAACACGTCGCTATTTCTTTGCTTAACAAACACAAACAATCTAAGAAAACGGATTGTTTTGAAAGTGATGGGAGAAAAAAGACGGAGAGTAGAAAGAAATTTACAAAAGACTTAGATTCCATTGAATCTCTGACAGGGCTTTATATTTTATGTATGGGGTTTCGGAAAAGTACCCGGCTATCTGACAGCTTGTGATTAATTGCGGCTAATTGGGCCGAACTGAAGAGGTTTCGTTTAAGGCCTTGTTAAAAAGTGGTGAGGACAAGCGCGCTGTACATGCAATCAATTTCTAATTTTTTCTCACTCTTCCTCTCCTCCTCCCCGCCTTTGCTTCAAAGAACCTGACACCTCGAACAATAGTTTCTGCTTTCACTTGCTTGCTCATTTCCAAAGCTCTACTCTCTTCTGCTTGTTTATTTCGCCTCGTTCTGCTCTTCCTTTTCAGCCCTTCTCTTCACTTTCTCTTCCTCTCGCTTATCCACACCAACAGCAGACCTAAAGCAACCTGCTTTTAATTTTCCATTGAACTTCTAATAGTAGGTTAACAGAATGATAATCAGGTCCTCATTCATTGCATAATGAATTGAATGGTTAATACAAAAACAAAGCCATTCCGTATGGTTTGATGTGAAATGCTCTATACTAGTAAACGTTATTGAATAGAACTTGTTTACAGTCGTGGTGATAGGAACCAGATTTCCCAAAATTTGAATGAGTCTAAAAGCACCTTTACTAGAAGTTTTATCATAAAATAATTCAGAATGTGATTAAAACGGTGGTGGATGGGTACATGCAGGAGGCTCTCAGACTAAATAGTACCTGGAAACATATTTCTGGCAGAAAGACTCAGGAGGCAGCACTGAAGGTCCTGATCCAGTATATGATATGACAATTATTTGGAACTTAAGGAGTCTTTGGCATAGACGCTATCCTCGGTCCAGGTCCTGGAGCATGGAGACCTCCGCATATCCTGCCGGATCAGCACAGCAGGGGCAGCGCCTATAACCGAATCAGTAGTCTAAAAATATACATTAGATTTTATTAACAGAGCTCAAATCAGAACACTGCAGTAAAGAGCACTCGTGGTGATGCAGATAAAAGTGTAAGTGAAGAAGGTCTGGTGTATAAACTGCTGCTGTACAATGTTACTGTGCTTACATAAACTCAAGGCCTCAAGCCTATTGTGTTTGATGCCAGTATGCCAGTCTTGTGAGGTGCCTGTGAAGTTTGACCCCATTGTGTACACTATCAGAGCAAAGAGTGATTGCCGTTTGAATTAGGTTGGGTTCACAGGAACACTGCATTCACTGCGTTAGCCATGGCCATGGACCCACTGCATTCATACACTGGCTTAGGGTCTCAGGCCCATTGTATTCTCTCATAAACTTTGGGCCAAGGGCCCCTGCACTTACTCACCAATGCTCACAAAGCATTGTGTTTGTTGCAGATGTGCAAGAAGTGAAAATAGCCTGCTAAGAAGAGGCCACTGTGTTGTGTGACTGAGTTAAAGGTGTCTAAAGCATACAAAGGCTTCAAGCTACCATAATAGTCTAGGTACTCCATTTTCTCCCTGCTCCGGCTGGTGTCTCCCCCTAGGGAGGGACTCTATATGAACCAATGATGAGGGTCTGAGATACATGCCTTCTGCCTCTAACTGTGTGTAACAGGCAGATTTGTTTGTCCAACGTTTGAGCTGCTGGGAGAAGGCAAAATGTCAGAAGGCAGAGCAGAATCAGTAAAGGCCGAAGGGAACTGAGTGGTCAGAGGCACAAGCTGCACACAGAACATCAAACATAGCCACCTTATAGCAGCCACAAGTACAGTCATTGTAAAGACAGCTGTAGGCCAGCTATTGGTCTGGAGTAATGAATGAATGACATAGCATTAAATTCTGCTTGGCAGAATTTACCTAAAGCTTCTATTATGGCTATATTTGTATTATTATGATGATCACAATAACACAATCATACAATCACAATGCACAGATTCAATCCACAAATGTCACATAGATGCTAATAGCAAACAGAGGGGTGTAAATACACTAGAGCATACAAGGAACACCTGGCAGCTACAAATTAGGAAAAGGTGAGGGGCTTGACAAAAGGGCGGAGACAAGGAGGAGCTACAAATAAAAAACAAACAGAAGCACATGGGAATGACAGGGGGGCAAACAAAGGCAGAGGAAGACAGGGAGAGAAAGAGGGCAAAGCATGCCAACACTAGGCATTGTGAACCCTGGTTCCTATTACCACCACTGTAAATATAATCTGACTCTGTACCATTTCACATCAAACCACTCCGAATCACTTTTTAAGAAACACCTTCAGGGATTGGTCCTTGTTCAGTAAAATCCAAATGACTGAATAGCCTGTGTTGCTACAAAGTTGTTATGTGATAATTCCTTTTAAGTTGTAATAATACAGAATAAACTGTTTGTTAAGGCAGTTTATGCTATTAGTCATGAATTTCATTCACACAATTATATTCAAACCTATTATATTCAGATATAATTGTTGCTTTCACACTTTAGGTTGTTATGTGATAATTCCTTTTAAGTTGTAATAATACAGAATAAACTGTTTGTTAAGGCAGTTTATGCTATTAGTCATGAATTTCATTCACACAATTATATTCAAACCTATTATATTCAGATATAATTGTTGCTTTCACACTTTAGGTTGACCTCGACTAATCGCTGATGATACCAATAATAAAAAGTGACTTGACAAAGTCAAACTTCACAGGTCTGTAGAACGTGTCTGCCCTTTCCAAAAAGCCCTCTATTGCATTGCTAGCCTTCAGGGAGGCAGAGATATGGACCCCTAGGCGCACCCTAGGCAGTCTTGCCGAGATGCTCGACCACAGAGCCAGGTCCTGAGAGCCAAAGGAATTTAGAGTGCTGTAACTTTGTGAAAAAGTAGGAGTATTTCACTTCAAACTTTACTGATTGCCGTTTGAATTAGGTTGGGTTCACAGGAACACTGCATTCACTGCGTTAGCCATGGCCATGGACCCACTGCATTCATACACTGGCTAACTTTGGAGCCTCTCCAAAGAAACATGACTTTTTATTGTAGGATCAGGGAAACTGGAGATAATGACGCTTAATATTTGATTTTTGAAGCATTGTAGATCAGCAGAGAAGTGTTGGAAGAATGTTAAACTCCACAGGTCAGTAGAGTATAACAATTCCAATGAAACCTGAGCTACAGACCCAAATACACAGGCTCCATGTTGTTAGTGTCAGAATCACATAGCGTTAAAGCATTATCGTAAAATCTACTAGTCTGTGAAACCTCTACATGTGTAGGTCCTATAGCATCAAATGACTTGGCGTTTAATGCATTAAAGCCAACATGAGTTTAATAATTCATCAATACTTCAAGATTATTTCATATTATTGTCACACCTACAGGCTCTTCCGACACTACCAAGCTTCTTGACTCCATTTCCCAGTGTGCACCTCCCGATGACATCACACCCACATGTTCACTACCACCATTAGACTTGTTCAAGATACAGCTGTTCCTGGCCTTGGTGGTCACCGAGAGCAGTCGGACGCAGTTGGGGGAGGAGATTAGAAAAGACTCTCAGCTCAGACAGTTGCCATCTGCAGCCTACGTGACCAATGGCGGAACTCGTGGTGTTTGCTCTCTACAGCAGATGAAGTAGGCGCAATAGAAAAATAGTAGAAAGTAAGAAAAGAAGTAGAAAGAAAACCTACACAGTGATGTAGTGCTTTTAAAGACAGTTACAAATCATTAGAGCAGTTCAGAACACTTTAGAAGAACAGAGTATAAATCTACGACACTTGAGCCTCTTCATGATATGAAATGCTAATTCTGAAAAAAGAACTATGTTGAATACTGCATGAAAATGAACTGTCATGGTACCAGACATGAAAGTATTAGTATAAATATGAGTTCTTTAGAGCTTTAGAGGAGATATATATTTTACAGTGAAAAGAGTCAAACGTCAGAGGTGTCCGTAGAGCTTCTGACCAATGAGAATTAAGCTCTGTCATCATCAAGCTGTCTCTCGGCTGGCGCAGTTAGTGGAGAGCAACTGCAGCGACTGTGTGTGTATACCTGCAGCGCCTCAAATCTTGACGTAATCGTCATGTGCGCAATAAGCCTTGGTAGGACCGATCGATGGGTACAATGAAATGATAGAACATCTGTGGCACCAACTCAATTCGGACAAAAAAACTAACCAGCATGCACCGTACTGAGCCAGGCGATGATTGGGCTGCACAACGCCGTGTGAAGTCGAACACACCCATTCTCACGCTCTGAGTCACCAGAAAATGGATAGCACACACCTGTTGTTCATTACTCACTGAGCGGTCTTTCAAGTACTCTTGTCTGGATCTTTGGCTTTAACTCGCTTTGTTTCCCAATTTTTCTTTTTCATCTCTCTCGCCCTTTCTGGTTCTGGTTGCTTGGTTCCATTTGCTCTCCTGGTTTTGACTACGTTTCCATCCTCTTGACTACTCTCCTGTCTCTCCCTACGTCTAGGTTGCCTGGTCTGCTGCTCTTCCAGTTTCAACTCTTGCCTGTACTCCTGACTATGATCTCGCATTGGCCCTTTATGTTGGTTGTACGTGTTTAGCTGTTGTGTCTGGTTACCGATCTTGTTAATAAATCCCATTCAACCTTTAGCTGTGCGTGCGGCATGCCAAGTTCTTTTGCTATGACAGTTGTTAATAAATCAATTGGCATCACAACTTCTAAAGGCTATGATGGACTGGCTATTTCCTGCCTTCTGCCCCATCAATTTTGATGTTCGCTCCCCAAAAACATTCAAGCTAGTAATCAAAATGTCATGAACAAGTTTTGAATTTTTCATGCTTAATAATTAAGTGCAATTATTTATGCTTTCCACATAACAGTCTGCCAGTTATGTACTAAAACAGCCCATAATGAGTGATGTTCAGTGAACAAATCATTTAGAAGTGTGCTCTAATTTCACTACACGGTTCTAAAGAAATAGGTGTTGTGTGAATAAAGTGATACAGTCATTAGATTTTGTTATGATTTAAGCTTCAATTTATTCAAATAAGCCTTTAAGGTGTACTGTTGCTGCTCATTCTTCATTTTCTTCTCTTTAGGTGTCATATTTTCCCTTCATCGTCTGTCCTCCCCGCAGTCTATCTTGCACCTTTGCTCTTTTTCTCTGTTTGTCTGATCTTTTTCTACAGCATCTCATCCCCTCCTCCACCCCCCCCCACATCTTAAGCCCCCTGCTCCATGCACAGCAGCCCCCACTCATCTTCCTAATCTACTTATATCATTTGCATATTTTCACTGTAATTTTATTCGCCACTGTCTCCCCCCCCCCCCCCCCCCCCCACTCTCCTCTTCTCCCAGGTTGCATTTAAATAATACAAATCTGTTCTATATATGTCAACTGTTTGATGATCTTATATTTATGAATATAATTGAATGTGTTCCAGTCTTTGGAAGCCGGAGCCAGGAGGCTCGCAAACAACAGAGAGGCATCTGGAGCCCCACTTTTCAGATCTAGATTCAAGTCATTATGCGAGCCTGTTCAGCATGTTAGCCCTGAAACCCACATCTTCAGACAGTGTTCTTGACCACTGGCCATGGCGGCTATGAACTGGGTCACTTTTCAAAGAGAAGTCGAAGAAGAGATCTGGCCCTCTCAGCTGCATCGGCCGCTCTGAAAGCGACAGCCCAGCCTAACCTAACTCTGCCTAACCTGGATCTCCAGACAGAGACGGTAGGAAAAAATCTTTCCCCAGAGTTTTTAGAACACATTCATCTCAATATTGGGAACAATGAAAGGCATCAACATGTGGAACTTCTGAGTGCTACCGTTTGGAAAGTCCATGTTTTTTTTTTTTGTTACAAGCACATATTTGATTGGCAAGATATATACTGGCCCAACTCGGGCTGACGACTGGAATAGGGTTGGCAATGCAGAAGCCATTAGTTCAATGATCTTTGATCTGCAATTACATCATACTGAAATTATTCATGCACTGCAAAAAATAATATCTCGGCAAGTATGTTTGATCTTATATCTGGTTGATCTACAGGGGTTGGACAATGAAACTGAAACACCTGGTTTTAAACCACAATAATTTATTAGTATGGTGTAGGGCCTCCTTTTGCAGCCAATACAGCGTTAATTGGTCTTGGGAATGACATATACAAGTCCTGCACAGTGGTCAGAGGAATTTTAAGCCATTCTTCTTGCAGGATAGTGTCCAGGTCACTACGTGATGCTGTTGGAGGAAAACGTTTCCTGACTCGCTCCTTCAAAACACCCCAAAGTGTCTCAATAATATTTAGATCTGGTGACTGTGCAGGCCATGGGAGATGTTCAACTTTACTTTCATGTTCATCAAACCAATCTTTCACCAGTCTTGCTGTGTGTATTGGTGCATTGTCATCCTGATACATGGCACCCCCTTCAGGATACAATGTTTGAACCACTGGATGCACATGGTCCTCCAGAATGGTTCGGTAGTCCTTGGCAGTGACGCGCCCATCTAGCACAAGTATTGTGCCAAGGGAATGCCATGATATGGCAGCCCAAACCATCACTGATCCACCCCCATGCTTTACTCTGGCCATGCAACAGTCTGGGTGGTACGCTTCTTTGGGACTTCTCCAAACCGTAACTCTCCCAGATGTGGGGAAAACAGTAAAGGTGGACTCATCAGAGAACAATACATGTTTCACATTGTCCACAGCCCAAGATTTGCGCTCCTTGCATCATTGAAACCGACGTTTGGCATTGGCACGAGTGACCAAAGGTTTGGCTATAGCAGCCTGGCCGTGTATATTGACCCTGTGGAGCTCCTGACGGACAGTTCTGGTGGAAACAGGAGAGCTGAGGTGCACATTTAATTCTGCCGTGATTTGGGCAGCCGTGGTTTTATGTTTTTTGGATATAATCCGGGTTAGCACCCCAACATCCCTTTCAGACAGCTTCCTCTTGCGTCCACAGTTAATCCTACTGGATGTGGTTCGTCCTTCTTGGTGGTATGCTGACATTACCCTGGATACCGTGGCTCTTGATACATCACAAAGACTTGCTGTCTTGGAAACACATGGACCAGCAAGACATGCACCAACAATTTGTCCTCTTTTGAACTCTGGTATGTACCATAATGTTGTGTTATTGCAATATTTTGAGCAGAACTGTGCTCTTACCTGCTAATTGAACTTCACACTCTGCTCTTACTGGTGCAATGAGCAATTAATGAAGATTGGCCACCAGACTGGTCCAATTTAGCCATGAAACCTCCCACACTAAAATAACAGGTGTTTCAGTTTCATTGTCCAACCCCTGTATATCTTATATTTAAATAAACCAAACTACCTCACCGCGCTGGCTAAAATTTGGCTTGTTTCAAACAAAATAAGTAAATCATTTGTCTATCCAGTGAGAGAATTTGGCTTTGAAAAAAGATAAGTAAGCTTATAATAATAAGCTTAGAGCAATCTTAAAATGAGAAATATAAGCTATATCAACAAGATATAAAATAATCCGATCTGGCAACACTGTGGCGCAGTGGGAAGGGCTGTCGGCTCACAGCACCTGGGTTGGATTCTCGGCCTGGTTGTCTGGGGTTCTTTCTAAGTGGAGTTTGAATGTTCTCCCTGTGTCTGTGTGGATTTCCTTCCACAGTCCAAAGATATGCAGTCAGGTGGATTGGAGATACTAAATTGCCCCTAGCTGTGAGTTTGTGATTGCTTGTGTATGTCCGTTTGTCTGCCCTGCAATAAACTGGCTGCCTGTTGAGGGTGTTTCTTGCCTTCCTCTTTTTTTTTTGCAGGTGGATTTAATACAGTACAGTACATTAGGAAGACCCTCTGAGCTCCACTTCTTCGCACACTTCTATATAAATTCCGAATTTTGTACATTTTATGTAAATTGTTAATTAATGCACTGCTCTTGACATAAGCTTTGGATGTTGGACATCTGATGTTATAGATGTTGTGATATTGAGAACTACAATATGTGTATCACTGATAAAGGACTAGAGGAACGCAAACTGTCCAGCAACAGATGAGCTATCATCTCTGGGTTTACACCTAGAATGTAAAGCAATCAGGTAGGAGTGTCTAATAGAGTGGACAGTAAAAAAACTCCAGCAGCATTGTAATGTCTGATCCACTCACACCAGCACAACACACACAGGGGTCCTGACTATTGAAGAACAGGTTAACAAAGTATGCTTAAAAGTGGATGGATTTTTGTAATTGTGGATCTACAATGTACACTGTTATAATTTCCTTTATATAAATATATTTGTATAATAAATACAAAACAATCTATTTGTTTATATACATTTTTTGATGATATATGTATAAACTTTTGCAATGAGCTATACATTTCATGATAATTGAGAAATCTGTACAGACACTGACATCCTCAATGTCTCATATGCGAAAGCCAACAAACAAATCTCACCAATTAAGAATATATTAGTGATACTTCTGGTGACAACAAAGTCCAAAATAGAAAATTATAGCTTGCTATTTCATTTCATTTTATTTTTACATTTTTTACATTATCCTAAAATATTGTAAACTGTGAATAAAGTATTGGTTTCTAGTTTATAGCATTTCAATCTGTACTGTATGAGTTAAAACTGAATAGCAATTCTAATTGGTACAAGTGATCCCAACCATTGTACCGTGTACTTTAATTTCCTCATTATAAAATTAGGAAATTACAACATGATATTTTTACCCAAACAACATATGGCTGGTCACAGGGTCACATGGATGTCCTGTGAAAATCTAATTTGAACATTTTTAGAAAAAAAAAAAAAACTTTTTTGAAATTGGGATGTCTGTGGCTCTATTTAAATGCTGTGAGCTGGGCTGCTTGGTCATAAAACTGGGCAGGTTGAGAGAGGTTGCACACTCTGGGCAAGGGATCCTTTTAAGCGCTCTAGGACATTTTATGGTGTGTGTTGGGCACATCTTTCCTGGGCACCATCAGTGACCTCTGATCCATTACACCAGGGGGATTCATTCTTGGTTTATGGTCTGGGATAGTTTTGGGCCAGAGGTCAGAGTGGCCAGACAGCTTACTCTGTAATGCATACAATGAGAAGATATGGACTCTGGGGTGGCCAATTTTTTTTGTTCTGAGAAAACAGAAAGCAGCTTTTTTGCTCAATTTGCTACTACTGAAAATTATAGCTTGTATCTAAAGACTAAGACAGGAAATTGAACAAATAAGGGGTAGTCTATGGCAATTTCAGGCAAAATAAGGCTCTTATATAGGTTACCATATGCAAAATTCTTTTTAAATATACAAACCCTGTCTCTGGAAAAATCTGTGATTTGTTAATTTTTTTTATGTTTTATTTAACTGTCAGAGGTACCAAGAAAATACTTTTAATGCTTGGGCTTACCAACATGATTGTGATGTGTAAATGCAGTCAAATGTTTAACTTACTGCCTGCACACCTTTAAAATATAGGTAAAAAAGTTATAGAATCTTAAAAGATACTTAAAACATTTCAGATATGTTCTGAAACATTCTACGATAAGTAGGTGAATTGGTAACAGGTGAAGGGTATATAAGGAGCTCCACCAAAGGCTTAGCCTTTGCAAACAAAGATGGGTCGTGGCTCATCATTTTGTACCAAACGGGGCAAGAGAATCTCAATACAAGACTGCAATGAATGTAAGTGTTTCATATCTATCAAACATAATATTTTGGACGTATTCAAGGAAACCTCAGTTTGTAAATCTAAAACACACTGTCGAATGTGTGTGACCTTTAAGCCTTTAGAAGGCATTGCATGAAATAACCATCATGCCAATGGGTTAAATGCAGCCACCCAGTCCACTGCTGCATCAAGAAATGTGAAACTCAAGGAGAAAGCAATACATCAGTTCTATGTAGAAACGGCGCCTAGTTCTTTGGGCTCAAGGTCATCCCGGGTGGGTTGAAAGACAGTGGAAATGCATGCTGTGGTCAGATGAATAAATATTTCAGCTTGTTTTTGGAGAAATAGACATCCATGTTATCCATGTCGAAGATAAAAGGGACCATCCAGACTTGTGGGCTAGTAAAAAATGAAAAAAAGCACAACGTCTGTCAAGGTATGTGTAAAGGTGCCATTGACATGGGGGCGTATAGATTTTACAGGGAGACATATGCTGCCGTCAAGTAGTTATTTCTTCAAGACAATCCCAGGAGACATTCTGCACATGCTATAACAGCGTGGCTGTGTGGACACAAAGAGTGTGTCCAGATATTTCTCATTGAAAACGCATGAACAGGAGAATCAGACAATGATGAAAACTGACTTGTTGAGTTTAGCTTTTGGTAATTAATGTTTCCTGTTGATGAGGTTGTAGTTCAGGGGTTCATGGACACAGAGAATTGTGGTAAACTAAGATGCTGGTGCTGTCGTCCCACCACTTGCATGCGGTTACTCAGGATTGTGGACGATGGAGCAATGGGATGCCAGTGTTTCAGTGTGCCACCGTTGTTGTGTTACCTTCTGGTTCTCTCCTTTTAGTTATGCTGTTATAGTCAGGTCTGCCGGAGTCGTTAGCCACACTCTGATAATGTTCTACATTCTTCCTATCTCCATACATCCAAACAGAGCTAATTCTATCTCTTTATCTTTTCCGAGTATGACTGCCCACCTGTCCTGACTGACACTGATGGAAGACTTGCATTAGGTTCCCCTGCCACCCAAGTCACCCACCAGACTGATTGTCGGGCCCTGATGTTACCGGTGCCATACCAGCTACCTAGCCTCAGACTAGCTAATTTACATGGACTCTAACTAGTTCCACTAACCTTCTACTCTCATTAACTGTTATCATTACTCTCACTGTTCTCAACTGAACAGAAATACAAGTTGCTACAGTCATATCAGTACTGTTTGGGTAGTTTGATCAGAGGAGGATGGGTCCCACCTTCTGAGTCTTTCGATTCCTCACTGGGGGGTTTTCTATGTTTGTTCTATGATTTCTATGGTTTTCTATGTTTGTTCTATAATTTCTATGATTTCTATGATTGTTCTATGATTTCTATGTGTTTCTATGTTTGTTCTATGATTTCTATGTTTTTTTATGTTTGTTCTATGATTTCTATGATTTTCTTCTGTGTTATTTTCTTCTTAGTCTTATGTATGCTCTATTGAACTTTACTTATCACTAAATTCCTGTAAAGCTGCTCAGCTGATCAGTTGTTAAAAGCGCTATACAAATGAAAATTAATTTGATTTGATTTGATGACCCTGGACTGTTTAGCAGCTGAAGACATGTATCAAGTAATAGTAGACCAAAATTCCTCTCGCATAGCTGAAATACCAACTATCCTCAGTTCTCAAACAAGTAAACAGTGCAATTAAAGGCAAAAGTGATGTAATGCAGCAGAAAACATGCCTCTGTCCCAACTTCTGAGTGTGTTGCAGGCAGTAAATTCAAAATGTGTTTTTATATTTAATAAATACAGTTAAGTTTAACAGCTGTACTGTTGTCAGTTAATTAAGGGCTCAACAGAATGAACAAATCACAGATTCTTGTTTTTATTACATTTTACAAAATGTCCTGTTCCAGATATGGGGTTTGTTTAAAAAAAAAAAAATCTCTGATTTGTATTACAATGATCTTACCTAATCAAAGAACATAAATCATTTAGAACAAGCAGTTTAAAATGAGGTCTGAATTAAAATAATGACCCCTACGAGGCACTGTAATGCTCTTTAATGTGTGCTCACACATTCAGAATGTGTCAGAATGTTTGGTGTGTCTCCCAGGTGAGAAATGGCTTTTGTGCAGCGTATAACTGATTGTAGTCCTATGGACAGATTCTCCCACCTCAGCTGTAGATCTCTGCAGTTCATCCAGAGTGATCATAGGCCTCTTGGCTGCATCTCTGATCAGTCTTCTCCTTGTTTGAGCTGAAAGTTTAGAGGGACAGCCAGGTCTTGGTAGATTTGCAGTGGTCTGATGCTCCTTCCATTTCAATATGATCACTTGCACAGTGCTCCTTGAGATGTTTAAAGCTTGGGAAATCTTTTTGTATTCAAACCCGGCTTTAAACTTCTCCACAACAGTATCTTAGCCCTACCTGGTGCATTTATATAGAGACTTGATTACACACAGGTAGATTCTATCTATCATCATCAGTCATTTAGGTCAACCCTGGATCATTCAGAGATCCTCACTGAACTTCTGAAAGTAAAGGGACAGAATAATATTGCACGCCCCACTTTTCAGTTTTTTATTTCTAAAAAAAGTTTAAAACATCCAATAATTTCGTTCCACCTCACGATTGTGTCCCACTTGTTGTTGATTCTTCACAAAAAATTTTAATTTTATAATGTGGCAAAAGGTTGAAAAGTTCAAGGGGGCCGAATACTTTTGCAAGGCACTGTATGTTTTTTTACATACTGAAATGAATGGGAGGCAACGTCCGTTATTATATTATTAATTTGACATTATTATACCCACTTTGAGCTACACAACACTTTTCCAAACGTGCTCACATGCATCAGTGTAAACAGATGACGACTAAAAGTGACAGGTATGCAGTATTTGTTAAAGTCGTATCTCCTGGTTATAAATGTATTAATACTTCAGTGTAATTGGCATCAGATTAATTCACTCCCTGCCTCTGCTTAGTGCACTTTCCATTGCTTTCGTGCAACTTTCCTTCAGTTCAGCCACAGCATGCCTGTGTGTCTTTTCAAACCTCTGGCCTTGTGGCACCGTCGAGAGTTTTAAGCTACTCAGAGACCACTAAGAGCTGAACTATGACAAAAATTCTCAATTAGCGGAGGCAACTCGTGTCGATCAGACAGAAAGGCCTTGCAGTTTTTGCTTTTCAATGTGAATTATCCATGAATGCTAGATGGCAAACCTGGATCACTGCTGGAGGGCATAACCAAAATACTTTAAAATAACTGCAAAGGGCTAACCCATTGGATTCTATGGGCTGAGATGCTGACAAAAAGAAGCTTTTTTTTTTTTTTCGCAAGGGTCTCTTATGGAAACCTCAGAGTGACAAGAACAACATGTAGTTAAAACAACAACAACAAAAAGAAATAAACATATTGAAGAAGGTTTACTTCCATATCACTCCTAATTATATAACATAGTGACACAATTAAGGCTCATGGAAAGTGGCAGTCGAGTACATTTTACAAATATTTGTAACTGTGCAGACATTGTGTGTGCAGTACGGTCAGTTGTGTCAGTTCTGGACTGAGGGGTAATTGGGTCAGTGTTAGTGTCTATGTATGGCTCTTGGTGACCTGCCTGCTTACAGGCAATTTCAGGCAGTGCTGGATGGCAGCTTCTTACTGTTTAATAGTTTTATTTATTTATTGAGAGTTTAATAAAATAGCCATTCATCAGCTCTAATAACAATATAGTAGCCCTCTGTAGTTCTATAACTATAGACTGTAGTTCATCTGTTTCTATGTCCACCTTTTTTACCTTTTAATGGTCTGGACCCCCACAAGACCACCACAGAGTAGGTATTATTTGGGTGGCCGATCATTCTTAGTGCTGTACTGATACTGATATGGTGGTGGTGTGTTCATGTGTGTTGTGCTGGTGTCAGTGGATCAGACACAGCAGTGCTGCTGGACTGTTTAAACACCTCAGTGTCACTGCTGGGCTGAGAATAGTCCACCAACCAAAACTATCCAGCCAACAGTGGCCTGTTGAGTCATATGACCACTGATGGAGGACTAGAGAATGACCAATGCTGAGAATGAACCACCACCCTAATAATATTAGTCCAGTGATCATCCTGACCAAAGGACTGTGAAAATTGAGAGCATTCTGAGAAAATGAGAGATAAAGTTATAGACATGGACAAGATTGGAAAAGCCTATAAAATAACAAGGGTTTGAATCTATCGCGTGAAAAAGGAAGCTGCCTTAAACCAGCCGGCAGTGCTCAGACAAGGCTGTCCCACAAAACTTAGCACCACAATCAGATCCACAGAGAGGCCAACTGTCAGTTTGAAGTAGCTATAGAGTTCAGTAACTGAGACTGGAGTGAAGGTGCACCAGTCAACAGAAGCTAAAGCTCTGCCTCCAACTGGCCTGGGAGGGTGGCTAGAAAGAAGCAATAACTGAAGAAGAAGAAGAAAAAATAGAATAATTGAAGAAGTTCTGAAAGTTGCTAGAGACTGGGCAGAGTGACCCAGCCACCCAGTATCAGAGCAAACTCTGTGAAAGAAAAGTTCAAAGCCTGAAAGCAAAGTTTAAAGAAACCAAGGACATGGCCAAATAACGTGCCCTTTTTTCTTTTTTCTTTTTTTTTTACAGCGAACCCAAACGCATTCTGAGTGATAAGCCCAGCTGTCAATCACGGGAACTTCATGATTGCTCCTGTGATGCTGGAGAAGGTGAATCTCTGGGAACAGAACTGCAGCCACTGGCAGTCAAGATGGTTAGTTCTGGATGCCATATGAAGCATTGCTTCTTTTGCACATGTGGGTCAGTTTAAGAGCGTGATCTGTTCAAACTAAGGTCGAGTACAGGCCACATTTAAATGAACAGCCAATCAGATCTGAGCCACTTTTACCTGCTGTGGGAATGCGGTGTTATTCATAATCCGGATGAATCTGATTACTGTTAAGAAAGTTGAATGTATTTGCAAGGCACTGTACATGTCTTTTTTCAGGCAGTCTTGATGTGTTGTCATGATTTTTAAGACCATTTCCCTCGACGCATTCCATGATTTTCTCTGATCGCCGCTTTTGCAAATTAGATGTCGGCTGCTTGGCCTCTTTGGAGTTGTGGTTGTTGTGTGGCTCTTTAGAAAACTCACATATTAAACTGTTGATCGTCGAACCTCTTTAATAGCTGACACAAAAAGCTAATTGGCATTCAACCAAATATGACTCAGCTCTGTAGCTGCCTGCATTATTGTGATTTAGTTACTGCAAAATTAATCCTTTTTTTATGTGTTGTTTTCATTATTTTTCTCCACCTCCTGTGTATATATCCACTTCCCCAGGGGGAAGCTTGAAGTACTATTTAAATACATGGCTGCCACAGAGAGACAGGCTTTTAAAGAGCCTTGTTTTGTTATGGAGTTTAGTCTAATATAAAAATACATGACTTAAAAAAAAAGGCAGGCACAGACTGACAGTCAGGAAGGCAAAAGGGTACAACTGGGAAGTGGAACATATGTCATACATTGGCCTGCCTGTGTTTACTGTTGAAGCCTCATATTTGCCCAATACTTTCATCTTTTTAGAGATTTTGATGTTTGATTCTGTTTCATAGTCTTCATAGAGTACATTACACTGTATGCCTTGTTTGCTTCTTTGATGTTGCAGAGCTGTTAAAGATCTATGTGCAGTGATAAGGAGAATGATGCAGTTCACATTGACATTTCTTACTTTTCTTACAGTCCATTCTAAATCCATAAACTATTGATTGACTCCCCGGCACTTGTTAGAAGCTGGAGAATTGGAGGAGTTAACTAACAATTCTCTTCAGCGTTGACGTAAACAAAGCTCTTATGATATAGATGTGCAAGCCCACAGTACAAAGCACAATTTAGAAATGGAGGAATAGCCTTGAGTAGGTGTTTGCTCAACCTGTGAGATTTCTAAAGAAAATGCTTGGCTTTCACTAAAGACCATTGTGACAAATTAAGGGTTAAGGTCATGAGTGATATGGTTTGTGATATTGTGCTTTACTTGTTAGAAGCTGGAGAATTGGAGGAGTTAACTAGCGATTCTCTTCAGTGTTGACGTAAACAAAGCCCTTATAATATAGATGTGCATGCCGACAGTACAAAGCACAATTTAGAAATATAGAAACCGCCTTTGATGAGTAGGTGTTAAAACCATGGGTGATATGGTTTGTGCTATCGCCCTGCATGTGGTTACTAAGGCTGGTGTTTCTTTACAATAAAGGAACCAAGAGATGTTGTTGGCTAAGCCAAAAATGTGGCTTGAATCTAGGGTAAAACGATAAAACAATAACGATAATTATCGTGAAATAACGTTTCCTCGATAGAACTATAAGACGTAGTCGATAGAAAGGCGATAATGTTTTGAGAGACAACCCAAATAGCCAGTTAGAATGAGAATAGCACTGCCCCCAATCCAATCAGGTGGCTGAACTAGAGTTTCAGCCATTTCATGTTTGGTTGAAGCACACAGCACAGAGTGTAGGCGCGTGCTAGTAATCTGGTTACTGCAGTAGTCACAGTCAAGGAGTGAGAACAAAATAAGAGAAAATGACAACAGAAAACGTTACTACTACTGAAAGAAACATTTGTAAAATAATTAATAATCTAAAAAAAACCCTGCTAAAATAAGAACAACAAGTAAACAGGTGCTGTCCTGCTGCTGTGTTGATGAAGCTCTACGGGATGTTTGAGCTTCAAGTGCTCGTGTATAGCAGTTGTACTGTTGTGATCATCTTCACTGTGCAGAGCTGACAGAGCACCACACTGTTGTGTTTCTGTGTGAAACACTCCCACAACTTTAGATACACGTGAGCGATTGTTTGTAAATCCGGATAAATCCATGCTTTCAGTAGGCATGGCCATATTTGCGACGCATCAACGCACATTATGCTAATTGAAGTAATTTTGTAATGGATAAAGATAAATATGTATATTGTAGGTGTTCGAGTGAGAACGCTGAGGTTCTCATAAAGTTGACTTTATAACCAAAAATTCAGAGGAGGAAAACTTTATTTTCTACTGAAAACAGAATCACTAAACCAACTCCCCATTTGAGCCGACAGAGAGTCGACTCACCGCTATGAGTGAATATAAACACAATCTTAAAGGGCCAGCAACAGCCTGCTTAACACAGTGTCTGTGTATGAATACTGTTCATTAGTGTGTGTGTGTATATATATATATATATATAGAGAAAATAAATCAGAAGATAAAACAATTTAACAAAATTTTGAAATTTTGATATCTTCACTTCTCACTTAAAGTAAAAAGGAAATAGTGATTTGATTTATATTGTGATATATATCGATATCGACCGATATGAAAGAAATTATCGTGATAAGATTTTTTCCCATATCGCCCAGCCCTACTTGAATTCATACTATACAACTTGAATTTCATCTATTATAGCTACATCTTACGTCCGCGGCTTCTACAGAAATCATTTGGAAAAAGATCCGTGATCTGTTGAAGCTTCGACAGGTGTATCGTTTTGCTGAGTACATTCCTATGAGAGAAGCAAGAGAAAATGATCAGTAGACAAAGTACCCAGCTAATATAAAATCAGATCAGAGAATAGTGCAGTGGGTCACCACCTTACACTATACTAATTAGAGTCCTTGGACAAGACTGCTAAACCTTCTATCGCCTACCATATAAACTGGATTATATCCCAGTGGCTCTCAATAATCTAGTACCAAAGTCTCAGTTTTATAATTGTTCTTGCCTGCTTAAGATTAGTTTCAGCATGACCTCATGGTGGTTCAGGTTGTTCTTCAATAACTCATGAAGCCAATGACCACACTGAATTATTTACTCTTTTAGGTCATTAAGTACTATTACATCACAAATAAGTGCACCGGAATGTAACTAGAAAATACTTTGATGTTGATTACTATTTTTATTACTTTGAAAAGAGTTTGCTCAGGCTGTTAACCTTCCTGCTGGCCTTGTGACAAACAAAAATAAGATCTGCTGATTCTGTGATTGTAGGCATAGATGTGAAGATAAATGCAGCATATTGTTTCCTGTCAGTTTAACTACTGCTACAATGAGCTAAAATAAGCTTTTCAAGAGAAAAAGCTGAAGCTTTACTTGACTCAACATTTACGTCTAGTGTGGCATATCGTTTCAGACTTTACTAATGACTGCACCGGCTCGAACCCTAATCACGTCCACCAAAATGCACCCACAAAATCTAGATTGATTCTTGCACATGAAAAAACAAAGCATTATTTTTGCCCATACTCGCCTGCTTCAACACATCCCATGTCCACCCACCTGTCTACTTTGGGCTATGTATGTGGTCCTCGTCAACTCTTGCCTGTGTCACTGCATCACTGTCGAGAGACAAGCGAGCAGCACCACCACAGCCAAGCAAAAACAAACAAACAAACAAACAACAAAAAAAACAGATATGAACAGTGTAGCAGCTTGGCCTCACTACTAACACTATTTTTTATCTGGGTCAGCATTACTCTACAAAACGTCTAATATATATATGTGTGTGTTTAATTTATTTGAAATACAGTTATGTAATGTTCTAAAGTACATTTGTCACAAGATTTTAAATAAATAAGAAGATAACAAACTATTTAACAATTTTTTTAAAATTTTGATATCTTCACTTCTTACTTAAAGTAAAAAGGCAATAATGATTTGATTTATAATCGTGAAATATTTTGTTATCGACTGATATGGAAAAAATGATTGTGATAAGAATTGTTCCCATAACGTCGGCAACTTCTACAGAAATCATTTGGCTTCCACATAAAGTTCATTCTGAGAAGGAAAAAGGCCGTGATCTGTTGAAGCTTGGGCTAGTGTATTGTTTGGCTGAGTACATTCCTGTGAAGGAAGCAAGAGAAAAGGATCTATGTATGTGGTCCTCGTCAATTCCTGCCTGGGTCACTGTATCACTGTGGACAGACAAGAGAGCAGCACCACCAAAGCCAAGCAAAAACAAACAAACAAACAAAAAAAAACCCAGATATGAACAGTGTAGCTACTAACTACTGGGTCAGCATTACTCTACAAAACGTCTAATCATCAAAATTGTTGAAAAACTAACAGTAAGATTTTGTGTGTAAGTTATTTACTGAATGTTAAATAATGTCATGTGTTTTGCTGTGTGTGTGATTACGAACATATTTTTTCTCTGCAGCTCATTTGTTCCTTCCAAAAACTGGCTATAATTTTCCGAGCCCACCGCTCCCAGGCAGCCATAATACCCTTCTTGCTGGCCGTATACCTACAATGACTGTGGTGCCTCAAAATGAATGAATGAAAATTACAATTATTTAGCAGATCACACAGGACCTGTGATTAAACCTACCTTGTTCAGACCTCTATTAGCCACTAAGTTAAGATAACTCACAAGCAAGGTAGATATACATTCAGACACCTTGGATGTTGGCTATTACAGTGGAATGGAAATTGATCTAGAATTGTGATCTAGAAAAGTTTCAGCAAAGTCAAATACATACACAGTACCAAGACAGAGTACATAATATAACTAGCAGTGAAATGCTGAGACTCTACAATAAAAAGTACATGCATACTGTATATATGATGTATGTGTGAGGTGGTCCTAGTTGCTGCCTTGGTTCAAAGCTAGAATGGCTTGCGGGAAAAAGCTCCTCCTCATCCACAGATTTCGGTCAAGTCATTCCTTGATTTTTAAAAAATTTGAATCAGTATAGTTCATTTGGTAAATTGGATATTGTGGTTGTTTTAACAGTCTGTCTCAAGCAGGCTGTAAATGAGTCAATTCTTGAGTGTGCAGCCACCAAAGACTCCATATACACAATATATACTAAGGTTTGTAGACACTACATCTAATTAGTGAATTTAGATACTTTAGGGTGTACGCATTGCTGAAATTGGCACAGTTCATATATTCTTCACAGAAAAGAAAATGCTGTTGATACATCAGTCTAAGGTCACCATGTCCACTGCTAAGCTTTGGTGAGAGGGAAATAAAGTCCCCTGCTTGTGGAGCTGTGATCTCTGGATGGCAAAACTCCATGCAATATATTTGGGGTGAATTGTGGTGATGCAGAACTTATCATCCAACATCAGTAGCTGACATCACTAATGCACTTGTGGCTGAATGCTATTAAATCCTCACAGCAATGTGTTAACATCTGGTGTAAAAGAGAAAAGGCTGTTACTGTAGCTTTGGTAGGACAAACTACCTTAATACGCATGATTTCAGAAGAAATGCTGAATGAGCAAGTGCGCTACAAACATTTGAATATCAGGGGTCAGTTTCCTGGATAGGGATTAAGCCTAGTCTTTAACCACAAAGGATTTAAAATTTTAGTTTGAACTGAAAAAAATAATCCTTAATCCTTATCTGGGTACGCAGCCCATAGTGTATTAAAACTGGGGGTATTTTGCCAAATGTTTTTTTTTTCTTTTGTAGGTTTTTTGTTCCTTGAAGCATTTATGTTTAAACACTGCTGTATAGATTGTATTGCATTCAGCATTAATGAAGTCAGGTGCTGTTGTTGAATGATTAGTTATGGATCACTTAAGTCAACTTACCCCTAAGGTGCTTTTTCACCCCATAGAACACAGTTCCTGCTCCACAGCCCAATGCTGGGGGATTTTATACCCCTCTAGCCAATACTTGGCATTGGGCAATGATGGCTTTAGGCTCTGGAGCATCCTCCAATTTTATTGGCAATGCCTTTTTATGGAGCTTCTAGACATTTTTGCCACATATACACACATAAAAATATGGGTGAGTTGGATCAATAGAGACTGTATATATATATATATATATATATATATATATATATATATATATATATATATATATATATATATATATATATATTCAGTCTCAAACCTTAAACACTGTTGTCTGTTGTCAACTATTTGCAACCGAGGGTAGTACAATAGGCCAATTTCAAAAAGACTAGGTGAAGAAATCTACTGTTGTGGGGATGTCTGCACTTCTCACACTCTTTCCGAGGAAGTGTAAGTGAGCGTTGTTAATGTTCATTAAACATCTTTAAACAGGGCTAGAGTTGTCATCTCATTCACCAGCTTCTTAATTGAATGTTGTTTAACAACAAACTGGCAAATAGCAAGCCAACTTCAACTCCCACGTCTTTAACAAGATCCTGGATGACTTTAACTCAAAATTGTCAGTTTGCACAGCACATTTCACTCCAGACAATTTCTTAAACCTTGGACAATATTGAGCAGCTTCGTTCAGTGTTTCACACTGAAGAGACGGAAGCAGTTCCACCTTTATTAGCATCACAACCACAATATCAACCTGTATGTAGCAGCCATGCTGTATGATTTTGTGCAGAGTTTTTACACCTGTAGTTCGTTTCACTGGTCTGGATCAGTTAATGAGTTTGTTTACTTGGAGCGTTTCCCCCCTCGGTTAAGTTTGTTTTCACACAGGTATAAAAAAACGCAACGCACCAAAATGCACCCCAACAAACCACGTGAACACATTGTCTCCTCTGATTGGTCAGAGCTATCTGGCGTGCGAGCAATAAAGTAAACACATGGAGAAGATCCGTTTTTCCCAAACTATTTCACATTTCTTGTACAGCGTATCACGGAGCAGCGGTAGAGACAGCATCTGTTCATAGCTGTAATAATAATCTGATAATATACCAAACTACAGTCCACCTGCAGAACACCCAGCTCACTCCAAACATCAAGTAGACAACGTCCCTCACTGCTAGTCCAAGAGAGACCTCACTTCATTGTCCTCGCCCTGTTAGCTGCTACAGTTCTCCAGTTCTCTGTTTACCTCTGAGGCATCCCATAATGCAAAGCACACCTGGCTGCAGGAGATGTTCAGACCAAACTTGTGGAGTACATCTAATACTTCGGTCGGATTGAGGTCGGATCATGTTCTCACCACAAATGTACCACTCCGGAGTTCGTTCGGAACCAGACCGAGACCACCTCTTCTCGAGGGTCTTGTGTGGTTGTTTTGGTCCGCACCCGAGTGCGGTTACTGTTTTCACAGCTGCCAAAACAAACCGCACCAAGGGTGCAAACAAACCAGAGTTTGATGTCGTCCATATTTACCCTTTCAACCAAACTTTTGTGTAATCTGACAAGTTTTCATATTTACATGCTGTGGGGTGCTATAAAGTTTTTTAGAGATATTCCAGACCTAATTAAAGTTGCTAGGCTATAAAGGACCATATAAAGGGGCAGTCGTGGGCTGAAGGTTAGGTAACCAGCCTTGTGATCGGAAGGTCACCGATTCGATCTCCTGAACCAACAGGACTTGACTGAAGTGCCCTTGTGCAAGGCACCTAACCCCACAACTGCTCCCTGAGCACTGTGGGTTGGACTGCCCACTACACTGGGCAAGTGTGCTCACTGCCCACTAGAGTGTATATGTCTGCATGTGGGTGTTTTACTGCACTGATGGGTCAACTGTGGAGGTCAAATTCCTTTATGTGCAAACACAAGTGGCAAACAGTTCTAAATTCAGATAAGTGAACCAGTGGGCTTACTGTGTGCCACTCTTAGGCAGACAAGTGCTGTATCCTAGTTAGTATATAATAACAAAGACAGAAACTTGTTAAAGTAGCTTAACAATAACTTGACTGAAGAACCTAACGTCATAATAAGATTATTTTCAGCGACCACTCAAAAGTTAGATATTAATAAGCTATCAATGTTCATTTGTTGTGTGTTGTTGGCGAGACTGGAAGCAAGCAGCTAGTATAGGTAACGATAGCTACTAATAGTCTGCAAGTAACTGACATAGCTCAATAAATGGTCTAGCTTATTAACAAGGAAGGTTAATTTTAACCTTAGTGTTTATTGCAGTGTCTCACTGTAAACCAGCCAATCAAAGCAGAGCTTATTAAATTATTCATGAGCTCACCAACAAGTGAAACTGGCTTGTTTGATTCTAGGGATGGTGTAAATAGATGTGTGAAAGCACATCTAGTCATTTTTCACCTGTGAGCAATTTAAAATACTACATAAATACATTCTATGACACCTTTAACAACACTACTTAAAAAATTCCTTAAGGAATTCAAAGTGTTTTCTTCTGCTCCAAAAATTGTTCCAAATTTAATGTTTTATTTCAGCTCCTTTATTTTCAGTAATATATTTATCAGGTTCAGAGCCTTTCAAAGTAATTACGGGACATGGTTTGCTAAACCATAAACACAGGTTGAGAACCTGACCTGTCAAATGTTTAATTAAATTTAAGGCAAAGCCTTAGACTTTAAAACCCCAGTAAGGACCAGATCCACAAACTCTCTGGAGATAACTATTCGCTCGCTGGCTGGCAGATAAGATTGTACAGAAGTCTGACAGTTCTTTACGAACGCAAGGTAGAGAAACGCACAAGCTTACCTTGGAAATCGATACTTTGGTTCTCATTTCCAGCCCTGATTTAATCGTATTTTGCTGTTTCTGACATGTTTGGTGTGCTTTTCATTTGAGAACTCCAGAAAAAAGTCCAAGGTTTAAATTGGTGATGATGTTTTACTGAGAAAATCTATGGTTTGAATGTTCCTAGAAAAAGAGCCCAAAGTGTTTCACTTGCTTTAAATATTGCATCATGCCTCACATTCTGGTCCAGGAACTTGAAGTCATGTCAGCAAGTAGATTTTATTTGGGTCCAGATTGATTTTTGCTCTTGGTACAGTCTCGATTCTTCACTGTAGCTCACATAGTGTATTTTAGTATACACCAATAAGCCATAACATTAAATCCTTGCATGTACACTCCCTGTCCCTGTCAGCATCAATTACCATATAGTTTCTTTTTATTTCTACATTTCCATCTGTATCTCTGTACTCTTGGTTGTGTTATACCCTCACAGGACCACCACAGAGCAGGAATTTTTTTGGGTCAGAGATCATTCACAGCACTGCAGTGACGCTGACGTGGTGGTGGTGTGTTAGGGTGTTAGGGTTGTGATGGTATAAGTGGATCAGACACAACAGTGCTGCTGGAGTTTTTAAACACTGTGCCCACTCACTGTCCACTCTATTAGACACTCCCACCTTGCTGACCCACCTCATCCTTCAGCAGTGGTTACAGGACGCTGCCCCCAGAACGTTGTTCGCTGGGTTTGGTTGGTGGACTATACTCAGTCCAGCAGTGACACTAAGGTGTTTAAAAACTCTGTCTAATCCACTCACACCAGCACAACGCACACCACCACACCACCACCATGTCAGCGCCTTACTGCTTAGTAAATAAAGCTGATAAAATGGACAGTGAGTGCAGATACAAAGAGCTAGTTCTAATGTTATGGCTGATGGATGTATTTAAGAATGAAGGCTTAGAATTATTAAGAAAAAAAAAACTATTTTGTTGTAGCTCTTTATTATAGTTCATGTTTTTTTCTATTATTCGGTTATGATGTTACTTTCCAACAACTTGAATGAAGAAATGTTACATGTCCAGCATGCCAAAAGGAGGTGAGAGATGATTCTACAGTGAATTAGAAAACTGAATAACAATAAAAGAAAGTTATAATAGAATTAAGATCAAGGATGCCTCGTATTTGAAAAGTGGTGATTAAAAGCAAATAGTTTATTAAGAAATAAATTCAATGCTTTCTTGATGTTGAACAAAACATCATACACTACCTTTTGGTGTCAAAAGTCAGTATCTCAGTATGAGCTGTGAATTAATAATGAATAAAAATAGCAATTATTAATATGATAAGTGAATACAACTTTTCAATATATGGACTCTAATCCTCTATAGACTAAGAGGGTTGGGGTCCACGACTGTGTTCTGGGTATCTCCAAAATGGCAACTTCACAGAGGAGGCCAAAAACTTCATTTGGAGCGTTCATATTGTTCAAATCATTATTTTCACACAATATAATCAGCCGTAGCCATGTTCAAAAGACAAATAAAAATCCACAAAAATGGACATGTTTTTTCTCTGGACAGCGACGATATGTGTGGTGTAGTACACACAGTATATATAAAATAGTATAGTATAGTATAGTATAGTATTGCAACATCATACTTTTTGCTCATCTGGCTGTAGATTCACAGAGGCTTATGGGAGACACCACAACAGGACAGACATGAACTTGTAAATAAGCTGTTCTGATTCAGTTTGTGCTACTCTGTGATGATCCTGTTATCCTGGCCACTCGGTAGTGCTGAGTGATGGTTCTCCACAGCTGCTGTGTGAAATAAATATGTATTAGCTTGAAGTGCATAGTATGTAAACATTGTGTTCTGCATTTTATATGGCAATGCCACACTGGTGTCAGAAGTGGGATAGCACTTCCTCCCGCCAACCCTAGCAGCCTGGATAGAATAACTTGGTGCAGCATGACGGTGAGGTGGCATGAACCGCAGCTCTCCAGCAGGCAGAGGCAGTTTGGTTGGCCAGGGGCAAGAATTGCGGCTCCAGAATACTCAAGCAGCAATGTTGTTGGCATCATCGGCACAGTGGCTGACGGAGGAAGTGGAGAGCGGCACTGGAAACGCTGCTGCTGTTGCCGCCTCCCCCAGTAGCGCAAGGTTTGACACTTGAAGCTTGGGAGGTGCCCTGAGGGAGAGGACTTGGCCCAGAGGGAAGACTGGCGGGGGGAGATGCGTGGCCAAGAAGTATGCACCCTACAGCATGATCATTTACCAGGATGGTGGACATTCCTAAACCCCTGCTGCGGAGAGATTGTGGCGGGGGTGAACCATAGACAGACTTTGTAAGGTTGACGGCTTACCTTAAGGGGTGGGGGGGTCTTTTGCCCTCAGCATGTGCTTCCATTCATGAGCTGAACACGGTTCCAGTAGGTTCTCAGAGAGACTCAAGACTCTCACGTTTTAAGCTGTTTTACTGGTTGCCATTTGTAAAACTATAACAAATAAAAATACTTTCCACTTTTAGAAAACTAGAATAGTTTTCCAAAAATAGGCAACATCAAAAATTAACTTATAGTCACCACACATCACACAGATTATGCTTCATCCAAGGAGTTCACAGGAGAGAAGGTCATGGATGTACTTGGGCTCCTTCCATTATCAAGGCTTCTAAACAAGATGCTGACTCTACACATGCTTTTACTTGATTTCACCACGAGGTGGCAGTGTTTCACATGATTAGTGGTCCCAGAATAAGGCAGCTATGTAGCAGCTGAATGGGGTATACTGTGCTGGGCTGTGAGGAAGAGAGGTGGTCTGTGCAGCTGTTTATTATCAGCTGCAAATGTATGGCTTGAGGTGACCTGCCTGTTACCTGGTCATGTCAGCTAGGGCAGGAGTGCACTGAAGCTGGGTTCAATAAAAGAGCATTCACTTAAAGCGTTATGTTTCCACTGTCTTCTTCTACCTGCAATAGAATGTCTGATATTTCTAATGTTAAATAATATAAAAAGATAATTTAAAGCGTTTAAAGATGTTTAAGCTTGTTTTCACATTGTATCAAACTAAGAGAAGTCAGTGGCCAGATGAACATCAGTCCAGCCCTGTCTGAGACTGAAGTGTTCCTGAAACATGGCTACGTTCATCAGGGGTGATTTATGCGATTGGTTAATTCTTGGCAGTAGGTTCTGCTGGCTGTGAGAAATCTTCGTCAGACACACAGTAGGGGCAGCAGCGTGGAGCTGCTAGCTGAGCGTTGCTATGGTATCCACTGGGATTCCAGCGTGATGTGATCGGACCGTCGTTCGGAGGACAGAAGTGCTGATTGTGTTCATTACCCCCGAAACACTTCCAGATTAGCATGGACGGTGACACTGAGGCAGGATCGCAATTACACATATATACGCTTCGCTGCTGACCTCAACCTGCTCTTAATGTCTTTCTCTCTGACAGGCAGACCTAAAACATCCACCTGAGGTAGAGAGAGAGAATACAGAGTGAGTGTGTGTGTGAGAGAGAGAGAATACAGAAAGAGAATACAGAGAGAGAGAATGCAGAGAGAAAATGCAGAGTGAGAGAAAGAGTGAGAAAAAGAAAATACAGAGAGAGAGAATACCAAGAGATAGAGAGAGTGAGAAAGAGGCAAAGAGCAGGAGAAAGAGTATACAGTGAGGGAGAGTGAGAGAGAGAGAAAGAACATATATATAGAGAGAGAACACAGAGAGTGATAGAGAGTGAGATAGAGGCAAAGAGCAGGATAAAGGGTATACATAGAGGGAGAGAAAAAGAATACAGAGAGGGAAATAGAGCAAAAGAATACAGAGATGGAGAGAGTGAAATAGATAGAGAATACAGAGAGTGAGAGAGAGTGAGAGAAAGAGAGAATACAGAGAGTGAGAGAGAGTGAGAGAGAGGCAGAGAGAGACAGAGAGAGGCAGGGAGCAGGAGAAAGAGTATACAGAGAGGGAGAGAGAGAGAGAACAGGAAGGGAGAGAGAGAGAAGAGTATGCAGGGAGAGAGTGAGAGCGTATGGAGAGGAAAAGAGAAAAGAGAGAGAATGCAGAGAGTTACAGAAATACAGAAATTACAGAAAACAGAGAGAGGGAGAAAGAATACAGAGAGTGAGAGAGAATACAGAGAGGGAGAGAAAGGGAGAGAGATTAAAAAAGAAAAGAATATAGAGAGGGAAAGGGGGACAGAAGCAGAGAGTGTATAGAGAGATGAGACAGATAATACAGAGAGGGAGGGAGAGACAAGACCGGGAAGGAGGGAGAGGGAGAAGATAGGGGAGATAGAGAAAGAAAGTATGAGAATACAGAGAGTGAGTAAGAAAATACAGAGAGATGAGAAAGATACTACAGAGAGGGAGAGAAAGACAAGACAGAGGGAGGGAGGGAGGGAAAAAAGAGAGTAAGAGAATATAAAGAATGAGAGAGAGAGAAAACAGACAGGAAGTAAATAACGAGTGAGAGAGAAAGAGATAAAAATAAAAGAGAAAGTGAGAGAATACAGAAAAGGAGGGGAGACAGAAACAGAGAGAGCATGCAGATAGAGAGATGAGACAATGACACAGAGAGGGAGAGACAGAGGGAGAGAGACATGGGGAAAGGGAGATAGAGGGGGTAGATAGACAGAGCGGAGAGGTAGAGAAAGATGAAAGAAAGAACACAGAGAATATAATACAGAGAAGAGACAGAGAGAGAGAGAGAGAAAAAAAGAGAGACAGAGGGAGAGAGATAGGGTAAGGTAGATAGGGAGACATGGTGTGGAGGTAGAGAAAGATAAGAAAGAGAGCATAGAGAGGGAGAGAGAGAGGAGGAAGAATACAGAAAGACAGAGAGAGAATGTGTGTGAGAGAGAGACAGTATTAGAGGATGTGAGATATAATACAGAGAAGAGACAGAGGGAGAGAAAGAAAGAAAGAGAGAAGAGGGAGAGAGATAGGGAAAGGTAGATAGAGAGACAGGGCAGGGAGGTAGAGAAAGATAAGAAAGAGAGCATAGAGAGGGAAAGAGAGAGATGAGGAAGAATACAGAAAGACAGAGAGAGAATGTGTGTGAGAGAGACAGTATTAGAGGGTGTGAGATTTAATACAGAGAAGAGACAGAGGGAGAGAAAGAAAGAAAGAGAGACAGGGAGAGAGATAGAGTAAGGTAGATAGAGAGACAGGGTGTGGAGGTAGGAATACAGAAAGACAGAAAGAGAATGTGTGTGAGAGAGACAGTATTAGAGGGTGTGAGATATAATACAGAGAAGAGACAGAGGGAGAGAAAGAAAGAAAGAGAGAAGAGGGAGAGAGAGACATGACAGTCTAAAGAGAATGCAATACAAGCGAAACCGTAGGAGAGGGTGTGAGAGATGACACAGAGATAAAGAGAGACAGAGAGATGGAGAGAGAGACTCGGGTAGAAAGACAGATAGAGAGAGAAGGGGGGGGGGTTGTTTGCTGCTGTAAATGTGGAGAGTAAAGCTAAGCTTGGCTGTGGGTTTGCTCGGTTTGGCCATGTGGAATGTGAGAAGCTTTAAGAGGATTGCGGTGGGCTCCTGCGGGCGGGCTGGCCTTAATCAGTACAGAAGTGCAAATGACTGTGTTTAATGGTACAGGGATAACCTGGCAAAGCCCCGCCGAGCACTGGCGCAGATTATGCTGGGATAACATGACAAAGACCGAGTGCTGCCAGCTAGTACAGATAACAGGCGGTTACTGCAACATTAACTTCGGCTCTGCCTGAGAATAGCGGGGGGTGGTCTCTGTATCTATTTGTGTGTGTGTGTGTCTATCTGTCTGTCTTAGAGTTCAACCATGCTGCATTCTGCCAATGAGTCAATGTACTGCGCAAGTCCTCGAAAACAAGCCACTGAACCGAAGCATGCTGGGACTTATACATTTTGCGAAGCATCAGAAAATTTAAATCACTATTTTAACCATATTTACTTTCTGTCTGCTTCCTAGTGTAGGCATGTGTGTGTGTGTGAGTGTGTGTGCGAGAGAGAGAGAGTGTGAAAGAGAGTTTTTTTTTTCATATTGCTGAGGGATACGGATAACATTGAGGCTGACGTGCCAGTGACCCCTATAAGAGCTACTGCGGTAGTCCAGCCAGTGGAGGTGTAGTCAGGCAGAAATGCAATGTACTGTCCTCAGGTTAGAGACTACCAAGCAACCTGGGGAACGGACGAGTGTGCACTTGAACGAATCTGATTCTCAATAAGTGTGATCTGTACAATGATACATGTTTTAATTGAACAAAGGTGACCAGTTTATTGGAAACATGGGTGCCTTTTGGATGTTTGCATTTACTGACTGTAATCTTTCAGCCTCTACATCATCTCTCAGCATGAGTGGGACACCTAAGGACCACCACTGATTAGATTATTTTGATGGCAGACCATTATTAGCATAATAGTGATCCCATCTCGGTAAGGTTATGTAAGCGAGGGTCACACCAGTGCAGGGACGTCACCCAGCATAGGCTATAGACCTGAACCATATATTCACTCCTCAAGCTCAGAGGGAGAGAGAGAGAGAGAGAGAGAGAGAGAGAGAGAGAGAGAGAGAGAGAGGTGTAATGCAAAGGAGAAAATGTGCATTACATTTCAGCAACATTTACATAATAAAAACATTGCATTCTTATTTAAATAGAAGCTCAAGACCAACTTAATATGAAAAAAAAGTTTATCCCATATTTTGCCAGCCCTGTCGGGCTTGGGTCAGACTGCAGACCCCTAACAATGTTTATCTGGACACTCACAAAATTTCCCAGATGGAACGCTGTGGTTTAGCATTATTTTTAATACTTAAAAATATTGTTTGTTGTTCTGCTTTAGGCTAGAAGTTTATTACTAGAAGATTATTGTGGCTTTTTAAAATATATAAATAACCAGATAAAAAGTTTTTCAGTTAGCAGAACGTTTAAGAGGTGAAGAGAGAAAACGTGCAACAGATTTTAATAACAGCATGATTTGGGAAACATCTGTTTTTGACACATTCTTTTGTTTTGTTTTTTATTTTGTTGACACCAAAACTGTTACCTGGCTCCACATTGTGTTGATGTGTATATAAAAAGCTATGTTTTTCCAGACAGGAAGCTTTTATTTGTTCAGCAAAACACTTTATTTATATTATTCAAAGATTATTAATACAGTAAGAAATGATTTTACATATATGTGTGTTTATTTAACCCTTTCTAAGCTTCTCCTTGTATAAACAACCCAGTATTATTTACAGTTCTCATCTAATACTTACTTTAACTGCTTAGTACTTCATTAAGCTAAATCAAGATTGCTGCTGAAGGAACTGAATACATTCATACAATGTCTGGGGCGTCCAGGAGAAATCTGGAACTAAACATTGTTCTTCAAATTGGAGCTCAATGATCTTCTTCTCTCACAATAAGATACTCTTACAGCTCTGCATTGTATTTATGCTTATTTGCATCTGTTCTAATAATATCCAGTGTTCTTACTGATGAAAATATACATAAACACTTTTGAACAATGATCGTAGGTGCTGGCTAAGACTTTTGCACAGTAGTGTATGTATGTGTTTAGCTTGTGAAATGTTATTTCATAAGATTTCAGGAAGGGGCTATATCTGCATTTTGCAAGACAAGTGAGACGCCACCATCATGGCCGACGAGTTCCACGAAAGAAGCCCTTTCTGAGACCGACACACAAATTCTAGCAACTGAACTTTGTGTTATAGTCAGATGACACACAAACTAAACATGGTTGTGGCTCTTCAGTGCTTTGGGACTGGTTTGCTGCCAGTGGTCCAGGGGCTCTTCTTAAGCTCAGTGGCCATAATGAATTCCATTTTAATACCAGAACATTTTAACTGGAAATCTGGTCACCTCTGCCAGATGGCTGAAACTGGGCTGTGCTTGGGTTCCCCAACAAGACAATGACCTGAAGCACATGTTAAAATCTACAAGGACATGCAGCAAGATCAGCGTTTTGTGATGGCCCCTTTCAGTCTCCAGACCTGAACCCAATTGAAATCCTGTGGTCTTAACTGAAGAGGGCAGTTCACAAGAGAAAACCCAGGAATCTCAATCAGTTGGAAATGTTCTGAATGGAAAAGTGGTCCAAGATCTCTCTACAAGTGGCAGGGAAGATTCTAGCGTACACTTAAATTTGGGATGGCAATATTAAAAAATAAATATTAAATATTACTAATTGCATGTGTTCTTTTTATTTTGTTCATTTTACCAATGGGGAAAATTATATAAATGGAGGGAAAACCCAAAATAATTCTACAATGAACTCAATGACTTACAGCCAATGCTTTGTAGCTGTGCCACTGGTACAAGGGAGCAATAATATCTGTGTACCCATTGTACAAGGGGGACCAGCGGCAACCAGCCCCCCAAAGCTGGGCCTACACTACAGGTTTTTTTTTTTAACCCCAATTCATCTCTTGCAACAAATAGTAACTGCCTGAAGTGATTTCTTTCATGTATGGACATCAAATATTTTTTTTTTTATATTTTCATTGAAGTGAAATATTGTTTTCTGGTCTCACTGGGATATCAGCATTTTTCAACCCCAAAGTAATCCCCAGTGCGCCTTGTTTGTACCACATAATAACTTATTTGTAGTCAAAACTCCTCACTCTCTTTGCCTCATCAGCTACGGTGAGCAGCCTCTCAAAAAAAATACAAGACATTCTGTCACTGACTGGCGTTAAGTTTTTGATACTAATCTCTTCTTGGAAATCTGTTTGAAATCTTTACTGGGTCTCTCATTTAGATACTGCCACAACTGTACACCCATGACTTAGAGAAACATCCCATTTCTTAATGACATGCCTCAGCCCTGATATCTGTTAATCGCTCTATTATTCATAATGTAACTCATCCACTGTAACTGTTTCATTGAACCTGCAACATGACATGTTCATTATTTATAACTCTAAAATTGTAGACTCTTTCAGCAGGCCCCAAAGTGGCCTTTGCGCCAGTGAGATGGAAATTTATTCTGATATTTTTACATCTGTAAAAAACAATTCAGACCTCTCCACAAATATTGCTGTGCTGAGATAAAACAGACAGTTCTGCCAGAAAGACTCAAAAAGTATGCTGGAAATTTATATCTGATTCTTCGATAAGCTACATACAATTTAAAGAATAATGATTTGTCAGAAACAGGGTCTTTGGCATAGGCTTAGGTCTTGAAGCGTTCAGACCCTTGCAGATCCTGCCAGATACGGACGGCAGGGGTGGAGCCTACTACCAAACTGGTGGTGGAGGCGAAAAGGAGCATGATGAAGCGTTGGCACCTGAAAGCAGAAGAGCAGGAACATAAGTTAAATGCTTTTAAAGAAAGATGGCAGACTGTGATTGGCCAGTGTAATGAATGAATGAGTGATGCAGCATTGGAGTCTTCCAGGTTGAACTATAATAAAATAACATGTAAACACAATAAAAGGGTTTAAACAGGCAACCTAGCTCAAATATTAAAGTCAATATTAATGCTAGTGGGTGGAGAGAGACATATTTACTTGAGACATAAAAACAGTGGGTATACCAGCTAACTGACTTTGTTTAATTAACAGTACAGATTGTAGGAGATGGGCCCATTGCCGTTTTTAGCAAATTCTAAAAACAGAAAGGGGTGGAAAATGAACCCATCGCTAAAGCTGAAATGTAAAAAATGGTGGTGGAAGTTTTCAAATAATCAATCCAGCCATAATTCGCGTCGTCTCTTTCCTCCTGATTGTATTGCTTGGCTCACAATATGCACACAATGCTAAACTCATGCCAAATGCTTCACCCACGACCCTACACTCTGTTCAAGTGGTGATTTGCTTATAGGCTGGCATGGATGGCCAGTGACTGTAAACGACTGGGCCCAATAGCTGATCCAGTCATGGCACACAGCTTTTTGAAGGTTGCTTTCGACTTCCGGAAATGTCGAATCCCCAAGTTCGTTTGAAAAATGGCTCTGCACAGTGCACTCACAGAATGGTCTGGTGCGCTTGTGTTCCCAGATACATGGTGGATGTTGTCGAGGTGGCACAAAGATTTCATCCCTCATTAGGTGGGCCATTGCTTGTCCTGCCCAGAATCTCTGAGCTACAAACAGTACGGCCATAAAAAGATGGCAAGTGGTTACAAAGATAATTCTACTTAAAGCAAAAACCAATGAAAATCTCTTCATCTTTCTCGTTCTGGTACAATCCCTGATCATGGTAGCCCATGTAATGTAAAGTTTCTTCACATAACTGTAGTGGACGGAAACATTAATTATTTCACATCCTATTATGCTAAAGTTCCATAAATGTGCAAAGCATTTAAATGGAAACCCAGTCAGCATTGCATTGGTCCTGTTTTTAAGAAACTGACCTGTGATCACAAGGGGATGACTAGGGGGGATAAAAACTCTAACTGCTCACCCAATTTGTCAACACTGTAGCTTGGTCCAATAAACTGTTGCCTATTAACCACTATATTTGGACTTTAAGCCTTGAACTGAATGCAGTTGGTTACATCATAGGTTCCCTATGCTAATTCTGAAGGGAGTGATAAATTTCACTTGTTCTTGTGCTGAGTGTTAAATGTCAGCTTTGGATTGACTGCTTCATCATTGCATATGCACGGGGGTCCGAACGGCACACTGTAGCTGATAGCGTTGTAGAAACCTTTTGTAAAAACAATTACTTAGCATCAATAAAACAGGCACACATACAGTACTGAAACAGAGCCATAATGGATATGGTGCGGTCGAAAATGAAACAGCTCAGCCTGACCTCGCCATCCCAACATCCTGACTAAGCAAACTACATTAGGCCGCCACTCATTGATTTATTATTTAAGCGTCTGTTGTGAAAAATTACTGCACCGCTAAACCGGATCTGCTTATTGTGGCGAGTGTGCTTAATTCAATTTTTTGTAATTTCGCTCCTAAATTAGACAGGCCCTGTGGGACGGTTCCATAGGGGAGGGAGGAAATAAAGGGAAGAAACTTTTTGCTGCTTCAATAGAATCATCCCACCTAATCAAGATGCACTGTGTCAAGAAGTTTGTAGCAACCTTTCAATGTTTCTTCTGCAGTCAAGGGTTTTAATAGAGAGCTTGTCTCACACTTTCTACAGTGACTGCCGCTACTCTTCTGGGAAGACTTAACACTGGATGGTGAAACATTGCTGTGAGGATCTGATTGAGCATTCGCAAGGTAAAGCACTTTTTACATAGTTCTGGACCACAAACTCTGCTGCAGCTCATCCCAAAGGTATAGGGTGGAGCTCTATTACTCCAAAGAATGCTGTTCTCTGCTCCATAGACCAGTGTTGGGGACGATTATGACCCTTGCCATTGGGGATAGTGACCTTATGTCTTGGGCAAGAATATACACTACTGTGCAAAAGTCTTAAGCACCTAAGTTTATTGTTTTAAAGCCTTTATCTTAGCAATACGTATATTTTCATTAGTAAGACCTCCAGATATCATTAGAAAATATGCAAATAAGCTTAAAAACAATACAAAGTATTATAAATATCTCATGTTAAAGAAAGCAGGTGGTATCTTGTGCTCCAGTTTGAAGAACAAAGTTAAGTCCAGATTTCTTCTGGATGCCCCAGACATTGTATGAATGAATTAAGCTTCTTTACCAGCAATCTTGATTTAGCTTAATGAAGTACTGAGTAGTCAAAGCAGGTATTAGATGATTACTGCAACTAAAAATGTACTATATTTATAAAATAAAGTATTTGCTTTATAATGTCCCAAAATGCCTAAAACATTTGCAAACAGACATACGATCCATCTAAACACACATTTTTGTATATAACTATGTAAGTGTGAGGCACAGATTCTAAAGTACTATGTAATTTCTTTGTGGGAAACGGGAGTAAGTACCAAGACCATCTAACAACATTACGGTATATTGTCCAACAGGTTCTAGATATTAGATCAGTACGTGGTACAAACAGTACTGTGTAATTGTTTTAGATGAAGTCCCTCCCGATTATAGAAATGAAACCAAAATTCCTTCACCATGTTATCAAGCCTTACCCAGAGTTTGCACAGTACAGAGCAGAGTTGAAGTCAGGTATGCCTACTCATTTGGTAGGCCTGCCACCTTCTTCCAATGTCAAGGTAACCCATGCTGCAAACTGCCTTCATTGAATGTGATACATGGTAGCAATGCAGCCTGAAAGCAGCAAAAGCAAAATAGACTATATAGTTTGTCCAGTAAGTATAATGTATCAAAAGTAAAGGTGCAGTTCATGTAGTAACTCAGTGGCATATTCAGTTGCCTTATAATTCTGAATACTGGCTGCAGTATGCTATGGTTTTCAGAAGACTTGGTTTAATACTAGTTGAAAAAGTATGATTCATTTTAATGTCTTGTATCCAATTAATATATTTAATTTGAATTGTTTTCATAGTAATAACAAAAGAACATTATTATTAGTATTATAAGTATTATTATTGCTGTATTATTGCTGTAAATATTGTGTAAAAGCAGCATATTTACCATTAGAAGTGCACTCTCTAGTGTAGTTGTAACATCCTGTCCTTCCTTGATCCTGTCTTTGTTTTCCCTCCTGTCATTTTCATGGGCATTTATTATTTCCTGTCATCTGCTTTTGTTGTTATTCTGGTTTGTGTCGCCTCACTGTCCTGACTCCCTGTCACCTGAGTCTGTAGCCCCGCCCTTATGTTAACTGCAAGTGTTTCTTGTTAGTTCCACTGTGTGTATATATATATATATATATATATATATATATATATATATATATATATATATATATATATATATATATATATATATATAATCTCCTTGGTCATGTGTCTTGTCTCCTGCATGTCTAGCAGTCTTTGTTCTCTTTGGTTTTTGTATTGTAGTCGGACTTTTTTGGTTTTATCTCTATTGTGGACAGTTTTTCTTCTGTGTTCTCAATAAATCTACCAGCTTTGCACATGCATCCTGTCTCCTCGTCTCTCCAGTTCTGATATAACACCAGGCTAATGATGGATGCAGCAAGCCGGATTCACTCTTGTGACAAGGACATTGAGTACATGGAAGACCTGCTCTCTACTATTCATGCCGAAAAACCTTTACTGCTTCCGTCCCTCATGGTCATCCTTTGTGAGTGTGAAGGGGAAAGCGAAGACTGTGATGGCTGTAATATTGAAAAGTGAACTGTATTTTCAACACTTACCTTGTCTCAGCCAGTAACAACTGAATAAAACCAATTGTCGCTGTTCAAAGAAAAACACATATCTTCGATTTTCATTTTTTGATATCATTGGAACACGACAGCTGGACTTTATATCCTGTGGAAGTTTTATTATGAGTGGAACCAAGGGCATAGGAGCGGGTTTGACATTGGGGAGGACACATTTGCTAGTATGAATCAAAGCCCACCCTATCGTTTAAAATATGACCTATAACCTGATTCCACTGTAGGTAAGGTAGTAAATCACTGCATGTCAAGTGACGAAGAACAACATTTGTGGAATTACAGTAAAACTAAATACAACATTATCTGTACGTCTGTTCATTATTAGAGAAGTCCAATTAAACAATAGTTTACAAACTTAACAAGATACTCTACACTAAATGGTACTGCTGTCAGAAAACATTTAAATTATGCATGGAAAATAGTTTGTGTGCTCTCTCCAGGAGCTGAGCTGACCCATGGTCTATGCTAGCCAAAATATTTTCTTCTCTTGTCATTCACAGCCATAGCAGTCTGCAGTTTGGGACGTGGCCAGAGAGTAATGTAACGGTACATTTCAGCATGCTTTCTTACAAAAGTTGATATAAACGTTAGCTAACCCAAACCCTCCTAGTCTGTGAGAGCTCAGGTCAGTGAAGCTGCTGACTGCAGGATATTTCTGAACAGGCATCTCAGCACAAGCTATAACAAAGTGAAAGACACAGACCACCTAACAACCAGAGCCAGTTGCTAACAACAAACACAGCGTGTGAATTGCTAAGGCTTCCAAAACGCGCTTTTAAAATAAAAGTTTTTCTTAACAGCTGCTGCTTTGTGGTTAAATTTTTGGGTGGGAAAAATCTACCTGTTTCTGATATTTGATGAGACACATCCACCCCATCCCCCCAGGTTCCTATGCTAATGAGTGGACCAGTAGAAATGCTATAAAATCACTTTTTTTTTGTTCCATTGAAATTAACGAGTGTTTTGGTCTGTCCTGTAAATGTTCTATTTTTGGGAGATTTTTTTTTTTGAAAGTGATGAACCGTACCTAAGTAACAGTATGCAAATATCACACATACTAACAACTTACAGCTAAGACTAGCCTGCATACCAACAACTCCACAGGCAAAACTGTCCCTGATATGCTCTGGGAAAAAAACAACTGTTCGTATTAGACACTGTAGATGGAAAGACTGTTGAGATAAGAAAAACAAGATGGGAAATGGGCTATTTTGTCATTGACATACATGTAGATTGGTGGAGCTACACGTCATACTGCAGCCAGCCAGTAGGGGCGCTAGACCTATGGTTGCCTGATTTTTCAAGAAGTTGACACATGTGTGGTTACTTACTATCATTTTACCCACAATGCCTACACAGTTCTTTTGAGTTACGACCTGGAACTCACTGGATATTTCAGTGTAATTTAGCTTTAGAAGTTAGTACCACCATGTAACCCCAAATAATTACACCAGAGTTTGTAGCACTCATGCACCTGGTTAGCACCTGAAACTCAGAGAGGAGTAGTTTTACCACTTTATCTAGTCTGTGTCCACTTAATGTCTAGAGTACCACTGATAACACGAGCGAAACAAGCTTCTAGCTAAATCCTGTCTTTGGCTAATGGAAGTATTTTTCACTTTGCACAAGATAAGGCTTATTTTGTCCTGCTTGTTATGTGTTTTTGCACTACGTGTTTACATGTTTTGTGGGGACTTATCAGCTACCCTAATTTAGTGGACACTTCTGATAAACACGCCAGTGAGCTCCACCCTTAAGGAAGCACTGGATTGGTTTAGAAATTGTGTTCCCGCCCCAATAAGCCTACATTAAGCTCAAAAAGTCTCATGGTTGTCTCGATTAGTGATGGCCAGATAAAGCCTCTTGAAACATTGAAGCTTTCCCCTTCAGATGGTTCAAAAAAGGTTAATTACTCAAAGCGTCATGTGCACACGAACCCCCCTGCTGGCCAAAACTTTTATTGCCATTTCAACTATTTGCGATGGTCCCTTGCACCGTTGTCAGCATAGGAGCAAGTATATACATAAAACACCTTAATTTCATTTTCTGTGGGTAATTCAGTTGTTTATCTGATCTGTGTTTGATTGTGTGGGCAATAGAGGTCTGTTAATTAAAAAAAATGCCAGTATGATTTCAGTCAGTAAATAAATCCAATAGGACGTGAGATATTGATGTTAAAACTGTTGCAGTGGTTTTAGGAGATGGAACAATGATTGTGGGGTGATGATGGCTTTAAATTTATTAAGAAACAATAAATCACGTCAATACTCGAACCACGTCTTGAGCCAACGATGCTTCAGACGTCATCAGTGACATCACTCGCCCTTAACGAAGCAAGCCTCGATACACGCTTCATAAACAACTTTCTGAATTTCTCCACACAAGCTCCGAAGCATGGGTATCATTGGCCCATCACTAGTCTCGATATATTTTTGCTTTGAGATCACCTCCGGCTGCCTGCTTTACAGTGTCCTGTTCTGTCGGTGGTGCTTTTCCATGGAGACCATTCAAGCCTGTATGAACACAATTGAACACCGGTTTCAGCAAAGGGTGCACCTTAAAGTAGCTGCATGCACTAATTAGAAAGAATGTCTGGAAATATAGGATATGTTGCTAAGAAATGGGGTCTTGTTAAACCTGAATTAATAAGTAAAGGGCTCGGTCGAAGCCAGCAATGCATTAATTAAGTGGAACGTTGAGATAGGTGTGCGATTGTTTTCTAAACTGGTGTTTTGTACGAGGACTAATAGCTGCTGTAATTTCCCAGATAATAGTTGCATCATTAGAAACTGATTGACTCATTAAGGCAATCTACCTGGAGGCAATTAATACATTCAGCCTGCTATTGTGCGAATCCTAGGAAGTGAGTCAGAGTGTGAAGGAGAATAAACCGAGGGAAGCGAAGGGAGGGTGGCGGGGTGCAGTAAGTGTGATGCTGCTGGTGTGCTGGAATGTAGAAATTAAAACGCATTGATTTTTGTAGATGTCATCTGGGGCGCTCTCGGCTCGGGTAATGAAGTTAGCCTCACATTTGTGTTGGGAGCGCATCTCTATCCATCCGTAGATAGCAACATTGTTAGAAGTTAGGACTTTATTTTCTGCTCCGTGGTGCGTGCATGCATGCGTATGTGCGGTTAAGGAGGTGAGGAAATGGAGGTTTGTGTACATCAGTGTGCGCGGGTGAGTGTCGAGGTTGTCTATGTGAAACTCTGTGCACAATCCTTTTAAAGAGGCCATGGGGATTGAGAGGGGGGCTGCGCTTTGATCACGCTGGATATGGGCCGCAGGCATACACGCACACACACACACACACACACACGTACGGCCACTGCAGAACTCATTTCAACCCTTCATGAGTCAATGTGGGTGCGCTGATGCCCTCGCGCACATTGTGTCATCAGCTGAATAGCTAGCAGCTGTAGCCTAAATTTTCTGTTATACCACCTACTATTCACCCTGAGAAATAAAGGTCGCTGAATGGTTGTTGGCTTGAACAGAGCAGCTTTTCTAAATGTCTAAAACGGAATTGTACAGTGGTCTAAAAGACACATACACATGTACATATTTCTCAAATTTTAAAATATAGATGTTAAATATATTTAACTGTATGCACATACATGTGAATATGTTACAATATTGCCAATACTAAAGCTAAATCTTCTATCTCAAGTTTTGTTTTGAATTTTTGATGGTACAACGGAAGCTACCCTTCACATTGTCTCAAGACTTCTCGCTCAATGGTCCAACATTTATAGTATTCCTTTAATGTCACATGATCATGCTGCCGCCAACTGGGAAGGCAGTGATGGCTCGTTATGAAATAATGAAGCCATAACTGACATAGCAATGTAAGTATAGTCAATATAGAGTGATATCAATTATTGTATATGATATGTATGATATGTCCATCCATCCATCCATAGCAGTCTAAGCAGGAAAACCCAGACTTCCCTCTCCCCAGCCACCTTCTGTAGCTCCTCTGGGATATCAGAGCTAAATGTTTTATCTCAAGTTTTGTTTTTAAATTTTTTCTCACATGATGGTACAATGGAAGCTACCCTTCACATTGTCTCAAGACTTCTGGCTCAATGGTCCAAAATTTATAGTATTCCTTTAATGTCACATGATCATGCTGCCGCCAACTGGGAAGGCAGTGGTGGCTCGTTATGAGATAATGAAGCCATAACTAATGCAGCAACGTACATATAGTCTATATACAGTGATAAAAATTATTGTATGTGATATGTATGATATGTCCATCCATCCATCCATAGCAGTCTAAGCAGGAAAACCCAGACTTCCCTCTCCCCAGCCACCTTCTGTAGCTCCTTTGGGATATCAGAGCAAAATGTTTCATCTCAAGTTTTGTTTTGAATTTTTTTCTCACATGATGGTACAATGGAAGCTACCCTTCACATTGTCTCAAGACTTCTCGCTCAATGGTCCAACATTTATATTATTCCTTTAATGTCACATGATCATGCTGCTGCCAACTGGGAAGGCAGTGGTGGCTCGTTATAAGATAATGAAGCCATAACTGATGCAGCAACATATATATAGTCTATATACAGTGATATAAATTATTGTATGTGATATGTATGATATGTCCATCCATCCATCCATCCATAGCAGTCTAAGCAGAAAAACCCAGACCTCCCTCTCCCCAGCCACCTCCTGTAGCTCCTCCGGGAGGATGCCGCTGCCTTCTCAGGCCAGCCGAGACATACGATCCCTACAGCGTGTCCTAGGTCTTCCCTTGGGTCTCCTCCCATTTGGACATGTTTGGAACACCTCCACAGGGAGGCGTCCAGGAGGCATCCAAACAAGACGCTCAAACCACCTCAGCTGGTTCCTCTCAATGTGGAGGATTAGTGGCTTGACTCTGAGCCCTCCCCGTATGATCGAGCTCCTCACGCTATCTTTGAGGGTGAGACCGGACACCCCACGGAGAAAACTCATTTCGGCAGCTTGTATCCGCAATCACTGCAGACGCTGCACTGATCTGCCCATCAACCTCTCCCTCCATCCTTCCCTCACTTGGGAACAAGACCCCGAGATACTTAAACTCCTTCACTTGAGGCAGGAGATCATTTCCAACCTGGAAAGAGCACTCCAGCCTTTACTGACTGAGGACCATGGTCACTGATTTGGAGGTGCTGATTTTTCTGTTGTTCATAGTTGTGTCTCCTCCCTGTCCTGCTTCCTTGTCACCTGATCTGTAGCTCCGCCCTCTTGTAATCAACAGGTGTTTCTTCTTAGCTCCTGTGAGAGTATATATACCTGGTTGTGTGTTCTCTTTGCTTGGTGTTTTGTCTTGTCGAGGACCCTGTTTCTTTATTCCTCGTCTCCTGCATGTCTAACAGTCTTTGTTCTCTTTGGTTTTTGTATTGTAGTCAGTCTTTCTTGTTTTATCTCTATCGTGGACAGTTTGTCTCCTGTGTTTTCAATAAATCTACCAGCTTTGCACATGCATCCTGCCTCCTCATCTCTCCAGTTATGACATAAGACCAGGCTAATGATTGATGCAGCAGGCCAGATTCACTCTTGTGACAAGGACACTGAGTACATGGAAGACCTGCTCTCTCTTCTATTCATGCCGGAAAACCTTTACTGCTTCCCGTCCCTCGTGGCTGTCCCTAGTGGGTATAATTTGGGGGGAAAATGAGGACTGTGATGGCTTTAATATGCAAAGTGAACTGTATTTCAACACTTAACTTGCCCAGCGCTACCAGAATTAGATTAAGTGCTTGTTTTAAGAATTGTGCTTAGGGGGAAGCTGCACAGTGAGCAGACAGGAAGTAAAACTCAAAGGGACAAGGACTGACTCGGGTTAAGTCAAGCTCTTGCAGGCACATTTTTATGATGTTGGCCTGGACTGCAGGTCCTCCTTAGGCCTCTGTTCAGCCAGTAGGCCGACCTGCCTCTGAAGGCATCACAGCATGTTTGCCAGCCTTCGAAGTCATCACAGCGCCGCTTGGTGTCCTGGAGAACACCCACAATGTAGCATCTTCCATCATTGCTTCATCTGTACCCAAAGACGTTATGGTCCTGATGGTATGTCACCTGACCTGCAAGCCTCTGAGTTTCCTGCTCTCTCTGTGGTCCCTAAGTCTTCAGTCCTGCCTGAGACTCCTCAGTCTTGGCCTCAGAGTTTGCTGGTCCTCCAGTGGGCATACCAGCTTTCCCCCCCTGGCCATCGCTGCCAAGCCTTCAGACCTTTTGGTCTCCTCAGGTGCCTCACACACACAACCAGCCTGACACAACCGTGATACATTTTGAGCTGAATGTGGGCATATACGTATATAGCTGTGAGCAAACTGCCTTACTGAGGTTTCTAAACCAATCCAACACCTCAGTAAGGCAGAGCTCAACGTAGCGAGAGCACTCAACACTGTCTGAAGCATGACAAGCCTAATCCCATGAACGAACTGCATGTTAACATGTCCCTCCAAAAGCTTCCAGTAAAGCATGTGGATGTGTGCAGAGAAATGAAATGAAATTAAGCATTACTTATTGCTTATTTGGGGTCGAGTTTAGGGGAAACATGCTCTTGTTAATGTTAAAATCCAGCCCCAAACAACTTTGTGCTAAAGGTGCTATAGAATGCATTATTTCTTTCAGAATATTTAATTATTCTCTGATGTCTGCATAGAAGGTTTGTGTAAATTGTCCGGATGTGATGAACAGTCTCATGTCCAAACACTCCAAACACCCTATTGCACATCATTTGTTTACAAAGGAGCCGCATCATACAGTTCACACTCTTTGTTCCTATTCAAGTTCTGTTGATTGGAATTAGTTTTCAGGCATAAGCTGGGCGTTATTGCTGTCTGAATTTTCTCTCTCAGGGTGCATCATCTCTGTAATGCGAGCGTTTGATCTGGACAGACTGATCTATAGAGACATATACATGAAAGCAATAACTCAACAATGGCTCTGCCATTTAGTTGAACACTATTTACATATCAGAAATGGGCTTTGATCTGCTCTTCACAGATCAGGCGCGTCTGCGTGTCCTCGTCAATGAACGAAAACCATTATTACATGAGAAGAAAGAGGGAGACAGGAAAAAGGGTGGTGACGGGAACACGAAGAGGATAGGATAAAGAGAAGAAAACAGTGATCCTGAATGTGTGGCAGGTAGAAAAAAAGCTCCATAGATGGTTTACAGGTATACTTAATATTACAATTAGAATCCAGATCCAGTTTTTCTTCTGCGCTGTACTCATTACAGTCATAATAAACACACATTTTTAGGCACGACTGTCTAAAATTAGCATTTGCTATTGTTGCTGTCCAATGAGGAACAAGTTTCTCCAAAATGGCAATATCACAGGAGAGGCCAACAATGTTTTTTACCTTTAATGTAAGACAACGGAATTAATCATGACATTTTTACACATTGTACCCATTAGTGTTCAAGTTATTTAGAAAATTAAAAAATGCATGTTTTTCTTCAGACAATTCTGGATAATTTTGTGTTATGTAGTATTTAGCATTTATCAGCCTCATAGATTTAACAGTGCCATAATTTCCAGCATGCATTGTACAAATACATCATACACTCATTTGTATGTAACAGTATACCTATATGTTTACCTTTATTGTAGTTGCAGTACAAAAAGATTACTATTTTAAGTTTTCTACTTAAAGTATACTTAACGGTTACTTTTATAAACTGAAGGTTGTGCACTTACAATAATACTACTAGTACAATTGATATTAGTATACTTACTACAGGAAGCACACTTAGGAAACATACTTCAACTTCGCTTAAGTTTACTTACACTGAACTTTGCATATATCTAATGTACTTTGTAAGGAATGACATCTGTTTCTATGGAACTAAAAGTATGTTTCAATGTATTTTACCAGATTGTTCAGTTCACCTCTACTAGCCTGTTTAAGGGGTTAATGCTAGATTGTTTAAGGGTTAATGCTAGATTGTTCAGTTCACCTCTACTAGCCTGTTTAAGGGGTTAATGCTAGATTGTTTAAGGGTTAATGCTAGATTGTTCAGTTCACCTCTGCTAGCCTGTTTACGGGGTTAATGCTAGATTGTTCAGTTCACCTCTACTAGCCTGTTTAAGGGGTTAATGCTAGATTGTTTAAGGGTTAATGCTAGATTGGTCAGTTCAACTCTACTAGCCTGTTTAAGGGTTAATGCTAGATTGTTCAGTTCACCTCTACTAGCTTGTTTAAGGGGTTAATGCTAGATTGTTTAAGGGTTAATTCTAGATTGTTCAGTTCACCTCTACTAACCTGTTTAAGGGTTAATGCTAGATTGTTTAAGGGTTAATGCTAGGTTGTTCAGTTCACCTCTACTAGCCTGTTAAAGGGTTAATGCTAGATTGTTCAGTTCACCTCTACTAGCCTGTTTAAGGGTTAATGCTAGATTATTTAAGGGTTAATGCTAGGTTGTTCAGTTCACCTCTACTAGCCTGTTTAAGGGTTAATGCTAGATTGTTGAGTTCACCTCTACTAGCCTGTTTAAGGGGTTAAGGCTAGATTGTTTAAGGGTTAATGCTAGGTTGTTCAGTTCACCTCTACTAACCTGTTTAAGGGTTAATGCTAGATTGTTCAGTTCATCTCTACTAGCCTGTTTAAGGGGTTAATGCTAGATTGTTTAAGGGTTAATGCTAGATTGTTCAGTTCACCTCTACTAACCTGTTTAAGGAGTTAATGCTAGATTGTTTAAGGGTTAATGCTAGATTGTTTAAGGGGTTAATGCTAGATTGTTCAGTTCACCTCTACTAGCCTGTTTAAGGGTTAATGCTAGATTATTTAAGGGTTAATGCTAGGTTGTTCAGTTCACCTCTACTAGCCTGTTTAAGGGTTAATGCTAGATTGTTGTTCACCTCTACTAGCCTGTTTAAGGGGTTAATGCTAGATTGTTTAAGGGTTAATGCTAGGTTGTTCAGTTCACATCTACTAGCCTGTTTAAGGGTTAATGCTAGATTGTTCAGTTCACCTCTACTAGCCTGTTAAAGGGTTAATGCTAGATTGTTCAGTGTGACACCTACTAGAGACAGTTCACAGGTTAAATATGAATGAGAGCTCATAGTCCTCAGCATGGAAACCAGATTACAGAAAATCAATCACCCTGTAAGTACATGCTTAAGCAGGAGAGTCTTCCTTGTTGTGGAGGTATATATACATGCGTAGGAGCATTGAGGCAAATAATCATAATATTCTGTCAGATTCTTTCATGTTTTTGAAACATTAGCTCGACTAAGTGTAGGTCTTTCCTCATTAGATGGTTACCTGATGGAGTCTGTCTGGGAATAACTGCCTGGGGGCATCACTAAGATTGCTGCCAAGTGGACAGACTTTCCTAGAAAGTCTTTGTACTTGTTCTACCTTGTTCTATCATATCATCTTTCATTTTTAAATACGAAAAAGAAGACTTGAGGAGAAAGAGCTTGGTAGCTTGATGCTCAGAGCAGTGAGAAGAATAAGGGGCGTGCTGGGCTTGTGGTAGGTTGCTTTGGGGTGGCGTTCCTAATGATGCCCTTAGGCTGCAGTTGAGCCTCCAAGACACAGCATGGCAGCAGTCAGTGTTGTAGTGAGGGAGGAATTCTGATCTAACAGGTGTGAGAACACATTAGAATGCCAATGCTCTAAGCATTCAGCTAATCGGAGTGGTTACATACGGACCCAAGCTAGTGGCACACCTTTACATCTTCTTAGTTTTAATGTATTCATATAAAAGCTGTTCTTTGCAATATACAATATTTGCAAATACCCCTTTGTAAGAATGTAAAAGGGAAAAGGAGAATTTCACCAGTTTTTTTAAATTGGCAGCTTATTCTGGACCACTATACATCATCACTGTCTGGGAGAAAGGACAAAGAACGGTCTTTACTTTTAACGCAAGCCAATGTGACCAGAATTTTTTTCCTAGCTATTTTGGAGCATTCCAATTGGTACATTTATCATAAAATAAAAGAAAAAGGTTAAAAAAAAGTGAACAGCAGCTGTAGTGTTCAAATGATAAAGAAAATTTAAAAATGAGATGTTTTTCTTTTGGATGGCAAAGCTGTCTGTGATGTAGCTCTTTAAGACATGAAGCAATTCGGACGCCTGGTTACCATCCCTACTGTAAACGATTCACATCAAACCACTCTAAATGACTCCGATTACATTTTAGTTCATTATTTATTTATTTATTTTTTAATTCAATGGAATTCTGTTTTTATGTTACTATGTAGCTCTTGGTTTAAACCTGACCAAACTCTGGCCATTGCTTTTTTCTTTTGCTCTTGACCTCACCTTGTTTTACAATCATTTTCAAATTCTGTCCAAAACCAGATTAAGCTAATTTATGTGACTGGGCAGACGTGCGCTATAACATATGCTTATATTCCGCACGCAGGCGCAGTTAATTTGAGTCTCCTGACAGACAGGGGCGCACAGTTCACCATCCTCTCCTAAGTTGTGCTCTGGAGGCAGGTGACCCTTATGGACCCTCCTCAGTGGCACTGCACCCTTTCCCTGTGTCCTTGTGCCTAATTGGGGATATTTATGTCCGGGATGACTGCCGGAGCCCTCCGACAAGCCGACCCTTGCCCACTAAACAGGCCTCCCGCATCCGTGAATGCTAAAGCTGTGCTGCAGTCACTGCTCATGGAGGGTGAATGATATTGGGATGCGTTCAGATGATGCTGCTGAAAGTAGTTCCTCCTTCTCTTGCTTGGGCTTAAACGTCCAGATTTGTTGAGAAGGGAATGGAGCTGATTTGGACGGTACTAATAAAATCCTGTGGCTATTTAGTTACTCATTGCCAATTAACCTGTCCTGTATTATCGGCCAATGCCAAGCATATATCTTCTTTTACTTTTCACTGGGGAACTTTTATTTCTCTAAAATAAGCCCGGACCAGGTTTATTTCAGATTGGCATTTCTTTTCTTCTGAAATGGAAGCAGGACAGAAAGATGCCTATATCCTATTAGCTTGTCATAAAAGATTTGTCGTCTTATCCAGTCACTACAAGCCAGGCAGCTTTTCTCTTTTTTTTCTTTCAGTTCCCGGAACCGCAGAGACATCACACACATACACAAACACACACACAAACACAGCCACTTAGACAAGCACACCACACACACACACAACCCAGCCAACAATAGCAGAGCGTGTTCTTTGCCTTTGGTTATTAGTGGAAGTTAAGGAGTCGCTGTTTGAGCACATGACACATTTTGCCGCAGGCTCTGTCCTTGCTCTCCTGTAGATGCTTGAAGTCAAAGAGGGGCAGAGGAGAAGAAGAAAAGAGAAAAGATTTTCCGTAGCGCTTTGATATGTCTGATGGCTGTCGAGTTTTCCCGGTTTTCACTTGTCTGCAGTGCCTGATTGAATGACTGGCCTTGGCAGGCATTGTCTGAACCAGCATTTGGCGTTGAAAGGAAAACAGAACAATGTATTGAGTTAAAAGATTGATCTGTACTGCCAGTACAGAAGAGGAAAACAAGAACATTTAAGAACCATCTTCATAGTGCTTAGATTACATTATCATAGTTGTCACGCTTGTGTGTGGATTTTGCAAAGAACCGACAACAGGTGGGCAAAGGTTCTCAACCTCTGGGCTGCAAACCTGTATGGGCCATGGATCACTTAATACCAGGCTGCAACAACGTTGGGTTTTACTGGGTCATGATGATTGGCCGACCCATCGTAGCATCACAGACGACCAATATCATCGCCCATGGCCCGATTAATGACAGCAGCACATCTGGGTATGGTGGCGTTTTGGGTAAAAGCAGCTCCTCTAATTTCACTGGTAATTAATATACATTAAATTTAACAGTTTAGGAACCCAAATCCTGTTTGCCAGTCATTTAAACAGTTGTCGATTGGCATCATATAAGAATAAATGAAAGAAACTGGCTGGTGAGTGTCCTTTCAGTCTGTCTATATCACAGTGGATATATGAGTCTACCCAGTTGACGGAGGTGTTGTATACTGATGCGCAGTTGCAACTTATGCATCAACAGTAATGTATTTCTTTTTCTGTTGTTGTTTTGCAGTTTTGATAGTTTGTTACTATGTGATGCTACTGCTAACATTAAGTTAAGAAGTTAAGAATTACTCTGTCACTTGTGTTTACGAAATTTCACCTCCGCATTTAACCCATCCGTGCAGTAAAACACACACTAGTGAACATACACACTAGGGGGCAGCCCTATCCACAGTGCCTGGGGTGCAGTTGGGGGTTAGCTGCCTAGCTCAAGGGCACTTCATTTGTGTCCTGCTGGTCCTGGGGATCGAACCGGTGACCTTCCAGTCAAACAGCTGGATCTCTAACCTTTAGGCCATGACTGCCCATTATCATGCTTAACAGAAGATTACCAATTTAACTAGCATCCTACAGCTATGACATATTATAGTTAACTTATTATATAGACTCTAACATCATTAATTAGAATTTAGAATTATTTGCCACTTGTGTTGTGCACACAGCAGTTTGACCTCTGCATTGGACCCATCCATACCACATGTACAAACACTGGAAGGCAGTTAGCACACTTGCCTGGAGCGGTGGACAGCCCTATCCACAGCACCCAGGGAGCAGTTTGGGGTTAGTTTGGGGTTAGTTTGGGGTTTCACTCAAGGGTACTTCAGTCATGTCGTGTCATGGCATGTCAGTTCATGGGATCAAACTGGTGACCTTCCAGTCACAAGGCTGGCACCTTTAACCTCCAGCCATCTTAACCTGTGAAGCGTTGGCAACACATATACACTACCGCTCAAAAGTTTGGGATCACAGTGAAATGTTCTTGTTTTCAATGGAGTATCTTCCTTCCTTAACACAACAATGGACTGATGGGTCTCTAAAGAAAGTTGTTTCTTTCTAGTCATTTTGAGTCGGTCAGCAAGCCATCAACTGCTGATGCTTCAGATACTAAACTAACCTAGAATGTTGTTCTCCCTTTTATACTCACTTATTAGTAGAATGTTTTTCAGCTGTGCATCAAAATTGAGCAAGAGTGTCCTAACAACCAATTAGCCCAATAACATCCTTAACTTGGATTGGCGGCCGTACCAGGAGATTTAGACAGAGGACTGAGAATTGCTGGTAATAGGACTATATGCAAAATAAGGGTTTAATACAAAGATTTTTATTCTTTAAGAATCATCTGATACACTTGCATTAATTGTGACAATATTGTTTGTGAATTGCATGAAAATTGCATGAAATTAAATGAAAAGTAATTCTAAACTTTCAGCGGCAGTGTACATGCAAACGTGGGTACTCATGTAACTCATTCTTCCTCTCTACTGATGACCCGAAGCCACAGATCTCTCTTTTTACAGTCCTTCACTCTTTGGGGAAGTAAAGAAAGCTGTGTTTTGTATTGTCAGGCGTGCAAAATGTGACACGGCAGCTTTCAGGTGTGGCGCCACTAGTACTTTCATTGTGGTGCCAGCACATTAACTGGGTTTGTTTCCATCCAAAAAGGGGATGTCTATTCACATGACAGGAAAATGACTTATGCCTGTTCTCATCGATGGCTCATAAAAAGCCTTGGGGCTGTGAATCGATCCACGCTTTTAGGGGACCAAAAGTGGTTCTTCTATGGCATTGTGCAAAAGCACCTATTTAAACACCTTTATTTTTAAGTGTGTAGCTTAAGTTAGCTAATTACATTGCTTTCACCTTGCTTCCAATTTCCCAACCTTACCTTAAACAAGCTTTGTCCACATCCTGTTTTGCTAATGTTGCTGTACCTGACTGAATGGCTGGCTTTGGCAGGCATTGTTTGAACCAGCGTTTAGCGCTCAAAAGGAGAAACGGACCATTGTGTTGCGTTAAAAGACTAAAAGGCACTGCAAGAATATAAGAAGAAAACAAGAACATGTCCTTAAAATAAGATTAGATTGTCATTGTCATGCAATAGGTATATGTCTGAAGTACAAAAAGAAATACGGGACAGTATTTATTGGACTGTAACTGCTTCAATCTAAATAATTATTAGCTTTTTCAGTGTTTGCAGTCCGATTATGCAGGAAAAAGCCCTATCAAACACAATAAGCTACCAGGACCATGTTTTCCTCCCTTCCTTGATAGACCCCTGAAGGAGCATTTCAAAGATGTTGTGTAACAGACAGATGGGCTTCGTTGAATGTGTGTTCCAAGATCTGCAGTAATGGGCACATAACTGAATACAATGGATCCTCAGCTTTGGTCTGCAGTCTTTTAGGTTTTCGAGTTTATGTAGTGCAGGTACAATTCTATACCTACCAATATCAGCAAATGGCAATATTCACATATTCTGTCATATAAAAAGCTATACGTCTAAGATTCAGACAATATACACTGTAATGATAGTGTATGGGCTATAAAAAAACAAATGTAGAATATTACTGCTGTCATATCCAAACCTTTTTCTATGATTGGTAATAACGTTACAAACATCAGCTGCTCTTTATAGTCATTTGTGTGCTCCAGTCAAATGATAATTTCTCTGGATTTTCCTAGTAAAAATATGAAAATAAACAAGTCTACAAAGAACACACCTTTGCACAATAACTGGCTATGCAAAACCCAATGATCCTGCTAAGCATTGATAACTCAATGATAAATCAATCTGATTATCAGTTCTTAAAGTTCTGCTAAAGCCTGAGTAGACTGATGAATCGGTGTGATCAGTTATTATTATGGGATCCACAATAACGAGAACGCTGTAAGTGTTATTAGTGGAATGTCTGTAATATGAACCTCATCTGACCAATATGTGGATAACATGGTGTAAAATGAGAGAAAGTGTACTTGTGTTGGCACACCCTGTGCAAGAGTGGACTACCTTAAAACTGATATAGATTTAAAATTCTCAGGCACTACAGCACAGATACAGGCCCCCATGGCAGCTTCTAGCTCTTGTAAATAGGTTTGGTTTGGTATAGTGTAGTGGGTTACACTACCCCTCTCCTTGCACTAGATTGGGGTTTGATTCCCCACTGGGGTAACCACCCTACACCAATGAGGTCCACTGAGTGTAACACAACCTATACCTACCTGTCTAAATGTAAACTGTAAGTCTTTCTGGATACGAATGTCTGACAAATGCTGTAAATATTTGTTAGCATAGTATAGTGTAGTGGGTTACATTGCTGGCCTCTACGCTGTAGACTAGGGTTTGATTCCCCACCTGGGTAACCACCCTACAATATATCAAGGAGGTCCACTATGAGTGTAAAACTGCCTTTAACTGTCTGTGTAAATGTAAACTGTAAGTCTCTCTGGATAAGAACATCTGCCAAACGTTCTCATCAAATGTCTGCTTGGTATAGTGTAGTGCAGGGGTATTTAATTAAAGTTCAGTACCTTAAAGTTAAGAGATTTCCTCAGGCCAAGGTCCAGACCGTCATCATTTCTAACTCGTGTTATGATTCAGTGCCATATCCTGTATACTGAAGTAGCCTAGTATCGGCATCTTATACCATCAGCAACTGAAAGGCAAAACAAATTACAAATACCGTTCACAGACCCGCCAACCTTGGAACATTTTTTGAGGTCAGGTACATTCGCTGGTCAGTATTGATTAAGTTTACATGCTCACTCATCATGGCTTATTACTAAGCACATAGTTCCCATTCACCACCATATCTAGTTATTCAACATAGAAGTAGACTGTGAAGAAAACAAGAACTGAAAAGACAATATATTATATTTCAGTTATATAAATGTATTTCATATTTCAGTTTTTTGGATATTTCACAGTTTTTGGATGTGATTTACTTAAAAACTTTACAGTAGAATCACTTCATAATTTATATGTTCATTGTATTCTAGACACTGAACTTATATCTGTTGACTTTATGGACTACCTATTAGAAATTGCTCCCCGGCTTCCGGCTTGTAGCCTATTTGAAAAGTTTAAAACTAGCATTATGATTGGTCGACGCCTTCTTTTCCTTTTTTAGAGCACGCGGTCTGAATGAGCCATTCGCTTTGACTTGCTTTATTCTCCGACTGCTGCGTCTTGCTTCGTACCGGGCTCCTGAATCTACCTAGATCTGATTGGCTGAGAAGCACCTTTAATGATATTATAACACACGTGATTGGTGTGTGAGTTTACTGCGCCGCAAAGTCCATATACAGTAAAAACAAGAAAAGTTTGATTGCTTTAAACCAGCACTGTCTAAATAAAATCATTCTAAATAATTTATCTCATTGGGTCCGCATTGGACAACGTCTGGGTCCGGACCCGGACCGTGGTCTGCCTATTAGTGACCTCTGGTGTAGTGGGTTACAGTGCTACATTCTGTGCTGTAGACGGGGGTTTGATTCCCAACCTGGGCAACACTATACCAGTAAGAGTCCTTGGGTTTTTTCCCCACATGGTAACAGGTAGGGTGGTGTCTGAGTGGCCATAATAGACAAAACAGCCCTGTACAAAATTGCTTGTTAAATTAAGGTAGATCATATTTAGGAAAGTTCTTTCTCATCCTGTAAAGTTACTGTTGTGGAGATTGGAGATTTATTATATTAATGATTACACTACAGCAGTGATAGGAGAACTGCTACACCGATATGCAAAATAGTGCAAAGCAGACAGTAACAAAGTGTACGGTGCACAGTGATTGTTAGCAATGTGTTAATTAATTGGAGCTTGGTAGATTAAATGAGTGAGGCAGACAGGTCTATCAATATCAAGTTGGCTCATGGCTCCAGCTTGGTAATAATGCCTACTGGGTGCAAACTATTAGGAAATTTGATGGATAGTGCAAAGTCGCTTTCGGACCTCCCACATGAATGCAGAATAGCAAACAAGTTGTGACCAGAACTTTGCAGCAACGGCTGCTTGGTTTATATTAGTTTGGTTTATTATTAGCCTTCTAGTCCCACAATTCTCTGTAGTGGCTTCTTATCACGGATTTCAATTACCTTTCTCTAATATTTACTCCAACGTCATGTCATCATGTCTTTTGGGTTTGGGTTTTTCAGGATTGTGTTTGAAGTTCTCTGTTTGAAATGATTTGATATGCACAGTCCCAGAAATATGAAGCTTTTCATCAGCTGCCTCATTGGTGTAAACGAGTAGAATTTTAGAATTAGAACCCATCTGTGCAGTGAAATACCCACATATACACACACACTAGTGAACACACACTTGGGGGCAGTGAGCACACATGCCCAGAGCAGTGGGAAGCCCTATTTATGGTGTCCACATAGCAATTGGGGTTAGGTGCCTTGCTCAAGGGCACTTTAGTCGTGGCCTGCTGGTCCCGAAGATCGAACTGGTGACCTCCCGGTCACAAGACTGGATCCCTAACCTTCAGGCCATGACTGCCAAAAGTGGCTTCCAAAGGTTTACGCAGCCCTGGTCAGAATGTCTGTCAGTGAAAATAGCTAAGTGATCAAAATATGAATTGGGATTAAAGATGAAACAGTTTTGTAAAGTTTTGGATTAAAAAAAAACAGGAATGAAGCCTTTACAAAAAAAGTTTGGGCACCCCAAGTGATTTGAGCTCTCAGATATCTTTCAAGGATTCAAGGATTCAAGGATTCAAGGAGACTTTATTGTCATTCGCATCACATGTGGTACATGGGGTGGAACGAAATTGTGGTACCCAAGGACCCAGTTTTACCCAGACAGCAGTACTTAAATAAATAAAATAAACATAAATATATAAAATATATGAAAATAGCCAATATCTTTTACCAATATCAACTTTTACCAATATCTCAGACCTTAATTAGCTTATTAGAGCTCTGACTTGTTCCACAGCCATCATTAGGAAAGGGCAGGTACAGATTTCAAATATTCATGTTGTTTTTAAAATAAAAGTAAATCAATAAATTGATACCCGCCACACAGGAGAACAGTTATAGGAAGGTGGTAGTTATGGCAGAGGTAGGAATGGCAGAGTTTAAGGTGAGGCCTCACAAGAGCGAAAAAGCTTTCACTTGTAGAATTGCCAGGAGGCCAAATAAACAAAACCCCCCGTTTGACTGCAAAAGACCTTCAGGAACATTTGGGGTGGTGTTGCAATGTAACATCTAAACAAGAATGATGCAATTTGGAAACAACTCCTGTGGACAGACAGAGTTAAAATGGAGCTTTCTGCTATGAGCAAAAGTATATTTGGAGAAATAGGGGGAATTCATGAAAAGAACATCTCATCAACTGTTAAGTATGGGAGTGAATTTTTGACATTTCACTGGTAGGGGCGAGGAATACACATCACACCGTCAGGATAATGATTCTAAACACCCTTCAAAATCCATAATGGTCTCCCTGAAGAGAAGCAGGCTGAAGGCTTTGCCATGGTCATCACTGCCCTCTAACCTATACTGCAAGTACTGAAAGACTTTTAACTGGTTCCAGCTGGTTGTTTACAAGCTATAATACTTGCCAAAGGGGGGTACTGACTATTCAGGGTGCCCAAAGTTTTGCTTCGGGCACTTTTCCTTATTTATTATTTTGAAACTGTGAAAGATGAAAATATGAGAGTCTTTTGGAAATCTTTTGGTCATCTTTCACTCACTTAGCTGTTCAGAGCACCAAAAATGTTGACTGGGTGGACAAACTTTTTATGTGATACTGTTTTATCTGAAGTCTCTAAGACGTTCTCATTGGTCATTGGCGTTACATCCCTAAGATTTACCAACAAAGAATGCATTATATCTAGCCAAAATTAAAACACTGCTGCCATTCATAAATATTAAGTCTTGTTTTGCCTTAATCAATATAAATGACTAGATAAACCTCTTTCCCCCTAGTGGCTATGCAATACTTTCCTTCAACTCTGGGTGTGTCTCAAAACCTAGTGAGCTGCCTACATAGGCAGCATTTTACATCATAGTATGCGCTCCCGACATGTAGACTGTCCCACTTCTTACATAACTTAAACATACTTTCCACTGAGACTGAGACTTATTTTGAGGAAGCATCGAACGCTTTTTCAGCCGCTAAGACAATCCCATGATGCAACACAGGCAAATCTATGAGCAGTGAAGTGGTTTTAAAATGTAAGTTATTTTGATTCTCTCTGGAGTTTTAATGTGTTTCTTGTCATATAATCACACAAAACAGTATTTTATTATCAACTTTGCAACGAATCGTTGACCATTTAGCAGTTTTATACTCAAGCCATTACCATTTATGCTAGTGGATTTTTGAGACTCTTTTTGAGGCTATTGTTTTGGATGTTGGCTGGTAGCTTAGCAACGAGCTTAATCACTTTTCGTGTGCTGCAGTGGGCGGGAACAAGCCATGACACAGTTGCTCTCTAACTAGAGTGTCTCAGTAAACTGTTTTATGAGGAGAGATGTCAGACAGAACGCTGCTACTTAAACAGCTGCCTACCCAGACAGCCTACTTAGACACTCACTAGGATTTGAGACACAACCTATGTCATTAGATTATCTAGGACAATGTTGGCTCTCTGTGTCTACAGACTCTGTGTTGAGCTGCTAGTGAGCAATGATCAGTGTTAATAAAGAAAAAAATAAGAAATTAATCAAGTGACAATCAAGTTTAATCTTGTGAAAAGTGTATTTTAAGGCTGCTCTTTCCAAAATCCACATACATGCAATGCAACACAAATATCTTCTTTACTATTTACAATTAAAAAAAAATTGGCAATAATTCTTGGTGAAGTAGCTTTTAGAGACATTAAAAGCTTTAGACATCTGGTTCCTATCACCACCAGCAGTGTAATCAGTTCTCAGTAAGCTTTTCATTTCAAACTTCATGTTTCCATTCTGCAGAAGCCTTAATAAACTGGTAGGTTGCCTCTTTAAGGCTCAGCGTTTAGTTTAGTGCTACTACAGCGATGATTCAGTGGAGCACTTTTTTTGGCCGCTGTTATTTTTTTTTATGTCTCAGTGGTTTTGAGGTCCTCTCTCTAATTTTGACTGCGTAATCTGCAGTGGTGCTGTTCATGTGTCACCTCAGTAGTTTTTTCAAGGATTTCACGGCTGCTGAGGTGAGGTCGTTCAAGCTTGTCACCTGCTCTCTGGGAGAGGTCAGTGGTGTTTTTTAATTTATTTTTTTAAAGCATACACTGACCTGTGCTAACGCTAATCCCTGGGTTCAGGGATAACTGCTAACCAGAGCCCACTTCTGAAAGTCACTCGTTCCATCAGTTTCCATCAGCACTTGAATTGTATTGTTATTTATTTAGTTTATATGTATTATTTATATTATGTTGTCTGCAAAGATCATCTTCAAAAAGTCTAATCACAAATTAATCAAGTTGACTCAGAGCTTCTCTAGCTACTGTATGTCCTTATTAAGATCAAAGCAGGGAGTAAAATCTGTTCAGCTCATCAGGTAGCAGCGAGTTGCTCCTATCAATTTCAATGCTGCAGCCTGTGCAGCGTCGTGGTTATGCTATCTGAAAGAGTTGTGTGGAGAACTTTCTCTGCAGCTCTCAGGAGAGCGCCTGTAGCCTCCTCTAGAATGGCCTTTGACAGTATTGCAGGAACTATTCCAAAAATTGCGTTAACTAAGCTGGTCGACTTCTACATTCGTGAGAAGGGGCTTCTTTAGGAAAGCTGTGGTCCTGTATTACACTGTACCAGCTCACAGAGCCGCCAATGTTCAGAAACACTTTAGTGTAGGTCATGTTCATGTACTTCTTCTTCTTCTTCTGCTCCTCCTTCTCCTACTCTTTCTCCTTCTTTTTTTCTGCTCCTCCTCCTTCTTTTTATCATCTGTTCCTTCTTCCTCCTCCTCTTCCTCCTTCTACTTCTCCTTTTTGTTCTTCATCTGGTCCTCCTGCCCTACTTCTTCTCCCCTCCATTTCACTCATTTTCATTCATCTTTTGCTTCTCCTCCATCTTTCTCCTCTTTCTTCTTTACCTCCTTCACCTCCTCTCCTCCCTTTTCTTTTTCTTCTTCTCCTCCTCTTCCTCCTTCTTCTTCTCCCCCTTCTTCTTCTTTCTCTCCTCTTCTTCTTCATCTTCTTCTTTTTTGCTCTTTCTTTGCCTCATTCTTCTTTATTTTTCCCCGGCCCTACTTCTTCTCCCCTCCATCTTCCTCCTTTTTCTTCTTGACCTCTTTCACCTCCTCCCCTTCCTCTTCTTTTTCTTCTTCTCCTCCTATGTCTTCTTTTTTTCTTCTTCTTCTTCTTCTCTTTCTTCTTTTTTCTCTCTTCATCCTCTTCGTCTTCTTCTCCTCCTCCTTCTTGTTTGCTCTTCCTTTGCCTCATTCTTCTTTATTTTTCCCCTGCCCTACTTCTTCTCCCCTCCATTTTTTAATTCATCTTTTGCTTCTTCTCCATCTTCTTCCTCTTTCCTCTTCACCTCTTCCACCTTTTTCATTTTTCTCCTCCCCTTCTCCTTTTTCCTCTGCTCCACAATCTTCTTTTTCTTGCTTTTTCCCTCCTTATATTCTTGTTCTTTTGACTTCTAGTCCTTCTAGTTGTTCTTCCTTTCCCTTCTCATGCTTCATCTTCTTCTGTATTATTTACTGCTACATGATGTCCATATACCCTTTTCTCCAAAGAACATTGAAAACCCTTTAAATAGAAGTGTGTCTCTCTCTCTCTCTCTCTCTCTCTCTCTCTCTCTCTCTCTCTCTCTCTCTCTCTCTCTCTCTCTCTCTCTCTCTCTCTCTCTCTCTCTCTCTCTCTCTCTCTCTCTCTCTCTCTCTCTCTCTCTCTCTCTCTGGCACTTTGATGTGACAACATTGGAAATAATCTCACTTAATTGTCCAGACCCTGCATGGACCCATGTATTCTGGCTATCTGCTGCTTGGTTACTCAATCGCCACTGCTTACTAATGAATCTGAACGCAGGAGAAGCAGTGACCACACTGTTCTAAACGCCGGCCGGGGGAAATTGGGATATTGGCACTTTATAGTCTAACAGCCTCTCTCCCAGCGTGTATGTTCACTCAAGATGAGAGCCTCCATTAGGACGCCCATTATCAGCCTTTACCACATCAGCATGAGGCACTTACTGCATCCAGCTGGTGTCAGTGTGGCCTGCTACTGCTGGATCCGTCATCATGTGTGGTTTGTTCTACTTTGTCGAGCATTAGAAAACTCATCTACAGACTCTGTGACAGACTTCTGGCATTGGGTGGGCGGGCACAGTCCATATTTGAAATAAATTAATCCGTTCTTGAACGATAAGCAACAGTAAGATCTAAAGGACACACGTAGCGATAATTCCTTTTATTTGTCCGCCATGTGTTTGTGGCTCCTTTGTCGGATCTAGTATTTGTCTCCTAATAAATTCAGCCTTTTGTGACTGCACAAGAGGGTGATTTAAAGGATGCGAGGCAATCATTGCATTTATTCATCTCATGGATTTTTTTTCCCCTGGCAACTCAAGGATACATGAACTTGTATCTTCATATGGGGGGAAAAAATCAGTAAATAAGTATACAATGCATAATATGGCATATACGGAGGGAGGTTGCACACATTCAGCAGTTTGATGTGAGGAATAAAAATGGGAGGAAAGTGAAAAAAGGTTTAGGAAGTCATAAAGCACCCAACTGCACTTAGATTGTATGTGGAACACATTGTTCTTATATTATATATTCAGAAGACATTCGTTTAAACCAGATCGTCTTTATAAATATGTTAAACATGGTGCGAATTAAATGAGATGCTAATGTGTCCCTGGTGTGCTTGTTTGTAGAGGCTGTGTTGAAAAATAAACACAACTGATCGTTTAAACAAGCTGCAGAAGACAGTGTTGGAGCGAAGCATTACCCTGCTAGATTATGCTATTGATTCTAATTATTTTGCTGTTGAAAACAGTCATGGCTCTTAATTGTGCATTAACTGCTGTCGGGACATGTTGATTGATTATGAACCATAGCATTGTCAGGATGAGCTGTAGTGACTCTTTATTATTTCTGAAAATACTTAGATGTCTTAATTATTGATGATAGAGGTCACATTTTTTAAAGTCAGTAGTTGACATTGAATCAACGCTGACTCATCACTGATCATGTCATGAATAAAACCACAGTAGAGCGATGTGCCCTTCCCAACGAGTCCCAGATCATATTGCTAGCCTTCAAGGGACCTGAGATATAGATCTAGGTGCCTCACCTGTTGTCTTCGTTAAGGTGTCCATGTTAGCATCATGATCATGTGGTCAGTGACTAGTCAACATCACTGCTCGGCGATGATGCTTTAAGCTTGAAGTCAACCAATAATGACTGATTGACCTTGGAAAAAAATGTTGTAATTATATGTTTCATATTTTCATATGTGGCTCGTTGAGACAGTCAAGGAATTTCAGTAGAATGTGTAGATTCTAAACTTTCAATGCCAACTTTGTTGTTGCGAGTGCAACAGGAGATATTTTATAGATTTAAGTTTGAGGAAAAGTTTGTCTTCTAGGTTTGTTACAATGCTAGAAGGTGATCCCTCGCAAACCCAAAATAACCAGATAAACGATGAGCAGAAAAGCAAACAAAACTTAAATGCTTGAACATTTTCATATAGAAGAATCCACTCATTCTTGATCACTAGACAGTAGACAACAGGTTAACACAGCTGTTTTATTTTTAATTGCTTTTCAATTTCAGTTATGGGACTTTTACACATTTGTCACGGTTGAGTAGTGGAGAGATGAGGTTGGACACACTCGCAAGCTTTTAAATAAACGATACGTTTAATAATTAAACACAAACGAAAGGCAAACAGACGGGATACATTAACAGAGCTACTACAACACATACTAAGACACCTATCAAGACAATGACCAACCAACACAGACTGCAAACACAGGGTATATATATACAGACTAACAAGAGGGAACAGGTGACGAGACTAAACATCAATGGGGAACAGGTGTGCGAGGCGGGGCAAGGGCCAATCAATCAGCGCTCAGTAGCAGTAACACTAACCAATCACCACTCATAACAGAAACTACTTAGTCCTTAGTAGCTGTAACGGTAATCTATCAGTACTCAGTAGCAGTTATGGCGACCAATCAGCGTTCAGTAACAGTAATGCCAATTAATCAGCACTCTATAGCAGTAACACTAACCAATTGCCACTCAGTGGCAGAATGACCAACCACTTAGTCCTTAATAGCTGTAACGGTAACCCATCAGTACTCAGTAGCAGTAATGGCAATTGATCAGCACTCAGTAGCAGTAACACTAACTGATCAGCACTTATTAGCAGAAAGGCCGACCACTTAGTCCTTAGTACCAGTAACGGTTACCGATCAGTACTCAGTAGTACTAATGCTAACCAATCAGTGCTCAGTATCTGTAATTCTAATCAATCAGTGCTCAGTATCTGTAATTCTAACCAATCAGTACTCAGTAGCAGTAATGCTAGTGTTTTACCACCCAAAATCTACAGGTAAGTCTTGTTTTCTTATTTTCTGAAATACATCTTCAGCTTTCCTAAATTAAAGGAAGGTCCTAAAAAAGTGGTTAAAACTATTTTAGCTGCTTAGCTCTATTCATCCTCATTCATAGTGAGGTACTTGCTTGCAGGCCTTCTTTTGGCCTCTTTGTTTAAATAAGAGAATTGGGAAGAAGCCAGGCTCCTCCTTAATCAGCTCTGAAATAAATATGCATATGTTCAACAGAACTATTAGCCCCAACAACTACATTTAATATCTAATTTTTCAGTGCACAGTTTTTCCACGCTTTATTACAGTCCATTATTTTCAGAAGACCTTTTTCTAAAACCATGGTGTTCAGTTGTCTTCTCACATTGTTTCGCTTGATTTCCTGCCTTTTCTTAATGATGGAAACTTTAAGTACCGTTTATCTGGTGGTGACAATTTGGGTGGTCCACCAGGTCTTGTGCGGATTTTAGGAGAAAGGTCTTATTTTCCCCTGACTGTCCTCTTTCCTATGAACTGGATTATTTTATCTCCTGAAAAATAAGTAATTTGTACCTAATCTCTGTTTTGACTGGAAATTAAATATAAAGGGTGGTCTCTGATGTAAGCACGGTACATTTAATAAATACAGAGAAATGTCAATGATAGCTCCAGATTTTTATTTTAGGTTTATGTAGGAAATATTTCACACAGCCTGAATTGGCATGATGTGCACACGTTTCCTCTCAAAGATGTTTACTAGTCTGACTGTGCGAATCTGTGGGGATTACTGTTCTTCACTTTCTTATTTATTCATCTCTGTTTAATTTTAATCTGTGGATCTGCCTTTCGGGTGAGCACAGGCTATGAGCTGTAAGCCTATTGATGTGCATATACACAATCTCAGCATAAACTCAGAGGGAAGATTAGAAGAAAGCGGGGACTCAGCACTACGTGATTGGAGTCGACTAACATGTCAACAGATATAGAGTAATATCAGCCGATGTGGAGTGAGAGCAAACATACCCGGGCACAGTCAGACATATGTCTTTTGTACCTTTCCATTTCTCTCTCTCTCTCTCTCTCTCTCTCTCTCTCTCTCTCTCTTTCATTCACTTGATCCTCTCTACCTCTCTGAATCATATGTGCACACTATTTTTATATGATATCTGGAGATTGGACCATATATGCTACTGTTTTAAAGCCTGGGATTTATAGTGCAATACAAATGTATAAAACCAGTTCAGTACAGTTTCATAGGTTTATGTATGTATGTCTGTATGTACGCTCAAAAGTTTAGGATCACTTGCAAATTTCCCTCTTTTTGAAAGAAAAACACACTTTCATGCAATTCACAAACAATTTTGTCTATTTCACAATTAATTTGTGTATCAGATGATTTTTAAAGAATAAAATTTTTTGTATTATAGCCTATTTTTGTATAGAGGCTTATTTTGCATATAGTCCTATTATCAGCAATTCTAAGTCCTCTGTCTAAATCTCCTGGTACGGCCGCCAATCCAAGTTAAGGATGTTATTGGACTAATTGGTTGTTAGAACACTCTTGCTCAATTGTGATGCACAGCTGAAAAACATTCTACTAATAAGTGAGTATAAAAGGGAGAACAACATTCTAGGTTAGTTTAGTATCTGAAGCATCAGCAGTTGATGACTTGCTGACAGGTTCAAAACGGCCAGAAAGAAACAACTTTCTTTAGAGACCCGTCAGTCCATTGTTGTGTTAAGGAAGAAGATACTCCATTGAAAACAAGAACATTTCACTGTGATCCCAAACTTTTGAGTGTATATATATATATATATATATATATATATATATATATATATATGCGCAGGTGCACTTACAGACTGTAGTCCATCTGTTTCTCTGTATGTTTTGCTACCTTGTTTTTCAATGATCAGGACCCCCAAAGGACCACCACAGAACCAATGTTATTTGGGTGAGGGATCATTCTCAGCACTGCAGTGACACACATATGGTGTTATTGTGTTAGTGTCTGTTGTGCTGGTATGAGACACAGAAGCTCTCCTGGAGTGTTTAAACACTATGTCCACTCACCGTCCACCCTAGTAGACACTCCTACTACTTGCTGGTCCACCTTGTAGATGTAAAGTAAGACACGCTAGCTCATCTGTTGCTGGACAGTTTGTGTTAGTCATCCTGTAGTCCTTGATCACTGATCACAGGACGCTGCCCACATGACACTGTTGCTGGTTAGTGGACTCTTCTCAGTCTGATCCACTCATACCAGCACAGCATGCACTAACACACCACCATCAGAGTCAGTGTCACTGCAGTGCAGTGCTGAGAATGATATGTAGTGTACATTTATATATTCTGCAGTGTACATTTACCCCAAGTTTTAATCACAACTTTATGTATTTTTGTATCTTTTTTAAATATAACACTTTGCGTGTGAGGTGAAAATGAATTAAAGTATTTTCTACAGACAATGCGCATACCTGCTGTGAGCTGGTCAATTTTATTGATTTGGTTTACCTAGAAAGGCAGGCCAGTTCAGTCCAGAACATGTACAAACAAACACAGACACACGCACACACTATAACCTCCTTTCAATACGACTCTATTACACATTTACCCAGACTTATAGTTGAACCTTATCCTTATCTTGGAATCAGTCATGTAGGCCTAGACTTGTAGACATGCGACGTACGTCTGTTCATATTTCTACGCCTAGATCAGCAGCTCACAGATCCTAGTGCCAGGTAGTTTCATGACATATATATTTCATCACACCCAGGTAGAAGTAGACTCAGCTGAGCCCGTCTGTGGTTAGATATTGCAGCATTGCGTGGCACCTGCTCAATGCTCATTCGATTATCGTTCATTACTTCTAATTAAGTTGTTAATGAGCGTAGGAGCGCGCAACACATTACTTCAATTACATTTTACTTTTTCGTCACACTCCATTGTTACTCGGCCCTGCGCAGAGGGACTATATTCAAATGGGATCATTTCCTCGGTGCGGGTCATCCATTTTATACTGGCAGATACACTATCTACCTCGAGAAGTAAATAGCTTTTTCAATCTCCTACAACCGAGGCCATGGCGCGCGCTGTGCTTTGAATAAGAGATTATTGAGGCCGGCGCTACGGGCTAGAGATAGCATTATTATCAACTACAGCAGGAGGTTCTCTTCCCTGGTCTCTTCACAAAACATGTCATAAATCAGTCTCCACAAGGCCCCACTGGAAGTTGACTGATAGCCTGACTGAAGAGCTAGTTACCTAGAGATGATGTGCACTCCCGATGAAATCACCCACATATATGAAGGCCGGTGTCTTCGCTGTGAAAATGATGAGACTTTGGCTGCCGTCCAGTCCTTAATGATTCGTGTTTCTGCAATTTGGATGGCGGAGACTTCTAGGGCAGTTAAGTGGACGGATTTTTGACATGTTAGTCAGATATTAGCTTTCAAGAAAGGAAATGGCGCATTGAAGTAAGGCCGCTTTCGGATTGAGATTCAACAGCGGTTGATTCTCTCCTGCTCGGCATTGTGAGGGCGAAAATGTGCTCCTTCATTTGGTGCCGTGATCGCTGTAATGGCTTTCATTCAGATCTATCATTTGACGCTATATGCATATTTCATCCGGCAGGCCCGAAAAAAAAGACCTCCGGAGTGATGGATGCCATGGAGCGCGTCGAATCTCGCGCACCTTCTCCGATCGACATCCTAGAAGCACTCCATCCGAGAAATCCAATGAGATCGATGACAGTTGCTCTCCGGTGCCATTAACTGGCCTGGCTGGGGCTCCCTCCTCTCGCGCTCCCTCTCTCCATGACGGAGGGATTTTTCTCTGCCTCTCTATTCTTCAGTCTTTCATCTTGGAGTGTTTGATGGTTCCTGATTATGCCCTGCGCTGAGGCCCCCGTCTCGCTGTCAATGCCGTAGTCGTGTGCTTCGTCTCCGCCTTTGCAATAAAGAAAATCACAGAGATCTGGAGCCTGAAGACTGGATGCGGGCTGTGTGGGGGGCTGTATGTAGGTGTATGTATGTGTTGATTGCATTGATTTCAGCTCCACTTAGCCTGTGATTGTCATACATCCTGGCTTCTCTGATATCATGTTTCTCTTCAATATTGTGATCGTAATGAAGCTAGTTGTTTCGGGGCCTTTGTTTGACAGCACTGTATGGCTGGCCCCAGAATTTCAAAATGACTCAGTCGAGAGAATCTGTAATGAACGGGCAGACAACCATCCTGGCATATTTCACTAGATAGGATATGTTTTTAGACATGTCATCCAGAAAAGTCAATGATGTAATTCACAATGTGTTGATTTTGTGTTTTCTTTTTTTTTTCGCTAAGCTTTTAATTGATTTCTTTTTCAAGAAGGGGAGCAGACCGCCTGTTACTAAGATTGTATTAATTCAGAAATAGCTAGCAAAGGATCTTATTAGGGAAATTCACCTCACTTTTCGGAATGTGATGTAGAGTGAAAAGGTTTTACTTTCCGCTCTGTATAGTCCAAATTTTAAGACTTGTTTTGAGATATCTGTTCATTTGGCCCACAGCAGCCTACAGTTTAGCTCCACTCATTCATATTGAAGTTATAAAGAGTCCACCTGCAATGCTTTTTGAATGAGGAACGATGTAAATGGGTATTGTGGCTCTTTTAATGCTAGTTTTGAAGAAATATAATATACAAGCTTAAAATAGGTTGTTTGCAAATGATATAATGTTACTGCGTTGCTAGAGGCAAGAAGTGATTTTCTACATAAGGAGCTTTTATTATTATTATTATTATTATTATTATTATTATTATTATTATTATTATTATTATTAATATTGTTGTTGTTGTTGTTGTTATCAAAATGCCCATTGTACCTGTCATTTATGGCTGCTCTAAATAAGTTTAACTGAGAAATGAACAGAAGCTTTTTAAGTTGTTGTTAATGGTGGTAGGTGGGGGGGGGCGACATTGGCTGAAAAATGGCAGCAAAAATGGCTTGTGAGCCTTCTTCTGCAGTGAGCATGATGGTGAAGGACGTTTCTTTTTAAGTTTCTTATAGCTGTTGTTTTAAATCTATGACCAGTGCACAGTCACAACACCTACAAACCAACTCTTCACAGTACAATGCTCACTCCTACTGACTGCAAGTACCTGCTGCACCATGTAAGGTTGAACAGGAAAACTGGTGAACATAAAGCTGACTCAATTGTGCGGTGGGTAGGAGTGAGTATTTTTGTATATTTTGCGAGTGTATTTTAAGCAGTTGGTCTGTGGATGTGTACTGGTGATGAATTTAAAAGCTAACAGTATATTAAATAATGTTAAAGTTGTAACGTTAATGTTGATAGTGCTGCTTAATTCACAGGACAATAAAAGAAAAACAAACAACGGTCACTGTGGAGCTCCTTGGTACCGAGGTCAACCCAACCTCTTACAAATAAATTGTAGGTCTCAAAACTTTAGTTTGCTTTTGTTTGTTTTCACGGTAGTTCTTTATCTGCTGCCTCAACAGCAGTTAATCTTTTAGTGCAGTTAAAATTGTTCCTCTTCATAACCTTAGGCTCAAGGCTAATGTATATTGTCATTTTGGATTTGTACCGTTCTCTCATGCTATCACTTGAGCTCTTCACCTTCATCTTATTTATTGTGCTTGTCACTTACTTCCCTGTTTCCAACATCATTGATATTATGTGACTGAAAACAACTTATTAAATTAATTTTATGTGATAAAATTGCATTTGTGTGGGCTGGGTTTGTTTTTGGCTTAAATGTAGGTGCCTGGATTTAAGATATAAGCAGGTTTAGAGATTTAAGGTAGCAGTGAATTTAAGGGATCAGTTTGATGGTCAACGTGACCTGCCAATGACTCCTACATTGGGGTTTAAGAACATAGACGTCCCCTAATGTCAGCTCACTACAATGACCGATTTGAACCATTGTTACAGATGAAATAATGCGAATGTGATTGCTTTTGTAAATAATGCTTATTCTTTTAAAATTATTTATCTGTTTATAATCTTTTTATCCCTTTTATAATTCCTTAATGTCCTTAAGAATTCTTGTAATTCTTTGCTGTACTGTATTGCAGCCATATGTAAAGTATATGAGTTCAGGAGATCACCAGGAGATAATGGATCAGAAGTAAACACAAGTGTAACATTACATTACATACATGCCAATGTGAGTGATGTCCTGACATCACAAAGGTGTTGTAGCTTATGGTGAGAATGGAGAACAACTATAGTGCCTGATTTAAAACAAATAAATAAAAAAAAAGCAGATTTTAATGTCATGTGACATGGTAACGTTTTGCAGCGCTGGCCAAAGTCAAACAAATTTTCTAACCAGCATGCGTTTGCTTAAGTTCAGCATGCATCACATTAAGACAGCACTGCAGAGGGCTGCCTGAAGTCGACCACGACCAACAAACATATTTGCAGATTCAGCCTACAGCAATTTAGCCTTGGCCATTCACACTGAAATTATAAACAGAGTTTTAGACTGCGTTCTGAATCAGGCTCAATATGGCGCATCCAAACAGAACAGAGTACATCCTATACTGTGCACAAGTTTTAGGGACAGTTTATATACAAAGCTATTCTTCCAGAAAGGAAGCTTTTATTTGCTGAGCAAAACACTTTATTTTGGAAATAGTTCAATATTAATATAGTAAGCAGTGCTGTTCCATAGGTCAGTGTGTTTATTTAACCCTTACCAAGCTTCTCCTTGTGGAAACAACCCAGTACTATTTACAGTTCTCATCTAATACCTGCTTTGACTGCTCAGTACTTCATTAAGCTAAATCAAGATTGCTGCTGAAGGAACTGGATACATTCGTACAATGTCTGGGGCGTCCAGGAGAAATCTGGAACTAAACTTTGTTCTTCAAACTGGAGCTCAAGATATGATCTACTTCTTTCACAATAAGATTTCTTTAGAGCGCTTTACTGTATTTATGCTTATTTACATCTGTTCTAATGATATCTGGTCTTCTTGTACACCATTGCTAGATGAAGGCTTTTAATGACACTCACAACATGGATTGCTCAGAGGTGAGGAAACTGTTGATTCCATATCTTTGGTTTTCTGGAAGGCTAGAATTGTGGCTTCGTTATAATATTTCTTTAGCAATCTACAGAGCTTCAGAGATCAGATGTTGAACGTCATTATCTCTGGTTCTCCTTAGACTACAATAAAGTCATGTTTCATTGGAGATGGGACAAAGTCCTGTTAAAGTCAGTTACTCTTATTTTTCCCAGCCTATTGCGCTCTAAATTTCTCTGCATCTCAGCCAGCTTACATAGAATTTGTTAAATGTGTGCAGTTCTGAAATCTGTAGCTCCAGTTGTACCATTTTGACCCAGGGCTTATGGGAAAGAGCATATCATACTCTACTGACCTGAAGTTTGACGTTTTGTTGTTTTTGTTTTTATTAGGATTTTTTTAAGGTGCTCATTGCAAAGCATTCCCTTCTCCTGTGGTTTAATTAATGATGTCACCAGCAATTTATCGATGTCAGGTCCTCTTCATCACATAACAAGAGGTCGTGCAACTCTTAATTCCGAGGCATAAAAAGAGATTTGAAAAGCTCAGAGGGGAGAAGGCAAGCAGAAAGTGGGATACGGGCCTTTTAATATGTTATTTGTCATGTTATGTAATAATCTGTTGAGCAGCGTTGCACCCTCATCACATTGGTCTGCCAGAATTCATGTTTCGTCTCCCTTTTGTGTTTTCATCCATCAGTGTGCTCAATACCCAGCATGCATTACGCAAATACATCATGCAGCCATTGAGAATCCCCCACACGGTGATAAAGAAACCCTTACTGCTAGCATGACTACTGCTGCAGAGGCTAATAAATAACAATCTGGCTTCCCTCTGTATTAGCCAGCTAGAAGTGGGGAAAAATACTGCATCCTGAAGTGCATGTAGTTTTTCAAAAGTTCCTCACACCTTCAAGGCTGAAGTGGCTTTTCCTCGTCTAGTCTTACATTGAAAAATCTTTCTATGTAGACTAATGCGGCCATGCGGTGGGAGGTGAGTAAGCATGTTTACGCCAAATATAGCAAGATGTTACATGTTGTCCTTATGGCCAGCATGTTGCTTTAGTAAGTGTTTCAGTGTACATTGCACTTCAGTGTACTTTGCTTGGTAGTGCATCCTAATGATGCTTGAACTATAGCATATAACACACTGCCATTTACATTCATTCATTCTTCTTCCAAGCTGCTTTTCCTTCTGGGTCATGGTAGGACGGGGTTTGGACGTCGAAGATAGATTGCTGGGACCATTCATTGGGCGGAAGACAAGAAACACCCTGGACAGCCAGCCAATCAATGGATTTGCAGGGCTACAACACAGCCATGTTCACAGATACACTTACATCTAGTATCTCCAATTCATCTGACTGCATGTCTTTGGACTGCTGTGTGAGGAAACCAGAGCACCTTGTGGGAACCCACACCAACACAGGGAGAATGTGCAAACTCACACACATACTCTCAGAAAACACCCCGGATACCCCATCTGGGAATCAAACCCAGGCCCTGTGAGGCGATAGAATCCCTCATTGCAGCACATTGAAGCCCATTGAGATTTACGGTATAATACGCTACGGGTTGCCTTCGGCCTTCGTTTAGTGGTTAGGGCCGCTTTTGAGGCGAACCCTAATGGAAGTTGAGAGTGAAGTTTAAATAATTCTGTGGCTTGTGAAAGGGTAGTAGCAGCCAGTCAGGGAATAAAGCGCCGCACTAAAACTGTGTGCTTCCAGAATGCTTAAAAAAAGTGCACCTGTGTCTTGTCATAGGAAAAGAGTCCATTGTAGCACAACAGGCCATTTCCACTCTACCAAATTCTCTGACATGAAGGAAGCCCTCTCTTGTAATCAATAATTGAGTGCTTCTATAAATGCACAGTGGAACCTGTACCGTTTGTTCATCTGGGTAGTTATTTGATCCTTTCGTTTACGAACCAGTAATTGAAGTGTCTACTAGACGACAGGACGGGCAGGCTGCTAAAACGCTGACAGATTCCTGGCTCCAGCTCAAAAACTCACCTCTTTTAGACTACATCTCTGATAACAGCGAGGGATTGTGGGGCAGTGTTACTTTCCTGTTGCACAACAAACGTGGCCGCTGATACACAGGCTGCCGAAATGAAAGTCATTTCTTGCTGAGTTAAAAAACCAGGAGTGTCGATACTATTGAGAAAATAACACCCTCCTTTCCAGTAGTACTCAGGTGGTCCATGCAGTTTGTGTTTCATCATTTGGTCTACCACGGCCATCTCGTTATTGATGGTGAACTGAAAAGCCTCCATTTTCCTGGGTTTTATTTATTTAATTTTTTCTACTTTTAGCCTTCTGGTTTCTGGCTCTGGCTCTTGTTCTTTTTTTTTTTCTTTAGGACGAACATCAAGGAATGAATGACTACAGATAAATTCAAGTGAATCGCTTCCAAGTTTTAATCGAAAGCCGGCAGTTTCTTGAGTCTTTTTTCGTGATCTTCAAAGAGCTATCATTAGAAATTCAAGGGCTTTCTGCAATACCAGGCACGAACCAAAGAACACCTGGTCTGTATGATGCCTCGATCAATACGTGTGGCCAGTCGATTGGATCTGGGACTGAATAGGCAAGTTATGGAGAGCTCTGTGGTCAGAAGATCTGTGGAGGACTCAACATTCATATCAGACACATGCACACGTGTGGATAGAGCCTAGAGACTCGCATCACTGATCTCTCTATCTGTATCTGTATGCCTCTGGAGACACCACCACAACTTCTCAACATAAAGCCAAGGTCAGGAGCATCATTAGGAATGTTGAATTTCACCAATCGCCAGTCTTAGTCCCAGAGGTGGACTGATCAAGCTGGTACGTGACTAATCGACTGAAGAATTCTTTGTGAAAGGAATGTGCATTAAAGTGTACTTTTCAAAAAGTGTGTTTTCAATATAAAAAGTGCATACTTTAAAAGTTTACACCATAAATAGAACAACTTGATGGGTGTATTTAAATTTTAATGAAGCTCATCTCATCTTCTAGAGTGCTTATCCTCCTGGGTCGCTGTAGCCCATCCCAGTGCTCATTGGGCAGAAGGCAAGAAATTTCATGGACAGGCCTCCAGTCTATGGCAGACACACAGTCATACATACACTGTCACCTAGGGGCTATTTAGAATCTCCAATTCACCTAACTGTATGTCTATGGACTGTGGAAAGAAAGAGAGAGAACATTCAAACCTCACAGAGAAAGGATCCTGTTCGCCTGGCCAGGGGATCGATCCCAGGCACTTCTTGCTGTGAAACACAGTGGGTGGTGCTGCCGCCTTACAGTGAGGAGTTCAGGCTTGAGTTCGATTCTTCGGCCAGGTGACCAGTGTCTGCAAGTTCTCCCCATGTCGATGTGGGTTTCCTTCCTCAGTCCAGAGTTTGCTGTCAGTGTGTCTGCTCCACAATGGTGTTTTCTGTCTTCTGCCAAATGAGTGCTGGGTTCCAGTAGGAAAAGTGGAATGAATGACTAAACACAGTTGTGTTTAAGTTTCCTTAAACCTAAATTGCAACATTTAAGGAATTTGTAGACATAATTATAACATTTGACATATATGAGAAATATACTACTGGATGTACTTATACTGCAAAAAAAAAAAAAAAAAATTATATATATATATATATATTTAATTTAATTTTTCATATTACTAAATGCACTTAAATATAAACGCATGTCCACTTAAATGTATTAGAGATAAATATATTAATAAAATATATTATTAGACACAAGTAAACACAATTAATTGATATTTAAGTAACATTAAAAATGATCTTTTATACATACAGATCACTGTCTATTCTAACTGGGAACACCTTGTTGCAATGAAGACACAAACTCCACTACACTTAAACCTCATTTTAAATGTGTACCCAGGGTGCAAAATATAGCAGATATTGGTGAGGTGGAGACCCCCTAATGAACTTCTTGGACCCTATAAAAATTTCAAATTCTTGGTGGTTCCTGAAAAACATGAGGATGTGCTCTCATTGTTTAGCTGCTTCATCCACAACCTGCAAGTTTCTGTCTTTTGGTATTCATGACTAACTGGAGAAGCGGCAGTGGTGTGCCTCAGGGTGGCGCTGTAGCAGATTGATTTTCACAAGTGTTCCTCAATAACAACTGTAACCATGCATGGCTTACCTCTGGGGAAAAAATGGTTGTATACTGTAACAGATTTGGTCAATTTGAATCCTCAAGTTTTGGTAGAAAGAGTGAAACCAAAGACCACAGAGATGTAATAGATCTCAATGAATGTGTGGAGGCACTCATTACCAAACAAGAGGAATTGTTAAAGCATATATGTTATTGAAGCTAGAATCAGTGCTCCTATGATGAGTGAGTTAGCAGCCAGCTAATAGTGAAGTACCACCCGGACACCAGCGGGGATTTTATACGCTGCTGATACTCATGTTTGATTGCTAGTTATTTTGAGTTATCTTGTTTGGTGACATGATTCTGCCAAGCAGATTAAAAAACCCTGCAGCATCTTAATATCACGAGAAACTTTGTAAAAAAGACTTGTGAGATGTCAGCGTTCCACATTTTGGTGAAATAAATGAATGCCATAATCAGAGGTGGAGAGACTAGAGGAGACCTGCTCCGTAGATTGCTCTTAAATTCATGCATTTCACTGCACACAGCAAGCGCTGAGCTGCATGACACTGCCTCGCTTTTTTTCACTTCTCTCTCTCTCTCTCTCTCTCACCCCCTCTAACTGTCTCTCTCTTTCTTTCTCTCTTACAGTCTCTCTCTCCTGTCTCTTTCTAAATAATGGGCAAATAAGGTAAAAACTAATTTTAGGCTAGATTTGAATTAGAATTAGTCTGATTATTACAGGAACATATCACTATAAATAAGCTGGATAAACAGCTGTCAGTAATTTTTAATAGTAGAAATGTTTTATACAGTTTATTTAAATGATGCAGTTTAAAGGCTTTGAATATGTTTACTGACTATCTGAAGAGCTTATTTCTAACAAACTATATACGTACTATTAATACTGTTACTATTTATTTGCTATTATACATGACTTACTAGTTAAATGTTTATTAATTTCCTTTATTAATATTTTGACTTGTAATTAAATAAATTATCTCTAGTCAACTTGCTATGCTGTTTAGTGACAGATTTCACAGATTTAATTTTTATAACTTATTCTATTCTACCAACAAAATAATGTCTGATAATTATCATATATGTTATTTATACAACATATTTTCTCATAATAAACTAAAATTAAATACTTCCACATAATTTGGTGTGCTAATAAGATACTTTATAGTATTTATGACATTATTTCATTTTTAATAATGATACTCTTTCATGATTTATGATAACGAGATACTTTTTCATAATTTAGATGTAATTTTTACAGCAATTTTTAATTTAATGAAATACTTTCTTATAATTGGTAGGTCAGTTTTACAACATATGTAATGTAATAACGAGATACTTTCAGGTACTTATGACATATTTTATTTTTACAACTTTTGTTTGGTATCGAGTTACTTTCCCATAATTATGACATATTAATGTTGCTGTTAACATATTTTCTCATGTTAATAAGATACTTTTTCATAATTAAGATGTATGTCATTTGTACAGCATTTTATCTTAATAATGAGTTACTTTCTCATAATTATTGTCATTTTTGCAGCATATTTTTTTTTATTATGAGATCATAATTGGTTTAATGTGCCTGGCAGCAATGCCCCAATATAGTATTGCAACTACTATGTACTAAAGCAATAACCCATGTACAATGGCGGAGCGGTACATGCAGGTTGCATTGCATGGTTTTGAAATGTGCTCTCTGAAAAGTATAGAAGTATATTTCAGATATAAAGACATGACTTTTACCATCAAGCGTAATAATCATCTAGTAAGTACACGCTGTCGCAAACAAACTATGTTTCCATAGTTCCATAGACCTAGAGGTCTTGTTTTTGTTTTGCTTATAGCTTTTCTCTCTCCATTATCTCTTGACTTTGTTCAGTGTCTGTTTTGGAGTCGGTTCCCAATTTCAGCTTGGCAGCATTTCCATTCTCTCCTGTTTTGCGGCGAGCGAGATAGGCTCACGGCTCTATCACAGTTCCCTCTAGGACGCCGATGATTGTGCAGTTAAAAGGAATCTCCAGAATATTAGCTTGTGCGCAGTCATCCCCTCGACGCGCCTCCGTTTTGTCATTTGATGGCATCCTCTCACTGCTAATCCCCCACAGACGCCGGGGAGAGCGCAGGTAGTCGGGCCGCCTCTGCCGACGCCGCCCCGGAGCACTCTGCAACGCCCGCTGCTAATTACAAACAAAACATGGCTAAGCCACGTTAATTCGCTGCCTCCAGCCAGGAGTACCGGGGAGCAGGAGTAAAACATTCAGAAAGGAACTGCAGCTGGCACGCCGGTGTAGCCTCTGCAGCTCCCCTACCGTGGATGCAGTGCTGGGGCCGACATGGAATCAGATAAAACACAAATAGATCGATTGAGGGCGGATTGCGGGCCTGCTTGGTGGACGGTGGCGAGGGCTGCTCTTTTCCCTGAAACCTGCTCAGTTAAAAAAAAAATAAGGCCTAATGTGTTTGGACTGCCTGCCCTGGGAGCGAAGAGAGACGGGAGGAATTTTGAATAATGCAAACCTTTCGGCTCGAGTCAGGGAGCACCATCAAGCCCTGATCCATAGAGGTCTTTCTCCAATTCCTGGCTTACCTCTCTTTACCTCGACCTGTTTTCTTTTTTGTATCTACACCTATTTTGCTCTCTTTCTCTCTCTCTCTCTGTCTTTCTCTTTCTCTACCTCCCTTGCTCACTCTCGGCACAACGCACAGTGGCAGCTTTTGAAGCGTTTCCATGGTAATTAAAGTCCTTAGGCATAGAAGCATAGGAGAGCTCCTGTCAGCATGCAGCGTTGATCAGCGGGTGCCACAGATTGGACGCGTTTGCAGACACACGCGGGTCTGAAGCCACGAGCCAGCCCCATCATTATTGATCTGATTTACCATCGTTTAATCTTTTGCTCAAAAGTGGATTTTATTTTATTTTTTTATTTTTCCGGAATCGTCTAGAGGCCGGGATGAGTGAATAGCTTGTGCATTAATTCGTCATTGTGGTAATCCTGAAGGCCGCTAATCCTTGAAGATTGATCAGAAAAAAGGAAGGAAAAAGAAAATCCAGAGCGCTCGCTTGCTCTTTTCCAATCTGTCCCAGAGGGAACTGCGAACAAACTTAGAGGGAATTGCAATGGAGGCTAAGCTAAAGAGGAGCGTCCCCCGGGCTCGGGCCGAGTTCTTAAACGCCCGCTGACGCGATCAAGTGCGATTCTCAGAATAGCATGGCTTCCATATGGAGATGAAGATTCAGCCATGTGTTCTCATTATGTTTGAGATTACTAGATTAGTGGATAATCTGTGATGGGAGATGGGAGTATCTGAGGAGCTGATTCAGAGAGGCAGAGCAATGAAGAAGGCTGGTAGTCACCATGATTGCAGAGCAGAGGCCATGATAGCTCTTTCCCCCACCCGCACTATAGGGGATCAAAGGCAGTAAGCATCTCATTGTGCAGCAGGCTTTTTATGTTTATTTGCATTTGCTGTTAAGCCAAAAGACCTACTGACCTTGTTTTTTTCTTTACTGTGATAACGTAACCGTGGGATTTTCCTTGGTTTTATTTTAATTTTAAATGAGACAGAGGTTCATGCCTCAGTCCATACATGTAAACTAAGCTGCTTGAACTTGCTAAAACATTAGTATCCCAGGTGGTTGCTTGGGTATCCCAGGTGGTCAGATGCCAAAGCTGTATATCAGCACACAATTTCTGAACAGACCAAACATTCCAGAGTTAAAACAGTGGACCCCAAACAACCCTGGGGCCTGTACTCACGTGGAGGCTTTAATTTGTCGTATGTTGTGTTTAAGTCATAAAAATTGGGAAAAAAATAACTTTAGGATAAAAAGATTGATCCTAATATATTTTATATATATATATATATATATATATATATATATATATATATATATATATATATACATTATATAATACATATATTGCCAATGCCAATGACTCGTTACATGCTCTCAATATCTTTCCTGTAGCTCCAGCTGTTGTTAAAAAACGACAGATTATCTGTAAACTAATAGCGTATAATAGCTCTTTGGCTCCAGGATCGTGTGGTATCCAAACCCGTCAAGACCAGGGAGCCAGATGTCTGGAGAATCAACCTTTATTCTTCTGTGCGCACAGTTCCACAGACACATTGACTTAGGAATCAATTGACATAGTTGTGGTTATATACTGTAGGCTCAGACACACAAGAGTCTGGTCAATTCTCAACAATAGAAGCAACAAAACACAGATGTTACAGAAGTGATCATACAGGGACAGGCAGATATAGAGTGACCTGAATGTCCTGGATGTCCTGGGTATAGAGAAACACATGCGATACACACAATACAGAACAGAACAGCATATAACACGACATTAGTCTGTGACACAGAACTTATTTTTATTCTTATGTTTGTGTACATATGTGTGTGTGTGTGTGTGTTTATATATATATATATATATATATATATATATATATATATATATATATATATATATATATATACATTCCATAAAATTTGAATATCATGAAAAAGTTAATTTCCATAATTCCATTCAAAAGGTTCAAAGATTATAGATTCATGGCCCACAATTTAAACAATTTAAAGTATTTATTTGTCTATTTTTACATAATTTGGGCTTCCAGATCATAAAACCCATGAAAACAGGAAATAAAAAAAAAATACTGTTGAGAAATCAGTCCAATTTTTGCAGGGTATGAATGTTTTAAAATGTGGCCTACAGCTGTTCAGTTCCGCCCGTTCCTGATGAAGTTATAAGGGGTGTTTCAGGACTGCTTTTTGAAGGAGGCAGCCTATCAGAACAGAGCTCAGTATATCAAGCACAGTAAAAAAGCCACCTTTTAATAATTCAATTCAGATATATTAAGGGATATAGAGAGGTTGGAAAATGGTAATGTAAAAATGACTGATATGTTGCACAAAAATATAAAACAGAATATGGGCCTTATAACAATTTTACATTCACATTTGCTGAAAAAAAGGAATGTCACTGCATTCTGGAAAAAAAAAAGTTGTGCAGCCAGCTTAAACACTAAACCTTTTGACAAGTGGCGCATGTGTAGTTTATATCAGTAATGAAACAGCCTGCAGTCAGTCGTGCAAGGCATTTAATAGAGCGCTGTGGAAACTGTGAGATATATACGGGTCAAGGTTCTGAGAGATTATGGCTAATGTTTCATTGAAACAGGCTATTATCATGTTATTCAGAGCCTTTCCAGTTAATTACTGTTATAATTCTTGCTCTTATTCTTTACGGGCGGCTTTCCGTGCATTATTGCTCTATTTAAGCGTGGTGCGATCTAATAAAATTAAAAGAGTTGGGAGTGAATCAGCGTTTCTGATGTTCTGCTGGCGATACCGAAAGAGCCTGAAATAAGAACAGGCGACCTTTAGTCTTTTATTGAAACAAATATTGGGCTGTGGGCTACTGCAGAGTGCGCTTTGTCCAAAAGTATGTGTGTAGGAGTGATTTAGAATAAGCTTTGTTTCCACCAACAGCATTGCTCACAATCCTTCACTGTGATGGCGAACATATGGAAAAGTATAGGGACTGTCCTCAGTCGCATGAGCCGACAGTCCGGGCTGCGGTGCTGCTGTGATATTTTAATTTCCTTCATTAATATCAGAGCGCTGGAAGAGCTGGGAATGTTGAATGGGAGCAGCTCCTCGTGTGTTGACGAAAGGCCCCTCAGTGGCGTTCGAATGCTGTCCCCCTTCTCGCCCATGTCTTATTGGAACAGCAGCATGTTTAATCAACTTAGCTTAAAGCTACGACGAGTGAGAAAGAGTCCTCTCGCCGCATTTCAATACGAGACGCTACGCCGTGTTTGCACGATGCTAAAGCAAATAAGAAAGAGGGAGATTTCAAGGCTGCAGTAGTGGGAGTGCGGTGGAGTTGGACAGGAGATCAAAGTGTACGGCCTAGCAGGAGAGAGTGGGAGAGAGGGAGGGAGCAGGACCTCAGGTGAAAAGGAACATTAGATGAAGGAGAGAGATGGGGCTTGTACATTAGCCAGCCTGCAGTTCCACATCACCAAGCTCTACAGAAACGCAACGGGAGAAGGAGGAAAAAAAAAAGAAATAAAAAAGGCCGGCCGGCCGAGTCGATCTGGTCAGAAGCCTCTGGAACCTGAGAAGGGAATAAGTGCAATTAGTTCAGCATCATAGTCCACCCCTCTAACCTCTCCACACTCTGCATAGCCCTGACACATTACAGCCTAAGTGCTGATCTAAGATCAGTTTAGAACAATTCGACCGTAACCCATTACTGCCCATATCCGAAATTTTAAATTGCCTGTGGTTCCGATGTTTTCTGAGCTCGCCTCAAATCTTTCCGGCTGGAAAGTGAGATTTCGTCACTTAATTTATCAAATCAGGGTTTTTTTTTTTCCCCCATATCTTGTATTACACCAGCACTTCTCAAACTGGGGCCTGTGTCCCCCTAGGGGGCATGGAAGTTGTAGTTTTGCCCAAAAGACTCAAGGAGTAAAGGAATGTAAAGCAAGGTTTAATCTACAATAAGGTGTACAATTGAAAGGATAGTGTCATAACTTCATTTTTGCCATCAGAATGAAGAGGGAGACATGTTTAAGCTTTTAATTCTTGGGACTGCTGTACTGACGTTTCTCTAAGCTCTCACACCATGGTCTCCGCTGCATCTTCTTTTATAGGCCAGCCTTCCTGCTTCTTCGGGCCCCTAGCTGTACACCTGGCCAAGTCGTTATCTCCCGGGTGGAGTGGTTCTCGAATAGAAGTTCTTAAGATAACATTGCAGGGTCTTGTTCTCGGGCCTAGGGTTGCCTGTCATAAAAAGCCCTAAATGCCGGGGGTCACAAAGCCATGACCTTCCCGTAAGCCCTGCAGCTTTCAGCAGGCCCTTATGTAAGCATACGCTTTTACCCCCATTCTATGGAACATAAAAATTCCCAACAATAGTTATTTCAAGTCATAATGAAACAGTCTTTGGCTTAGGCCCAGTCCTATTCCCAGGTTTTTAAGCATGCAGACCCTACCAGATTCAGATATGGACAGCAGGGGCAAAGCCGCCCAACTGGTTGTGGTGGGGAGGAGGGTGGAGCATGTAGAAGCATAGAATGGAGCACATAGAAACATCAGCACCTGAAGGCAGCCGAGAGGGAGCATAAGTTTTATCGTTTTAAAGACATGTGGCAGCTTGCGATTGGTTGGAGTAATAAATAAAAGAGTGACAGCATTAAAGTCTTCGTGGCAGAACTTTCGCTAAAGCTTTAATTTCTACTTAGTAAGTTTTGTGTCATTTAGTTCATTAAATGTACTTCAGTCTTATCTGTGAAAGTAATGCTTTGGTAGACGAGTGAGTGTTAGAATCTACCTTAAGGCCAAGTTGTAAGGCTTTTGGTGGCCTTCCACACCATGCTTGCTGTGCAGCAGTTTGCTCTCTATCAAGAGCATTCGCCTTAATCAATTCAGAGCTTCCAGCTCTACTTTTACATCGATGCTACACTGGCGTCAGAAGTGGGACAGCAGCCCCAGCATCACAAAGTGTAGTGGTAAAGAGGCTGGAGCTGTGAAGAAAATAGTGAAGGCCAGCTAGAGGATAAAGATAAAAGGTGGCTTGATGGCAAGGACGCATGGCTCAGGAGGAAAAGACAAGTTCAATAAAAGAGCATTTGCTTATAAGCATGATGTTTCCCATGTGTTCTTGTTCTTCAGCTAAGCCACATTATTAAGCAATAAAATATGTGCCGGCTGTTGTAATTTCTTCACTTGGGGTGTCATGAAGAGAGGAGGCCAGTCTGGATTAACAAGGTACTTGGTTTCAGAATGCAGTCTGACTTGATACTGTGAAACACACATATAACTACCCATTTTATGGCTTTACAACCATTATCTACTGGACACCAGACAGGATCCAGAACAGATTGAGCTGTCATAAAACATAGGATGTGCTAGCTGTAAACATCGCCTGAGTTCCTGACAGACTGTTGTAAAGCTGACCATGTTCGTCTAACTTAATCTATCAGATTCGGCTGTGTGTGTCTGAGACTCCCTAAACCTGTTCTCAGAAATCTTTGCCTTAAATGAAAGGAGAAGTGGTATAACTCAATTGTAGTATGTCCAGCATAGCCAGTGAGTGCTATTTGTTATCACAAAGTTTGCGAACATGTTACACACGTTTGTGGTGGGCAATGAAAGACCTCCATACAAGCAAGTTTAAAAATATAAAATTGTGCAGATTTTGTTTAATCTTGCACTATGGCTGTACAGTCACAGACCATGCAATGCACTTAATTAATGCATTGAAGCCTGGCTCCGCTTGGTCCCCTCTTTTTTCTTTTTTTTTCCAGATTAGGAGCGTGATTGGAAGACAGGACAGGAAGAGAGTCAATCTTTAGCCTTCTAATCAAGCACATGAGTCATTAGAGGCTTTCCAATCTATTCGAACCTGTTTCATTTTTACACTTTAAAGCATTGATAAGTTGCTTTGATAGGTAGTGAGATGTGGTCAGTAACTAGACGTCCATTCTTAACTTTCAATGTAAGCCAATGGAACCAGAAGGCTAAGGAAATTTTCACACAATGTAAAGGGCAGCTGTCGTGATCAAATGATGTATAAATAACAATTGTGAACACGAATGAAGATACATGTATGTATTTGGACAGCGACGATATATTTTATGTATATTTTTCATGGCAAACAAAAAAAAGAATTAATACAATCACCATAGAAGTTTCTATTTTTGTCTTTATTTTAGATTTTTAAATTCTCTTACCAGAATCTTTGATTTGCAGAATCTTGATTCACAAACATAAAATAAAAATATATAGAACAATCATGTAGTAGCAGCAGATTTTTTGAAGAACATAGGTTTTAACCATGTACATAAATAAATACGTGAGCAGTGAATATACTGCATACATAATGTGGTGCATCCTTCCTTTAATTAATTTCCTGTCAAAACAGCCATTAAGTGGAAGTTATTAATTTCTCATGAGATTTACATATAAAGCTTTTATGAACTCTAGTCTAAATTTCTAATTGGGAGTATTTGAATCTAAGAAGCAAAAAACACAGCCAACTTTGTAGGAGATATAAAAAAAACTTATAATACTAATAGAAAAATTAACTAACTTAACATTGCATATGCAGCTATTTATAGAAACAATATTTCTATTTTTATTTAACAAATTGTGATATACAGTGTTCTGTACATTTCAAGGTATGTGATGTAAAATCCACAGTGAGAGTGTTAAGTTGTCTTTTGCCATGATTCATCATAACAAGCACCCTGGCCCTGGTAATGGTTTGGAAGCATGATGATAATCGCTGTGGAACAGCAGACGGTATTGCCTTGGGAAACCAGAAAGTTTTTCTACCTAGTTTCATGGCTCAAAAGCTGTTGGTGATGCTACTCTAGAGAACTAAATGGATTTTGCTCAATAATTCATGGAGGTGGTGTGGACACAAACAAACAAACGCACACACTCACATCGTCTGATGTCTTTCAGATGTTTCCTAACATTCTAGAGGCTGGCTATGGCCTGCGGTCTGTTGTTCTTGCTTTGGAGTAGAGCTAAAGGAAGGAACAAAATAAGAATGAAAAAAGGGTCAATGGTGTATTTTGTGAGACTTTCTCTGAACTCTCTGTCACTTTTGTTTTTTCTTTTCTTATTTTTTTTTAGCCCATTGAAATTCAGTGGTCAGCTGCGACTATTAGAGCTAGGCCTGTAGTTTGGGCCACAAATGTCAAAACATCACAAATAAAAACCTCCATAGTAAAGCTCATTTCTGCAAACATCTCCTACTGGGATTTCTAATAGTTTGTAAAGCTAAGCTACGAACTAACAATGGAGCACGTTTTCAAGTTCAAGTTTCAAGTTTATTTATCATTTGTACATCATGTCAGGACATAACATGCGTTGGAATGCTTGGGGTGAGGCTCAGATAAAACTCTACAGCAGGGCAGCAATTATATATATGTAGTAAAAACAGTACAAACATACAGTAAATAGACAATAATTAATTAAAATATTGGCTAGAATATATACATTTAGTAATAACTGATATATATAAAGGACTATAAAAAACATACACAAGATATATACATAAGATATACAGGAGGACATATGTAGAATCTTTTGCATAGGCAGGTTATCTAAGAAGATATATCTATTTAAAGTGACTTAGTGATATTGTCCATATCAGCGATATCAGAATAAATTATATATTCTTATTAGCACATTCTCTGTTATGGATTTGCAGATATTTGAAGCTTAAATAAAAGACAATGCATATATTATGTTATCAGCATGCTCTTTGTATTGTATGTTGCAGTTTTAAGGGAGGATCTTTCAGTAAATGCCTCTGGCATGGAACTGTTTTCCATTTCTTACAATTAACAGAAACCTGATTAAATTATTCACAGCTTGTGTTCACACAAGTGATATATCTAGAACTCTGAGAAGGCCTAGAGGGGCATTTTTCCCTCCCCCACACACAATCCCATTTGTACATCAAAATATGATTGGTTTATTCCACTCCATCCTAATCATGCTGGTAGTTAATCTAATATGTAAGGCATTCAGTCTAGCTCCTAAAGGTCTAACCAGTGGGAAAACCAGCTTTGCTTCATCTACCGTATGGGAAAAGTTCTGATTAAACAATTGTCCAATGGGACAATACCTAACAACAAGTCATACTACAGTACTTGCAGAGTTCATACCAACAAGCATATAAAAAATGCATGCATTTTTTTTTAGTTGCCAGGAATCATTATGCCTTCTCTGAATACTTAGAAGGCCCACTGCTGGAATTCCATAATCTTAAGTTCCAGGAGTATTGCAAATTGAAGCAGTCCCATTTTATTTGCATGCCACTTTTCACCATGCATTCCTTGTCTTCTAGTGGCTTTCGGAGATCTGAGCCCAGATCCCTCCTGGCATACCTCGAGGGCAGTGGTGGCGAGTAACATTGCCCAAAAAAGACATGAAGATCATGTGAGGTACATAAAGAACATTGTCTGAGGAACCCCATAGAGAGCCAAGACGCCAAAGGGGATGAAATTCAAATAAATAGGATTTAAAAATACAAAGTGTTCAGATACTGGAGAGGAAAACTAGATGTCGGAACATTCAGCTTCTTTACCTTTTCATTCCTGAGCGTTAATGTTCATGGTTGCTCTTGTAGAAGCCTTGACATTTACAACAGCTGTTCGATAACATTCTGCAGATAACTCCTCAGTTCCTTCACTGGTTCATTAGTGGTGGTGACTTATTCCTTTGGTTTGTGTCCTCAGTTAATGCTCCTCTGGGGGAGATTATAAAGGAACGTGACATGGCCAGAGAATGGATCTCTCCAGTTGCAAGCAATGCACGCTTCATTTGTTTGAAATCTGCTGTAATGCATCAGAGGGAAGCTCCAGCGCAGTGGGATGGCAGCAGCAGCAGACATCTTAATATTAAATGAAGCCTGTGTGTTTGTGTAAGGACCTGCTTCAGACTTCTCCGGAGGCTTGAGTGTATTGTTTGCTTCCCCTAGTGGGTGGGCACTTGTCATCACAGCAGGGCATCCCACTCCTCTGCACACAACAGTAGCCTTGTCCAAGCATACTCACACATGCTCACCGGTCATTTGATTAGGAACACCATTGTAATGCTGGTAAGACTCTCAGAACAGCCTAAATTCTTAATGACATGGGTTCAACAAGGTGCTGGAAACACTCCTTACAGCCATGTTTGCATGATTATGTTGTGTCAGCTGTACATTCACGCTGTGAGAGTCCGGTTCCATCACAACCTAAAGATCTCAGAAGATCTCAGGATTCAGATCCGATGGCTTGAATGGCCATTGAAGTACACTGAGCTCATTGCCATGTTCATGGAATCTGTTTGATTTGATTTCATAACAAGGCCCATTATTAAGCTGGAGTTAGATTAAAGAGATCAAAGATGATGGAGAAATTAGGGCCATAAAGGGATGTGCACGGTCAGCAGTTCAAAACCCTGGCACTCATATTGCTTCACTGCTATTGGGAAGGATTATTGTGTGCTGAGAAAATGTTCCCCACACTATTACACAACCAGAAGCAGCTTAATGTGCTGACATAAGGTGGTATGGGTTTTCGCTGTTTACACCAAAGTTTACCCAACCATCAAGGTTCATCAGATCAGGAGATGTCCATGTGTAGAGTCTGAATGCTCACTCTAGCCCCAAATGGGGTCTTCTGCTCTTGCAGTCCATCCACCTCAACGTTGCTCATGTTGAATGTTCATTGATACTCACCTCATTAATCACCTCTGTTTTTGAGTCAGTATGGACGTCAGCTGTCAGCTCGTCTGAACATTTTTTTCTGACTTCTCATCCAGAAGGCATTTCTGCCCATAGACCTTCCCTGTAATTAATGTTATCTTCAGTATTAATGTGAAAACGAACTGAAGCTCTTGAGCTCTTCCACATGTTTTATGGATTGTGGTGCTTCTGCATGATTGCCCTTCAAAATTCAAAAAAAGTTGCAAGCAGGTGTTTTTTCATATGAAGGAAAATAATAAAATAATTGAAATGCTAGTCCTGTATAACCTGACAGGCTAGAAATAATTCATAAGAAGGTTTTTTCAAAGTTTCTGCATAATGCAATCATTAAGACATAATTTCATTTCAGGCTGGTTTGAATTGAATTGCAACACTTAGAGAAACCTACTAAGTCAGAATTCTTAACGATAGTGGTGTTAGGAACCAGCCACTTGAAACATACAAGCCACTGAAAGCCTTGGAGAAGATGATTACATAAAATGATTATGCATGCATACTTTTTTTGATAAGGCCTAAAATGGCAGAGAGGTGCATGAAGGGTGTAGAGCCTAAATATTGCCTGAAGAAAATGTATTTTTTTGAATGTATCACTTTTTTACTACCACCAAAATGACATCTAAAACCTCAGAAGATTTGTAGGCTTACTGGTTGTATTGGATAGTAAGTAAAATGTCTATATTTGTGCTGTAGTCATTGTAACTCCTAGTTCCCATCACCGTCACTGTAAAGAAATCTGATGTGGTGAGTTTCTCGCAATGGCAAAAAATTGAATTATGCAGAAAATAGCAGTCGAATTCCCCTTGAAGAAATATGAGATGTGTCCAGAATGATGAGCAGACTTGTAAAGGATTCCAAAGTGACTGAGAAAGCTCAATAACATCAAGAATGAGCACATTATAAAAAGGTTCATATCCAGAACAGCTCATATCACTCAAGTGGTGATCAAATCTAGTGAGGACTACACAGCAGTGGAACAGGGGGACGATGGTTCGAAAGGTTCCTGAGCTTCTACTTGATAAACTGAACTGTTGCTTTTCATTGTTTCATTCAAAGTACTTATTTGAGTTGAATATACAGTTTGATTCCTTTTCAACATATGAATTAATGTTCAAACGTGGCTTAAGAATAGATAGAAAATGTTAAAAAGTAATAGAAAAATAATAATAATTATTATTATTTACACTTTAATTTCTTATAGTTCTAAAGAATAAACAAAAAATAATAAAATATACTTTGGTGTATAATTTACCAATAAACTTGCATTGTTTAACCTAATTTATTGTTTTATATTAAATTACCAAAATGAGAGCATATCCTTCGTCAAGCATTTGAAATGGGGAGAAATTTGAATAAGTTATATGTTTAGTTTGTATATGTCTTAGTCATATTTTTATTTTGCTTATTTCCCGAGTAGGCAAGTGTTCAAATGGCACTCAGACTTCTCCTCACACATTCCCAGCGTGATCCATGTGCCTCACTCATCGACTTGCGAGCTATGAAATGACATATTGCATCTTCTGCATTGGCCGAATCTCCAGAGCACGGCCCGCTTGCGGAACTGGAGAGGTGAGTGAGGACAAGCAGATGGTGCAAACAGAGCAAGCTGTGATTCATGTCCTGCACCCCGGCAGACATGATGACCTCTTTTGATTATTAATACCGTCATTACATACGCGGCTGTAGAGTCCCCTGTGTGATGAAATAAATAAATATATAAACACATACATTAGAATGCTGGATTTTAGCTTTCTGCTGCTCGTCTCAGAGCACAGATGCTCCTAAAACTCTCTCTGCACTGGGAATTTATTCTGTAATATGTATAGCCGAAAAACACGGCCTAGTAACAACAAGATTCCTGATCTGAATCCAATACATACTTACAATGTCCATAATTTTTACAGTTGTGACAGCAATTACTGCAGAGAGACCCTGCATTCCCAAAGTAACAGCGGTCTTGTTGAAACTGACCTCACAATAATGTATTCACATGCCTGCTGTGATACATAGTAAGCACTGTCATGTGGTATTGTGTTATGTTGTGTTAAGTGAATTTTGTGTTAAGTGAATTATCTTTACTATTACGTTTACCATGCTGTTATTTTTTACTGTGACATCAAGTCATTTTTCAAATCTAGTTCTGGAAACTCTTCCTTTGGCTACAAGTCTCTTGATATCAGGTGTGTTTAATTTCATGAATCTAGTTAAAGTGGATATTGATATAATGGATAAGTAATAGGGGTCTTTTTGGAACTGACCTCACAATAATGTATTCACAAGTCTCCTATAATACAGAGCAGACACTGTCATGTGTTATTATGTGTTGTGTTAAGTCAATTTTAGGCTTATGTTTTTAAAAAAGTGAATTTACTTTCAATTAAAATAAGTTCTAACTTTAGTGCATCATGTTTAATTCAAATAAACACATAAGAAGGTTTGCGCAAGCAGCCACTGGTTCACCTGTAGTGCATATACAAAATTTTAAATTTACAACGGGTTGTGTCTTGTATTTAACCCATTCGTACAGTGTCTTGTTGGTTCAGGGGATTGAACCAGCGACCCTCCGGTCACAAGGCTTGTCCAAGGCTTGTCCGAAACCTATGCAGGCGGGGTGAATGGCCAGCGCAGACCAGCAGGTGAGTTTAGTGATAGCAATGTAGTGTTAGAAGTCTTGCCATGTGCATAGATTTGTGTATGAATAGGACGGACATGTTCGTATCAAAATTTTAGGAGGACACAACTGACCCTAAATTACTATATACCAATATTTGAACTTGTTCATTGCATTGGGAATAAAGTTGTATTAGATCATTCGGATTAAATACTGAACACTGCTGTGTGGATTTGATTAAACATTAGTATGGTCAGGGACTAATGTTGGAAAATCGCTGTGAGGATTTGATTGCATGAGTGATTTTGGAACATTGCTGTGAGGATTTCATTGTGTTAGTGAGGTCAGGTACTGATATTGGAACATTGCTGTGAGGATTTGATTGTGTTAGTGAGGTCAGGTAGTGATATTGGAACATTGCTGTGAAGATTTGATTAAGCATTAGTGAGGTCAGGCACTGGTGTTGGAACATTGCTGTGAGAATTTTATTGAGTGTTTGTGAGGTCAGGTTCTGTCGTTGGGACATTGCTGTGAGGATTTGATTGAGCATTAGTGAGGTCAGGCACTGATATTGAAACATTGCTCCTTGTTAAGTCCAAACCTCAGCCCTTACATCTTGCACAAATGTATAGGGTAGGTATAGAGTGTTGTTCTAGCCTACATGGTGAACTGAACCCCAGTTCTACCAGAAAGTCAGCTGTTCAGTGGAAATGAAAGTATTTGGCATAGATCCCATCCTTGCTCCAGGTATTGGAGCATCAGAACCAGCGGTGGAGCTTACCCCCAGACAGAGGCCAAGCTAGTGTTGGTGGGGAGGAAGGAGAGGAGCATTAAAATGCCATCATGTAAAAGCAGCCGAATGGGTATGGGTATTAAATCATTTTAAAAACTGGCACAACTTTAGCTTAAGATTTCTTTCGGATGTGTGGAGGGCGGTCATGATGCTTTGCGCTACAATTAGGGGAATTTACACATTTACTCTTACTGTAATCCATTGTGCTTGGACGTTGTGGACCTACATTACAGCACAGCCCAGCACACACGGCTACAGAAAACAGAGTGTGTTTACTATTCATTGTGCATGCTGTTATTTTCACCGTGACATTTTAAGTTATTGTTCAACTTCATTTTTTTCTTATTTTCCTTTGACTTTCTACTTCCTTATACAAGTCTCTTGAGATCAGGTGTGTTTAATTTCATGAACCTAGTTAAAGTGGATACTGCCAAATTTCCTACTAGGAATTCCTTATGATGGCAGTTCCACTGCACATTTCTGTCGGCAAGGGGAGAGGGAGGAAAACACATTACTCAATTAACAACAAAATGTACTATATATATATATATATATATATATATATATATATATATATATATATATATATATATATATATATATATATATATATATATATATATATCATTGTTGTATCTCTGTTGTTGGTGTAGATTCGTCTTTGTAACCCATTTGTTTACCCCTCGTTTTGTTTGTATATAAAAAAATCTAGTAGTCTGTTTATGAGCTTCCTTGTGTGTCCGCCCCTGCCTTTGTCTGCTTTGGCTCCAGCTCTAGCTCACCAGCTTCCTGTGTTCCCCCCTTTGCACACACACACACACACACACACACACACACACACACACACACACATACATATATATATATATATATATATATATATATATATATATATATATATATATATATATATATATATATATATATATATATATATAAAATTTATGATTATAGTTAATCGGCTTCTCTGTATATTTGCTTCAATGGACAGGGCCACAGGGTATATTCAGGTAGTGGAGCTGATGATTGATGTTGTGCTGGTTGTGCTGGTATGAATGGACTGCTGGAGCTTTGAAACTTACTGTCCACTCACTGTCCCAATGTACCCTCCTACCTTGCTGGTCCACCTTGTAGATGTATGATCAGAGACGATAGCTCACCTTCTTGCTGCATTGTTTGTGTTGGTCATCCTCTAATCCTTCCTCAGTGGTCCCAGGACCTAATCTCCCAGAAAAGCAATTGAGGGTCTATTTTTTTTTTTTTAAATTGTATATTATAGTATAGTTGTTCAGTACAATTACTTTCAGGTCCCATATTTTGTGTCGCTGTATCACTCCTTCCAGGAAAGACAGCCAGAATATTACAATATGAAATGCCAACCGGTAAACCTCATCTAGCTGGCACGGCGCTTCAGTCCAGTTCGACTGTGACCGTAAGAGACTACCGACAACGGCGGCGGCACGTATCAAAGCAGGTGTTGCTGCTATTGTGCCGTGATGCGGGATTTAAAGCCATGGATTACACTGAAAGGTTATCACTGTCACTCAGTGCTGGTGTGTGATGGAGAACGGAGAGGTCCTGAACCTTTTATCTCCACAAGTGGAAGAGACTCAATTAAAGAGGTTAAGTAGGAGTGCCAGGGTGGGCATGATGAGCCCATCCACTCAGGGCTAATGATAGCAGATCCAGTCCTGATTAATCATTGATCTCTATATTGCTCGCCAGCTCTACTTGAAGACGGACGTCCCCCTGGGCTGTGCTCATTACTGTGTGCTTTCGGGAGTGCGCGCTTGCCTCATATTATAAACTTCACCCAGCGCAACCTCTCCCTCTCCCCCGTCACTCAACTCCTTAATGAGCTTAAATAGCATTCGCAATAGGGCTTTATATAGAAAGCAGCAACGCTAACCGATGATGATTCATGGAGGCCCACTCGTGTCCATTTGCATGCAGATCACTGCAAAATATACTTTACAAGGTTGCAGAGCAATACCACCAAGTTGGTACTTCAGCCGGCAATAGGAAAGGCAGTTAAGCTGCAGCAACAAATGCACACATGATTGTTTCCCGCATTAATTCAGAGCGTGGTGTTGTAATGACTAGCTTGATTCCTCCGTTTAGCCCTGAGACACCTTGTGGTCCACTTTTGTCTGCACCAGCTGTAGGTTTCCAGTCTTTAGTTTAGTCTCCAGCCACGATTTTCAGTGCTCCTGCATGAATTGCACTTAGCGTTTAAACGTCTAGACCAGAGGTCACTAATAGGTGGTCCAGGTCTGGACCCAGATGTCGTCCATTGCGGACCCAAACCGATAAACTATTGAGAATTGGTGCTTACATTAACAGTGTTTTGGGGCTTGCATTAACAGTGTTTATTTAAAGCGGTAAAACTTTTCTTGTCTTTATGGTATACGGGCTTTGTGGCGCAGTAAACTCACAGACCAATCACATGCGTTGTAAGTTCACTCCTCAGCCTATCAGATCTGTGCAGGGAGGTACAAAGTGAGAAGCAGCAGTAATGGAGACTAAAACGAGAAAAAGAAAAGGCGATGGCGAAAACCACTTTTCAACCAGTAATGGAGAGACATATGTTTATTCTTCCCACAGGCAGCTCCACCAACAGGTCAAGCTGTGAAACAGAGTTAACAAGAAGCTGCACCTTTTATTTACTGTAAATAAACACTTTAAGGTGACTTTTTTCAAAATAATTCTCTTTTTTTAAAGAAGACCTTTTCAGCATTTAAACAATAAATAAATTTGAAATATACTGAACGGTATTCCCTCTGACTGGACCTTACTGAATTCTAATTAAATACCCCGGGTCTAGATATTTGTAGGTTTACACTTGGTACTTGCACGTTGCACTTTATAGTTCTACGCTTACAGGCTGTGGTCCATCTATTTCTCTGCATACTTTGTTAGCCCCCCTTTTACCCTGTTCTTTAACGGTCAGGACCCTCAAAGTACCACCACAAAGCCATTATAATTAAAGTGGTTGCTCATTCTTAGCACTGCAGTGACACTGACGAGGTGGTGGTGATGTGTAAGTGGGTGTTGTACTGGTAGTTGGTACTTCAACAGGTACTAGGAAAGGCAGTTAAGCATCAGCAACAAATGCACACATGATTGTTCCCCGCATTAATTCTGAGAGTGGTGTTGTAATAACTAGCTTGATTTCTCAGTTTCAGCCCCGAGACCCCTTATAGCCCACTTTTGTCTGCACCAGCTGTACATTTCCAGTCTTTAGTTTAGTCTCCAGCCACGATTTTAGATGCTCCTGCATGAATTACACTTGGCATTTGAACGTCTAGATGTTTGTAGGTTTACACTTGGTACTTGCACCTTGCACTTTGTAGTTCTACACTTACAGGCTGTAGTCCATCTGTTTCCCTGCATACTTTGTTAGCCCCCTTTCACTCTGTTCTTTAATGGTCAGGACCCTTAAAGTACCACCACAGAGCCATTATTATTTAAATGGTGGGTCATTCTTAGCACTACAGTGACACTGATGAGGTGGTGGTGGTGTGTAAGTTGGGTTGTACTCATAGTTGGTACTTCAGCAGGTAATAGGAAATGTCTTTATTATTATCTGTTGAAGTACCAACTACCAGTACAACCCCCACTTACACACTACCACCACCTCGTCAGTGGCAGCAACAAATGCACACGATTATTCCCTGCGTTAATTCTGAGCGTGGTGTTTTAATGACTAGCTTAATTTCTCAGTTTCAGACCTAAGGCCCAATTACAGGCTACTTATTGTCTACACCGTCTGTAGGTTTTCAGTCTTTGGTCTAGTCTCCAGCTACGGTTTTCAGTGCTCCTGCATGAATTGCACTTAGCATTAAAACGTCTAGACGTTTAAGAAGCAAACAGATGAGTCTGCCGTCGGATAAGCGGTTTTAAACGCGTGCAGTGTTTGATCCAGGTCTGTTGACTTATGACTGACACAAGCCCCTCAATTCGGATGACAACAAATTCATGTCTTGAATGCGTGTTACAAATTAGAGTTCTTGGTGCCAATTAGAACAACATTCAGTTGTCAAAACCGATTTGTTAGGGAATCATCTTGAATGACAGCTATATTCATTAATGCGGTTGTGTAAGAGTCCTTCTAGCCAATTATTAGTTCTCTGTCTCGGCACAAATTGAGCCGTCAAACTTTTTACAGTACGCATTCGACACAGTCTCCACTCAAAGTCCCAGAGTGATAAAAACAGCGCACAGATTCATCAAGTGTCAGCCCAGTGTTGTGTGGAGGCCTTCCAGCTCAGCTGGCATTAGCATCGCTTCTCTTCAAGTCCTGCTCTTTAAATGTCAGGCAGACAGAGGACGGACAAGTGAAGATAGTGGCATTGTTTGGCCCTGCTTTACTTGGATAGTTCTTCAAAGACAATCTGGGGGTGCTCCGATTATAGAGTAGCTTATTTCTTCCTGTCATCATGGAAAATGATTAGCCTTATATTGATAATTTTATTTTCATATAATTTATATCAAACAGAACGGTTTGAGGATCACAACACTCTTCCAGCTAGTCTGCAACAGGTTACATTTATGCTCATGCACAGGTTAGGAGGGAGGGAGGGGGGTGGTACATACTAAACTCTATTAATTGTCAAGAAGGAGAGATGGCTGAGAAACAGCCAAAGAATATAAGCTCTGAAGAACGAAGACTGAGAAAGAAGTTATTTGTTCTAGCAATTTAATTCAATTTAATTCAACTTTATTGTCATTATACATGTACGGGGGGCACAGTATTACAAAATGTGGTAGGGCTACCTCTTTGATGCGTAAACATTAACAGTAAAGAGATCTCCTAGGCTGATGTTGACTTTCCATTCTTGTTCAAATTTTTACGTTCCACCGTAAAATGAAGCTGCTACATTCTGATGCCTGGGAATAGTACAATACAAACAAGAAGCTGAGGCGTTGAAATGTAACTCCTGCACCATTTAAGGTGGAATGGCAAAACTGGAACAAGAAGTTGAGGCACCAGAATATGGTCTAACTAGTGTACCATTTAAGGTGGAACAGGTCAGAATTTAACTATTGCACCATTTAATGTAGGAATGAGAGGGATGAGGTGGTTGCTCGGTTTCTGCTGGACAGCTGGGTAACATAATGTGCTATAAAGTGAAGAGAGACAACATTATGCCCACATAACCGATATATCAAACACAACCTGATTTCTCTGCTCTCTCTTCTTATGGATAAACTTAAGTTGAGTGTCAGTCAATCAGATATGAGAACGTACAGCATGCAGGACATATTATGGTTAATAAAAATAATTGTTTATAGAAAATAAAAAAAAAGATAAGACAGTTTTTAGGGCCTCGGAGGTGACCTGCAGCTTTTCACCCTGCATTTGTCTTAGTAAAGTGGCCTGCAGGGGGGCAGAAGCGGTGCGGCTCACTGTGATGAACATGCATTGCAAATATACGCAGCACAGCTACTGAATAAAACATACAAGCTTTTTTTTGTGTGTTTTTAGCAGTTGCAATTAACCAACTGTCAAGTCTCTGTCACGTTTCATGCCTGTCTGTCTTTGTTTACGTTGTTCTGTCATTGCCATGTGGTTTCTGTTTATGTTTGCCATGTGCTCCTCGTCTTCGCCCTCTTGTCTCCGCCCTTCACCTGCTCTGTGTTGTCTCCTTCTTGTTAGGCCCAGGTGTTCGTTATTAGTTCCTGTATATATCCCTGGTTGTCTGCTTAGTTTGTGGGTGCGTCCGAAATCGCATACTTACATACTGAACAGTACGCAAAAGCAGTGCGTGAGAGTGACTAGGGTGTCTGAATACATAGCGTTTGACGAGCAGTGTGCGAAAAGTTCCCGGATGACGTACTGCACCGGCAGACAGTTTTAAGTATGCAGCCCCAGCACACTGTCCTATCCCATGCTTCCATCAGAACCACGAAGGAATTCAAAGCGAAGGAAAAACGGTGAAAAGCGGTACGTCAGCTGTGTGTACGTAGCTATGGCTAGTGAACTGCTGCTACAGGAGTTAGCGCTACTTCTGAGGTAAACAATGATTATATTCCTCTCCAAGCTACATTTTGACGCTGTGTGAGTACATATTCAGACAAAAACACAAAACAGCGTCACAAACAGGATCTAAATCTGTCCGTAAATGGGGATTTTAAATGAATAGCAGTGGTGGTCTGACGTCTTGCGTCACAGGACATTGGTAAGATGGCGGACGTAGTGTGTCTGAGGTTGCGTGGATACTTAACAATCGCACACTAAAAGAGCGTACTGCTTTAACCCTAACAGAAAATAAGTATACTTAAAGTTAATTTTATTAAGTATACTTTATGCAGTTACCATACTAATGTCATTGTACTAGTAGTACACTTGTATATGTACTATTTTAATACTTCTTGGGACTAAATTGGCCCACTTTCTAGTTTTTAAAAGTATACTTTTAAGTACACTTTAGTGTAAGAGTAGTAAACCAAGTGTACAACTAGTTTACATCTTTTGTACTGCAACTACACTAAAAGTAAACTTAAGGGTTTACTGTTAGTTTACTAGCTTGTACGTTTTCTTTAAGTGAATTTAACATAATACTTATAATTTACTGCTTATATTATTGTTGTACTTTAAAGTATATGACTAGTTTTAAGGGTTTTTTCTACTTAAAATAGAACTTAACAACATTTACTTACTTACCAGTGAACACAAGCAAAATGAAACAAGACACACTCAGATTAAGAAACATATTTGTATCTTTATAAATCTTTATAAATCAAATTTTAAATAAATATTGTACTGGATATGTTTTTGTGCAGAGCAGGAATACTTACTTCTACTATCTCAATCAAAAGATTAAGTACAAGTAAAGGCCAAATATACTTAGACTGTTCTATACTTGTCAGTATAACCCAAGCATACTTAAGTATAACTGTATTTAGTATATCACTGAGTAGTACATAAAAAGTAAACTAAAGCATACTCACTTTTAGTTTAAAAGAAATAAACTAATGGTACACTTGAATAAACTTCTTTTTTGTAAGGGTAGCTCCAACTTAGTTCATACTGTTCAAGAACGCGATTTCGGACGCATGACGTGCTTGGTGTTTTGTACTGCTTTGTGTCTGTGTAAGCCATGTTACCTGTTGCCTGATTGTTAGACTCTTATTAACCTCGTCTTTGTTTTCTTTTGTAGTTTAGTCTTTAAGCCTGTTTCTAGTGTCCTGTTCCCTTTTGTTATATTTATAGTGCTTTTGTTTATTAAATAAACTGCTTGCGCCTGCATCCTGCCCATATGACACCAACCCTTTGTAAGCAGGCTTTAAAGAGTTCTAAACATATTATAGCATTAGCATAGGGGAAGATATGGGAAACAGTGCTTAAGGCCATTGCTCTTCTACTGAACATAGCAGTAGAATATGAACTGCCATCCTGTGCAAGCCGAAACAGGCTGGTCTCTCTTACTTAGAGTCTGGTGCTCCCGTCAGGCTGCACATGTATGCTGGAGCCCCGTCTCCTGACCTGGATCGACCATGCTGCTGGCAGCTGCTTGAAGCCGTCTAGGCTTCAGCATCGGCCCTCTCATTCACCGTCCTCCAGCCGGACTCTGCTGGCGAGTCTCATTGTTCTTGTCTTCACATTGCACTGCTTCTTCTTCACAGTCATCGGCCAGACTTGGCCTTCTCTTCTTTGATGGCCACAAAACCTCTCCAGAGCATTATGTACTATGGGTATTATGTATCTGTACTCTTAAAGAAATCAATTGCACAGGGTATTTAAAAGCAAGTAAAGGAAGCTGAAGGTTGAAAACTACCTGAAGAAAACATCCACCAGCTTTTACGAATATTAGTTAAACACATGTAACTCATTTAGGCTTAAAGTCATTTATATGATCAGTGGGGTTATTAAAGGAGCAGCTTACAAACGTTTTTAAGTTTCTCAAGGTATTACATGCAGTTTGGCACTGAGCTCTGGAGGAAAACAGATCTACAGGAGAAGGCTTTGGTGACCATTGCCTTATTAACATAATCATTCACATCACATTTCTAAGCAAGTCTTATGTTTCTGCTTATGACCGCATTTTAATGACTTGGTAACAGTTAATAAACCTTTAAGACGCTTACCTTAAAACAAAGTGTTAGCTTTTTTAGCTGGACTGTCTAGAAGGCCTATCTAGAACAGCTTTTTTACTCACTGAGTCACTGACTGACTGACTATCTGAGTCACTTTATCAAATCGTACTCGTGCAAAGATTGTAGCTGGCCAAATTTCAATCTACAATCCACAAACACTGTACCAAGGACAATACAGTATATCAGCAACACTTCCTGTGAATTCTGTATTCATAACACATAAGTGCGATATAAGACATCATATGACATACGTATCACCTTTTTTTTCGTATTCTTGGTTTTAGTTTCTTATTCAATTTTCATTTGTTTTTCTATTACGATTTATCTTAATTTTTTAAAAAAAGGTTAAAGGCTATTTCTATCACTTAAAACGTTTAACTTTTATTTACCTCATTTCAGGGGAACAAATCTGTTTTTTTACTGACTACATTTTTCAAAACAGGCTCATCATATTTTACAATCTATTCATTTATTTTATCTCTGTTTATTTAGGGTTTTTTTTAGGAGGCAGGCACCTAATGAAGCACAAATCGTAATCCTACTGGACATGAAAGGGGGGGGGGAAGAGGGACCTCAGTGAACCTGTGATTGGCTACTTTTACAGCTTTTGGGAGCAGTGGGCATGTGAAAAAGTAAAGATGAGACAATAGATTTCAAAGAAAGCAGCAGAGTCAGGGCTTTATGTTGACTTGCATCCATGGCCTTGCTGCCGAAGTACAGAACCTTCATGTTCTGTTTCACCAACATTTGAATAAGAAGCTTACATCAGCCTTGTGAGGGCAGTGAATCACAACTGTGTGAATCTGGACACAATATTATCCAGTCTTGTACAAGCTGACACAAGTAGCAGCTCTAGCAGTTTAAGCAGCTTCAAGCCCCAAATTTTCAAAATGAAGCTCCAGGTGTGGTTAAAAGATTAACTGTTGACAATTAAAAGCTTATCTGCGCCTTTAAAGCCTGTCATTTTCTACCCTCCACATCTAAAAGCAAATGTAAAAACATTGTCGTTGTTGGTTTTCTGTGAAATACTGTGTGATACTTAGTGTTGTTGTACTACAAAGCTGACATGGACTTTACTGTGAAAATGCAGAACAAACATCTACCATTACGTCAGTGGACCAGTCATGTCAGGTAACATATGGACCATAAACATATTTCATCCCTGCTGTGTCAGTATGCTTTAGCCTACAGTGCTTAAAGGTTTCTAGTTTGTGTTGTTTTCCCTCGTTTTTGTACATCAGCTGTTTAATTTAACTGCTGTCTCATCTAAATCTAAATGTTCACTTTGGCAGTAAACTGTGATTTCAGGTTTGTATATCTTTAACGTCGTTGGATTTACTGTGTGTATCTCAGTTTATAGTGAAGGTGTTGCAGTGTTGGTTGTGTTTATGTGAGTCCAGCTTTCTGATTGATTGCTATTGTTCTGTATCACTATGGAAGCGTTGGAGTATGTAGGGTAACTGCACTGCTGTTTGGAATAGCCTGCAGTCTGGTGTAATGACACTGCAGGACATTAGCGAAGTGTGTGTGTGTGTGAGTAGTTTGGGGTGGTTTGGTCTGCATCATCTAACTCCCTGTCTGAAAACAAGTCCCACTCCAGCTCTGACCTTACCCAAATGATTTGATCTGGTGTTCAGGACTGACATCTTTGTACACATTCCAACAGTGTTCATATCAAATTCGTAGGAATGCATGCAGTTCTAGTATAAATTATTATGATTGTCCAACTATATTGTTATTTGCTTTTTGCTTTCTGCCAGATCTTCACCGTGTAACTCGTCCCACAGTTTTTGAAATATCAACACCGTTCCAGCTCCACATTATTCGGTCTGATTGTGTGATTCAGGCTTACAGCATTTTGATTAGATGCATGGATTCCGGAAAAAAATAGATTTTTTGATTTTTTTTTCCCATAGAAAATAAATAGGATAGAAAAATGCACACCAATCTGCTGAACTTCTGCTTGACTGACAGACAATGTTTCACATACACTGATTCAGGGCGGACCCCAGACAACTACTGCAGTGATTGTTTGACCCGCACTTGCCTGTTTTTTTTTCCAACCCTCTTGTTTTTCCCCCATAGGATCCCATTCATTTTCGAGCGCACCCAAACATCATGGTTTCATCAAACCTACAGCCACCAAACTGCCTGTACTCACTCAGGGCAGGCCCAAATCACTAATCCACAGACATACCCACCTGCACTCCTCTATTTGTCTTTAATGTGCAACCATCCTGTGTTTTTTCAAGAAATGCACTTTTCTAGTTATATACTTTTCTATATCATTTGAACCCGCCAATGGTCGTTTAAATTGTGTGAGAATTTCATGATGAATGGACCAATAGGAGTGCTCCAAAATAGCTTTTCTATTAGATTTCTGGTTCCATTAACTTACATTGAAAGTAAAGTATGTTTTTGGTCTTTTCTGTAAAGTTGCAATTTTACTTGTTTTTATATTTATTTTTTATTGGATAGCGACAATATGCCCAGTTTCATGGGTGTGCATCTCGAACCCTCAATAAAAAATAATCCATTGAAAATTTGAATTGAAATATCTTTTTAAAGAAATACTTAAAGTACATTTAAGCCTTTGTACTTTTTAGAATGAGTAAAAAAGGTACTTTTGTGTTTATTTACTGTATTACTAGTACTTTTATTTACACTACAGCTCAAAAGTTTAGGATCACTTTACAATTTCATTTTATGCCATTTTCATGCAATTCATGCAATTTTCATGCAATTCACAAACAATATTGTCCATTTCACAATTAATTTAAGTGTATCAGATGATTTTTAAAGAATAAAAATGTTTGTAATTAAGTCTATTTTTGTATAGAGGCTTTTTTTGCATATAGTCCTATTATATAGTCCAGCAATTCTCAGTCCTCTGTCTAAATCTCCTGGTACGGCCACCAATCCAAGTTAAGGATGTTATTGGACTAATTGGTTGTTAGGACACTCTTGCTCAATTGTGATGCAGCTGAAAAACATTCTACTAATAAGTGAGTATAAAAGGGAGAACAACATTCTAGGTTAGTTTAGTATCTGAAGCATCAGCAGTTGATGGCTTGTAATTACAGCTACCTATAAGCAATTATATTAGAAGGTCTCATGCATGCTATATAATGCCTTACAAGTGTATTAATGAAACATTGTAATTACAGGTTGCTCTACATCAATGACTGCCTCCACGTTGTTGCCATTGACACTTGTATGACAAATGCAGTGTAGACGAAGGCAGTCAGGAAAAAAGTAGGCTAGGGTTTCCATGTAGGTCTGTTGTGATTATCTACAACACTTGTAAAATGTTGTGAATGTTATTAGCTGCTAGAGACAGCAATGAGGAAAAAGAAAAATGATTCATATGATCTCCACATGGACAACCATATCAATATAGAATGGACAGCACACATGCAGGTCGATATCGCTGTGAGAAGCAGAAGTATACTACCCAATTGAAATTCAGTGTTCTCAATAGCGTTATAGGTTAGCATTGAATCCAGGTGTAGAGGATGAAGTCAGAGCTGGAGTAAACTTTGTTTATAGCAAAGATAAAGGAATGTAAACAGAGATTTAGCTGAATTGAATTCATTGCCGAAGTAGGCATCTGCCAAGCATCAACAGTGGACCATCCAAAATAAAGTGGTACCTGTTGTACTGCGTTGACCGTTTTACCTGTGTTATTCGCAGTTAAGTCCTTTAATCCCGCTGAGTGCCCTGCTTGCCTGACTGAGAGGAGTGTGGGAGGGGCGTTATCGGACCCTCTCAGCTGTTCTGTCCCACATACGCCCGGCACGATTCCACAGGCAGATTGGGTGCGGTTCGGCCTGCTGCCTTCAGGAGAGCTCAGGAATCAAAGCTTCTCCACAGCTTTTTATCTGCTCATGCCACCTGTTTGGCATCCGCGGCAGAGAGCTTGGTGCCCCTGGCCAGGAGCCCATTAGGAGAGATCTGAGGGATGAGCCTCAATGTGATGGAGCGTCTGCTGCGGGCTGGACAGTGGCGTGAAACTAGGAGAGCGATGCCGTGGATCGATGGCCCTCATTCCTGGTCCTGTCCTGGATATTTTGGTGTTTTTTCTGTTTGACTTCCCTGAAACGCACCTATAGCATCCTTCAACTTTCTTCCCATTCCTCCCCTGAAGACACACAACAGCAACCTTCTTTGCTGTAACCTCTCCTGTGCAGCCTTCGTGATGGTGTTCTTCATAGCACATCTGTTGGAAACACATTCAACAGTGTTATTTCTGCTGATGCACCAATATGTTCCAGGCCAGAGGTAATAACATTATCTTGGTCGGCATATATGATAGTGTTTTAGATGGCCATTATTCAAGGTCTGTTTCCCAGAGGATCAGCTTAGCATCGCCTGGAACAGAGTTAATGGGTCAGCTTGAGCTTCCTTGCTCTACAGTTTCCATAGCTATACTCCTTCATGGAGTATGGGCTGCCTGCAGAGATTTCACCTTAGAAACTCCAACATGTCATGGATGCATGCGTCACCATAGGAATCCCACCAATAAAGCACTAATCATCTCTTTAAGGAAGTGGTTTATTGCCTAACATGGTGATGTTGAGCAACAATCACATAGATAGCAGTAGGGGGTGCTTAGTGTGGTTTGTGTTGCTGTGGATTAAATTAAGTTAAAGTCAAGTTACCCTTTCAAGTTACCCCCTGTCTTCAATATGTACACTATCAGTCAAAAGTTTGTACATATACATATATACACTACCGCTCAAAAGTTTGGGTTCACAGTGAAATTTTCTTGTTTTCAATGGAGTAGCCTTCCTTCCTTAACACAGCAATAGACTCTAAAGAAAGTTGTTTCTTTCTGGACATTGTGAGTCGGTCAGCAAGCCATCAACTGCTGATGCTTCAGATACTAAACTAACCTAGAATGTTGTTCTCCCTTTTATGCTCACTTATTAGTAGAATGTATTTCAGCTGTGCATCTCAATTGAGCAAGAGTGTCCTAACAACCAATTAGCCCAATAACATCCTTAACTTGGCGGCTGTACCAGGAGATTTAGACAGAGGACTGAGAATTGCTGATTATAGGACTTTATGCAAAATAAGCCTCTATACAAAAATAGGCTTTAATACAAACATTTTTATTCTTTAAAAATCATCTGATACACTTAAATTAATTGTGAAATGGACAATATTGTTTGTTAATTGCATGAAAATGGCATTAATTGAAATTCTAAAGTGATCCTAAACTTTTGAGCGGTAGTGTGTGTGTATATATATATATATATATATATATATATATATATATAGCCTAGCTCCGTAATTCCATTCATGTATATAAGTAATAATGAAATAATAACACTATTCAGAAATGGAGAGCATTATACACTTGACGTCAGTCTTGTACAGTATTTCTTGTGAAAAGGCCTACACACTAGACAATTAGACAGAGAGAGGGTATCATACATATAATGAGTTCCGGCTGGGAATAAGCACCAAATTCCCGGATCTCACTGTTACCACATTACACAAACAATGCTGAAACTGAACCAGACTTGATTTAGCTTTTCTTTGCAAGCACAAGAAGTGTCACCGAGTCACAAACAGGGCTGAGAAACGTGGATGACATTCTATTCTGCAATCCGAGCTGGAGAAGCTATTTATCTGTGAGCTTGCGAGCTGGTTCTGGAAAGTGAGTGCACAAAATGTACAAAATGCATAGAAGCCCTGGCACACTGACCAGCCCACAACAAGCAGTTATGTACACAGTGTATATATGCAAACAGTGAAACGTAATATTGTGTTCACAGCTAATGTGCAACTGTAACGCTACAAGTCGAGTCGAGGTAGGCAGATATGCACGCTATTGTCTATTATTGGACTCCATAATGAACAAAAAAAATCAGACAGATGGGAAGCAACACTACAGGTGTGAACATACACAATTCTCAACAAAGACTGGGAAAAAAACACACATAACAAGGAACACCTGGGGTGTGTCTCAAAACCTAGTGAGCTCCTACAAAGGCAGCATTTTATGCCATAGTATGCGCTCCCAACATGTAGGCCATCCCAATTCTTACATATCTTAAACATGCTGTCTACTCAGGAACCTTATTTTCACCTGATTTTAAAGAAGCATCGAACGCTTCCTCAGCCGCTAAGACAATCCCATGATTTAACGCAGGCAAATCTACGAGCAGTGAAGTGGTTTTAAAATGTAAGTTATTTTGATTCTCTCTGGTGTTTTAATGTGTTTCTGGTCATATAATCACACAAAACAGTATTTTATTATCAACTCTGTAACGAGTCGTTGACCATTTTGCAGTTTTATACTCGAGCCATTAGCATTTATGCTAGCGGATTTTTAAGCCTCAGGCTATTGTTTTGGATGCTGGCCGGTATCTTAGCAACCAGCTAAACCACCGGTCGCGTGCTGCAGTGGGCGGGAACAAGCTGTGACGCAGTCTCTCTCTAACTAGAGCGTCTCAGTAATCTGTTTTATGAGGAGAGACGTCAGACAGAACACTGCTACTTAAACAGTTGCCTACCTAGACAGCCTACTTGGACACTCACTAGGTTTTAAGACATACGCCTGGTCACACTAGGAGGACTCGAAACACGTGAGGGGCGGAGACAAAGACAGACATGTGACCAAAACAGACACACATGGTAATGACAGGACTATGTAAACGACAACAAAAACAGATAGAACAAGACAGGACGTGACAGCAACATGAAACCAGATCACCGATTGCATGGAAAAACATATGTAACAAAATGAAGTAGTTAACCAAAGGATTAACATAGTTCTGTACTGTAACTGATTCATGTCTGTTCTGATATATATCTGTTCATACACGTTTAAATAAATCACTGGGCCTCATTCACCAATATCTTCTCAGGTCCTAGAATAAAGACAACGTCCTAGGTGCTTCCTGTATTCATAAAGCTATATAAATGCATTTATATATTAATATGTTGCATGCATATTGTCTTGTAATACCAGATATGCTTGTGTATAATTGCCCTTAAGTTGTCATAATTACATGCATAACATTTTATAAAGCAAAAGTATACAACTTGCTTTATTAAGAGTTATGCATGTATTTACGGGACCTATAAGCAATTACATAGGTTTATGTCAGGCATGATAAGGTATTACGTATGCTATATAATGCCCTGTAAATGTGTTTATATAGCATTATCAATACAGGATTTATAGAAAGTGTTACCAGGATTTCTACTGAATGGTCCCTGAATAAGTTAAATTTTTTTTCCAAAGTTTCTTCAGTAGAGAAAATGGTTCTGTAAAACCAAGGAAGATATTTTGGTAACACTTCCTGTGGTTCCTGTATTCGTAATGCTATATAAAAGCATTTCTGCGTATTGTCTTATAATACCAGGCATAAATGTATATAATTGCTTCTAAGTAGTCCTAATTACATGGTAGCCACAAATGTGATGGTCCAGACATTATACAGGTAAAATGTCGGACCCCTGTTGTGAGGTTTACAGTGTTCTGATGAGTGGATATCATACTGCCCTCTGGAACCTAACATTATATAATCATATTGTCTTGTTTTATAAAGAGTTCTACATGTCATTAAAGTATAAGCAATTACAAAGGTTTATGGCAGACATCATAAGGTATTATGCAGGCTAAAGGTTTATTCAGTGAAGAGGATGGCTCTATAGAACCAAAGAGTAAATTTTGATAACCTGTGGTTCTTGTATTTGTAATGCTTCATAAATGCATTATATATCATTGTTTTCATATATCATACATATTGGCTTCTAATATCAGGCATAAGTGTGCACTTAAGTGGTCATAATTACAGGTTATATCATATCTATAGATTTATGCATGCAATTAAGGTACCTATAAGCAATTGGCAGGCATTGTAAGGTATCATGCATGTTATGTAATGCCCTGTACATGTATTTTTTTTGCATTAGCATTGTGAATACAGGACCCATAGGCAGTGTTAAGTTCTTCTTAAGAAGGCTTGCTGAATGAGATCCAATAGTTCTTCAAGGTTTCTATAGAACACTCCAAAAACACTATAATTGGTTCCTTTTTTCATAACATTGTAACAACAGAATGTTTGTTTGGTACTTGAAGTACCATCTGTTTTATGAGTATATTTTTGGATTACTCATTGTTTTAGTCGTTTTAGTAATTAAAGACAAGAAAAATAAGATGTGAGGTTTTAACAGCAAACTATGGAAATATCAGAAACATGCTGTTTTATGAAACACAACAGATTTTTGGTGACTTAACAGTCTGCCCTTTCACAGTGCAATGTACCCAGCCATTTGAAAATCAGCTATTCAAATAAGGCGTGATGTGAACCTACAGAAAAGGTGAGACATAAGCAGCAAAAATTGTGCCTCACAGAAATCACCACTGGTCTCCTGCTTAACACAATGACCAAATCTGAGTAATTTATGGAAATATTTAAAACATAAAGGTAACCAATTTAGACTGTATGGTAATTTGGTAGCTTTTGCTTTCTGTGGATTCTGCACAAATCACTGTATCCCAGCAGTTTACCCTGTATCAGTTTCATACGTGGGAGCTGATTGTGTCAGTTATAAATGAAGATAATTTACACATATTAACATCTTGTACCCACTGTGTGCAACACTGGAATTACAAACTAGAAGTCAGAAGAGGTTTAATATAATATAAAGGTAGAAAACAGGATGCAAACCAGAGTGTAACTGCAAAGTCTGCTGAAACAGACATGGGTCGATAAACCAGAGGACAGATCAGGGTCAAAATACCTCAAATACCACAAAGAAAACAAGCATCCAAAATACAGATATTAATCAGAATGAAAAACAAAAGACAAAGCTAAGAACATACAGGAAAGAATGATCTGTATGTGACAGTATGAGTTGGCAATACTTTACAAAGTGCTGAACAAACAAATGAATATTTATACAAACAGGTGAATGAGCAGGTGAACATGTAAATGTTATTGAAATCGGGTTCCGTTGTGTAAGAATATCATAAACCTGATGTAGATTTTTTTTTCCTTCAGAGTAAATTTATGAAAGAACTAAAAGAAAACTACATAAGAAATAGTTTAAAAGTAAAACCAACTTATAAAACTTTCTGGTGACACTTCCTAAGAGTTCTGTATTTGTAACTGCATAAATGCATTTATATAGCATTGTGGCATGTATATTGCTTTACAATACCAGGGATACATGACATGCATAATATTTTATAAACCAAGAATATATGTGTCACGTCCTGCTCTGTTTTTTCTGCCTGTCTGTCTTTGTTTACATTCCCTTGTCTGTCCCGTGTGTGTGTGTGTGTGTGTGTGTGTGTGTTTATGTTCTTAGCTATGTGCTTCTGTTTAGGTTTGCCATGTGCTCCTTGTTTCTGCCCACCTGTATTCGCCCCTCCCCTGCTCCCTGTTGTCTCCCTCTTGTCAGCCTCTGGTGTTTGTTATTAGTTCCTCTATATGTCCCTGGTTGTCTTCTTTAGTCTTTGCTTGGTGTTTTGTCTTATCTTATGTCAGTGAAAACCCTTGTTGTCTGTAACCTGTTCATTAGATTCTTGTTAACCTTGTCATTGTTTTCTTTTGTAGATGTACCAGTATGTCAGTGTTTCTAGTTTCTTGTTTTCTTTTGTTATTTTGATAGAGTTTTGTGTTTTGTTTATTAATAAATGGCCATCCAGCTTTCACCTGCATTATCCGACTATCCATTCGTGACAACGTGAGTCAGGTTTCATAACTCTTAAGTATAAGTATCTTAACTCATAAGTATTTGTTCCAGTTACCAGTTAGATAGACATGTAATACTCAAGTTCATACTACATATAAAGGTTATGAGGTTTTCATTGTTTTACAAAACCTAAAAACAATGATTTAAGCTTATGTCAGGCATTATAAGGTACTATGTATGCTATTTATTGCTTTATAAAGGTGTTTATATAGCACTGTGAATACAAGATTTACAGGAAGTGTAACTGACTTTCTTTTCACATTCTGGAACTTTTTAATTAGCTCACTTCAGCATTGAAATCTGACAAGTTAACAAGCTGGCACACTTTTACTATATAGCTCCTCTAATGGTGGAAATGTATGGGGTGACAAACGAGACTAAAAGAGCTGCCTTTCAGATCAGTGCGCTGCTGTACAATCTGCTCACATGGACAATTAGGGTAAAGAACTGGTTCAAATATCTCACTGCAGGTCTTAGTTTTTCAAAAATGTCTATAAATGTATAGAAATTTTAATACTTCTATAAATACCACAGAGTTTGCATGAAAGCATGTTCATTTATGGCATTTAGCTAACCTTGTTAGCTTAGCTGCTTGCAGGGCGGGACAGGGACATAAAATTGGTCCTGTCACCACTCAGCAGTACTCAATTCTTGCAGTCCTCTTAAATATGCATACCTACTGTACTGTACAAAGCTGAATAGTAAGTGCCATGGCAAGTGCATCAGTGCAAGTGGACCAGTGTATAGCTTACTGTTAACTGACTATAGATGTGTCCTAAAAGTTACCACCATACCTGGCCTAAGATTAACAGAGGGCTACTTTTATTGCGTATTGTGGGAAATAATAAAAAATACAATTTTCTCTATAAACACATACATAAGCAGATATATATTTTGGCACAGCAGAATAACAGCTATTGTAGGATATATATAATATAGTATTTTACACATCTATACATTTAATAGTGCCAGGGAATGCATTTCTGAGCATTTTGTTCTCTGATGTCTACATGAAAATATATGTGAAGGTAAGAGAAGTTATGAATATTTTAATTTACTCAATTCTAATTGGTTGCTTTAGAAGCAACATGTCCATTAAATAGTGAAGGGTTTTCAGCCTGCAGGGTTAGTCAATAATTTCCTGCGTTTTAACACATAAACTGTAGATGGATGTAGCGTGTGGGGAGACTTGAGAGGCGGATGCACATGCAGATGAGGTTTACTTAGATCCATAGTCAAAGTTAAATAACAGAAGGAAACAGAACAAACGGAATAACCCGTAATGCACTAAACAAGCAAACTACAGGCAGCTAGGAATTAGAATTTAGACACTCAAATTAGCCACATGTGATTTGCACACAGCGGAATTTGACCTCCGCATTATACCCATCCGTGCAGTGAAACACCCACATTTATACACACTAGTGAACACACTAGGGGGCAGTGAGCACACGTGCCCGGAGCGGTGGGCAGCCCTATCCACGGCGCCCGGGGAGCAAGTGGGGTTAGGGCACCTCAGTCGTGGCCTGGGTGATCCTGGGGATTGAACCGGCGACTTTACGGTCACAAGACCGGATCCCTAACCTTCAGGCTATGACTGCCCGGGATACAGAGTAAACAGGAAATAAACTACAGGCTAAACTAACAGAGACCAAATAGTGAAACACATAGGCAAATGTTGGCCAAGGCACGGGGAAAACAGAAGGTATACAACGACACTGGAAAACATGGGACACCTAAAAACAGGGGGGTAACAGATTCAGAGCAGGTGTGAACATGGGACTGACAGGACGTAAACAGACAGGTGAGGACAGGCAGGGCGTGACAATGGATAAGTTAATCTGCCAAACTACACACGTTCAGAGGCAGATGACGTCTATCTCAGTCCTTCTTTATCAGTTCATATAGAGACCCTCTCCCCCAGGGGAAGATGCCAGCCAGAGCACGCAGACCCCTGTCTTTGAGAAAGGACAGAAAACTGGGGACGTGAGTACCCTGAACAAAAATAAGACAAAATACTGGGAAAAGTGTTCAGATGAATCATACTTGCAAGCTACGGATGGTGGTTCTGGTTGTGCCTCAACATTAAATTCTGACTCTGCAATTTTCAGTGCCTTAAACTCACTAGCGTAATTACAGCAGCTTGCATGATGAAGGCACCTTTAACTCACTCTCAGAACATTTAAGCTATTTTTACTTCTTGCGCAGCTGCAACAGACACAATGCTCTCAAACTTTTGCAAGCGTCAGACAACTTTTCTCACAGCTTTAAGGAACATGATGCTTCAGAGCGTCTGTGCCCGGTCACTTTTGCTCTTAGCCACAGTCACATCGCAGACCCGAGGCTCCACGTGAACATGCGTGGGCCTGTGGCCCTGAGGTAATGGAGTGAATGTAATGGTCCTGTGGTTCATAGTGGATGTGTAAATGCAAAGGGCCTGAGCTCTATGCCAATATATAAAATCGGTGGCCCCGAGTTTCTAAGAGAACACAATGGGCCTTAGAATGTATAAAGGCAGTGGGTTCGTGGCCCTGGCTAATGGCGTGAATGCAATGAGCCCAGCTAATGCAAATGGCAATCACTCTTTGCACTGTTAGTGTACACAATGGGCACAAACTTCACAAGCGCCTCATAACATTGGCATATGGGCATCAAACAAAATAGGCTTGAGGCCTTGAGTTTATGTAAGCACAGTAACATTGTACAGCAGCAGTTTATACACCAGACCTTCTTCACTTACACTTTTATCTGCATTACCACAAGTGCTCTTTACTGCAGTGTTCTGATTTGAACTGTTAATAAAATCTTATGTTTATTTTCAGACTTCTGATTCGGTTAAAGAGTTCTCTTGCGGGTATCTCTCCTTTTCCTTTTTTCATATTCTTTGCGGGTGGGCTCAATAAGCGCGGGGATAAGCAGAGGCCTCGATGCTCCAAGACCTGGACCGAAGACGGGGCCTACACCAAAGGCTCCTTAAGTTCCAAATAATTGTATCCTTCTCATTCTTTAATCATATCCAGGATCAAAATGATCTTCCTTCACACCTGCCTCCTGAGTCTCTGTGGCAGAACTGCATATCTCTTTGCCTCTCTGCACTGCATGAAGCCTCGATATTGTACAAGGTTGGAGAAACTATCCGGAGTCAAATGTGGAGAACAAACTGACATCTCTGAATTAAAGTTGTCCAAGATCTCCTTAAAGATGTGGACGCTTAAAGAAGTCAGCAGTGATGCAGCTACATTCTGGCGCCTGAGCAGGTGGTAGCATTTGAGGAACATTAAGGAACCGGACATTCAATTAAGAAGTAGAAAGCTTCTTAAGAAACTGAAATACATATTTCTGCACAGTCTGCTGGCACCTATACAAGCTGTAGCATTTAAGGTGGAAAAGAGTGTTTGTTTAAGAAGCTAGTCAATAGGAAGCCAACTTCAGCCTCGTTTCAAGATGAACATCGGCCATACCTTTCTGGAATTCCTTGTAAAGCATGTTAAAAGTCTCTCACATCCTAGGGTGTAGGAGTGGGTCTGACACTGGGGGGACACATTTGCTAATATGAATCAAAGCCCACCCTATCCCCTGAAATATTACCTATAAGCTTATTTCACTGTAGGTAACATGATAAATCACTGTATAAATGTCACGTAGAACAACATGTGTGGAATTATGTTTGTAAATAAATAAACAAAATACAACATACCTGTTGTATAAATCCAATTAAAACTTACTTTACAAACTGAGCAAGATACTTGACATTAAATGGTATTGTTTCAGAAAACGTTTAAATTATACATGCAATGTCTGGATTGTTTGGCGGCATAATGCTGAAATGAAATGATAATAAATGTATGTTTAGGTTACGTGACTAGACAAGACTAGCATTCATGTTAGACAGTAAGGCTGTGTCCCAAACACATACTGCACTACTGAAAGCACTTCTAACGCTGGTGTCCTTTTATTCATTAATTTATTATATTTATTTATTATATTTATTTTATTTTATTTTTTACGTATTTAGTGTAGTAGCAGTCTACTGTTTGGGACGTGGCCGGTAGAGTAATGTAACTTTACGCTTCAGAGTGCTTTCTTACTAAAGTTAATTTTAGAAAGTTAGCTAACCCAAACCCTCCTAATCTGTTACCATAACAACACATTATACTAAAGCTGTTGCAGTGCAGTATATATGGTCATCGTTGCTATTCATAGCTCTCATCACTGAGCTCGTGGTTAAAGCCAGCGAGGCGAGAGCTCGGGACAGTAAAGCTGCTGACTGCGAGATATTTCTGAACAGGCATCTCAACACAAGCCTTAACAAAGAGAAAGACCACCTAACAACCAGAGTCTGTTGCTAACAACAAACACAGGGCGTGAATTGCGTACGCTGCCAAAACGTTTTTTCTGTGGTTTAATTTTTGTTTGGCACAAATCTACTTCTTTCTGATATTAGGTGGTACACATCCCCCCATTCCCGCCGGTTCCTATGCCAATGCTCACATCTCTTTTGCTGCCTGGAAAGGTATATTTCCACATCTGCCAGTGCTCTTGATCTGTTCTCCTTCTTTCCTGCTTGGTTGGAACTTTGTGAATCTGTAGGCATGTGCTTTTGGTTTGTCTGCCCTATTTTATAAAAACAGGATTCGGTACCATTTTAGAATAAGACTACCTTTATAAACGGTTTAGGAATGGTTTAAATGAGTTTACTAATGGCTATTAATTAGGTCATAAACACTTTAAAATGATTAAGAACCCACATTCTTTCATACTGTTAAAGCTTAGATTTAGTTGTTTATGGGTTTACTGTGTCTTTTCCACCAGTCAACATTAAATTGTCAGCTTCGATATATTAATATTAATCACATAGAAGAGCTCACTTTTGCCTGTTTTATTAATGTGGTATTATGGTTTACTAATAAAGTGTAAATGAGCCAAGTAATGATCATAAATATATATTCATTTTAAACCATTCATAAGCACTTTAAAAGGGTGCTCTTACTTTAAAGTGATACCCAGGATTTGTATTTGAAGGAGGAACAACAGTGTTTGGGGTTCATAGTACGTCTGTGCAATGTACTAAACTCTCTATGTTCAACTATGTAATACAATGTAATGTAAATACAGTTTTCAGTTCTATGTACTGAACTCTCCTTATTCAACTATAGCAATGTAAATGCCATTTTCAGTTCTAAAGCCTCTGTAATAATATCATGATGATATTAGGTGACCTAGTTCTCTCACAGCAATGTGGACTTAGCCAACATGGTGCAGGCAAAATAATATTAGCTAGTTAACATTAGAATAGTTAGCCAAAGAACCAAATTCAAACACTGACTGTTGGGCAGTTGTGGGCTGGAGGTTTGGGAACTAGCCTAGTGATCGGAAGGTTGCTGGTTCAATCCTCTGAACCGACAGGACACAACTGAAGCATCCTTGAGCAAGGCGTCCCAACTGCTCCTCAGGCACTGTGGATAGGGCTGCCCATCGCTCCGGGCAAGTGTGCTCACTGTCCCCTAGTATGTGTGTTCACTGGTGTGTGTGTGTGTGTGTGTGTGTGTGTATATGGGTGCTTCACACTGATAGGTTCAATGCAGAGGTCAAATTCTGCTGTATGCAAAACACAAGTGGCAAATAGTTCTACATTCTGACTGACTGAGTGACCACCAGCAGTCTACGACAGCCTCACTACATGATAGCGTTACAATTAAATTATCTTATTAAATTATCATCATCACCTGTTTTGATCATGTGCTCCTACTGTCTCTGCCTCCCACCTGGTTCGTATCTGTTACCCCTCCACCATTTTGTTTTGCCTGTTTATCGTCGCCATGGACTCAATTAGAACTGCAAACCCTCATCCGTGCGTGTATCTGCCTCTTCAGTCTTCCCTTACGTTATGTACTCACAGAGTCACTATGTTTTAACTTCGTGGGAAAGTTTTAGATCTACACTACTGGGCAGAAGTCTTAGGTGGTAGAAGTCATTCTTTAAAAGCCTTTGTCTTAGCAGTAAGTGTATTTTCACCAGTAAGTGCCCCAGATATCATAAATACAATACAAAGTAGCATAAATAGCTTATTCTGAACGAAGTAGATCATATCTTGTGGACCAGTTTGAAGAACAAAGTGTAGTTCCAGATTTCTCCTGGCATTGTATGAAATTATTCAACTCCTTCATCAGCAATCTTGATTTAGCTTAACAAAGTACTGAGCAGTCAAAGCAGGTATTCGATAATAACTGTAAATGACTCTGGGCTGTTTCCACAAAGAAAAGATTAGAAAGAGTTAAACACTCAGACGTATGTAAAACCGCAACTTACTATATTAAAAAAAACTGTTTTGTTAAATAAATGAAAGCTTCCTGTCTAGAAAAATAGGATTTAAAATATAATACATTTTATTTTAATAAATATAATAATTTAAATGTAATACAATTTAATAATACATATAATAATGTCCCTAAATATCCTAAACCTTTTTCACAGCACTGTATATTCCTGCAGTGCTCTCAAAATGTTCCATGACCTGTTGGTTGAGACCCGTTATGTTAGAGCAGAGAAAACGTATAGAGTGCAGGGTTACTCCAGGGCCACTATACCATACAGTGATGCTATAGGAGGATGGAGATGGAACAGAGGTCAATGCACGGCAGGAGAGGAAGAAAGCTGAGGCAGTTTCTGCATGTTTCAGAATTCATTTCCCTCGTGAAAGCGCAACTATGGTGCTGGGATGGAAGTATATGTGAGAGAGAGAATGAAAAAGAGCTAAAAGGAAAGAGAGAGAAGGTTATACTTTAAGAGGAATTTCTGATGAGAGGTTGATCCCCGAGTTGGGGAAAGGTATAGAGGAGAGGAGCCTCTCGGCATGAAGTCGCTCTGAAAGAGACTCATAGATAGGAGCCTGAAAAGTGAAGCTGAAGTTGTGGAATGAGACGAATAGACGAATAGACTTCACCGCCAGAAATAGCTGACAATAGAGGAGTGGAACAGATGTAAAGGAAAGAAGGAAACTTATTTGGATCAGAACTCCTGAGTTACACTTAACAGATATCAGTCCTGCAGGAGGAAAATAAGACTCTTCATTATGTGAAAAGAAAGAGCGGAAGCAAAAAGACAAGAGGAGAGGGGCACACGAGAAAGGAACTGCAAAAGAGAGGGAGAAAGGTAGAGAAAAGGAGGGACAGAGAAAGAATGGGAAACAGGGAGAAAGCAGAATGAGAGAGATGGATGGGGAGGAAAAACTAGACATGGAGGGAGAGAGAGAGGTCAGAAAGACAGAAAACAAGGCTAGAGAATCAGGAGAGAGAAAGAGAAATTAGGAATAAAGAATGGGAGAGAGAAAAAGAATAAGGAGGAAAAAGGAGAGGGAAATAAGATACAGGGTCAAGGATAAGAGAGAGAAGGAGAGAAAGAAAGATGTAATAAAAGGGATGCAAGAACAGAAAGTGAGAAGAGAAGGAGAAAAAAGAAAAAGAGAGATATGGAGGCATTAAGAGTGAGAGAAAAGATGCAGAAAGACAAGAGAATTAGAAACAGAGAGAGAGAGAGAGAGAGAGAGAGAGAACAAGAGAGATAGAAAGTAGGCAAATGGAAGAAAAAAACAGTGAGAGAAAAAAAAAAGTAAGGGAGAAAGAACAAGAAAGACAGAAAGAGAGAAAATGGGCAATGAGGAACAAGAGAATCACAAACATGGGGGTGAGAGAGAGAGAGAAAAAAAAAGGAAAGAGCACAAATAGTGGGAAGGAAGAATTTTTTTTGTCTTTAGGAGAGGAAGAGAAAGTGACAATAAGAGAATAAAAGCGTGAGAACGAGAGAGAGGCAAAAACTTAGAAAGAGGGAGGCGGAGGAGAAAAAGTATGAGGGACTGAGGGAGAAACAGTCAGAAAGAGAGAAAAAGAAGAAGAAAAAAACAAGAATAAAGAACAAGACCGCACAAAAGAAAGAAATAAGAGAAAGAGAGAGTGATGGTAGATCAAAGAAACAGGGGAAAATGAAGAGAGAGGCAAAATGGAGAGGGGGAAAGAGAGACAAAGCAAATGAGAGGGAGATAAAAGTGTAGAAAAGGGAGGAGTGAGAGAAAAAAGGAAAGAATGAGAGAGAATGATAGAGAGTGAGAGAAATGAAGGGAGGAGAAGAAGAGAGAAATAGATGAGGAAAAGTAAAAGAGGAACTAGGGAGCCTAAAGAGAGAGAGAGTTAGTGAAAAGGAGAGGGAGAGGAAGAGTCGGAGAAGGGGAGAGGGATGCGGAGAGCTGCTGGGTGGTGTCAGGGGGTGTTAGTGAGAGCAGAGTTAATGGGATGATGTGTGCGAGAGAGAGTGAGTGAATCAGAGAGATATTGCAGGAGGGTAAATAGCTCCACTGAGAGATGGTGTAGTGAGACTGGAAACATAAGGACAGACTGAAGAGGGGTTTGGGCTAATGAAGAGCTGAGATGGCATAGCACTGCCAGTGGGGTCTAGTCTCATGCTGTACAGCGATTGTGGAGGCACTAATGGGAGAGTATGTGGGCAGCAGATGTATAATGGGTGCCATTTTTTGCGCATATGCATCAGTTTGCCATGTGGTCAGAGAAGTACTGAGTTGTTTACAAAATTTGCTGGGCACAGTGCACTATTTACTCTTGGGTGAGGTAATTTGGGACATGTTTTGTTTTTCTGCTGTTAGATGCCTCCTTCTCCAGAATTCCTGAGCTGAACACTAATGCATGATATTTAGTCGAGTGCAAAAGTTTGAACGCTCTGTCAAATGAAGTGTTGTTGAAAATAACTAAGAGAAAATAAGCACACATTCCCCACAGAGAACCAACGTCAATATGATATTATCCTGCAAATTCAATTTTTATTGGAATTAGAATGACAAAATGTGCTATCACTTTTGCACAGATCACACCTTACATGTATTTTTCCATATATTCAACTAAGCAAATACATAGTAATTGTGTAGTAAAATGTATGGACGTGTGTTCAGTGTAGAGAGAATGTGTTCACTTGTTTTTTCACGTCAGAAAAACATGCATATGACTGTATTTATAAATGAAAATATTAAAAACACATGTCATTTTAATTGTCACCTATGAAGTAGATTGCACATTCAGTTTAAAATCTGTTATGTTTGGTCGTTTGATATGGATTAAAGTAGCAATATGTAAGATGACGTGACCTAACAAATAGGGGGCAACACATCACTAGAATGTTGGTGACCACCGCTATCGTAAGAAACAAGGAAAATGGGCTCCTTCTTTTTCTGCACTCCCTATCAGTCTTGAAGAAGTACTGCAAGTTCAGCATCAAACTTCATCCCTTCACTCACCAAGAGCCTTTCTAGTTGTGGAATGTAATGCCAATGTTGTGTTTACTGCTGAATGTGTTTATTTGCTGGTTAGCATGCTAACTTCAGTAGATATCTCTGCAACACAATACACAGATTTTATTGAGACACAATTACATTTTTTATCACATTCTGTCAATGATTTTAGTTCATTTTAACTAAACTGAAAATATTACATATTGCTCCTTTAAGCTATAACATACAGGTGATAACAGAAATAAAATATAATAATAATAAATATAATATAGGCAAGACTTCAGGTATTGGAAAACTATTTCCGCACTCAAGTTAAAAAGTAAAAATAGCCTTGTGGACATAATATAGCATAAAATATTACCAACAATTCTCATTTCCAGAGGCTGCACGTCCAAAATAAAGAGGGCATTAACTTTTTAATTAACAACAAATAATCAGACAGGTAATTTAGTCATTGTTATTATCTGTGTAGGTTTACTGATGGCTTTAAAAAGCTGTAAAATATATCAAGTTAGTTTGTATTTAATGTGATGCTAAATATTCTCTACAGGACTCCAAGTACCACCACTGTAACCACCACTGTACTTTGGGCTTTAGGCTTTTTAACCCAGGAGTGCACATTCAACAAACATTTTTTTTAAATACATAAGAACTTATATTGAAGAAAATATATAACTACTGTTTTATTACAAATCAGGAATCAGTGTATCGGGAATTATTAGGAATTGTATTTGTATAAGTATATTTTATCACATTGCACTCGTTTTACTGCTTCATGTGGTGCAACAACATAATCATGTTACTCGTTACCTACAAGGTAATGAGTACTGGTAGTTTATTGCCTTATTAGTGAGCTCCTATATTTCTGTTCCTACTGGCAAAAGTTTGTGGTGATCTGACTTCCTCCTCAAGCAAGTTTACCTTCTTTATGTACTGCATTTGCAATGTTTACTATGATATTCAATAAAAACACATGCCTCGCTTAATCAACTGAGTGGGCTTATGTCTATAATTAGTGGGTGGCTTGCGTGTGGGGTCTAGCATGTCTAAAAACATAGAAAACAGTGTTCAGCTTGTTCAGCTCTTTGCAGGGCGATGCTCCTTTTCCCGCCGCTAATGAATGGCACATGCAAATGAGGGTAAGGGCAGGAATGGCACATGCCACACAAGCAATACAGCAGGTTGCTAATCCCTGTTTATGAATGAGTATGGAAATATATTATCACAACATTACTTGCTCTTAACGTCTCGGTATATATAGCAGTGAGCTTCTGAATTTGGCTCATGGTGTTAATGGAACCTGCACTCGTTAAAGAAATGTTTTTTTAAGGGTTTTTAGTTCTGTATAGAACCATTTCAAGCTGAAAGTGTCCTCTGCGTGGTGATGTGGTACTACAGAGTGATGTGTCGTTATGATGTCAAGTCCCTAACAACAGAAGAAGACTTTCAAAAAGGTTCTGTGTAGAATCATCAACGACATGTTCTTCATTATAGAAGCACTTGGTTCTAAATACAACTATTCTCTTTATTAAAGATGCCTGAGTGTGTTTAAAATGACATCAGATCAGAAAGTAAATATAATCTCAACTGACCAACATTATAATCTCCTGCATAATCAGAAAATCGTTCTTCTGTATAACGAAAGATGATTACGTGGTTGTTCCGTATGATGGAGAATGATGGTTGTGGTTCTTCCGTTTGATGGAGAATGATGTTTACGTGAATGTTTCGTATAATGAAGAAGGATAGTTACGTGGTTCTTTCATATGATACAGTATTATGATTATGTGGTTCTTTCATGTGATAGAGAATGTGGATTAAAAGGTTCTTCTGTATGATGGACAGTGATGGTTAAGTGGTTCTTCCGTATGATGGAGAATAGTGATTATGTGACTGCTCTGTATGATGGTTATGTGGTTCTTCTGTATGATAGAGAATGTGAACTAAATCGTTCTCCTGTGTGATGCAGAATGATGATTATGTGATTGTACTATGTGATTGGGAACGTAGTTTAAAAAATTGTTCTGTATGATGGAGAATGATGGTTATGTGGTTCTTCTGTATGATAGAGAATGTGGGTTAAATGGTTATCAGCTGTGGTTGAGAATGCAGGGTAAATGTTTTTTTTTTCTGTATGATGGTGAAAGTGGGTTGAATGCTTCTTCTGTGTGACGGAGAATGACTATTATGTGGTTGTACTAGGTGATTCTGAATGTGGTTTAAATGGATCATCTAAATGAAGGAAAAACACAGTTGCATTGTTCTGCAGGATGGTAAATGTGGATTAAGTGTTTGATCTGTATGATGGTGATTAAATGGTTTCCTGTATGATGGTGGGTTAAATGTTTTTTCTGTATTGTGGAGAATGATGGTTATGTGGTTCTACTGTATTATGGTGAATGTGGGTTGAATAGTTCTTCTGTATGATAGAGAATGATGGTTACATGGTTCTCCTGTATGATGGTAAATGTGGGCTTGAATAGTTCCCCATTGTGGTGGAGAATGAGGATTAAAAAGATCTTCTGCATGATGACAAATGATACTTCCTTATTTTTTCTGTATGATGCCCATGATCAAATAGTTTTACTGTGTGGTAGAAAATGCTGGTAAAATAATGGCGAGGAAGGATGGATATGTGGTTTTTTTTGTGTTTTTTTTGGCCTATTATGCTGATCAAAAGGTTCTTCTGGGTGATTGTAAAAAAAAAATCTTGTTTATATATAGTTGCTGTCCAAAGAAAAACATTCCCATTTTTATCCTTTCCCAACATTTGAACTGGATAGTCATCCTTTATATCCTGTGTTTGTTTCTTGATGGATGCTCCAAAATGATTTGGAATGAAACTTTTTTACATTAACTTTCAATGTAGGCTTCCGGTTATGGCGGCAAGCTGATGGCTGCTTAACGTAGAAGTTCTTGTTACGTGCTCCTATTTAAAGCCCGAAAACATGGTTCTAAACCATTTAAGTGACATAAACAAGGCATGGAAGGAGCTCTAATGGAAACGAGGGGAAAACAAAGAAAAAACACAGTAAAAGACGACGTCAGTAGCGGTAATGTTCCCAAGCAAGAGAAAGCTAGCACAAATACCGACTCAGCCAGCCTGGAGAAAATACTCAACTAGCTAAGAGAGTTCCACCAGGACAACAGTCTGCAGCTACGAGACATAAAAGACGAACTGAACAAATCCAACAAGAGAATCGAGGAGGCCAAACAAAGAATTGAAGCGGCAGAAACAAGAATTCAGAACACAGAGGAGGTGGTTGAAGAGTTGCTAAGGCTACAAGAACACCTCATCGCTAGATTGAATGATCAGGAAGGTCGATCCAGACGGGGAAAATATTAGAATTTACGGAGTTCCTGAGGGGTCAGAGGAAAGTTTCCCTGACGTGATGGACTTTCTAAAACATCTTCTAAAGTCGACCCTGGATCTGGATCCCTTGCTTGAGCTACACATTGAAAGAGCTCATAGAGCACTGGCACCTAAACCACCTGAATCTGCTAAACCGAGATCCATTGTAACAAGATTTCTGAGCTACAAAACAAAAGAGACCATAATCAAACAGGCATGGGCGAGAAAGCGCGTCGACTGGCAAGGGAACCGAATTCTTTTTGACCTGACATTCTCCAGCGACGTAGGGCACTTCAAGAGGCTAAAAAGGTGCTGAAGGAAAATTATGTGAAGTTTCAAACGAGGTTTCCCACCAAGCCACGTGTGTTCTACAGTGATGGTACAAGGCTCTACAATTCGGCTGAAGAAGCGGAGAGAGACATGGCAGAAAGAGGTTTCTCCATAACTGCCACCCTGATGGAAAGGATTCAGCGCTTGTCCTGGCGAAAAACTGGCAGTAACAGGCGCGGAGCTACGAGCCATGCAACTGTGAGCTATAAAGAAAGGCTGCAAACATTTAGACGTTCACCACACAGAGAAGAGTGAAACGGACTGAAGTTAAGTAGGCTAACACTATGACTGTCTTTTTCATGACTGTAACTAGTGAATGATAATCAATTTTTTTTCTTTTTAATTAATTTGGTTTATTTTTTTATATTACTTACATAGTTGATTGAAAGGGTGGTTGCCCTATGACAGTAAAAGTGTTGCAGTCTTAACTTGATATAGTTCCCGGAATGTTCAAACGAATGTAGGAGCATTAGAGTACTGTTATGTTTCAACCACGAGCAAGAGGTTATCCCCAGGGAGCATAATTTATAGCTGTGCTCACTCAAGGGTCGAAATAACCTGACCCCAAGGTTGGAAGTCACAAGTGCATATAATATATTTAATTTTTTTTAGATTTTCATAGAGCAATGTTATATAGATATACAAATATGTGAATATTGCTGATTTAAAGGTTTTGTAAAGAAGCAAATGATACTTGTCCTTTTCAATAAACATTTAAATAATAAAAAAAAAACTTTCAATGTAAGTAAGTCTCTGTTTTGTAGATGCTTGTTTTTTTCAGACAATGATAAAATATTTTAAGAACCTTTTTAAAATGTTTCCCCATGGCACCAAAAATGGGTTCTGCTTTGTCACAAGCCTATGTATTAGTATATAAAACCGCTTTCCTAGGAGTTTTAATGACTCAAAGCCCATTCTATGTATTTCTATGAGGAAGTAAACTCTTCCCATTGGTCCTCTAAGCAGATATTTCAGTAATAGCATAGGCTAAAGTCTTCCCTGCTGGGCTTAATGCTATGATTACGACTGCTGAGTGGTCCACTTCTCTAAACTCCCACTTCACTTATTTATTTATTTAAGCTTTCAAAAAAAAAAAAGTCCAGCCAAATCCCTCAAGCTGACACGATAGGGCACTCCCTGACCCCAACCCCACCCTCGCCCTGCACCCAGGGTCAACTTACTGCCCTAATGAATAGAAGGCATCAGTGGGCACACGGCTCACCTCCGCTATCAGTGCACCCGGGCTGATTCTGAAGTAGCTGGGAAATGGGCGCTTTTAATGAAAGCCCAGCACAATCACATAAGGCTATTGTCTGATGAGCATGATTGCACACGGCTTAAGCCTCGATTATAAGAAAGAGCAGCCAGTGTGGAGATTCGAGGGGGAGAGAGAGGGAGAGAGATGGAGATTATTGAGTATTAGAATGTGCTCAGAAACTCATAAGGCATGGAACAGCGATGGCCAGAATTTAGATGAAAGCACAAACATAAACAAATCATCAAACACAAAGAAAATGATGACATATATTGTTCATTTATCAAGCAGATGGGAATGTAAACTTGCTGTGAAGTCCTTTTGGGTGTTTGTTTAACGCAAGCCAGTATAATCGTTGAGCAAACATGTTTTTTTTTTTTTCCCCACACTGAATTATGATTAGCAAGTAACTCATTAACAAGATCTGAAAAAAAGCTTTTGATTTTAAGATGAATGCTTTGCATTTTTAATGCCATTTCCTCCGTTAAAAGAAATCAAATCTCGAAATGATTATCCATGGCAAAGAGTCTTGGGAGTTACAAGGACATTTCACTCCTGCCTCAATTATTTCCCATATACGGAAGTGATTAGGTTACCTAGCGGCCCTTTATATGCCACATACTTCTTATTCCTGGCTGTAATTGGAATATACTTTACATTTTGTGTCACAGGTTGTTACTGCTGCCATGTACACGCCGGGGTAATGTCAGTAATAAACTCGGATAAAGATTTTTTTTTTTTACGAGAGCTTCTTGGTGTGGAGTTCATTACCGTTCCTTGTTTGTCATTAATCTCGGATGTGCTTGTTGTTAACTTTCTCAGAGTCGAATGGAAAGTTTGCTCCAAGAATCTTGGGAAGAACTTGTACTGGGTTGGTAGATTAATATTGCACCTCTGGTTGAATGATGAAAAGCATGAGAGCACTGTGGTCAGGGGTCACTGGTGGAACAGGACCCAGGGTCATCACTGCTTTGCTACATCCATCTATAATTAGTGCACAGTTTGATGTTTCTCTATGCGTATATCAGCATATCCATTGGTTATGAAAAGCTTGTTATCAATATGTTACTATATTTGTGTTGGCCTGTTCTTACAAACATTTAAACCACCTAAAACCTCTCTTATCTAACTTTCTATTGTTTGTAGTATATTGGAGTATTTTAGGTCTTTATCGTAGATAGTCATTGCAGTGTTATTTTGCCTTCCCGAGTGATGCAACCATGTTGCCCTTAGTGTCAGGAGAGTGCGATATTAATTCAAAGACATCCATGGGTGGGATGGCCATCATTGTCCTGCCACTGGAGCGAATACATATATGTATGGCTGTTAGCTAACATAAAATAATTAGCAGTTAGCGTTCTCCTCCAGAATGTCAATGACATTGTGTAGTGGCGTGTCATGTGTCTCAGAGCGTGCACATGTTAGGCTTCATCCTCCTATTTTGGTAACATACTGTGACAGTTAGTGGTCTTCTCCAAGCACGTTGAAGTTTACACTGGCTGCATCTGTTGGAAAAAATGTGAGTGACACTTCACATGTCTTGAAGAAAGCATGTGCTCCTCCTAGCTTGGTAGAATACTGTGATAGGAGGAGACAGAGCTAGCTGGTTGGACTGGAAATAGCTAAACTGAGTGTTTAGAGGTCTTCTGAAAGCATGTTGAACATGCAAATGGCTTTATATTAGTGTCAATTTGAAAAAAGGTTCTTTACATTGTTTGTACCTTGATGAACAAAAGTGTACCTGCTCAGTACAAGAAGTGAGAAGGGGGTCCCCAGGTGTTAAATAAACTTTTGAACCCCTGAAGGGCTCAAAATCAAAACTCTGGGCGGTCCTTGAGCACGGAACTAATTATTAACTGTTAGTTAACAGACAGCCATTGCTGGAGGAATTGTGTTGAGTTGTCTGATGTGTTAGCAGCTGTGTGAGAAGATGTGGTCATGCCTCAAATGTCTAGGAGTACCTCTTAGCCTTCACCCATCTAGACTGGTTGTATAATGAGATAATGACTGTCCTGTCTATTGAATGCTGTTAGAAGACTGACCATCAGGGCCTCCTCCCCACCCATCACCAGCCAGCTCTCCTGTCCATTAGTTTCAACTGCTACACCCTCAGTTGCATCACTGTGCCATCCAGATGCACCAGCATTGAGATAGGATGGGACTGATTTAGCTCATGCCCACTTTACATAAAGACTCAGTCATAGACTGCCTCATTCATTTACCTGTGTAGCTTCCAAAGCCTTGCCATCCAGATTTCAAACAGAGACTCTTTTCTTTGGTGTTTAGTTTATTAAACTGTAAATACTGTTTGACCAGAGAAGGACGGGTCTCCCCTTTGCATCTTGGTTCCTCCCAAGGGTTCTTCCTCCAGTCTTTCCTTGCCACTGTCACCTCTGGCTTGCTCACAGTGGGATAGATGTTGTTCTGTAAAGCTTCTTTGTGACAACATCGTTGTAAAAAGTGCTATAAACATAAACTTGAATTGAACTGAATTAATGATATAGGCTAGGTGACCTAGCAAAGGAGTTAGATTGGACATGACTAAACTGGACAGCTAGTGGTCTTCTCCATATGCATTAAGCAGTTAGTGAGGTTGTATTAGTGGCAGTTCCAAAAGAAGAGGTGATGATGTTTCAGTCATGGTAGCCTGTGCTAGCCACCAGCTTAGTATCATCATCTAATTTTTGGGGGGTGGGAGGGTGAGATGTGTGATACTGGACACGACTAAACTGAGTTGAAATTTGAAAACACTATGCGGTCTTCTGATAGACCAAAACATTTAGTGTAATATGTAATTAGAACTTCACAGACGTGAGATGTTTTTAATATCTAAAACCTAATCAAAGCTTGTCACATACATGGATGAGATGTTCCTTTGATGAGTTAAGAGTGTCACGGCTTAAATGAATAGTGCTGTACGTGAAGTGCTACCTGAAAGACTGCTTCAGAAGAGCTTCACAAATCTGGATTCAGCAATGTATAATATGACAAGTGCAATTTCTTAAGAAAGTTGTACTTACTCAAGGACCTACATGAAGAGGGAACGAACGGTTTATGCAATTCTGTAACACAAATACTTCACTTACCACTTGAATTGAAGGTTGTTAGCTTCCTCTGGTAATTTCTAATGTTTCTTTATCTGTGTGCAAACAGCCCACACTTGTATACACCACATGGACACTTGTCCATGACAGTGTATGAAACTTGTAATTGCATTGCAGTTCATTTTATTGTCATAGTTACTGATAGGTGCTTCAAACTATTTGGTGAAATTCAGGTGATTATCTACAACATAATGCTCAGGTTCAGGATCAGGTTAAGATTTTGAATCTACCAAAAGGCTAAAAAAGGAATTTGTTGGTATATTTACAAAGACTGCAAAGCATATATGCTACGTTCAGCTGTATGAAAACTGAATCTGGTTTTCAAGTGCTGACCAAGTGTTCTATCACTGTGAGAAAGGGTGTAATTCTTTGTGAGTGGGTTACCTTGCATTTACTGTACGTAGACAAATATCAGCATCTGCAAGCTTTTACTTTTTTCACTTGATTTGCCTGGTTTCTGAATTAAACAGCTTAGACCAATGTATGGTCAGCAAAAGTCTACTATTCTATGGTGGAGATACCAGAGAGAGTGTTTTCTTCACACCATTCATACAAAACACATTCAACTAACAAAAGAAAGATATGAACTAAACTTTATGGCAGTGATTATCTAGTCCAAAGTCCACACACACCACTGTAGTTGCTATGTATCTCTATTTTATTATTCTGCTTTATTTAAACACACCTAATGCGATTACAATGTGCAGAAATTTCTTGATGAATGGACCAATAGAAATGCTTCAAAATCCCAAAATCCCTTGGAATAAAATCTCTTACATCACTTAATAATAATAGTATATAATACTATTAGTAAAGATGGTTTATAACCTCTCCTGTAAAGTTACTATATTGCAGATGGACATATATATACATTACCGCTCAAAAGTGTAGGATCACTTTAGAATTTCATTTAATGCAATTTTCATGCAATTCACAAACAACACTGTCCATTTCACAATTAATGTAAGTGTATCAGATGATTTTTAAAGAATAAAAATGTTTGTATTAAAGCCTATTTTTGTATAGAGGCTCATTTTGCATATAGTCCTATTATCAGCAATTCTCAGTCCTCTGTCTAAATCTCCTGGTACGGCCACCAATCCAAGTTAAGGATGTTATTGGGCTGATTGTTTGTTGGGACACTCTTGCTCAATTGTGATGCACAGCTGAAAAACATTCTACTAATAAGTGAGCATAAAAGGGAGCAACATTCTAAGTTAGTTTAGTATCTAAAGCATCAGCAGTTGATGGCTTGCTGACCGGCTCAAAATGGCCAGAAAGAAACAACTTTTTTTAGAGACCCGTCAGTCCATTGTTGTGTTAAGGAAGGAAGATACTCCATTGAAAACAAGAATTTTTCACTGTGATCCCAAACTTTTGAGCGGTATATATATATATATATATATATATATATATATATATATATATATATATATATATATATATATATATATATAATATATAATATATATGTATATAAACATATGTATATGTATATATGTATGTATATAGATACACACACATATACACATATATATATAATTAATGAGGTTCTGGATCAGGTTTGTATGTTGTATCAGATCTATCAGTAGAATAAAAAAAAGAAGGAGTGCAAACAGAAACCTTCCCTTTAGCCCTGCACCACTTTAAAATGCCTCCAACTACATGCGCGATGTGAGTGCTAATAAAATTATAGACTAGTTATAGGACAGCAAGATTAGCCTATTGATTTTGACATGAAGAAATCCATAATGTACACTGACTGTTTTTACTGCAGACCAGAAATTGGAGGAAAAGGCTGCATCCATTCCCGTCGATGCAACTCCAACAAATTAGAATACGACTTAATCAATGACTTTGCTGTGGGAGAAGTGGTGTGCAGCTAAAATCTGGGTAGAAAAGGAAAAAAAACGTTTAGGAAGTTCTTATTACTACACAATTTAGCTCTTACTCACTATTGGCTGGTAGCATGTGAGGCATGTCCATGTTATTGTCATGCCAGGATGAACTTGGAAGAAAAGCACCCAGAAAAGACACTATTTGTGTTGTTTTTTGTGGGTTTGTGTTTAGTGTGTTCTCTGTTGGTTGGTTGGGGCTGTTTTTGAGTGATGGGGGTTTAAAGGGAGGGGTTGCTGTTGGTGCGGAGTTGGTGGTACTACTGGTGTTTTAATAAAAAGGTGGATTGGTCTGCAAGTCCCATTCCCACCCTGATGCCTGATAATGGCAGAATTTAACCCATGTCTTGGTAATCTTTCTGAATGAAACAATTCTAATAATTATGTATTATAATAAAAGGAAAACAACTGATTAATCAGCCAGTGTTTGTGAATTAGTAGGTTTGCTCAAAGCTGAAAGTTGTGGGTTTATTTATTGCGGCAGAACGATTCTCCAAAGAATGCTGACATTTGTCCCTCGGCCCGACTTTGTGCTGGTTCCATTTTGGGGGAGGTCCTGCGAAGGAAACGTTTTTGGCATTTTTGACATTTACGTTTAAGGTTTGTGGAGGCTGTGTTAAATGTGAAAGGTGGTTTGTGTCATGAGGAACGTTCTGAGCCAAAGCTGTAAAGCACAGTGTACAGCATTGGATCATTCACTGCAAGTCTTGGTTCGCCCTCATGTTCTTTCTGTTGTAGACGTATACGCTGTGGGTGACTCAGCGTTGTGAGATGAATTCATACCGGGACCGTGTCATGGTTGAGACATAAATACAACCCGATACTTCCACATGCATCTACACCTACCTACCAACTGCAGGCGGCGGCCGGGTGGGGAGGGGGATCCGAGGAATGCAGACGCTCCGGCTTACTCACGACAAATTTGCATTTGTTATCGCAAACTTCTCGCCGCTTGGTGATGGTGCAGCGTTGCCATGGCGCGTGGCCAGGCCCAGGCCGCAGCAGGGGGTGGTTTGCATGTGGCCGTGACTTCTTTTGTGAGACTGACACGTGGACCTTCATTGTCGAAGAAAATACATGGTTAGATGCTAAGATACGTATTTGTTGTGCAGGATGGGTCGTGGGAGAAGCAATTACTGGAACAGCCCTGAACAAGATAATGGGCTTTGTGCGAAGGAGGAACGTTCAAATTGAATTCCCATAAAGCAGCATTTGGATAAATGCCGGCTGTAACAGAGTGGAAAATATTTCATTTCGGTCGTGCATGTGACCGCAGCAATCGCTTTTCAGCTGAGCACATGAATGAAGAACCGCGCGTGCTGTCGGCTCGGCAACTCAGGAATCCTTTTATTCGACCATGGAAACATTAATGTTCTACTTTATTCGGCTAGATCTGGATGGTGATTAAACCACTGTGGTCTGAAGGAGGGGACTGAAGAAAGGCAGTGTGAGTGAGTGAGTGAGTGAATGTGTGTGCGCAACTACAAGTAAAAAGAATTAGAGAAAATTGTGGGGGTGAAAAGAAAAAAAAGGAAAAGACAGACGGGGTCACTTAATTGTGGAGGTTCTTTGTGCTGCACCAGTTAATGCTATCAAACCAAAATGTTTCCAGAGCACATTATTTCCGACTCTGATGTCAGTGGTGATTAGAGATTTTTCGCCAGCCTCTCCCAGCATGGTGCAAATGGACGGAGCTTTAGCAAAACAGCAGGCCTGATGGACATTGTGATGGAGACGGGGCCGCAGCGTTGGCTCAGTGGTGGTGTGGTCTGTCCTGTGAATGTCCTTTCTCTGTGCTTTCTTATAGCAAATGCATTGAAAGTGTTTAACTCTCCTGTTATTGTTAGGAAGTAATGCAGTGAAATGATATGCACCGCAGAAAAGCTTGTCTTGCAGCTCATAGTCAGAGCCATAATGTGGAACACCTGCACCACTGCCTTTGTTATAGAGCACCAAGCATCTGCTATTACTTGTTTATAAAAGTGAATTTTGAGCGTAACAAGCTGCAATGGTATTTTAGGGCAGTTGTGATATAACATGATGCAATCTAAAAATATTACATTCTGCATGGTTCGATTCCACACTACAGTCACATATTTGCGTTAAAAACCTTCAGTTTACACCTCATAGCGCGACTCGGCTGACAGAGTGGCAGTAAGCCAGGCGAATACTGGCTTTGGGATTTTGGTGAAGATTTTCAGAGGAGAGCTCGAGCAGTGTAGACTGCGGTTGAAAGGCAGGAGGGCGCTCTGTACTCTTTCATTTTTGTTGTATAATTTAATAGTCAGGTATATTCCACCACTGTGGGCGGCAACAGAAGTCGGGAATGTTGAACTCTGTGCGGAGGGTTTCACTCACCACAGCAGTGCAGAATGATGTTGCATGCGTTGGCATTTTTTTGTTTTTTGCTTATCCATTAAAAAAATTTGGAATGCCACAAACAGGAATGCAGCATAACACAGATAGACATAATAGTAGTACTCTTTGTTTATTTAATTTCCAGCCAAAGCTGTCATTAATAAGGTATTTTACAGGGAATCAAAGCATCATCGACTAAATCTAATATAAAAATGTTCAGTCTTAAATTTTATTCTATGTTTATTTATATCACAGTTTCCATTCTCTTCTGTTTTTTTTTTCTTAAGAAATCTGCTGGGATTTATTTTTCCAAACTTTCACACTTTCGATGTTCAGTCCTTTGGTTGCATTTTTAATAATGTTGAAGTCTGTACTACAGGGGGGGTGGTCAGTCCATTGTTCTGAGAACACCAGGAATTTCTTTTATTCTCAGATGTTCTTCTTTTTGTCTGTTTACTTTCTTTGTGAGGAGCTTCTCTACAGCTACACATTCTTTCAGGCCCATAGCAATGAGTTGCCTGCTCACGGTGAGAGGATGAAGAGAAACATCTTTGGCTCTTTTCCTTTATGCAGATGGATTGTCTTATTTTTTAATTGTTGGTACATCATCAAAGCAAAGTTTTCCAGGACAGTGTACTGTACTTTATATGCTTTAGATAGTAGAGCTTTGTGTTGGAAATATGTATCACACGGGGGTTATGATTCAATATATTGCAATGGCGATGGCCGCCTGGCTCAGATTGGTGCAGGCCAGTTGAGTTGGCACCACCGTCGCTTTTTGATGACAAAAGATGTTAAGATCTTGCAAATGCGAGGTGCTGCAGGTTTCACACACAGTCGCTGCAGTTGCTCTTCACTAACTCTTCAGTAAGCTTTTAAACTGCCAATGTTAATCTGGTGAGCTAGTAGCACATATTCTTTTGCATATTGTAAGTGGACTCCATGCACCTCCAGAATCGTTATATTATTAACTAAAATAAAATAATATTAAAAAGGATAACATATACATTACCAGTGGGTATGTGAATAAAGTACTCATTTAAAACTAACTGTAAGGTGATATGTGGCTGTTGTAAGGTGTGACCTTATCCTCCTTGTTTACATTGTATTGGAAAAGTTAATGGATGAATTTTCTTACACCCCTATTTTATAAATAAAGAATTATAACCAGTGTTGATTGATTTGGACATAAACAACTTCAATATCATGGCAGCAAAGTAAAGACAGTAGGCTACTAAACTGCTAATATAAATTTAGAGAGCTAGTTGATTGGCTAATTGTGAGTTTGAGAATCATTTATAACTTTCTATCAGTAGCTCAGCTTTGCCCAGGACTGACTGAGTTTATCTGACTGGGACACCACCACCCTCCACCCATAAAAACTTTCCGTCCCACCTTCCAGCACCAATTTACTTTTTCACTTTTGGCAGTAATTGTGTTTATTTTTTATATTTGTGTGGAAATGATACTCTATACTTTGATTTGCTAACATGGACCACGCTCGGAAATGAGCCGAAAGGTTCGTGGGGCTAACTCAGACGGCTTGGGCTGGAGCTCCGTGTGGCTTTGGTACCCCACCCCCAACCCCGGTCTTTGGAATAAAGATGAAATGTGGGGAGGTGGTGGGTGCAATGATATTTGGCACAGGAATGGAGTGAGAATGGGGGTGTATATATAGTAGGTAGAGGTAATCAGGGCATGGTCCATCTCCCAAAACTAAGTTACCAGGTAACTTCACTTCATGTAAATTCAATGCATCACTTTTTTTTATCATCGCCAAACAAGAAAGCATTACATAAGTCACAATAATGATTTCCTGCTTCCTTCTTCTTGCATGTTTGCCTCAACAAAGAGATTTAGAAGATTATCCTCCTCGTAAAGCCAGCTTGTCTGGACAGACGGAGAGGGGTGTTTCGGGTGGAAATCAAAATCCAATAGCTGTAAATGTGTGCGATTGGAGGTGGGCAAAAGCCTTTTTCTGCCCTCCCCAGAGGAGGAATAATTAAGAGCAGTGGATTAGGCGGAGGGGGGCAGAGAGAGAGAGAGAGAGAGAGAGAGAGAGAGAGAGAGAGAGAGAGAGAGAGAGACAGACACACATACATAGAAAGGATGACAGGAAGTGCAGAAATGATGCAGTTCAGTGCTCTGCTGCCTCCGACACTTTAGGGGAACTCAGTGAGCGGGGGTGTGCGTGTAACACAGTGTCACAGTCAGTCACAGGTCATGCTGTGGTCAATCATTCAGCATAGTCAGACATTACGGATCACATGACTGGCGGTGTCCAGCTGTGCTGAATTGGACAAGCTCACAGCGGTAGGTGGGCAGCGCACTGTAGCCAGACCTCCGCATATAACCCTGCTATCTGCACTTGTACCTATTGCACTCTACATGAATAGCTTCCTGCTTTTTTCCCCTCTGATAGAGCACTGCAAAGGAGAAACTGGAAAAACAACTGTCTGAGCATGACTCTCGGCCTTATAAGGACGTCTTGCTCAAAAATAGATCACTGACATCAGATCATTCACTTTATTCTCTAGAGCAATCCAAAGCACGCACTGCAGAAATAACAGTTTCTCTGAAATCGCATGTATTTTCTATAAGCGCACTAGTCCTTAAAGGTGAATTCCAAATTTAAAAAAACATTGCATAATTAAAACTTGAAGATCTAAAGTCTTTGAGACGCATTTGATAAAAAAATGCTTGGTTCTAGAAAAGCTTATGTCAGAGTTGTTCACAGCAATGGTGAAAGGAATCAAACGTTCAAAGCCTTTATTACCCCAAAATGCTTACTCACTGAAAGTTAGTAGATGAAAAAGTTATGAATAGACTGAGACTGAGATGCTGTTTTATGTTTCCTTTGGAAATGAAGGGTTTTTAAGGCTATGTTTTTTATCCGTTCATGATAGAGAGATAACTGGACTCTTATTTGCTCTGGAAACTTATTTACTCAGACGTACTTTTTTTGTCTATTTTCTTTTTTCTGTGAGGAGCTTCTCTACAGCTACACATTCTTTCAGGCCCATAGCATTGAGTTGCCTGCTCACAGTGAGAGGATGAAGAGTTAATAAAGAGTAAAAACACTGTCGACTAGGGTGATACCCTAAAGCAGGGGTATTTAATTAGAGTTCAGTAAGGTCCAGTTAGAGGAGATTTCCTCTGGCCAAGGTCCGGACCATCATCATTTCTAACTTGTGTTAAGATTCAGTGGTGTATCCTGTTCACTGAAGTCGTCTAGAATCAGCATCTTATACCATCAGCAACTGAAAGACAAACACATCATACATACCGTTCAGTATATTTACTGTTTAAATGCTGAACTGAAATGCTGAACTTTAAATGAATGCTTTTTTCAACATTTTAAGTAAAAAAAAAAGTGCTACATTAAAAATGCTTTTTAAAAAAAATATATCTTGAAGTGCTTATTTATTTTTTTAAAAAATTAAATAAAATGTTTAGTCTTGTTGACTGAATTTAACATCTGAACAGTTTATCTCCCTCTTGTATTCCTCCACACTTTCTCTTGTTTAGTGAGAGAAGTGAGCTCTTGGTTGTCCAACCAGGAGTTTAAATCTGGACTGAAATTGTGTTAGGACCATTCTTACGCACAGGAGACATCTGGTTCACTCTGGTTTCCTCCCACAGTCCAAACACATGTACTTTAGATTGATCAGTCACTCTAAAATGCCCGTAGGTGTAAATGAGTATAAAGTGAGTGTTGGCCGTGCAATGGTCTAGTGACCTGTCCATGGTATAACCTGCCTTTACCTGAAGATGCTGGGATTGGCTCAAGCTATGTGGCTGCTTTTAATTAGATACATATAAGCCATGTTGGTTTGGAGCTGCCTGTGGGAAGAACAAACATGTCCATTCCTGGTTGAAAAGTCATTTTTCTTTTTTTAGAGCATGCCATATGACTCGCTTTATTCCCCGACTGCTCGCCTGTGTGCGTGTCGCACTCTCGAATCTGCTTAGATCTAATTAGCTGAAGAGCGTGTTTGGTGATCTTACAATGCACGCAATTAGTTTGTGAGTTTACTGCACCGCAAAGCCCGTATACCATAAAGACAAGAAAAGTTCCACCGCTTAAAATAAACACTGTCACCATTAAATCCTTTTTAATAGACTATCAGTTTGGGTCCGCATTGGACAACGTCTGGGTCTGGATCCGGACCGCGGTCTGCCTATCAGTGACCTCTGCTCTAAAAAAATATGTCTTCTGTATCCTTAGTTAGGGAACATAATAGCCCATGTTTCATTGAATACTGTAAGTTGACTCCATGCACCCTGTCCCGACTCCAGAATTGTGATATTAGTAACTTAGAACAGAAATAATATAAAAGATAACAATATGTATCTTATCGTGGGGGATGGGAATGTATTACCCAATTAAAACCAACTTAGTGTACATAATTGGACCTTATAGACCGTGTTGTAGGTAACTGGCTTTGAAACTTATTTGAAACTTATCAGACGTACCACTATTTTGTCATCATCCACTTTAATAGGCTGTAAAACTCTGAAGACACATGTCTGCACTTCACCTCCTACAGTGCATGATATCTTTAAAAGACGCCAGTGACCTTCTGTCCCTCCGATGGCATTTAAAAAAAAAAAAAAAGAAAATAAAGTATGCTCTAGTGATGAATGTTGCTACATGGGCTCAGGAATGCTTTGATAAACTGTTGTCAGTAAACATAGTCCATCACCACTTCCACAAAAGAGTGTTAGGCCTGTTTCATGCACAATGTGACTTTTGCTGCCCTCAGGATCATCAAAGTGTTTTATGGTCTGGTAAGCTTGCCTATAGAAATAATCAATTCTGTGTTCTTCAGGCCGAGAAAAGAACCATCCTGTTTGTTACCAGCATAAAGTTGAAAAGCCATGGCTGGTCATGTTATTGGATATATATGTACATATACAGTCAACTCCAGAAATATTGACACCCTCTAGAAAATGAGCAAAAATAAAATAAAAAAAGAGAAATTAGTGATATTTTGGGCTTGATTGTAACAAATTACAAATTGTATTTGGTAAAGTGTCCTCTGGAGGGAATGACAGCCTTGCTACATAGTCTTTAATAAGGCTGAAGAACATTTGTAGACCTTGGACCACTTTTCCATGCAGAACATTCCCAACTGTTCGAGATTCTTGGTTTTTCTTATGTGAAGCGCCCTCTTCAGCTGAGACTACAGATTTCTAATTGGGTTTAGGTCTGGAGACTGATAGGGCCATCACAAGATCTTGCTGCATATTCTTGTGAATTTTAACGTTTGTTTCAGGTCATTGTCTAGTTGGAGAACCCAACACAGTAACCCAATCGGCAGGAACAGCCAGATTTTGGCATCAAAGAGCCACCACCACATATCACTGCAGATGTAAGGGGCCGTTATTTGTACCCTGTCCCCTTTTTCCTGAACATGACGATGGTGTGGATGACCAGAAATCTCACTTTTTGTTTCATCAGACCACAACACATGATTTCAGATGAAATTCCAAAGTTGCTTGTCAAAGTTCAGATGTTAGGATTTGTGTCTTGGTCTTAGGCAGAGCTTCTTTCATGAAGCTCATCCAAAAAGCTCCTGGTCATAGAGGTGGGGTCTCACTGTTTTTGAAAGAGTCTAAAGGTGAAACCGCAAGAAGCAACTAAACTTTACGGTTCTTGTGATCTTTGGGCTTCTCTTTTGCTCTCTTAGCAATCTCTTCACTGTGCTGGGGGCAAGATGAGGATACATTCACATCCTTGCCATTTTTCACTCTTCCATGGTTTTAAAACTTCTTTATTGGCCCTGAATGTGCTTACTGGTCATTTCAATTGCTGACCTTTTTATATCAGTGACACTGCATAATCAGAGAAGGGTGCTAGACTGGCCTGCCTGCACAAGTACATACATATGCAAGTCCACAGACACACATATATTTATATATATCAAAAAAGTGAGAAATTATGTAGACATTAAGTGAGAAAAATCTATAGACATTTTAAATTTGATGCGAGCAGAAGTTGGGGCATGATCGTGTTTACTACTTTGTTGGATCACGTTTCTTTTAACAACACTGAGGAGACCAAGTGGTGTAGTTTTAAAAATAATATATATTTCTTGGTTGAGGCAGGATGTCAGGTGCTCCACAGTTCAGAGTCTTCTTGTTCATATTTTTCATAATGACCCAAATATTTTCAGTGGGTGATTAAGCATGGAGTACAGGTGGGCCAGTTTAGCAACCCAGACTCTTTTCCCATAGAGCCATGCTGTTTTTAAGACATGCAGAATGCGGTTTGGCGTTTGCCATTGCTGGAATAAACAGGACCTTCCATGAAAAAGATTGTCTGGATGGCAGCACATCGTCGCTGTCCAAAGAAAAAACAAGTAGCTCCAAAATGGCATCTTTACAGGGGAAGACAATGTAAGTCAATAGAACCGGATTTTGTTTTTCCAAGCGGTTTTGGAGCATTTCTATTGGTCCATTCATCATAACATTTTCACACAATGTAAACAGCAGCTGCTCAAATGATGTAGAAAAAATATGAACAACAACGATATAATTCTCCAAATCCAGTTCAGCATTAATGATGCCTTCACAGATGTGCAAGTCAACCATGTTGTGTACACTAATGGCATATATTCAGCTAAAATGTAGGAATTTGAGTTTTTTTCTATTTTTATTTACATTTTGCACACCAATTAACATTTTGGAAATTTGTTTGTAAATTTACAAAAAAACCCAAAACATTTCATAATGTAAGACAAATATTCTGCACTGTTTTGTTAAGATGTGTAATCTGGCTGACCTAACATTTAGGATTTGCAATTCAATTAACAGAGCATAACAATTAGAAGAACTTTTAGGAGTTCAGACTCAAACAATAAACCTTTCTCAGTGTTCCTCTTGAATGTAACCCAACACAGCAACCCAACTGACAGGAACAGCCAGATTTTGGCATTGAAGAGCCACCACCACATATCACTGCAGATGTAAGGGGCCGTTATTTGTACCCTGTCCCCTTTTTCCTGAACATGACGATGGTGTGGATGACCAGAAATCTCACTTTTTGTTTCATCAGACCACAACACATGATTTCAGATGAAATTCCAAAGTTGCTTGTCAAAGTTCAGATCTTAGGATTTGTGTCTTGGTCTTAGGCAGAGCTTCTTTCGTGGAGCTCATCCAAAAAGCTCCTGGTCATAGAGGTGGGGTCTCACTGTTTTTGAAACAGTGGAAAGGTGCAGTTGTAAAACTGTGATCTTTGGGCTTCTCTTAGCAATCTCTTCACTGTGCTGGGGGTAAGATGATATATATATATATATATATATATATATATATATATATATATATATATATATATATATATATATATATATATATATATATATATATATATATATCAAGAAAGTGAGAAATTATGTAGACATTAAGTGAGAAAAATATATAGACATTTGGAATTTGGAATTTGTTTGTACATTTACAAAGAAAAACAAAAATATTTCATAATGTAAGACAAATATTCTACACAGTTTTCAACTAAATACAATAACTTGGTTAAGATGTGTAATCTGGCTGACCTAACATTTAGGATTTGCAATTAAATTAACAGAGCATAACGATTAGAAGTACTTTTAGGAGTTCAGACTCAAACAATAAACCTTTCTCAGTGTTCCTCTTGAATGTATTCTTGTTGTTTGAAAGAACCAAACCGGATTTGTATTTGTTTTTATTTGCACATACACCAAGAAGCAGTTTGAGCTGTATATTCAGTAAAGCCACACTGCTTCTCCCTGGCTCGAGTTGTTTTTAAGGCTGTCTGTGCTTTCTGTGCTCCATTAGGAGCAGCACTGTGAAACTCCACTGCGAAGAGACGCACAACACAGCGTTTAGCATTTTCCCCAATTTACATGTGATTCAACTCATTACCTGATTATCAAGCTCTCCATGCGACAAAGCAGGTGTGCTAGAAAACACAACACTGAACAGACTTCCAGGTCCTCCAGGATTGAAGTTTCACGCTGCTGCTTTTAACACTATACGCGTCGTTTGTGTTGCGCATATTTCTACAGAAGTGTTACCTAGAATAAAATACTTTTACCCCGTGTCTGTTATCACGGGTCTGCTCCCTTAACATTCTATTTTTGGTACCATCTGAGGTTGGGAGTTTATTTTTCCAAAGCCTTTACATTGAACATAGCAGTTATATTGCTGTCCTCAGATACTTCTATAGCTTTCATGATTTTTTTTTTAATTTGCTGATGCCTTACAAGAGATACACATTGCATAATAATTTTTATATAGTGGCATACATATGCTATTGCCAATCATTCATCATCTTAACTGCTTATCCTCCTGGGTTGCTGGAGCCCAGCGCTCATAGAACAGAAGAGTGGAAACACCCAGGTTGCCAGTGCATCACAGAGCAGACACAAAGACATACACATTCACACCTGGGGCCATTTAGTATCTCCAACTCACCTGACTGTCTTTATATATATATATATATATATTCACATGTACAGTAATAACAATAGAACAATAATTTAATTATGTGTGCAACAACTCAAATGTGCAATAACATTCCTATTCTAAACTCTTACTGCTGTATACTGTATATCTGTACTTATTATTATATCCACAGTCACTTTACATTTTATTATTCTATTGTATCATAAGACTTATATATGTATACATATGACAAATTTCTTTTTGTTGAGTGTTTATTCTTCTACACAATGGCTGCTACTGCAATAACTGCAATTTCCCCATAGGATCAATAAAGTATTTCTGATTCTGATTCTGATTCTGATAGATATATAGATATATATAGTATATTACCAAAAGTATTCACTTGTTTGCCTTTACATCCATATGAACTTGAGTGACATCCCATTCCTAGTCCATTGTGTTTCATGTGATGTCAACCCACACTTTGCAGCTATAACAAACTATAAACTATTAAAAAAACACATTAATGAGGTCAGATACTGATGTCAGACAAGAAGGCCTGGCTCACAGTCTCCATTCTAATTTATGACAAAGGTTTTCAGGACTCTGTGTAGGCCAGGCAAGTTCTTCCACACCAAACTCTCTCATCTATGTCTTTATGGAGCTTGCTTTGTGCACTGGTGGGCAGTCTGCTCTTGGTCTGCTGAAGCGTTAAGAGTTCCTTTCACTGGAACTACGGGTCCGAGCCCAACTCCTGAAAGCAACCCCACACCATAATCCCCCCTCCACCACACTTTACACCTGGCACAATGCAGTCAGACAAGTATCGTTCTCCTAGCAACCGCCAAACCCAGACTCGTCCATCGAATTGCCCAATAAAGAAGCGTGATTTGTCACTCTAGAGAACACGTCTCCACTGCTTCACACCACTGCGATGTAAGGCTTGGAAGCAGCTGCTTGGCCATAGAAACCCATTCCATGAATTTCTCTAATTTAAATGGCATATGTGCTTGGTTTTATTCACCTTTGGCCATGGAAGTGATTGCAATCTGGACTTTTGACAGAATTCTAGTGTTATAAGTGGGAAATGATTGAATAAAATGAAAGAAAACATGTTTTAATACAATAACAGCTGATTTGTTTAAAAACCTGAAAAAAAAAACATAAGCTGTAATAAACGTGACAGTATATATGTAATTTTCTGTACATATTTTTTTATTATTTTATCCTGATGCTAGAAAGGTTGATTACTTGCACTTTTTTAGATTTTTTCTCATATTAATTAAAGTGATTCACTGAAGTGTTCTTACCTCTCATCAACCATGCTGAAGGTCCTGAACTCGGTTAGATCAAGACAAATAGCTAATTAACAGATGAGTAAATGCAACAATGGCATCAATTGCTGCTGCCTGCTCTTGGCAAGAATCCACGTTTAGTAGAAAACAAAAGAAGTGCAATAAACAGAAGCAAAACAGGAGTTAACCTTGGTGTTGCTTTCCATTGCTAAGTAAAAAGATGAAGACTGATACAGAACTCGCCGCTTTTCCTCACTGTGGACTTTAACACAAGCACTAAATAGGACTAGTTATGAGACTAGTTCAGGGATATTTAATTAGAAGTCAGTTAGGGTAAGTCTGAGAAAATGTCCTCAGACCAAGCTCCGGACCGATATCATTTCTAACTTGTGTTATGGTTCAGTGCTGTATCCCGTATACTGAAGTAGCCTAGTATCAGCATCTTATACCATCAACAGCTGAAAGACCAACACATCACACATACAGTTCAGTATATTTCAGTATATTTACTGTTTAAATGCTGAACTGAATGAATTATTTATAAAAGAGCTGCATTAACAAACATAATGCTTTTGAAAAAAGTGCATCTTAAAGTGTGTATTTATAGAAACAGTAAATAAAACGTGCGTCTTCTTATTAACTCAATTTCATGTCTTGACCTGTTGGTTTGGAGCCGCCTGTGGGATATAGAGCTATGTCTCGGTCCATTCCTGGTTGAAAAAGTCTGTTTTCGTCATCGTCTTTTCTTTTTTTAGAGCATGTTATTCTTTCTCTGACTCACTTTAGTCTCTGACTGGTGTCATACTCTGACTCACTTTACCTTCTGACTGCTGCTTCTTGCTTCATACCGAATCTGCACAGATCTGATTGGCTGAGGAGTGCCTTTGGTGATCTTACAATGCACGCAATTGGTCTGTGAGTTTACTGCGCCGCAAAGCCTGTATATTGTAAAGACAAGAAAAGTTCGGCTGCTTAAAATATCCATCCATCATCTGCCGCTTCAGCCCACTAGTTGGGGTCATGGGGTGGATGGAGCCAATCCCAGCATCAGGGTACACCATGGACAGTTCACCAGTCCATCGCATGGCCAACACTCACTCACACCTACGGGCAATTTAGAGTGACCAGTCAACCTAACATGCATGTCTTTGGACTGTGGGAGGAAACCCACTCAAGCACGTGGAGAACATGCAAACTCCACACAGAACGGGAATTGAATCCAGATCATCTTACTGTAAGGCGACAGTGCTGACCACTACACCATCGTCTCGCCAATCTGCTTCAAATAAACACTGTCAAAATAACATTGTTCTCAATAGTTTATCGGTTTGGGTCCACATTGGACAACCTCTGGGTCCGGACGCAGACCACGGTCTGCCTATAAGTGACCCCTGGACTAATTGCTAGAAGGCTCATAACTCTCATTAATGATTATACCACTGCTGTCAGAACTAAATCTTGTATCTACAAATGTATAACTTTTTTAATCTAAGTCAATGGAACCAGACATTTTGGTCCATTTATTTTAATACAGTCATAAAATTTACAAGAGTCATAAAATTTGAGGGCTAACAGACACTTTTAAATTATGTAAAAATCAGAAAAACTATAAAAATGGATGTCTTTACTCACATTTTAAAAAGAATAAAAAATGGAAAGTTGTTATAAATGTAGTCCAAACTTTTGATTGGCTGTGTACACTACAGGGGACCTCTGAAGGTCAACCTCCTTCCAGGGAGCCTCATGGCTTCACTGTGTAAGACGTGTTTGCGCCGTACTATACAACTCCTCTCTAATTGCTTTTGCACTGTAACAGTGGTGAGGATAAAAGCGTTATGGTGGGCATGTATTTTTTGGTCTGAACAGCCGGTTCTGAGGGGCTTAGGGAAGAAAGCGAGAGGATTAGCATGACACCCTATGAAGCCATTGATAAATCCTTTAAAGTTGGTGGATACCTCCAGCCTAAGAAGTTCAAGTCCTCACTCCCACTGATCCTTCACCGTTGACCTTGAACCCTTAAGCCCGGCCGCTTTCTGTCTGGCCGAAAGGGAGTCTGATCATCTTCAGTTCCATAAGCACCTACTGGAGCCGAACCTCTTGCGCCCCCGCTCTCACTTTCCACTTCAGTGGCTGAAAAAAAGACCTGCACACTTCAAGACACATGAGAGAGGGAGGGGTGGGGGGGTGCGCCGTTCTCGTCGGGCAACAAAGGAAACATCCAGACCGAGGACTCTGGGCCACAAAAGCAGCAGGCGAGGGTTTGATGTCCCTTCCCTCTAAGCCCTGATCCAGAGCATGTGTCTCTCTCAGTGCCTCCTCAAGCTCTCACGCTTTGCTTGCTTTGCTGCCGCCTCATTCCCAGCCAGCGGCGAAAGTGTCTCACACACCTGCTCACGCTTGCTTGTGTACAAGACGGCGCGCAGCCTGGAGGAGCCTGACGCGGAACCTTTCAAGATTCAAGAGGCGAAAAAGAACTTTGTCATCTCATCCATGTAGGCGTTCGAGTACAGAGTGGAACAAAACAAGCTTACTCCTGGTCCTCAGTGTAAAAACACAAGGGCACCGACAGAGTGCAAACACTGGTATCATACAAATACTGATATCATAAATATACTGCTAGTGGGTTTTGTTGCTCAACATGGTCAGAAATCACCTGCTTTAATAGTAAGTGGTCATTTGACTGACATGTAAACTGATAAGGGGTTGACAGTACTCAAGTTCTTATACTTGTTAATCTACTTTTGCTTGATTTTGGATGATTTGAACTCCAGTATTATTCAAATTCATGCCCAGCTACACTTCAATGAGAAAAAATACAACAAAAACAAACTGTTTTACTCTTCATATTTCAATTTAGACCTTTAATGTACTTATGGCCAGTTTTTTAGTTTATCATACACCCATCCATCCATTCATGCCAGTCGAGGTCATGGGGGGGTGCTGGAGCCAATCCCAGCATCACTGGACAATGGTCACCAGTCCATCGCATGGCCAACACACACTCACGCAAAGTGACCGATCAACCTAACATGCACGTGTTTGGACTATGAGAGGAAACCAGAGTACCTGAGGGAAACCCACTCAAGCACGGGGAGAACATGCAAACTCCACACAGAACCACTACACAACCCCTTTATTGGCTTATCTTACACATTTTATTTAATTAGACATTTTATTTAACATGCTCACAGTGTCCAATGATGCTGGGATTGGTTCCAGCACCCCCCCACCCCCCACCCCCATGACCCTGACTAGGATAGATGGATGGGTGTATGATAAACTAAAAAAACTGTCCATAAGTACATTAAAGGTCTAAAATTAAATACAAAGAATAAAACAGTTTGTTTTTGTTTTGTTTTTTTCTAATTGAAGTGTAGCTGAGCATGAATTCGAATAATACTGGAGTTTAAATCATCCAAAAACAAGCAAAAGTAGATTAACAAGTATAAGAACTTGAGTACTGTCAACCCCTTATCAGTTTACATGTCAGTCAAATGACCACTTACTATTAAAGCAGGTGATTTCTGTCCATGTTGAGCAACAAAACCCACTAGCAGTATATTTATGATATCAGTATTTGTATGATACCAGTGTTTGCACTGTGTCTGTGCCCTTGTGGTCTAAATTGAAATATAAAGAATTATGTATTCATTTATATGTTTTTTTTTTCATTTTTTTTACATTTATATCAGCATACAACTATAAATTCTACTATAAAGTATATTTGCTTCTACTACAGGATGAAACCTGATTGAGGAATAATACTCTGCAATGCAGTGGAAGTGCAAGTTTCAGAGTTTATTTTTGGATTTCTGTGTATTTGCAATTATGTAAAATTATGCAAATACACCTTAAAGGAGCAACCTGATGAAAACAATCTGTTCAGATTTATCATACAAACAAATAGGCTGCAACGTTCCGGGTGGTGGGGTCATGTTCTCTGGCCTTGACATATCATAACCAGACTTGTTTTTTTACATCTTGTGGATAGTTTTAGTTCATTTTGGAATATTTAAAACTATGTGCTGGCCCTGGAATACATCAAATGTCAAGCATATTTCTGGATGCTTTATGCTTCCATGCTTTTAATTCAGCAAGGCTTAGAATTAGTATTCATACTTTTACTGAAGTGCAGTTTATCTGTACATTTTTTACATACTGTACATTTTTAAATGACAAACATTTCTAAATTAAGTGGTTCTGAAATCTCAGTGTTGTTGTGGTGTTCAGAACAGTGCTTGCTACTGGCTAGCCATTCCCCACCTGAATGTATGTAACTAACAAAATTCTGATAGCTGTGTTCTTACAGGTCAAGTTGTTTGTGTAACACTGTGGAGCATCAGAATAATCAGACTAACATAACTACGCAGAGTTACATATCGATTTTTGATTTCTGAGTCTTCAGGGAAGAAAACATGAAAATGTGCTGTCACTCAAAACCCAAAATCGGAGGACTGGGTTGGATATCGAAGTTTTTCCACATCTTTCACCAAGTTTTGGCTGATTTTTCTTTGAACTCTCTTTAAATATGCTCCCAAACATCAGATCTTCTCAGGGAATGAGTCCAAAGCGCAATTGGTGTTATAGCCCTGGCTCTCTAATACACAAAAAGCTTACAATATTTCTCCGATCAATGAGCAATAGGGGTGTTAGTGATGAGGGGTGAGGGATGAGCTTTATTCTGAACCTCACACACATTGTCAAGAAGGTGAAATGGTTGGAAAACAGTCAAACATTACAATATCTAAAGAAGATAAGCAAGTTTTTACATCAGGTTGTTTCCACAGTAAAGAGATTTAATGATAAAGAAGTCTACAAGAGGCTAAAATCAGCTTTCATATTGATCAGCTTTGCATTTAAATTTTCTCATTCCACTTTTGGTGGTGCTGCAGTTAACTGTAAACTGCTGCAAACTTGCCGAATGAATGTGTCATGCTCTGTTTTGTAAAACTTTCAAAGATTTGTTTCCAATAGCATGTTAGCATCCATTCACAGGTCTTAGCTTAACTTACACTCCTCCTGAAAACTTCATGATCAATGGCTTTGGCAGATGCTGAAAATAGATTTCAGCCTTTTTGTTGCATATTTAAAAATCTATAGACATGTAGCGGGAAATTTGAACGAAAAGCTGGACAGGTAGGCTGAGGCAGCAGGACAGAACTACTGCACCATTTAAGGTGAACTGGACAGTTTGAAAAAGATGCTAAGCGACCAGAATATTACTTCTCCACCCTTGTTAGCAGCTCACTGGTGGCAAATTTGGCAATCAGCTGGTGTTTTACTCAGCCTTTTCTAGGCGGGCCATCAATGGTTAAGCAGCGTATTAGACAAATTGCTATATTTATTATCGCCTTTTCACTCACAGCCATATTTGTTCTTTCGGAATTCTTTTTAATTTTGTTTAATGAAGAACTTTGTATCTGCAACCAATTTTTCAACAGAATCTTTGGGTAAAATTTAAAAGTCAAGTCTGTGTGTATGTAAACTAAAAGACTGAAAACTAGTTAGAACTTATAAGTAGGACATTGATCTGGATGATTTAGGGGTGGACCAGTAGTGATAAACACTCATGGCCTACCAACTATATCAAGCCAGCAGACTGAACTATATGTTTGCTATCTGGTATATAACACTAATGTTATTATCTATCAGTGTGTTGGTCTGAAAGTGTTTTGCCAATAGTTTTATGGTCACAAAGATCTAAAAAAGTAAGTTTAGCAGTGTGTTGGGACAGAATGTACATTAATTATGTTGGGGCGGAGCGCTTCTGAAGGAGAAGTGAAGAGAGGGGTGTATTTGTTTTGTTGTTAAGTTTAATTATCAATATTTGTTCTCTATAATTGTATATTCAAAAAGAATAATCTCAATGAAACAGGCACATAGCAGAAAAAACAAGGCCCAAAGCTCAATAATATAGACAATATAATGAATATGCAGGACAAAACATATATACAACTCAACAGAATGAAAGTCCTGCAAAAGATGACAAACCTGAGTAGACTAACTGGGCCAAGTGTACACAACAGAAGCCGAGCATAGGCTGTCTTTCTGCTCCAGCAAGACCTCAGGAATGTGTGAAAGGCCAGCAAAAGCCTTTCCACAAAGCGATGGTCCACACTCCAAAGGCTCTGTCCCGGAGGATTTGCCCCTCTCAGAGAACCTTCTCACCTGTCAACAAATCCTTCTGCTCGGAGCCAGCAGGCTGCTCTGCAAGGCTCTCCTATTAGATACAGAAAGAAGTGTGTACAACAGCAGCTACACAGGAACCGCTGAAGCTACAGGGAGAAGCATGGCGGCCTAAACCGGTTTCCTGTTCCGTTTGACTTTGCAAATATTTCCTAATTCTTTTTCATTCATTGTGTCATGACTAGTTGCGTTTCTCCATGATACCCCCCCCAACCTCACCCCAACCCACTCTATGGAGGAGAGCTTTATCACAGAGGACGTTTAGAGGAGGTTTATTTCGGTAGTGGATGTAATGAGCGTGTTTATGTGCTGATTATGCCCAGCCAACGCGCTGGAGTGTCTTGGGTGAAGCGCGGAGAAGAGACGGGGGGTAAAAGCGCATGGTGACAAGCCTCATTAGCAGGAAATACTCGGTGCGCCTGCCGAAGCCCTGCTGTTGACGACGAGCCTGACTGCCAGACTTTCTAATTACGCACTGTAACTGGCATCTCGCGCGAAAGCAATAGCCGCCCTCCTCCCCACCCCTCCCCGCGTATGCAAATATGACAGACCCGATCATTAGGTTTTATGTCTCAAAGCCAAATTGTTATTGTAAAACTGCTGAAGCCAAGGGCAAAGGCGTAAAACTCTATCACACATTTCAATATATTTTTTTATGAGCCTCCCACTGAAATAGAACAAACGTTATTGAATGTCACGGCTAGCCAAGGGTAATGTACCAAAAAGTATTGTTTCAAACCTTAATAATTATTTGACTTTTCAGAAGAGTTTAGGGGGATGGGGGCCCATGTTAAAATATCGATTGGTCCTGCCAAAATCCCATAGCTTAGCTTGGCTCGTACTTCTGTATGCTATGTTTTCCAATACGTATTGGTACGACTTATTGTTCTTTTTTTTTCCTGTTGAATTTTTTTAATAATAAAAAAAGCGACTTGCTCTTCGAGAAGATGAACTCTGGCTCTTAATCAAGCCACCAAGCAGGAGTTGGGATCTGCAGCCTTTCTAGTTTCTTCGCCCTTGATCGAGACTAAAACCAAACAGAGGGTCTCTGCTGATCCGCTCGTAATGGGGTTCAGTGAACTAGCTTTGGAAAGCCATAGGCTGCCCGGCGTGTGGGCCTGGAGCGGGCCTGGGCGCTCTAACCTCAACTAACTCCTCACTCTTTAAAAACAAACACAGAAAGGAGCTCGTCCCTGAAGCCTTTCCATTTTGTATATTTAGGCTGGACTCCCAGAACAGTCAGCTCTGATGATTACTGCATTGAAGCTCAGGAATAGATTAGCAAATTAAAATGTAATTATTAAAATACAATGTTTGTGGCTCCAATTCGTCACAAATGTACTTTTTAAAATATTATGGCTTCTCAAAAAAATTTTTGAGAACAGTCAGGCATGTATAAGCTGCTGACTGCCGCCATGTATTACAACAATGGTGCAAACTTCAGAGGCCACCATCATGTAGAGAAACCCATCTTCAGGGTTTATTGCAACATGGCTGTGGACAAAACAGTATTACCATGCATAATGGGAATGCGAGAAAGGACATTGAGCTTGTGAGCTTAGGCATGCATTTGGTATAAATATTGTTTTTTTTATACATAGTTTTATTTGTGTTGTTGTCGTCTTATATTTGGACGTCCAAAGTCATTTGATGAATCAATTCAAGTTATTTAAGGTACCTGGGTTGGGTCTAATAAAGGCATCAGTTGAAGCCATGTTATTGTAAAAGCAGTTATTCAATAAAAAAATTCTTCATTTGTCCTTGTTCATTGAGTATATTGTTGCCGTCCAAAGAACATCATGTCCATATTTTTTTCTTTACATTATTTGAACACAGCATGAGCCATTTATATTGTGTGATGATAAATAGACCAATAGAAATGCTCAAAAAATAGCTTGGGAAACGTTCTGGTTTCGTTGATGTACATTGAAAGGAAAGAATCCTTTTGTCATCTCCTGTAAAGTTGCCGTTTCTGAGATTTTTCTTTGGATGGAGACGATATGTTACTTAAAGGCCGCAGCCCGATCAGCCCCCTACTACTATAAGGCCATGGTCAAAACTTGATCTGTACCTTGAGCTCTTCAAACTGGGCTTGACCCGTCACCCTTTCAGACACATGGAAGACAAGCAAGCAGACTCTCCTCTGTCCTGGCACCCAGGTGGTGGAAGAAACTTCCTCTGGCTGTCTAAGTCTCTCACGGCCTTCACACTCAAACTGAAGAGCCATCTCTTTGTGAAGTACTTGAGTCATCACTGTTCTAGCCCTTGAAATGCACTGTGTTGCAGGTATGCTGCGTTTAACTCTCTATCTTTCTTTCTGGGTATCAGCACTGGATGCTGTTTCTGGCAGTGTTTGAGCTGAAGGCTAAGTTGGACTCCAACCTGTTTGTACAAGCTAGCACACACTCTCTGAGTGGACAACAAAAGAAGTCGTCGGGTCAGTGTTTTTTTTTTTATTTTCAGGCATCTCGCTCATATCATCACTTTAAACAGTTCTGACTCGATCAGTTTCTCTTTGATGGAGCACTTTGCATCAAATGACTCAGACTCCCTTTATTTACAACTTTATTGATGGATTCAGTGTTATAAATTTTTTTTGTTTACATTTGTTTACAAGCCTTTTCAGACAACTTTCCAACTTTTCCAATATTTCATGCGTTCGCTTGAATACAATAGACACTACAGTTTGAAAGTTTGAAATCACTTGCCATACAATAACTGTTATTCAGGAAAGACTCTTGTTTCTTTCTATGAAGCTACGTTTTCATGTTTCGGACCCTTTTCTGTGCCAGCCAGCCATCTTCATCAACCCATGACAACCTTGTGAATTTATTTTTGAATTTTTGAGAATTCATTCTTGAATTTACATCTAAATGAATTATTAATTAATTAATATTAACATATAAATAAAATAGATGCTGTATTTCTAAATAGCTCCTGGTAACGTGTATATATATATATAAACTCATTCATTCCTGAGCTCCGCAGTGCAGCTCACCCCACTGCCCTCGCTCCACATGGGCTTTGGCTAGCCTTCTAGAAACAAATGCACATCTGATAAGCCATGCACATAAATCCCCTCAATCTAAACAAAACAGCTCCATAGTTCACAATTATAACTTCTACTAAAAAAAAAACAGAAAAAGAAGAAGGAAAGGGAAAAAATGAAAAAAGGAAGAACACTTTCAGGACACGGAAGAAGTGAAGATGAAATATTGTGTTTCTGGCACTTTAAGTTCACTTTGTAAGTACTGTGACATTGTGTTAAATTGTCTCAAGCTCTTTTGTGCTATGATAGCTTTTGCAGTGGACACCACATTTCTCTCTCTTTCTCTCTCTCTCTCTCTCTCGCTCTCTCTCTCTCTGTCTCTCTCTCTCTCTCTCTGTCTCTCTCTCTGCTGCAGGGGCTTCCCACAGTAGTATCATTCACACACACTCACTCGCTGCCTCCTCTCCTGTTTATTCACCTCCGAGACACTGCATCCATCGCAAACTTTCACCTTTCAGCTATCTATAGTTCAGTTTTTCTTCAGCAAGTCTGGCTGACCATCTGTTTTGTTTTATGTTTCATTTTTTAATGCTGTAGCTCCCCCCTCCCTCATGCTGGCCGCCCATGTGCCTCATGCACGTAATGCATGCAGAATCACTAGCAATCTATAATCTTTTTCATATTCCACAAGATTCCCTGTGTCAAAATAACAACCACTAACTGTTCATACTTTAATAGGCTATGCACTGCGTACTTAACCAAGGGTGCAACTCTGGGATGACGTTAGGGGGCCGTCACAAAAGTTTCTTTCTTGCATAAAACTAGCAAAGTACACTGAGGTGTCATATTCTCATGATATCTCATGCTTTATATGTTAAAACACAAAAACAAGTAGTATAAATGTGGATGCTTTGTAGACTAGACTGGTAGGCTGTTGGGTTAACTGCTTCACTAAGCACTACTGCACACCGACAGTAGGGCATGTTTTTACATATGCAGTCCTGTGTTTTGGGTTGTAAAGACAGTGGAATATGACTGGCCCCTTACAATACAAGCCCCTTACCTTTTCGACAACCACACTGCCACCCTCACAGTCTCTCTGAATTTGCACAAGTGTTTTCTTTGGGTGCTACTTTTGCCTGAACCTGTTGGCCATTCATGCATTTAAAAACTTGTATTTTAGGTCCAAATCTTCTCAAAACTATCATAAAGCAATACCTATAGGCATCAGTCAATATTTATATTTTCAGGCATCTTGTTCATATCATCTCTTCCAACCATTCTGACTCAATCAGTTTCTCTGTGGTGGAGCACTTCACATCAAACAGCTCACACGACGTCATGTGATTATTTGTAATTGCCGATGTATGAAGGGTACTTTTTTGTTTACATTTGTTTACAGGCCTTTTCAGTTCACTGAAACTTTCCCAATCACTTTTGCTTGCTTGAATACAGACACTACAGTTCAAATGTTTGGCATACAGTAGCTTGCCTTACAAAGGATGTGTCTGAAAACCTAGTGAGCTCCTACATAGGCAGCATTTTACATCATAGTATGCACCCCGACATGTAGGCTGTCCCCATTCTTAGATATCTTAAACATGCTGTCTACTGAGACACCTTATTTTCACCTGATTTTAAGAAAGCATTGAACGCTTCCTCAGCCGCTAAGGCAATCCCATGATGCAACGCAGGCAAATCTATGAGCAGTGAAGTTGTTTTAAAATGTAAGTCATTTTGATTCTCTCTGGTGTTTTAAGGTGTTTCTTGTCATATAATCACACAAAACAGTATTTTATTACGTCGTTGAACATCCTACAGTTTTATACTCGAGCCATTAGCATTTATGCTAGCAGGTTTTTAAGCCTCTGTCTATTGCTTTGGATGCGGTCTGGTAGCTTAGCAACCAGCTAAACCACCAGACTGAGCTGCAGTGGGCGAGTTCAAGCCGTAACGCAGTCTATCTCTAACTAGAGCATCTCAGTAATCTGTTTTTTTTTTTTTTTTGAGATATTTTTATTACATTTTTCAAATACTTACAACATACAACATCAAAACTCACATGCTCAGATACAGAAACAATATATATAATAAAATAATAATGTTAAAAATAAATTAATACAAAAATTAAAATAAATAATAATAAAAGAAAAAGAAAAATAATAAGAGTAAAAATTATAATACATAATTCTACATAACATGTAAGCAAGAGAAACTCAGAGTAAACATATCTGAAATCTATCAGTATTGTTAATAAACTGAAGATAGGGTGACCATATATCAATAAATGACTCTGTTGATGGACCTAGCATGCAAGTCATAAACTCCATAGGTATACACTCTCTTACAATTTTATGCCAATTCCTAACAGAAGGGACCTTGTCAGTTATCCAGGACAATAAGATATTCTTCCTAGATGCATAAGTCAAAATACTATACAATCTTTTATTATTTTTATTTATAAAAAGACTCTTGTTTCTTTCTATGAAGCTACATTTTCATGTTCCATGTTTCTGTGCCACTACATAAATAAATAAATGCTTTATTTCTAAATAGCTCCTGGTAACAGTCAGTGAGGGTGAAAGTGTGTGTGCATCTCCATAGGTCAGAGTCCTGTATGTGTGTATGTGTGCTGAAGGCTACAGCTCTGTGAAAGAAACTGTTCCTCAGTCTGTTAGTGGGGAATCTTAATGTTCTGAACTGTTTGCCTGATGGCAGCGGTTCAAGCAATGAGTGACCCGGGTGTGTGATGTCCTTAATGATCCTGCTATGCTTCTTTCTCAGTTGGCTAGCACAAATAGTGTCCGTGTTTGGGGGCTTTGAGCCAACAATGTGCTGTGCTGCCCTCACCACTTCTTAAGTAGTTCCTTAAGATTCATTGTATCTGTGGTTCGGATGTTGTTCTTTTCCAGATTACAAAAAAAAAAAACAATAGAATTTTCTTCATTTGTTCCTTTCTAGTAAAAAATTATTTTCAGTCTTTAATTAGTTTTTTGGGGAAAAAAAATCTAAACATGGTTCCAGATGTTCAACCAAAGGAAAGTAAACTAATTGCAATATGAAACAAAGTAGGTAAGAAAGTCCTTACCACTGCCTGAAGTGGCTCTAAGTCAATGGCAGTTGTTTGTAGTTTTTGTTTGCAAAGGTGTCAAAAGTATTCACATTCTTTAATCAGGTAGAAGTATAGATACTGAGGTTTAAAAAACACTTCTGTAGAAGTTGAAGTAACAACTCAAGCTTTTTACTCTATTAAAGATGTAAAAGTACTGCTTCCAAAACTACTTAAATTATAAAAGTAATGTAAGGGGAAAAAAATGCTATTAAGAACAAAAGCTTAGGCCTCACCACAGTCTATAGTTCACTAGTCCACCTCCTCAAATACCCAATTTATCTAAAAGCCATAATGACTATAATGTTATATTAAAATGTTAATGTTGATAAATTTGGCCGCATATGTGCTCATTGAACATAAATGTATTCTAGTAAAACGTAAATATATTAAAGAAGCATATCTGTGTACTACTGAGTATTAACATGTGTTTCATGGAGCAGAAGATATGATGCATGTTGTCTATAAGTATTGTAATGGTGCAAAAAGTCAAACTTTAAAGGCATGTTATTAATAACCTTTACTGGAATGTAAATGTACATGATTGAAAACAAGCTGAAATGAAATAGTAGTAACGAGGCTATTTTTAAAATGTAAGGAGTAGAAAGTACAGATAATGGAGTGTAAACGTAAGGAGTAGAAAGTACTGATAATGGTGTGTAAATGTAAGGAGTAGAAGTAAAAAGTCATCAGAAAAATAATTACTCCAGTAAACATAAGCAAAATTTCTACTTAATTAAGGTAATGAAGTATTTGTAATTCCTTACTTGACACCTCTGTTTGTTTGTAGGCGATAAAACTGTAATCTGCAAAGCATTTTAACATTTATAAGATGTTTATTGTTTAATGCAATTTGCTCGTTTTAAGATGTTTGCAGTCTGTTGCTAGCTGAAGCCAAAAAAGTAACACTGATCAGTGAAGAATGATTAGTCTTCCAATGTAATAAGCCTGAAGAACTGAGGAAGTTAAGACTGTTTAGTAATCCAGATTGAGTTTTATGGTCCCGCCAAAGGTGACAGCTGTTAAAACCCAGTTTGATTAAAACGTATTTGGTCAAAAACCTCTTCAAGTGCTGAATTCCCCTTAGAGCTCTGCAGCTTCTCAGTACCTTCAGCATCCATCAGCACAAGAAGAGAAGTTGTTTAGCTGCTGTTCCTCTCTTTTTAAGATCCTTTAGGTCTAAAATAAAATGTTAAATCCCCAGCACAGGAGGTGTGAGGCAACACCAAAGCAGTCTAGGAGCTGAATCAACAGAACTGAATCTAATTAAACCTAAAAATGGAACCAGGAGCTAAAAATGAAAGACGAAAATGGAACTGGAGGAAAAAAAACAGATTTCTCATAAATTTACCTGGCTGAAAACATCATCAGGGAATTCTGGGAAAAGTGCAAACCCGTCAGGTTTTGATTCAGTGGAACTGAATAAATGGGACTAGCTACTCATGCTTTTAGTAAAGACAATGGTTCCATATAGGACCATGAAAACCCAGAGAAGACCACATGGTGAGACGGTTCTTCAGATTAATAGAGAATGCTTTGTATACAGTTCTATGTAGAACCTGTTTAAAAAGGTTCTGTAGAGCATCAGACATGGTTCTTCTGTTGTGACATGCTTGGTGTAGTAACAATAGCAGAACCATTCTTTATGATGTAGAAGATCATTTCGCCAAACGTTTTTAATATGTTTGACACAACACCAAATAGGGCTCTTCTAATGTTACAAGTTTGACATTGTACCAACAGTAAAACACTTTTAGGAGTTTCATAGAGCCATTTCCAAAAATATTCTATGTAGAATCACATACAAGACATTCTCTATCAATCTAGAAACAAATCACCAGGACAAGTTTGACATCATAATAATAGCGGAACTATTTTTGGAGTATCATAGAACCTTTTAAAATGTTTTCTTAGAACCATAAACAAATTATTTTTTATCAATCTCAAAAAAAAACATTTATAACATCACAAAGTGTTGTTCTATCATTACAAGCTTAACATCATCATAAGAAGCAGAACCCCTATTGGTGCCTTTATAGAACCATATACAACACATTCTCTATCAAGCTGAACCATGTCTGTAAGACTTTGTTCTATAAAGCAGCTAAATAAGGTACTCTATTGTTACAAGCTTGAGATTGTAACAACAGCAGAACCCTTTCTGGAGCTTCATAGAACTATTTCCAGAAAGTTTCTATGTAGAACCACATACAAGAAAAAAAAAACATTTTGACAAAGGGTTCTGCTATTGTAAGACTGACATCATAACAATAGCTTAATAGAACATTTCGATGTAGAACCATATACAACATATTCTCTGTCAGTTTAACTAAATGTTCTGTAAGTTTCTCCTATTGTTACAAGTCTGACATGTGGAACCATATACAAAACGTCATCCATCAATCTGCTAAAACATTTCACCATCGCTTTTTGAAAATTATCTATATAGCACTAGAAGGTTTCTTCTATTGTTACAAGTCTGACATCATAAAAAGTAGCAGAACCCCTACTGGTGCCATAATAGAACAACTTTTAAAAAAAGTTTCTAGAACCATATACACATTCTCCATCAACCTGAAGAACCATTTGTTTAAGACACTTAAAATGTTCTATGTAGCATCAAAAAGGGCTCTTCTTAAGATTATAACAGTAGCAGAACCTTTCCTGGAGCTGCATAGAACCATTTCTAGAAGAGTTCCATGTAGAACCACATACAAGACATTCTCTAACAAAAAACATTTCACAAAGACTTTTTGTAATCATTTGGTGTAGCACCAAGAAGGGCTCTTCTGTTGTTACAAGATTGACAACGTAACAATAGCAGAACACTTTTTAGAGCTTCATAGAACCATTTTCTAAACCATTTCCATGTAGAACCACATACTATACATTCTCTATCAATATAAAAAAAATATTTCACCACAACTTTTTGAAAAAGTTCACAACAATAAAGGTTCTTCTCGGAACACTTCTTGGACTTCATAGAATCATTTCCAAAAGGTTTCTATGCAGTGCCACAATATACATACAAGATGTTCTTCACCAGTCCGAGAAAAAAAATACAAGAAATTACAAGGATACAGTATTTTCTGTCAACCTTTTGAAATATGCACCATCATCCCTTTCCAGTCCAGTCACTATCTCTCTCAATCGTACTGGTGATTGCAGACTAATGTTTGCTTTTAATGATAACCCTTTTTTATATTTAAACTGTTCAAACTGCTTCTACTCATTTAAGTAACAAAATATATGCAGTGGGCGGGGCCAGCCTATTGGGCTCAACTGAGTTTAGATTCTTTCAGCTCATTCAGTCAGTGCAGGAAGTGCATCTAAACTGGTACTTAGACGAGGAGACGTGAGCTAGTGCATTTACAACTTACTTGTTTGGACTGCAGCTGGTAGCTGTTAACATTGCGCCTCCTAAAGTTTGCACCGATATAGTTTTGTCAGTATAATTATTAAAATTTAAAGATATAAGATGTTGTTAGTTAGTTAGTTGTAAGGTCTGTTTAATTTAGTGACTAAATCTAGCAAAGAAACTGTAGCTTGAATGGTGTTAGCTAGTTAGCTAGTTAGCTGGCTGGCTAGTTGGTTAGTTATGGTGGCCGAAATGACTCGCTGCAGATTCACTACCACGTGGCAAACAGAAAACACTTTCATCAAAACGGCAGCATGGGCACTACATTTCATAAACGCACTGCAAAAACATGAACGAGCTGCAAAACCATCCACAACACAACGGAAGTGTTTCCGGGGGACACACAATGTAAACAGAACCATGCGGAGCCGCGGTAGCGTCTAATAGTGATGGGCAAATGATACCGATGCTTCGGAGCTTGTGTGGAGAAATCCAGAAAGTCGTTTATGAAGCGCGTATCGAGGCTTGCTTCGTTAAGGGCGAGTGAAGTCACTGATGACGTCTGAAGCCTCATTGGCTCAGGGCGTGGTTCGAGTATTGCCGTGATTTATTGTTTTTTAATAAAATCAGAAGTAACCATCACCCAACTATCACTGTCCCATCTCTTAAAACCACTGCCACAGTTTTAACATTAATATCTCACGTACTATTGGATTTATTTATTGACTAAAATCATATTGGCAGTTTTTTTTAATTAACAGACCCACACAATCAAACACAGATCAGATGAACAAATGAATTAACCACAGAAAATGAAATTAAGGTGTTTTATGTATATACTTGTTCCCATGCAGACAACGTTGCAAGAGGCCATTGGGGGGGGGTGGTTGTGTACACATGAAGCTTCGAGTAATGAACCTTTTTTGAACCATCTGGAGGGAAAGCTTCAACACTTCAAGCGGCTTGATCTGGCTTGATGAGAAGTAAGTCTGAATAGTTAGCAAATATAGCCAAACTTTCTTCTCATTAGACACTACAGCTGCTGCTCTGCATGGTTCTGTTTACATTGCGTCGCCGTATCTGGTCCCACGTCCTTTAAGTGTCTTCCGGAACTTTCGTTGTGTTGTGGACGGTTTTGCAGCAAGTTCATGTCTTTGCAATGCGTTTGTGAAATGTAGTGCCCATGTTGCCATTTTAATAAAAGTGCTTTCTGTTTGCAGCGCATTTGTGAATCTGCAGCTCGTTGGGTCTTCTCGGCCACCGTAGTTAGTACCATAAATACGCAGTTATTTTAATGTCATATACTGTAATGTACAGTCCAGTACTATTAAAATAAGTTACAGTAGATGCTCTGTAAAATAACAGTAAAATACTGTTTCTATCCTGTGAACGTTCTTTCTATTCTTCGAATGTTTCATGATGAATGGTCCAATAGAAGTGCTCCAACATCACTTGGAATAAAACCTCTTTCATTGAAAGTAAAGACTGTTTTCAACAGTTGGAGACACTTGTTTTACTTTGGACGATATATAACTCATTCTTCATTAACCTGAAGAACAAGTTCACCATGCAAAAAGCATTTAAACATGAAGTACTTCAACATAGAACGCTAAACAGAACCACTGCCTTGACTGAAGAACCCTTGAAGAGTGATCTTTTAAAGCATGTGTCTGTGCAGAGAGAAGACAGAGAGGATGTGAGGACAGTAGCGGAGTGTCAACAATCACACATATAAAAATTCAATTTGCTCTTCAATGGAAACGGAGACTTTGCTGCTTCACATCTGGTGTCTTTCATTTATTCTCTCTCTCTCTCTCTGCTTCTGTCTTTCATGCTGTCCTTTCTCTCCTCTACGCTGGAGAGAAATCGCCTTCTGGTCTGCCGCTCGACAGCCACGGAGAGAAATCAATATGTTTTAAACCGGACGCTGTGCTGGGGCAATTAAACGGCTCCTCCATAACTTGTCCTGGTTTCTAAAGCGAGTAAAGACGTGTCATGTGATCAAGAACATGGTTTCCAGTCTGCAGCTGTTTTACCTGCAGAGGCCTGTAGCTCAGTGACATGAAAAGTTGAAGTGAAGTCAAGAAAAGTTCAGATCCTCTAGATCAGGTATTTAATTAGAGTTCAGTAAGGTCCACCTTGAAGAAATTTCTTCAGGCCAAGGTCCTGACCGTCATAATTTCTAACTGTTATGATTCAGTGTTGTATCCTGTTTACTGAAGTAGCCTAGTATCAGCATCTTATACCATCAGCAACTGAAAGACCAACACATCGGACATACCGTTCAGTATATTTTAGTATATTTATTGTTTAAACGCTGAACTGAAATGCTGAAATGTTTTTTTCATCACTTTAAGTAAAAACAAGGCTACTTTTAAAATGATTTTGAAATAAAGTGCACCAAAAAGGGCTTGTTTATAATAAAAAGGGAAATAAAATGTTTATTCTTGTTAACTTAGTTTCACATTTCAACAGTTTATCTCCTTCCTGTATTCCTCCACACTTTCTCTTGTTTAGTTGTCTTAATTGTCCAGCCAGGACTTGATAAATCTGGGCTGAAACTGTGTTAGGACCATTCTCACACGCATATGAGATATCCGAGCTGTTCTGTGTGGAGTGTGTATGTTCTCCACGTGCTTGAGTGGGTTCCTCCGGATACTCTGGTTTCCTCCCACAGTCCAAACACATGCATGTTAGGTTGATCAGTCACTCCAAATTCTCTGTAGGTGTGAGTGTGTGTTGGCCATGCAATGGACTGGCAACCTGTCCATGGTGTACCCTGTCTTCGGCTGATTGGCTCCAATCCCAGTGTCCCTGACTAGCGGGAGAAAGCAAAAGATAATGGATGGATGGATGGATGAATATTAGATACGTGGCTGCTTTTAATTAGCACCACGGTCTCAGAACATATGAGCATATGAACATATAAACATCTCTTTTGTGGTCTATTCCTGGTTGAAAAGTTGTTTTTCGTCATCAACTTTTCTTTTTTTTGAGCACGCCGTCTGACTTGCTTTACTCTCCGACTGCTGCTTCTCACCAGTATGCGTGCCGCACTCCTGAAGCTGCACAGATCTGATTGGCTGAGGAGCGCGTTTGGTGAATTTACTACACACGTGATTGGTCTGTGAGTTTACTGCACCTCAAAAAACCTGTATACCGTAAAGACAAGAAAAGTTCCGCCGCTTAAAATAACCACTGTCAACATTAAATCCTTCTTAATAGTTTATCAGTTTGGGTCCGCATTGGACAACGTCTGAGTCCGGGCGAGGACCGCGGTCCGCCTATTAGTGACCTCTGCTCTAGATCCTCCAGATTATCTAACACTGCTGTTATTAAAGTAGGGTCTTCATCACAGTTGCGGGTTTTTAGTAACATATTGCTTCTGGTTTTAGATGTAAATCATCCCATTAGGCTGATTTACAACTCACACACTCACTCACTCCGTCACGTTTAGCAGGCTGAAAGTTCTCCAGAGGCTTCACAAGAACAGCGCTTCACATGCACGTAATAATCTGATACCTGTAAATTACTAATCCGTGCACTTATGTAATTAGATAACAGCAAACTCTGGGTCTACGTGAAAGGTCCATCATGAATGGACCAATAGAAATGCTCCAAAATGATTTGGGGTAAAATCTGTTCACATTAACTTACATTAAAAGCAAAAAACAAATTTAACCTCTTTTGTGAAGTTACTATTTAGAAGATCCTTGTTTTTTTTGGAACACTATATACAACTCATTCTTCATTAACCTTAACAAGTTCACCATGGAAAAAGTATTTAAACATAAGTCAGGCAGTAGTCAGACCTTTATTTTTGGTACCACAGTTTAGTTTTGCACATGCGCTGACTGAGAAATATGAAAGAAATCAGAGTAAGGCTACGCATGAACTGAGAAGTCTGATTACTGAGCTATATCCCAGCTTCCTATGCTTTTAATCCGATCTAACAAATCAGTGTGTGCTGTTTACATGAGCGCTTGATAGTTAGATAACTGCAGGAATCTGATTAAGACTGGATCATTAAGTGCAGGTAAATGCACTGAGTGAGTGTGTTTATATGCACTTGGGTAATCAGGTAATAAAAAAGCCTGGGTCTACACGATTTTTGCCAATATACTCAGAAGATGCAGTGTTTCGGTCTAATAATCATGACACATAAAACATAAAGGACAGATGCTGAGCTCAAATCATGCAGAAAACTATTAATAATAATAAATGAAGATACTGTTTTTTCTTTTATTTATTTTTATGCAATAATTGGAAGCTGACAATTTTCAGATAAGTGTGTTCTTTTTTCATTGTCAACTTACAGTTCACATGGTTTCTGTTGTTTATTATTTGTTTATGTTTTTTAACTAACTTATTAACTTTTATTAACTTTTGTTGTTGTTAATGTATTGCCAGTTTGTGTTGTTGTGTTGCTTGTAAATCTATAATTTTTGTTATTGTTATTATTATTATTATTATTATTATTAGTGTTATTATTTATTTTGCTAACTTTTTTCTTATTGTTAATTTATTATGTATTTTTTGTGTTGTCAACTTTTGGTGTTTTTGTCATTACTTACAATCTGTAATTAACTATCTGTAAGTTTCAGATTGTTAAATTGTTTGTTTATATGTGTTAACATACCATTTTTCGGTTTCGTCAAGTGTTTGGTGTTAAACATTTTATATATTTTTTTTATTGTTTTTTGCTAATTATTTACAAGTTTGTGTATTTAACCTCCTATTTAAATATTCCTTGATTACTTTTTAGTAATTGTTTGCTCATTATTTTTGTTTTTGTTGTCATTTCCTCTCATCATTGTAGTTTTAGGCTGTTTGTTCTACACAGTTTATACTAATGAATTTGCATGTCCTGTGGTCACTGTTGTATTTGCATTGATCACCTGTGTGGGGTCACTTGGACTTTTAGTAGTAAGCACCAGAGTGACATGACACACCTGAATTACCTCATCAGTCAGATTATTGTTACTAGTTGATTATTATTGTTTTTTATGACAATCTTTCATGAACATTGTTGTTGTGAATTTAATTTAATCTACTATTTCTGTTACTGTTATTAAAGGGCCCATATCACGGAACAACAAATTGTTCTCACTTTTGTATATATATATATATATATATATATATATATATATATATATATATATATATATATATATATATATATATATGAAAAATGTATAATTAGTTTAATTTTCAAAACACACCAGTCACACTCCACAAATTCCACAAGTAAAATTAAACCTGAAATAAATAAATAAATAAATAAATAACATGTATATTCAGCTTACAGCAATTGGCACTAACCTAATAAGAGTGTTTCAATTTCAGCTGCTTTTAAATGAGGCACAATTTAGAGCAGCCAATCAGATCGATTGCTGTTTACATATATCAGTCTTAAAGCCACAGCAACAAACACAGCTCAGCCTTAAAGAGAATTTGAAAAATTGTCATCTAAAAATGAATTATGACTGCTTTTGGTACATAAACCAGCAGTGACTGAGATAAGATGCGAGCTCTAGGACGCGGGGAAACCGGATTCTTGGTTTAAAGACCACTAATTCATAAAAAGCCCTGTCGTATGTGTAGTATTTGCGTTGACCACCTGTGTGGGCTGCTGTATAGACTTTCAGTAATAGCCACCAGAGTGAGCGCTGCTCCGCGGCTCAGTCGAAGTGTTTGAGCTGCAGGTGTACAGGCTGCGTCTCTGCGCGCTGGAGCTCTTCAGAACTCTGTTGCTGCGCCACAATAACGCGGAGCATTACTGTACCGGACCATTAGTCAGGTCACCCGACCAGACTCAGATCCACAAAGACGCTTCAGACTCAGATTCTTTACGCGATGGAAAACAGAGGAGGAGAAAAACAGCGCTGTCCGAAGTACTGAGTACTGCGCTCTCTCTCTCTCGCTCTCTCTCTCTCTCTCTGACTCACTCAAATACTCTCAATCGTTTTCTCTCTGACTCGCTCGCTCTTTTGCTCGTTCTCTTTCTCTCTCGCGCGCTCTCTCTCTCTCTTTTCCTCCGTCTCTCTCTCTCTCTCTCTCTCACTCCCCCTCCTCTCTCTCTCTCTCTCTCTGAAACTCCGCTAGTCGTGGTGGAGGCAGCACGGCTGATCGGAGCTGAAAGTTGAGAGGCGGCCAGCGGCGGGAAGCGGAGGGAGCCATACAGCGACTCTACAGCGCGCGCGACCAGCGCAAGCACAACGAGTCATCAGCATTATTATTGATTGTTTGATTGCTCGGCTGATTGATTAGTTGACTATTTTTTCCTTTACCATGCTTCGGCTTTTGTCCGTCGCCTCGTGAGCCCCCACGGAGAGAGATTAAAAATAACCCCCCGGGCTCCAGCACCATGATCTGGGCTCTGCTGCTCTCTTGCTGCGCCACTTTCGTGTTGGGCAACGGGACGCGGGACGCGGAGCGCTTGCCTTTCTTCCACGGCCACGTGTTCGAGAACTCGCCGGTGGGCTCGCGTGTGAACGGGCTCAGCATCCCCGCGCGGCGCGTGGGCGCGGAGCCCGGCGCGCGCTTGCGGCTGCTGGGCGACGGCAGCGAGGCGTTCCGCGCGTTCGCGCACCACAAGCGCGGCCACGTGCTGCTCAAGACCGCCGCGGTGTTGGACCGGGAGCGCCGCTCCGGATACGTGCTTGGGCTCGCGACGTGCCGCCGCGCTGCTGCCGCCGCTGCGGATGCGGCACCGCCGTTGGCATCGGTGCGCGTGGACGTGCTGGACACCAACGACCACGAGCCGACTTTCCGGAACGCGGGCGTCACGCTCGCGCTGGACGACGCCACCGCTTTGCGCTCCGTGGTGCACCGCGTGGCCGCCGAGGACACGGACAGCGGCAAGAACGCGGAGCTCACTTACTACGCGCTCCCACGCAACGGCAGCTTCTACGTGGTGCCCAAAACGGGCGACGTGCTGCTCGTGGACTCCATCCTGGGGCTCGCCACGCCGGTGCGCTTTACCGTGTTCGCGCGCGACCGAGGATGGCCCTCGCGCACCAGTCCCGGCGTGGAGATTGAGGTCCGGCCCCGCCGGGCCAGACCCTCCATACCCGTGCCCGCGCCCCAGCGCCGGGGAGGCGCGCTGCCGCGGAAATCTCGCCGCTCCGTGCACGAGCCAGAGCAGCCCGCGCTGGTCAGCGTGTCCGAGGACGCGGCCGTGGGATCCGTCATCATGAGCTTGAGTCCTACGCGTTTTCAGGCGGCCACTTTCGAGCTGCTGCAGTCCGAGGAGGAGAAGGACCCTCCTGTTGCCGTGAACCGGGACAGCGGCGAGCTGCTTATCTCCCGGAACCTGGACCGCGAGAGCGAGCCGCTCGTGGAGGTGACCATCAGAGTGCAGGACAAGAGAGGTGAGTCGAGAGCTCAGCTTGGCTTCACGTGGCAAAAAGTTTGTGTTAACTTTTTTTTTTCTTTTTCTTATCTTCCGATCTCCTGAACTTGTGAACTTGTGCGAACCACATTTGTTTGATTTATTTATATATTATTTTTTTATATGTGTATATATACTTATTTTGTGTATGCCCACCGCCCCCCAACCCCCGCCCACCCCAGTGCACTACAAACGCATATAGTGGGCTAAATGTATTGTTTTCACTACTTGCACTGTTCATTGCATCAAATGTGTCACTCAGGGTGACACCCCCCCCCCCCACCCCCCCAAACATACACACACACGCATTAAGTTCACACTGCACTAAACTGATCCGTGGTCTGCTCTCTCTGAATGCTCTGGCTCATTATCATATTATTATCATAAGAGATTATTATCTGGTTCATCATCAGACATAAGGTCATTTTTCAAGGGCTGATGTCATATGTAATGCAGAGTTTATGAGCATACATAACAACAGGTTAATTAGACTCCCTTTCATATGTAACACTAATTAGAGTCATTATCAAATCAGTGGCTCACAGAAGAAGGAAGAAAAAAAAATACTTTACATTTAGTGTATGTCAATGGAAGCAGATGTCTGTTCAAGTAAACTTGGGATATTTCTTTTGGTCATGAAATTCACACAGGCATGTCCAAGGGCAACAGGCATGTTCAAATAAAAACAACAACAAATGCATATATGAGGTATTGTTCTGACAGCAGTATTAAATAAAATTGATTAATCTCTAATTCAATTAGACTCATTATAATATGTATTATATGTAACGGCAGGTTTATAATCAAATGTTAGCCTAGGTTCTCTCTCTCTCTCTCTCTCTCTCTCTCTCTATATATATATATATATATATATATATGTCTCTCCATGTAGATGAGCATCAATGTCATAATGTAATGACAGAGTTCATGAACATATATAACTGAGAAAGTTAATTAGAACGATAATCATATGCGAGGGCAGGTTAATCAGGTCTATTATCACATGTAATGTCAGCCTAAGTAGGTTCATTAGCATGTATAAGTTCGTTGTCATATTATGTGCAATAGAAGTTTCATTGTCACATTGTCATTGTCTGACTATGTCTGCACTTAGCTGATAGAGAGAGAGACACACACAGAGACACAGAGACGGAGAGAGAGAGAGAGAGAATGCTGATGCGTGCAGTAGTGGCAACGAAAAAAGTCCCCCACTGCACTCACTCAGAGCTACATGGGTGACTCAGTCCACTCCCACTGAAAACCAGAAAGGCCAGAGAAACGTCGGACCACACGAAAAAAAAAAAATAAGTTGAGCTCAGCAGACTGTGAATAGCAAAGAGCACATTTAATTGAAGTCCTCCTGTAAACTACAGCATAAGTGCTTCCCTGTATGAATAGATGCAGCCTAATGAAGGACATTATTATGAATGTATAGATTCAAAGGCGTGATCAGAGATGAGGACACTGGAAGAGGCTCGGCGCACTTTACTGACCTCCACTTTTCTGGTTTCCCTCTCTGTGCTGTATCTGTGGCTGTATCTAGCTCATTAGATACAGTAACTACTGGCTGCGATCCTGCTTCTTAAAGCTGCATGAGCTTTAGAACAGACACAGCTTGCTCTTACACTCACTGCGCTTTAGCTAATTACCTGCAATCTATATTTCATACAGCATTTAGCTGTACAAAGCGCTGCACGAATCCTCTACGCTGCACGTTTTCCTGCGCTGAGCTGCTAGGCTGGATTGTGTGCATATGCCTGCCGCCCCCCAGCCCCCTTAACGAACAATTACACAATTACAGTTTAGCGCTGCGGGGGGCTTTGTTCAGCTAAACCACTGTTTCCCCAGCTGCACTGATTATATCTCTACTTACGTCCCTATCTAATAATGTCAGAGGTGTGTCACTGTGTGTGTGTGTGTATCTGTGTGTGACTGCAGTATATCTTGTCTTACACATGTTATGTGAACAATAATATCTATGGTGTGTGTGTGTGTGTGTTTACATGTGTGAAACAGAGAGAGAGATAGAGAGCTTTATGTTGGTGAAACAGTATCTGTGTCTATAGTGACACTGCAGTGTTATCATGCCTGTGTTGTTTATTTGCTGGTTTGGGTCTGAAAGCACCTGTGCTGCAGAGATTTTTAGGTGGTTTAGTTTGGTTTGAAGGAGTAGCATGCTTTGGATTTGGTTGGGTTTGAAGGTGCAGCACAGTTTGTTTTTGAGGTATGAAACAGTTTGCATTGGTTTGTGTTATAGAGTTGGTTTGTAGGTGCAACGCAGCTTACTTTGGTTTGGAAGTGCAACACAATTTACTTTGGTTTACTTTGGAGCACAGTTTGGTTTGGTTTGGAGATTGAGCACAGTTTACTTTGGTTTGGAGATGGAGCACAGTTTGGTTTCGAAGTGCACCACAGTTTGCTTTGGCTTGAAGATAAAGCATGATTTGATTTGGAGATGGAGGGCAGTTTGGATTTGTTTGAAAATGGAGCACAGTTTGCATTGGTTTGAAGATGGAGTGTTGGATTTGGTTGGGTTTGGAAGTACAGCACAGCTTAAATTGGGAATAGTTGGGTTTGAAGATGGAGCACGGTTGGGTTTGAATATGCACCACATTTTGGTTTGGTTTGAAGATGGAGCACAGTTTGCTTTGGTTTGGAAATGCACCACAGTGTGCATTACTTTAAAGATGAAGCACAGTTTGGTTTGGAGATGGAGCACAGTTTACTTTAGTTCGGAAGTGCACCATGGTTTGCTTTGGTTTGAAGATAAAGCACGATTTGGTTTGGAGATGGAGCACAGTTTGATTTTGTTTGAAGATGAAGCACAGTTTGGTTTAATTTGGTGATGGAACACAGTTTGATTTTGTTTGAAGATGAAGCATAGTTTGGTATGGAGAGGTAGCACAGTTTATTTTGGTTTGGAAGTGCACCACATTTTGGTTTAGAGGCGGAGCACAGTTTGGGTTGCTCTAAACATGGAGATACAGTTTGGTTGCAGGAGATACAGTTTGGTTGCAGTAAGGTGCAGTACCTTTAGGTTTGGGTTTGGGTTGAGAGGTGCAGGACATTTAGGCTTTGCAGATAAAGAGAACATTTTGGTGTGGTTGGAAGGTTCAGCACAGTTTGGTTTAGGATTAATTCGGTTGTAGAGGCAAAGCATTCTGTGGTTTAATTGGAGTCTAAATTTGCAGGTGCAGCTCAGTTTGCTTTGGTTTGTATTAAATTTGGTTTTCTGTTTGATTTGGGTTTTGGGTTGGAGGTGGAGCACATTTTGGTTTAGGTTGGTTTGAAGGTGCAGCCCAGTTCTGCTTAGTATGAATTACACCTCATTTGCTTCTGGAATTGCAGAACAGCTTGATTTGATATTGGTTCGGTTTGAAGTGCTGCACAGTTTGCCTTGGTTTTGAACTACAGCAAAGTTTGATTTGGGTCTGGTTTGATTTGATATTGCTGCTCAGTTTGATGCTTGCTTGGTTTGATTTGATGGTGTTGTACAGTTTGATGTTAGCTTGGTTTAATTTGAATGTGCCTTGGTTTGCCTTTCTTTTGACATACAGCACAGTTTGATTTAGGCTTGGTTTAGAGGTGCAGCAGAGTTCACTTTGGTTTGTGTTAACCTTGATTTGGTTTGGAAGTGTGGTCCACAGTTCTGTTTGTTTGAGTCTGGGTCTGAAAGTGCAGCACAGTTGAAAGTGCTGGGTCTGAAAGTGCAGTACAGTTTAGTTTTGGTCTAGACTTGCAGGTACATCCTTATTTTGGGTTCAGGCCAGTTTGGAGGTACAGCAGCATTTGGTTCAAAAGTGCCCAGTTTCACACAGTTTGCTTTAGTTTTGTATATGTTTTGTATGTTGTATATGGGTTTTGGTTTGATCTAGTGTTGGGAACAGTTTAGCTTAGTTTTGGGTTGATGTGCAGCATGTTTTTGTTGGGTGTGTGTGGGTTTGGTATAACTTTGGGTGGGTTTGGTGGTGCAGCACAGTTTTTGGAGGATCTTTGGGTTGCTTTTGGTTTGTGTGGTGAGAGACTGAGAGAGCGAGAGAGAGGAGGATGAGAGCTTTTCACTGGTGAACGTTTGGAACTGAATCAGTGCATAACAAGACTGCAGTGTCATTTCTCCTGTGTTGTTTATTTGCTTGCTAGAGAGTTTGGTTAGAGTTTGGTTTTTAGCTCTGTTTTGGGGTTTGGTGTTCTATGGTATAAGGTTGAGTTTGGGGTTTGGCTATGGCTTCGCTTTGTAGGCTCTACTGCGTTGGGCGGGCGGCGCTGGGCTTTGTGGGAAGCCTGGCCGCTCTAATCCTTTTTGAGGGGGAGATTCTGCTCGACCTTCCTTCATCTGCTCGCATTAGCCGTGTAATCCCATCTCATTCACTTTCTCATTTCAGGGATTTTAAGAGTGGCAGTGCGGTTAGCTGAAGGGAGCCGCTGCGTTTCTTCGAGGGAGGAACGAAGCAAGCCTTTTTAAGTTCTGCTAGCTTTCAGCCTGGGCTTGTGCTGTCATTGGCTGGCAGGATGGCCAGAGTCCATGATTTAATTAGCGCGCCGTGTTAGTGTGTTAATCACGGCCTGTCCGCGCGCGAGGCTCCCGGCCGTGCATGCGGACGGCCCGTGTCCGCGTGTGTGCTTGTTAACTCCTGTACGGCCAGTGTGCGTGTGAATATCAGGTCACGTGTGTGTCTCATTGGAGTGAAGAAAGAGTGGTAATGAGGGAAAACAGCTGGTCTAATCAAGAGTGAGGAGGAGGACATCTGCTGACCTCGGACAAGACAAACTCCACGCTTACAAACACACACAAATTTGTTGCCCTGTCTTTGTGACCGGATTCCTTGTGTCCTTGTGTTTGGTTGTAGAGGTCTGACTCCACAAGTGGTTGCGGTTCATTTTTGTCTTTCACAGCAACCTAGACGATAGAGATAATAACTTAAAACACTAAAGCGTATGGAAAATAGTATGTTGGCCATCCCAGCTCCCTATAACTACACTGAAAAACCCAAACATTAAAACACTTCAAAAATCCATCCATCCCTCCATTATTATTTGCTTTATCCTCCTAGTCAGTGTCATGGGGGGCTGGAGCCAATCCCAGCGTCATCGGGTAAAGGTGGGATATGGAATACTATAGAAAGGTTGCCAGTCCATCGCATGGCCAATATACAATTACTCACATACTTGCCACACTTACACCTACAGGCAATTTAGAGTGACTGATCAACCCAACATGCACGTGTTTGGACTGTGGGAGGAAACCCGGAGGAAACCCACTCAAGCACGGGGAGAACATACACACTCCACACAGAACAACCCAGACCGGGAATCAAACCCAGATCGCCTTGCTGCAAGGCAACAGAGTTACTTCAAAAATCATCATATTATTTATTTAGCATATATAAATCCAGTCAGTTTATCTCATGCTTGAAAGGTCTCAGTCGACACTAAACAGCGTCCTAAACATTTTCTAAAAATGATTTATTTTATTCACTATATATAAAAGTTCAGCTCGGTTACCCAAATTTGTTTGAATTTATTTCTTCTTCTAATAAGTCATTAGCATGTCCTTAATGTCTTCCTGCCATTAGCATTCATGCTGGTTAAAAACATTTTGTGCATTTGTTAATTATATGCTAAAAGGCTCCACTCTGTCACTTTCAACCCTGATACTCATTTAAGCCACTGTTAACAAAAACATGTAGAAAATAAGATATTGCTCTTGAGATGGGTTAATATGTTTTAAATGGTTAACTGTAGGGCTGCACGGTGAGCCATATGGCAAATATATATGATATATCATGACACCGCCGGGCATTTCCACGTCACACAATAAGCATTACAGTATTATTTTATGTTTCTGAGATTTAAGACGTTGGAGCAGACACAATAGAATCTGTATAAATTCAATGAACATTCAATCCAATTGAAGAGGACTAATAATAATTTTCTCTTTATAATAAAACATGCAGGTGTCAGTGATCTTTAAGTATTGACTATATTCACAACATGCTCGGAAAAGTGTATTGTGGTATAATTTATCGTAGTCATAATAAAATGTTGTCATATTGTCATCCTCCAGTCAAATGCATTCTCATAGATCGTTGCTGTCCAATGAAAAACATATTTCTCTATTTTTGTCGATTTTATTTTATTAAACACCACATGTTCACCTATGTTTACATTGTTTGAAAATTTCATGGTGAATGGACCAATAGAAATGCTCCAAAATAGCTTGGAAAAAAATCTGCTTCCATTGACTTACATTAAAAGTAAAGAAGATTTTGGCCTTTCCTGTAAAGTTGCCATTTTTTAGATACTTGTTTTTCATTGGACAGTGAAGAGATAAAATAATGAAAAATGATTACAAATTAAAATGTTTAATTTTTGAGAGCTAAATGGTACCCCAATTATGGAAATACCCAGATTAATACAGCTGTGCTATATCTCACTCTAAGCCTCACCTCCAGCCTACTCGGCATCCTACTTCAGCATGTGCCCATTAGTTTGCATTATAAGCATATTTCGAGTCAGCGGCTTTTCTGCTCTTTCAATGTACAGGGAAATGCAGATGCACCATGCAGAGATTAGGCTAAAAAATGCTGGAGTGCTTCATTAAGCTTGGAACGCAAAAGCTCAAATTTAGTCAAAGCTGCATTCATTTGTTAAAAAACATTTTTAGTCAGTCAAATGTCTTCAAAAGGTCATATTTATGTTTTCAACCTCCTAGAGACAAGGAAAAAATACACCTATCTCCCCCACACACCTATGTTCACTTGTGAGGACTTCCTTATGTTTCTATTGATTTTGGTTTTAATGTAGCCAAATAATACTCTACCTACACATAACTTATACCTGAATCTAACTCTAACCTGAACTTCATTATTGCAAAGGCAGTTTGTCTGCTCAATTAGTTTTTTTCCCAAAATAAAAACAGAAAAATGCAATGTGTAGTGAAAACAATAGCCAGCATGCAGCAAAAGGTCCTCACCTGAATAGAAATGTAATGTTGTCAGGGAAGTAGTGACCAGCAGGTTAGAGAACTAGCCCTGTGATGTGAGTGTTTTACTGCACAAAGGGTTTAAATGCAGAGGTCAAGTTCATCTGTATGTAAACAGTTCTAAATTTATTGTAAGGAACTGACATATACAGCAAACAAGCTCACGTGTGTCTTTGTGATTTTTTGGGTCATTAGATAGACATACATTAATTTCATGGTCCTAACCACAACTACTACCAAGCCCAACCCTAATCATACCTTAACCCTAACCCTTACCCTAACCCTTACCCTAACCATTACCCTACCCTTACTCTAAATGTGCCTTCCCCTTTCCTTACCCCCTTAACCCTGACCTTATCCCTCCATTACCCTGCCCCACCCTTACCCTTACACTTATCCTTACACTCACCATTATCCTAACCCTAACCCTACCTTTACCTTAACCTACCCTAATCTACCCTTATCCTTCCCTTACCCTTACCCTACATTCCCCTTGCCCTTCCCTTACCCCACCCTTAAACTGCCCCACCCTTAACCTTACACTTATCCTTACACTCACCCTTATCCTAACCCTACCCTTACCCTTACCCTTACCCTAACCCTAACCCTACCTTACCCCTCCTTTACCCCTACCCCCTTACCCTACACTTTATCCTTTCCCTTTCTTTAGCCTTACCCTTTTTAAATGTTTTAAATGTGTTTTTTGGTGACCAGTTTGTGGCCCTCACAAGAACAAAAGGCATCCTTAACGTCAGTATACGAGCAGGTCTGGTTCCCACAATGTGGCATAAACCTGACCCATGCACACACACATACACACACACACAAAGTCAGTGACTCTAAATCACCCCCTCCCCCCCTCTTTCTTAAGCTCAGATTTGTTCCTGCTTTCCATCATGTTAAAACCTCTCTCTGTGAGGATGCAGGTTTGGTCTAGTAGGAGTAAACAGCCATTAAAGTTAGATTAGCATTGAAATTACTCTCCTTATTAAATCACTCCATGCTTTTCTGCCCACCATTCTCACATATGTTGTGTGTGTGTGTGTGTGTGTGGTTGTGTGTATGGGCAAATGTGTGTATGAATGACTTGTGTGTATTTAGTTCTTTATAAGCACTAAAGGTCCCCAATATGATTTGTGGGGTTAATCTGTGTATTTATTATTTATTTAGTTTCCCTAAGGTCAGGGTTTGAGTTGGGTTAGATATTCGGTAGTGTTCATCTACAGTCCAATAGAAGCAACCAAATATGCGCACAGGTTTGTGGTTGTGTGGACATTTGGCTTTGACCCCATTGTGTGTGTGTGTGAGCATCTATTAAACTGAAGAGCATGAGAATCCAGGAAAAGCTCCTATTGAGTGTTAGAATGAGGAGTCATTCCGAAAATGAGTCCTCATTGAATATCGCTACAGCTAATCTACTTCCATTTTTGTATAGTTGGACACCACGGAAAATACTATCTACTATCTGTCTAACTATCTCTCTCTCTCTCTATCTCGCTTCATGTTTCTTTTAGTCTGAGCTTGTTTGATGCCACAGCTTTTTGTATCGGTGCAACGGGATCAATTAATTCCTGCACAGAGGACTCTAATGCTGTGTGTGTGTGTGTATGTGTGTGTGTATGAGAGAGAGAGAGAGAGGAGAGAGTATGTGTGCATGTGTGGACATGATAGCGAAACTGTTCATTTTCTCCAAGGCCATTAGATCTCTGTCCACTCACAGCACTACAACACCATATCACCTCTGAGACCTTATTGTGATAGACTCTCGCCCTTGCTCCCTCCCCCTCCCCTCCCTTATGTTTGGCTCTGTTATCACGTTATCCAGAGAAATTCCATGGTTTCTTGCAGCAGTACCTCATACTGGCACCTGTCAAAGCGGAGAGCGAGAGGTGTTTGGGGGTGTGTTCGCGTGATCCTAGCATGTGATCCACTAACAAGACCCCCCATCATCCTGGTTGAGGAAAAACAGCTCCAGCGAAAACAGCTTCATCTGTTTGATAAGGCCAACAACAGCATGTTTAACTTCCTCCTACATTCTTGATACATTCAGAGGGCTTGTCTCCGCCCCCCTTTAAGTCGAGATCAGTGTGTGCATGTACATGTTTAGAAGTACAGTGGCTCAGCATGTGGCATCAGTGCTTGGCTTCGGTTTCTATCACTATGTTAAAGAAGTGCTTGACTGTTGGGTGAACTGCAGTGAAGAATGCATTTATTTAGGTTTAGCATTTAATTGCATTGCTGTTGTTTATTTATTTTATTTAGGACTCTAGAATGAATTGAGCTGTTCTTTCCTTTTTTGGATACTTGAATACTTGGATGAGCTCTGCTCTGATTGGCTGGTGATACACCACAGCGATCACATAGAAGCAGGATGTTGAAATAGACACGAACTGGAAAATTAAATAAACCTATTTGTAAATAAGCTGCGTCATAGTGTTTAGTTAGTTTAGCTCATTACTTCTGGTTGTTCCAAAACTAGTATTAATAACTAGTATTACTTGTACTAGCTACTTGCTTGTGATCTCAGCCTCAACACATTAAGTAATTAATTAAATTTGTTACTCAGTGTGAACGTTCAGTTTAAGATGATCTGCTTCTAACCAGAAAACAGTGATAAACCCACACAGCATGGCTGCTACTTACAGGTTGCTGTTGGGGTTGTGATCTCTTCGGTGTCTTCAGGGTTAAATGGTGAGCGAAGCTGCTCGATATTGTTTAAAGTTTGAGAAAATGCCTGGAGTGAAATGTGCAGAGCAAACAAACAACTTCGACTTGACAAAAAGATGTGGGTGCTGAAGTTGGCTTCCTGTTTGCCAGCTTTGCAAATTTTCTGTTCCATCTTAAATGGTGCTGCAGTTCCTTCATTTAAGAAGTTAGAAAATGAGAAGCCAATTTCAGCCTTGTTTAAAGAGAGACATCAACCATGCCCCGTTGACAGTTCCTTGGAAATGGTATGAAAAGTGCTGACATCACAGCCTAGATAGATATATTTGTGCCCAGTCTGCTGTTTTTATTGCTGTTGCTCTGTTGTTGTTATTTCACTGGGCTAGATCGTGGGCTGGTGTATAGAAATTATTGTGATCATAAATATTAATGAGTCAGAACTGTTATGTAACTGTTTTGCATTTTGAAATCAACCTGTTTTACTGCCCTCTTTTGCGAATGCGGGATGTGTATTTGAAGGAGGAACAACAGAGGTTAGAAGTTCACTGTATATCTGTTCTATGTGCTGCACTCAAATATAATATATTTTCTATTCAATGGCGCCTTGAAATGAATTTGAAAATAGCAATGTAGCCTCAATCAACAGCAATCAGGATTCTGCTTTTGTATATGAAAGTAGTCTCAGGGTCGATTTTTGTGTACTTCTACTTGTTTGTTTACAAACCTTTATTTAATTATTTTTTGCTTGCAGTTTCCCTGCAGTTCACATGCTTTAACTTATTTGTACTTATTTGTATGCGGAATATATTTGTTATCTGGTTATTTCCATGAAAGTATTTTTGATTGCTTATTTAATGAACAATAAATGCCAAAAAATGAATACACACATTGTAAGAAACAAAAATGCCTTTCTAAACTTTTTTCATATCAGTTTTCATTGACTGGTCCTGCTGTTTTTTTTTCAAATATAACCGTATAATGCGTATTGATTAGTCAAGCAAAGTAATCATGTATGACAATTTGGATGGGTCAAACATTTTTAGGCCTCAATTTCTGATTCCTTTACAGCTAAATTGGCTGCTGGCTGATTATTTTAGCCTTTTTTATCCTATTGCTCACACTTTCTGAGTTTACTGAATATAATGTAAGTAAAAAATGTAATTTCCAGTATATATATATATATATATATATATATATATATATATATATATATATATATATATATATATATATATATATATATATATATATATATTTCCTGTTTTCCTCATTTTCAGTGTTCATACATTTATGTTTGGGGTTTAGTGGAATAGATTTACAGGCCTAAATTTTTCCAATATATTTTTTTAGTACTGCACATCTGTATTCACCCTGTGTCTGAAATGCTATGTTAGAGCTCTGTCTTCAAGCCCCGCCTCCCATTGGCCTCACTGTGCTCTGATTGGTCATTTCACCTACACCTAGCCTCACTGTGCTCTGATCAACCAGTTCAGTTCCCAGTTTGAGTCCCCATTAGTTTGAGTTAGATTGGTTGTGAGAGCCTGTTAGAACAAGTTGGTAGATCTATCTTCACTTGACAGTAGCACGACACTTCAGAGTGATGCAACATTTATTTACTCTGTGTGTTTTGAGAGAGCATGCCAAGCTTGCTGGTAGGTGGGCAATAAGGATTGTGTGACAAGATGATGTCACTTTGTAACAGAGAAAAGTGTTGGAATTCCAAAGAGGCAACTAAGAAACTTGGTTTCTGTAGGAGAGAGTTTCTCCCTCTGGTCTGTGCAGATCCTTTACATTCACAAAAAGGTACAACAAACTAAAGAAAAGGAAACATATGGAAAGCAGTGATATGTCCACTTTAAATAACATTGATCAGTTGAAGTGCTGCTTCTAAAGTAGGAGGCGACTGTTTAGTTTAGAGTAAGATCAATATACTACACTTACCTGACTCTCATATTTACTTCAAAAAGCTGCACCACACATAAAAATAAACATTTGGTCATTTGCAAAAAATCGTCCAGTTCCAACTGATTCTGATTGTGCAGCCATGTAATCACGTTGCAAAACTGAACACAAACACCTTTATCTTTAGCCATCCACATTCCGTTCATACATTTTAACCACGTTATCTTTTTTGCTTTACTTGTCTTTCTTTTCTGTTACATCAGTTTTCAGCAGTGGGCAACCCTCAGGGCCTTGGACACCTTCAGCGGAGGCCTAATGATTTCAGGGAGTGAAAAAATATATGTCCATAATTTTAGTTTCTTTATAATTCAGTAAAATCATGCTTGAACTTAAATCTTCACTGTTTTATTGTATTGAAATGCATAGTAAAAAACTGGCCTACATGGTATTGCTATTCTCCATAGTGTCTAGATACATAGAGCTAAATTCTCCTATTGGTAAGGGCTTCAGTAGAACCTAACATGTTAGATTATCAATCAACAGAATTACAAAGGAATCAACCAATCCCAATCTGATCTCCAACATGTAGGCGGAAGGAGCAACTCTAGATATTCTGGAACTTCACTGCATGTGAATACAAGCACCAGCCTTTTCAGACGGTTGTTAGAAATGGAAAGTAGTGCAGGCAGCTCTATACGAGGACTGAACGAGTCACTGGTGTGATGAGGTGGGTCACGCTGAGTGATGAGGGGGCAGGAGGGCAATCCGGCTCAACCAGAGATTGAAAACTTGTGATCTCCTAGTAATAAGGCCATTGCTTAGACGGTTGCACCTCTTGTACCGCTCGTCATTCCTTATTTTAAACGGAACAACCAGAAATTACACAACAAGTTGGAGAATTGCTTGTGAGCTGCCATTTTGGACAATACTGTACTACATAGCAATACATTTCAGTTCAATTTATATTTATTTCTGTATTGCTTTTTACATTGCAGAAGCCACAACATGCTAAATTGTCTGGTGACTTATTTATATTGCACTGTGATATTAATAAAAATGTTAGTCAAAAATGTTAGTACTCTCTACTTTCTAGATAGTGTTGCAACATAAATAACATCACTTGCCGTTAACAGCCCAAGCTAGTATTTTAAATTCTTTATGGAAAAGCAGTTACCTAATTAAAGGGGACCTATAACTGCTCATTTTCAGTTTTGGGGATGCGGTTGAACAGTTTTACGTGCTTTAATTTTCCATTAACGATCATAAAAAGAAGTTGTAGTGTGGTTAAATGCCATTTTATTGTATTGTGGCAGGTGTATCAGATTTTTGGATTAGAGGTTACCCATCTCATCTCATGCCTAGTTCACACTACACGATTTAAGCCTGGTTAGTGTGAACAGCTGAAAGACGCTCGCCAAGCCATCACCGAGTGTTTGCCGACTAATCAAAGACACCCAGCAAATATCTAGCATGTTTAACATCTAGGCCAGTCGGCGATTGTGAGTCAACAGCAGCGTCTAGCTACAGCCAATAGGATCACGCAGAGACAGAACTGTGTCACCGTACATGCGATCTCACTGCAGCTGCGGGCGACATATACGTTTTCATCGATAAAATATTTACCTTCAGCTCTCTCTGCAGAACACACAGTCCCTGCTGGCCCCGTGCCTTTATCTTCTCATCCATATTTGTTCCTTTTTCTTCTTTCATTTGTCCCTGCAAATCAATGTAGTGACGACTTGCATTGCTTGTTTATTGACATTCGTTTTGGAAATAATGTATGGTCTACGTATTATTGTTAGTTCTCACATTTGTTTAGTTCTAACGAGAGTTTCGTGTGTTTTCTCCAGACAAAAAACGTGTTTTTGGACAGCAGCCAGAAGAGTCGGTGATTCCCCAGAGTGAAAATCGTGTAATTCGGGACCCCATGACGCTAATCAATCGTTTGAAAGCCACGACAACTGAAAGACTCGCTATTACAGCACAACCAGTCATGTAGTGTGAACGGTACAAAGACCTGCCGACTCAAAAAGTCGTGTAGTGTGAACCAGGCATTAGTGGGGAGGTGTGAACTGTTTTTACAGTGGGAGGTTCTTGTTCCACCCATTTCACCTCACATTGCTCATTAGCAGCTCAACAACAGTTCTCACACAGAGAGCCAACAGTGTCCTAGATCATCTGATAACAGAGTTCCAGACAAGAATATATTATTTATTCATGTGATCTCCATTCAGTCTGTATAGCTCATATTGGAGCCTGTAGAAATAGATTCAAGACTTTCTCTTAATGTGGAAACGCCCTCGTGTGCATGGCTAGAGGTTTAAACCATTCTGAACCCACTTCGTCTTGTCAGTCGAATCGGGCTTAACAAGCAAGAAGCAGAAGATCTGGCTTCTGCCTGACTCGAGGATTGTTGAGGCTGCTGCAGAGCGCCAGAGCTTGGTTTTGGATGACTCTCTGTTTTTCTGGGGCTTCGGAGGAGTCATCAGTGGCAGAAATCTGTTAATCCTGTGGGCATAAGCCAGCAAATTCCAGGAGCATATGGGAGGCATGGTCCATCAGCAAAGCAGAGGTGCTAATGCGTACTCTCTGTCTGAGAGGGTCACTCTGTTATACTCGCACGCCCACACCACACACGCTTACATGCATGCACACACACACACACACACTATGATGCATGCTGAAAGTCATGCGATTCTTCATCCGTCACGTCTGCAAAACAAGCTCTATAACAGACGGTGTGTGTGGACATTTACAGATGGAGCTGATTACACATGCTTGCACACACAAACACACACACACTCACAGGGACGTAAAGTTTCTACATCTCTCTCGCTCTCTATCGCACTCACATATCCCAACACGCAGACTGGATGTGAAACGGGAAAACACACTCCTGCAGAAGCACCCCCACCCACGCAACATAAGCCTTGAGGGACAGAGTCGCACCCTCGACTGCCATTGCATTCCCTCCACCTCTCTCTGTCTGTCTCTCTTTCTATTTTTAAGCCATATTATCTTGTATAACACTGTGCTCTTTCCTCTTCCTGCAGGCAACAACAGTATCTGCTGTCATTTTTAGATTTGTTATTCATTAGTAAGGCTGGCTTTACGTAGAAAAAAACTTGTGTTGCACGTGAGTTGCATGAAACTTTATTTCTGTGCAGCTTCATTTAAAGTTGCATTCTATATCTCCACTTAAAGGTATTCATAGATTGTATCATTTTCACTATATAAAGTCACCTGGGATGTGTTATTACTGTTTGTATATTAGTGTATTATTCTAGCTGTCATTGCTGTTCTTTTCGTCTGTATTTACCTTCTGCTATTCTGTTTTTCTCTCTCTTATGATTGAACATTAATGATTGTTTGATTGCATGTGGGAATAATGGTCTAGTTGTTTACTATGTTCATCTAGGCAATAATATTGCTCATAGTAATTGTTTGCGGTATGAGCGGTCATAGAAAAATCAAAACAGCACTAGTTTCTCCTTTGTTTTCTTTTAATGCAATCACATAATACAGTGTCAGTGTTGTCATTGGCTGTTTTGCAAAGCTGAGCTGGTTGCACTCATTATATTTGAGCTTCATACAACTTGCAGAAGGCTTTACGCCAACGTCTGTGTTGAGCCTACGATACAGGTTGTAACTCAGCTGCCTAAGTATACAATTAATGAACATAGATATTCACATTGGGCTAGTTTAGCAAACCCAGCTAGACCTCTAAGGGTTAAGAATTAAGATGCAGTGAGTTACAGCATTACAGCTGTAATGTGACAGTTTGCTGAATGTTCATTATGCACGCCTACATGTCATTTACATTTTTTTGGGAGCATGCCTTATGGGCAATAACAATTGGGGTGAGGCCTAAATAAAACAGTGGGACTGAGTTAATGAGCACTGTTATACAAGTTCATTACAGTCTGTCTGGATTCAGCTTTTTTCAGTAATGACCCTTCTGTTCTTTTATTGCATTGTTTCCAAGCCCTTTGCTTGATACAGTGGTTCTATACAGGGCACATTATTATTACTGTTATCATCATTATTAGTACAGTATTTTGTTTTACATACCCTTATTACACTGTATGGATATTGCTGCAGTTTAATCTCTGACCCAGTGTCGATTGTATTCTAGTTTAAAAGTTGATCATCTAACATTTCCTCTGCAGTAAGCAGTATTAATAGTGGGTTTGTCCCCCAGTCATCTGGGAAAGCTTTATACTTGTTTATTTATTTATACTAAATGCACGTCTTTGGGATGACTTGGTTGCATGAGAGCAGTTGTGAGGTCTGGTACTGATGTTGGGTGATTCAGATGTGGACCATTCCAGACTTAGTTCCAACTCCTGCCCTATGTACTGGTTGGACCTCCGTCACTCCACAGAGAAGCAGTTTCACTGCTCCACAGCCTAGTTCTGTGGGGGGCTGTGTTCTCCTCTAGCTGACTCTCATCACTGGGCATGGTGACCTAAGGCACATGTGTGGCTGCTGCAGAGCATCCCGTTCTATTGGCAATCATTCTATGGATATATGATCGGCGTGGTGCAGTGGGTGCTTATTTAGAAGTGGTTTCTGGAAACTCTTGTATGTGTTGTGTACAGTATGGTCTAGAAAAGTAGTACAAAAGAGGAAGATACACTGCCTGGCCCAAAAAAAGTTACTATAGTAATTTATACATTTAAGCTGACAACAGTTTCTTTTAACTCTGACTGATGCAGTTTCTTATTTCTTAAACAATCAAGTGATGACAGCAGATCTAATGTTATTGGCTTTAATTAATATATGAGATAAAGAAATGAAAATGTTGCATGTGCCTTCAAACTAAAACTTAAAACCGAGTGATTGAAGAGTACACTTTGCTTAAGTAAAGTTAAAAAAGATGATCTAATTGTGATTCATTTCAATTCAATTACACTGATAGAACAACTCTGTTTCGTGAAAAGCTTTAGTATGACTTCAAATCTGACAAAAGTAAATAGACACAGGCTGAGAATATATTACTCAAAAGTGGAGACTGGAATAAGTGAGAATACTAATATGATTAGGACATTACAGTATTAGCCAATCAGAAATAAGCAAAGACATATCTTCACACTGCACAGCAAAATGCCTTTTTGGGATTAGTTTAGAGATAATTGCCATTGCTTGCATTGCGATTGGTGGGGCAACGACAAAATCTGGGGAGGCAATGCACCCCTCAGCCCCCTGCTAGTGCCGGCCCTGGTGCAGCGCATTATTAATACCTGGAAGGATAGTAGTGAACTGTGAACTTCCCAGAAGAAATGTAGTTGGAATAAAATGATGAATGTTTGGTGAAGCTGGAATGTTAGAACTCTCTGCTATGTTTAATAGTGGAAGTAAGAGAATTTCCACACAGCAAGATCTCACACAACTGGCACTAAACAGCTGTGTGGTCATAAAAAAGCATTTCTGTCATAAAGACAGAAGGCAGGAGTGTATGAAGATAAGTTTGATCCTGGATATGATTAAAGAATGCGAAGGATATGAATATATATGTGAATTTAAGGAGTGGGTCAAGGTCTTGTTTATCCTACTGGATCAGGATGGCAGGGGCGGAGCCGCCCCCTTCAACGAAACTGGAGGTGGTGGGCACCTGAAAGCAGCTGGATGGATAGACGAGTAGAGTCATTTAAAGATTTGCATAGGGCCGGATATTGGTCGGGAGTAATGAATGACGTAGCACTAGAGTCTTCCTGGCTGAACTTTTTTTCTAAAGCTTCCATTTGTTAGTGGGGCTAATTGGAAAAAAGGCTTCAGTTTGCCAGGGAGCATGAAAATTGGTATCTGCAGCTGTCTGTAGTCTGATGAGTCCAGATTTACTCTGTTCCAGAGTGATCAGGGTAAGAAGGGAGGCGCATGAAGGGATCCAATCATCATGCACAGTGCCCACTGAGGTAGTGTTACCATATAGAGTTGCCTCACTTGGTCAGGTCGTGGCTCTGCTACATTATGTGGCAACAGTCAGCCTGAATGTAGTGAATGACCAGGTTATCCCATCAATGGATTCTTTCTTCTTTAACATCTTTATCGGTCTCAGATTGTGAGAGAGTGGTTCAGAGAGCATGAGAAATCATCTTAAACGTAAACTGCCCACCTGACCCAGGTCCTGACCTTAACCCCATTAAAAATCTCTGGGATGCGCTGGATAAGACTTTCCATCCATACGTGAGCTCAGCCAAAAATGAATGCAGCTCTTGACAGAAATAAATATTGCATAAATTTGTTGAAACAATGTGTCAGTGAATATGTACTGTAAACACATTTAAAGGGTGGTAAATATATATATATATATATATATATATATATATTTTGGGCCAGGCAGCATATAATTACTTAAGTACAAGTTATTAATTTTAGATGAGGTATTTCTGAAGATTAGATTTAATTTATTCCACTTGCATAAGGAAAAAGCTTCTAGAGAGGAGAAGATCAAGCTTCGCTCTTTCTTCAGATCTAAACAAATCCACTGGTGTTTCTGTCCATCCTGTCCACTTTGAGAAGACCACTCAATGCTATGGGTCTGGAAGGATGCGTAGCTGTTCAAGAAGACCTTACTGAGAAACAGAGTTAGATAAACAAGAAAAATTAAACAAAGAATCTGTTTGTGGTCTCAGAACAATGGACTGACCACCCCAGAGGCCTGACTTCTACATCCCTGAATGTGTTTGGGACTATTCAGATTGTGAGTTGCGGATAATTCTGGGTCTGAACTAAAAACAAGTATCCGGTAAAGAATGGAAGCTGCAATAGATACATGTTAAATACGAAATAAGATCAAATATATAGAAGTTCATTATTTTTCATTAAGGTATGACTGGATGAATGAAGGCTGGTCTCTGACTTTTTTGTTCTATATTTTCTAAGCATTATGCTTATATAGAAAAGGCAATCTTAAACAGAACAAGCTATTGGAAGCAGGCTCCTAGTTGGCTATATGACCTCACAGTGGCAGAGCCTGCCTTGGCATGTCCCCCTGCTGCGTGCGAGGGTATTCGTTGTAAAGCGGCTGACTGCACACTGACTCATCTGAGCAGGATCTGAGTGGCAGCCATGTGGAAACAACAAACACTTAATTAATAGAAGATGCTGCCCTATTAAGAATGATGATTATGTAATTAAAGATCATTTGGAAAGAAGGGGTGCGGGCCTGAAGAGGAGGTTAATGATAAATGAGGTGTGTGTATGTGTGCGTATGTGTGTTCCAGTGTGTGTATGTGTGCGTATGTGTGTGTTCCAGTGTGTGTGCATGCTCATATTCTGAAAAATGGACAGTTTGCTTCAGAATGTGAGTGTAATGATATGGATCTGTCATCGTTGGAGAAGAGTGCAATTTATCTTTGTGATTTTGGGCAACTAGGCCTGACCGCAAAGCTACACAAGCACAAACACACACACACACACACACACACACACACACTCTCGGCCGTCTGTCTGCACAGATTGTCTGGTTTCCCTGACGACCACACCTGTGACAGGGCCGAGTTGCTGTGACGAGAGCAGTGTTTCTGACGGTGATGGGCAAGTCAGGAGTAGAGATCGATGGTGCTGAGAGAGAGAGATAGAGAGTGAGAGAGAGAGAGCACAGGAGGAAAAGTGAGTAGGGAGAAGACAATAGAACAGGGATGGGGAGTGAGAGAGGCAGGCAGAGAACAAGAAAGAGAAGAAGAGTGAAAAGAAAGATACAGAGAGTCCATGTGACACAGGGAGATGCGAGAGAGAGAGAGATTAGACTGTTAGTTTGATATTTCTCTCTTTCTCTGCCTCTCCATCTTTCTTTGTCTTCATCTTGTCTTCCTCTCTTTACCTTTCTTTCTGTCTCTCTCTCATTCTCTCTCTTGTTCCCACTCGCCTCTCTCTGTGTCTCTCTTTTTTCTCTTTTTCTCTATCTTTGTTTCTTCTCTCCTCCCTTTCTTTTTATCTTTGTCTCATCCTCTCTCGTTTCCGTTGGTCTCTTTTAATTTTTCTTATTCCCACTGATGTCTTTCTATATCATCTCTCCCCTCTCTCTGTCATTCTCTCTTTCTTTCTTTCTCTCTCTCTCTCTCTCTCTCTCCCGCTCTCTCTTTACTACTACTACTACTGCTGTAGTATTTATTCAGGTGAAAGGCGCTTGGCATTTGGTTTAACACAATACCATCACACAGTGAGCTGAGAAAAAAAGAGTGAAATAATGAAGAACTGCAACTCCTGCTCTCTCTCTCACTCGCTCTCTCTCTCTTTCTCTCTCTCCTCTTTCTTCTCTCCTCCTCTGGGACCGGCACTCAGTGCTGTTAATTGGAGGTTCGCGCTGCGGGCCGCCCCGAATCTCCCTCCTCCTCACATTAGACCAGAGTCACTGCACTCACGCCCCCCAACCGCGTGCGGGGGTGGGTGGGTGTGGGGGGGTTACGGGCTAGTGTGGTTCATCTTGTATCCATGTGGTGCGCAAGAGTCTGCTTACTGTATGTGGTAGTCTATTAATCTCTCGATTTAATATTCATCTGTAATGGCTGTGTGCGTGCATTAGACACAGAGAGAGAGAGGGAAACAGAGAGAGTGAGAGATACCAACAGAGAGAGAGAGAGATACAGAGAGAGGGGAGATACAGAGCAAGCGAGCGCAGTGCAGCAGAGACAGCGTGACCAGTCTCTGTAATCCTCAGGTGGATTAATTATCAAAAGGGGCCGTGCTTGTTTGTGCGGAACAATAGAGGTGTGAAAGATCCAGGCAGTCCAACTGTGTCACTCTCTCCCTCTCTCTTCTCTCACTACTTATCTCTCGCCCACTGGATACATAACAAGAAGTGCACGTCTTTATGCTATTTGTAGATTATTTTGTGCAAATAACAGTGAGTTGCCAATTTGTTGGATCTGCAGTCGTCTCAGAAAGATCTAGCATATACATATATTGTGTGTGTTATAGGTTTACAGTTACTGACTGTAGCCCATCTGTTGCTGTACAGTTTATTTTTCCACCTGTTACCCTAATGTACAGTTACCACAACCATTATTATTATTGTTACCATTATTAACTACCTACTTTTTTGCCAGGAGCATGGAAAAAAAATTAAGAGGAATGCTTTAAGAACAAACTTCCCTGTAATTACATTAACAAGATGTAAATTAAGGTATTCAGAGCAGCTTGCTTTAAAATGCTTGTCTAGAGAAACTCACAGAATCAGAATTGTTCACAGTGGTGATCATGGGAACGAGGTGTATGAAGCATTCAATGTGAACTCACGGAAAGCTTTTCCAGTTAACATTACATTTAAACTTTTCACAATGAGTCTCAGATACATTGCATTTTTTTATGGTTTGGTCTACATTTATGGTGGATGGGCACTTGCAGGACATTGCACCAGCTATCCACATAGTGCACATTAGGTGTGGGTGATATCTATTTTTTTATACTTCTCTGAAATTTCACTGTAGTAACAATATATCATGCATTACTTACTATCTTGGCACTTTTTTGCCACCTAGTCTAACATTATTTCCAAAAATAAAATAAAAATAAATTCAAACTATCAGAGCTATTAATAGTTAAGCAGTGGGGCTGACTAACAGGGAAAAGCGGGTTAGCGTTAGCTTAGCTAGCATGCTAACAGCCTTTCCCACCACAGAGCATGTTCAGTTAGTGGCTAACAAAAGCAATGTCGAGTTTAGATGATTTAAAATAAAAAAAAATCAGGGAAAGTGAAGTCGAGTAACTGTTGAAGAGACAGAAAGGCCAAATTAAAGCTGTTCTGTGGTGTTTGTATGCGTAGCCTTTTAAGCTACCTTGGCATTAGCTTAGCAAATAGGCTGAACAGTGCCAAAATAGTGCCACCCCTCAAAGTACAGGCATGGTTCTGTACATTGGTGCTTTGTTGACACAACTTGTAATGAAGATGTTTTAAAGAGTAAAGTAGAGACACAGTAAGCCAAAATTGAACCTGTACAGTAGTGTTTGGGAGAGAGATTAGTTAGCAGGCCAAAAGTGCCACAGCACAATGTAGGCTTCATAGTAGCCACTGTTGCCAACTCCTTAGTAAGGAAAGTCTCTATTGGCTGTCCTAACAGTCGCTAAATGACATAATCGTCTAATTTGCATAATGGTCTACTTGCGTGTATTTGAAAGAATAACATTGTGGGAGAGACAAAAAGTGAGTAAAAACACCCTAAATATGTAATAACTACAAATTAACTGTAAATAAAAGAACTTCTTCTGTGGATTCTTTTTTGTTGCCTTTGAAATAGGCCGTGTCACACTGAAGAATTTCCCTCTGGGATCCATAAAGTATCTATCTAATACGCATTTATATTTACATTCTGCTCTGTAGACAGGGGTTATGGTTAGGGTTAGCGGTGGCTTTGAGCATGTACAGTGAGTGTTGTGGGGTGTGGAGTGGTGAGGGTCTGCTCTGACTGTAAGACTGAGCACTGTGAGTGTAGTGGGTCGTGTAGTGGTGGTGAGGGTCTGCTCTGACTGTGAGACTGAGCACTGTGAGTGTAGTGGGTCGTGGAGCGATGAGGGTCTGCTCTGACTGTAAGACTGAGCACTGTGAGTGTAGTGGGTCGTGGAGTGGTGAGGGTCTGCTCTGACTGTGAGACTGAGCACTGTGAGTGTAGTGGGTCGTGGAGTGGAGTGGGTCTTCTCTGACTGTGAGACTGAGCACTGTGAGTGTAGTGGGTCGTGGAGTGGAGTGGGTCTTCTCTGACTGTGAGACTGAGCACTGTGAGTGTAGTGGGTCGTGGAGTGGTGAGGGTCTGCTTTATCTGTGAGACTGAGCACTGTGAGTGTAGTGGGTCGTGGAGTGGAGTGGGTCTTCTCTGACTGTGAGACTGAGCACTGTGAGTGTAGTGGGTTGTGGAGTGGTGCGGGTCTGCTCTGACTGTGAGACTGAGCACTGGGAGTGTAGTGGGTTGTGGAGTGGAGTGGGTCTTCTCTGACTGTGAGACTGAGCACTGTGAGTGTAGTGGGTCGTGGAGTGGTGAGGGTCTGCTTTATCTGTGAGACTGAGCACTGTGAGTGTAGTGGATCGTGGAGTGGAGTGGGTCTTCTCTGACTGTGAGACTGAGCACTGTGAGTGTAGTGGGTCGTGGAGTGGTGAGGGTCTGCTCTGACTGTGAGACTGAGCACTGTGAGTGTAGTGGGTGGTGGAGTGGTGAGGGTCTGCTTTATCTGTGAGACTGAGCACTGTGAGTGTAGTGGGTCGTGGAGTGGAGTGGGTCTTCTCTGACTGTGAGACTGAGCACTGTGAGTGTAGTGGGTCATGGAGTGGAGTGGGTCTTCTCTGACTGTGAGACTGAGCACTGTGAGTGTAGTGGGTCGTGGAGTGGTGCGGGTCTGCTCTGACTGTGAGACTGAGCACTGTGAGTGTAGTGGGTTGTGGAGTGGAGTGGGTCTTCTCTGACTGTGAGACTGAGCACTGTGAGTGTAGTGGGTTGTGGAGTGGAGTGGGTCTTCTCTGACTGTGAGACTGAGCACTGTGAGTGTAGTGGGTCGTGGAGTGGTGAGGGTCTGCTTTATCTGTGAGACTGAGCACTGTGAGTGTAGTGGGTTGTGGAGTGGAGTGGGTCTTCTCTGACTGTGAGACTGAGCACTGTGAGTGTAGTGGGTCGTGGAGTGGTGAGGGTCTGCTTTATCTGTGAGACTGAGCACTGTGAGTGTAGTGGGTCGTGGAGTGGAGTGGGTCTTCTCTGACTGTGAGACTGAGCACTGTGAGTGTAGTGGGTTGTGGAGTGGTGCGGGTCTGCTCTGACTGTGAGACTGAGCACTGGGAGTGTAGTGGGTTGTGGAGTGGAGTGGGTCTTCTCTGACTGTGAGACTGAGCACTGTGAGTGTAGTGGGTCGTGGAGTGGTGAGGGTCTGCTTTATCTGTGAGACTGAGCACTGTAACTGTAGTGGGTGGTGGAGTGGAGTGGGTCTTCTCTGACTGTGAGACTAAGCACTGTGAGTGTAGTGGGTCGTGGAGTGGTGAGGGTCTGCTTTATCTGTGAGACTGAGCACTGTGAGTGTAGTGGGTCGTGGAGTGGTGAGGGTCTGCTTTATCTGTGAGACTGAGCACTGTGAGTGTAGTGGGTCGTGGAGTGGCGCGGGTCTGCTCTGACTGTGAGACTGAGCACTGTGAGTGTAGTGGGACGGGGTTCACGGCAGTCCCCGCTGCTCACTAAGGACAGTAACTGAAGATCATGTGTGTTCACCTCAGAGTCTCCAAAAGTCTTCAATAACACCAGAAAAAGTTTTTTAAAAAAGTCGCTAGAGGGTCTAAAAAGTCACTAAATATAGCGACGAAGTCGTTAAGTTGGCAACACTGATAGTAGCTAACTGATCCTAAAATAAGAAAGCTGTTCTGTGGTGTTGGCAGAAAATGAGTGGTTCTGATACGTGTCGCTCTTTGCTGTGACTGAACTGTTATCATGCTCAGGTGATATCCGTGAGCTTTCAGGCCACTAAAATAGAAAAGGGTAGAATGTGTTGATTCACATGTTCAGATGTGGAATGAAAAATTTGCACATCCTAATTTGGCATAATTAGAAGCGTCATAATAATTTTTTTAATTTATCATAATTATTTAAATACTGTAGTGTGCAATGTTACCATCAATCCCCCGACCGCAATAGACATCAAAAGCACAGTTTTTTTTCTATAAATCTTTTTTAAATAAGTCTGTAAGTTTCTCTATAATGCACCACTCCAGACAACTTCATTTACATCTCGATGATGGAATATTGCAGCGATTCCCCTTTAAGCTGGGGGTGGTGAAATTTTAAGTAGCGTATATGTGAGATGTAATAAGGTGCAGTAATGTGGAAAGATATGACAATACGACAAAATAAACTTCCTCACAGCAACTACTGATGCACACCTTGCTGCCTCGGCTCTCTCTTGTCCTGGAGGGACTTTATGCAAATAGTTGAGTTGAGCAGCAACAATTCAGATTGTTGTGGCACTGTATCCAAATGTGTCATGCATCATAAAGTGAGAGATAATTACAAATATTGAAAAATGAATAAAAAAAAGGAAGGTTTAGTCTCGTTGGGGGGTGTTTGAAGGTTTTTTTTGTCAGTGCTGTTTATCACATCGGATACTTCTTTACATTTCCATCAAATTCCATCTGTTTCTCGTCTGTCGGGAAAAAAGGATACAAAAATGTCATGGTTTCTCTAGTAAAGACAGTTGCTCCATGCTCAAAGATTTGTTTGTATGCATATATTGTTCTTTGTATGGTCAGTTGATGGTCAATGGGCCTGCAATGAGTCTTCTTTCCCTTTTTTTTGGTGAGCTCATAATTGATTTGATAAGCTCTACTCCAGTTTGCTGGTTTATAGAGTGACATCCTACAACGATCACACTGAAGCAACATGTTAAAGTTTGCTACCATGCTAAAACTAACCATATGTGCAGAACAGTGCTTTATAGAGCTATTAAAGAGTGGAATTCCTTACATGACTCACTGCTTAAAACTGATAATAAAATACTAAAAAAATACTAAAAAAACACTACCTAACTGATTTCTGATCATAAAACTAAATAAATAATAAGTAGATGGGAAATTTGTTCAAGGGGAATAGTGAGTTTATTGGAATTCTAATGACATTTTTTACTTTCTACTTCTTACATGTTTCTTTTTTTCTTACTTATCTATTTTTATTTATTTTTTAATTTTTTTAAATTTTGTATACATCTGAAATATACATGGAGTATGTTTTTCTTTTCTTTTTCTTTTGATATATATGGATGATGTATAAGGATAATGTATATTCTTCTGTCGTATACATTTGGAATATACATAGAATATGTTCTTGTTTCTTTTGTATATATTCAATGTATATGTATATGTTTAATGTTTGATGGACCCCAGGAAGAATAGCTGCTATTTCTATAGGAGCTAATGGGGATCCAAATAAAATAAACAAATAAACAAAAATGTTGAACAGACACAAAGAGCAAAACAAAATTAACCTTCAAGTAAACATGCTGTGCCATCATACTATTTAGTTAGTTATGCTTGCTAGCCTATAATAAGAGTGGATGTTTTAAGCAGGAATGGAGAGACATAGATGTTTATCCTTCTCACAGGCAGCTCCAAACCAACAGTTAACAAGAAGACGCACATTTTATTTACTGTTTCTATAAATAAATACTTTAAGATGCTTGGAAATACATTTATTAGAAGTTTTATAAATAATTCACTCAGTTTAGCATTTAAATATTGTTGAAATATACTGAACAGTATATGTAATTTCTGTGTCTTTCAGTTGCTGATGGTAAAAGATGCTGATACTAGGCTACTTCAGTATTTAGGATATGGCAGTAAATCATAAGTTAGAAATGATGGCGGTCCAGACCTTGGCCTGAGGAAATCTCCTCTGACAGGACCTTACTGAATTCTAAATGAATACCCCTTCTCTACACTATGAAACTTTCTGCACACAGCATGGCTGCTACTTACAGGTTGCTGTTGCCCTTGTAATGCTAATAGTTCAGGAACTGCCCTCTTCAGAGTCTCTTCATGGCCAAACACTGAATGAAGCTGCTCAATATTTTTTTAAGGGATTGAAAAGCTGTTGTGATTTATAACTTTTGAAAGTCTAGGATCTTTTTTAAATGTGGGAGCTAAAGTTCCTATTCGTTAGCTTGTTTTGCAAATTTCTGGCCCACCTTAAATGGTGCAACAGAACAGTCAGTTTAGAAGCTGGCAAATAAGAAATCAACTTGTTTAAAGATGAACCTCAGTCAGACCTTTTAATGGGTCAGGTGCCAATTTGGCTTTCTCAGTTTGGAATGGTGGATTTGTCCACACAGTCTGACGTTTACGTCGCAGTTGCTCAGTCGTTGTACAAAATATTGAAGGTGTAAATATTAGAGGCTAACAGTTTAGATTCAGAATCCGCCTGTAGCTGTCTTTATTCCACTATAGCAGTATAAATATAGTGTTCCAAATTTATAATATAGTTTATAGAAGGTATATTTGAGAACAAGTGTTCGAGTACAGAGTTGGAAACACCAAGAAGTATTGGAAGGAAAGTGAAATGCTATATTTGTAGTTGTTGGGATATTAACATGGACACTGAATTCACTGCAGAACGCTTGTGCTAGGGTGTCACACACATATGCATACTATTTCACAACACCATGTACATGTATGGCACATAGTTGATTACAATACACTATATGTTTATATATATATATATATATATATATATATATATATATATATATATATATATATATATATATATATATATATTCTGATCTTGCTCACTGAATTGCGCATTTCTTTCAGTATTGATTACGAAACCTTAATGCATCATGCACTGCACATCCCTTTCTCATTATCTCATTTTTTATTTATTTATCCCCTCCTTCCACTTTTCCCCTTCACTGAGTACCTTCTCCCTCACCTCTGTCTTAATATGCATCCCTCCATCACCGATTGATTGTTTCATCAATCTGTCTGCAGTCTCCACGTTTGGCACGCCGTTTAGTTTCTGTTCTTTTTTTCCTGTCTTCTTTTTTCCTCCTGCGCTCTGATTAGTTTGTATTCAGTCTGCCTGCCTGTGAAATAGGAGGCCGCTGGTGTGGCGGCCAAGTCTTCTAATTGCCAGACTTAATCAAACAGACAAATAGGGGGGATGGAAGGCAGCCTGTGACCTTTCCAAGATGGCATCCTCTGCCTCGGCTCTTGAGGAAGATAGTTGCCAGCCGGCTCCTCTGTTAATAATGCTGACAAATGCGAGTGTGTGTGTATATATATGTGTGTGTATGTGTGTGCGCAGGCGTGCGTTTGTGCGTCGCCTAATAGGCCATGTGGAGTGGGAACATGAAGGAGCGCTCACAGGATTGTTTTTTTTACCACATCAGGACCTGGGAACATATAGATGCCCCAGCAAAACTGCCTCCATCATGCTTTTATATTTGAGAGAGAGGAGAAAATCCCCACTACAACAGGTGTTCCTATACATCACCTGTAAAAAAAACATCTCAAAGCCTCTGGTCTGAGTGTGTGATAAGTATTAGCCACTTGTGTTTGCACACAGTGGCATTTGACCTCCGCATCTGTTTAGTAAAGCACCCACATATGCACACACTAGTGAACAGACACACTAGGGGGCAGTGAGCACACTTGCCTGGAGCAGTGGGCAGCCCTATCCACGATGCCCGGCGAGCAGTTGGGGGTTAGGTGCCTTGCTCAAGGGCACTTCAGTCGTCTGCTGTTTGTCCAAGGGATTGAACAAGTGACCAAGACCAGATCTGCTACCTCCAGCTCACAACTGCACTAAAGTGTAGCCTAAATTTGCACTAAAGGCCTAAAACTGGTCATCTAAAATGTGGCTAGGGCTGGGCCATAAAACGATAACGATAATTATCGCGAAATAGCGTTTCCTCGATAGAACTATAAGACGAAGTCGATAGAAAGTCTATAGAATTAAGTTCCGTCCATGTTTTAAGAGACAACACGAATAGCCAATGAGAATTGTTTGTAGCTGCAGCTTGCGCTCCGGATAAATCCATGCTTTCTGTAGGCGCGGCCACCTTAGCGACACAACGACGTACAATATGCTAATCAACTTTTTAAATTTAAAATATGTATATTGTAGGAGTTTGAGTGAGAACGCTGAGGAAAGCAATAGCCTGCTTAACACAGTGTCTGTGTGTGAATACTGTTCATACTAATACTGCCCCATATATATATATATATATATATATATATATATATATATATATATATATATATATATATATATATATATATTATGTAGGCCTTTATATGTATGTATATGTATGTGTGTGTGTGCGTTGAATTTATTTGAAATACAGTTTAACAAAATGTTTACATTTTGATATCTTCACTTCTCACTTAAAGTAAAACGGCAATAGTGATTTGATTTATATTGTGATATAAATCGATATTGACTGATATGAAAAAAAATATTGTGATAAGTTTTTTTTTCATATCGCCCAGCCCTAAATGTGGCATGAGGTTTAAGGATGCAGAAATGCAAACAAACTTCTAAGATTGAACTAAAGCAGAAAGTCTGACAAAGGTGGGTCGTTGTGTCCTGTAAATACATGAAAACAAGCACAAGCACAGCTACACACATACTGTACTCCTCCATGTTGCAGTCTACCATCAAGTAATGCTGCTTCCTCAGTGATTCTGAATTAGCGCCCGACCTCTCTGTGTCAGCGGCTACAGCTAATGGCTGTCCCATGGCATTCATCATACAAAGGCTTGCGTTAGTGTGTGTGTGTATATGTGTGTGTGTGATGATCCGATGTGTTCAGAATTCACAGTGACAGATTGGTCTGGGATCGAGCGCTTGAGAGCATGGCTGAAAGTGATACAGCATTAGCAGCAAAACAGCTTTCAGACCTGTAGATGTTCACTGGCTGCAAATCCATCACAGTGAAAATACAGAACCGAAAGAGAGTGCCCCTGTGTGTGTGTGCGCGTGCGTGTGTGAGCGTTTGAGGTTGATGGTTTGTCTTGGTTGGGTGTGTATGAGCGTTTTTGTTCAGTGTGCAATAACGCAGTGGCGCAGTTTAAATAAGTCATCTTACTGAGAGCAGACAAACACCTGTGGCCTTCTTCTACTAGCCAAAATACCTAACACCTCTCTCTCTCTCTCTCTCTCTCTCTCAATTTCTCTTTTTCTCGCTTTTTCTCTGTCTTACCTTCTGCCTTTCTCTGCATTTATTTCAATTTTTCTCTTTATTTCCTGCTCTCTCACTCACACACTATCTCTTTTCTCCTTGTCATTTCTCGGTTCTTCATTTGAATTTACTTCTCTTTCTTTCTCTCTTTCTCTATAGCTTTCTATCTTTGTTTTTGTCTGTTTATCTCTCTCTTTCTCACCTTTTCTTTATTTACATCTCTCATCTCTCTCTCTCCCTCTCTCCTGCTATCTTTCTCTTTGTCTCTTTCGACCTGTCTCACTATTACTATCTTTCTCTTCCTCTCTTTATCACTGTAGGTATCTTCTTCTCTTTTCCACACTCTCTTTTTCTGTTTTTTCTTTATCACTTAATATCCTATCTATCTCTTTTTGTTTCTCTTTCTCTCCTCCCTCTTTCTGTGTAATACTGATTTTTTCTTTCTTCATCTCTCTCTCTCTCTCTCTCTCATCTACACTTTCTCTAGTTCTATCTCTCAAAATCACCCTTTGACTTTATATGCTTGTATCTCCTTTTCCTTCTTTCTCTCTCCCCCTCTCTCTTTCTGTTGTCTCTGTATCCCTTTCAGCCTTTCTTTGCTAATCTCCTTTTTTGTATTTATTTCTCTCCCCCTCTCTCTCTCCTTTCTTTCTCTCCATTTTCTCTTTATTGCTCTGACATTTTCTTTCGTCACTTCTCTCTTTCTTTCTGTCTTACTCTTTTCTCTTTATTGCTCTGACATTTTCTTTCTTTATGTCTCTCTCTCTCTCTTGCTCCCTCTATTGCTCTTTACCTTTATCTCCCTTGCTCTATCTCTTTCTAGCCTCCCCCTCTCTAGTTTTCATTTTTCTTTTTTCTTTTTATTTAACTCTATCTTGCTCCCTCTATTGCTCTTTACCTTCATCTCCCTTGCTCTATCTCTTTCTAGCCTCCCCCTCGCTAGTCTTCATTTTCCATTCTGCATTTTTTTCTATTTAACTCTCTCTCTCTCCCTCTTTCTCCCTCTTTTCCCTCTCTGCTCATTCTTTCTTTTTTCACAGTCCTCTTTATATGCCATTTCTAGTCCATCTTCTGTTTCAGTGCATCTTTCCTGTGTGTCCTGCTGTGCTCTGTGCTTCACACAAGGTTTCTCACAGTCTTTTAAGAATTCTCATGAAAGGAGCCTTTAGTTCAAACATCAATTTGTCACTCTGGACTCGAGCTCTGTTAAAAGTTCAGCAGTATAAAAGCTTTTTCCTGTTCAGTCTGTTGTAATCTACTAATTATTTCGACAGGTGTGGCCTCTGAAATAGACATGTTGCCTATTTTAAATTGTCCGAGCTTTTACATTGGATTACAGTATGTTCTGCAGATCTTTATCAGATTCTCCTTTGTGGGCCCACACTCTTGATTGTCCAGCGCAGAGCCACAAGGACACAGTGAGCTTCAAAGAAATACTGCAGAGCTTTTTTTCATTTATTCTCTGTATCTGTAGCACATAGTCGAATACAACCTCAACCCGCTTCCCTAGAACACAAAACCCCAAGATTTTAGCAGATGCTCGTATCTAGAACGACTAACAAATGTGCTGTGTTGTCCACTTTGCGGTGACAAATAGGTCATAGAGTCCAAAATTCCCTCGAGCTAAGGTACTTCCAGAAGCTAGAGGCAAAATTCAGAGTTGTGAAAGATTGCCATGAGGTAAAGAGGAGCAGCTGTATGTCCCGCTTTGTAGGTAAGCATCAGGTTATTAAATCTAACGTGGGCGGCGGCAGGAAGCGAGTGAAGGGACAGCAGTAGTGGAATGACATGGTTGAACTTGGGGAAGATTGTTGCAAGAACCCGTTGGCCTGCCAGAAACGAGTTTCAGTGGTCCAGCCTCGTCTAAACAAGCAATTGGTGGCCCTCCTAGAGAGATGGGGTCATAGAGGTGAAACTAGCCTGACTGGGATTCAGCCTTAGGTGGTGGGCTGCCATCCATGACGAGATGTCAGCCGGGCGAGCTGATACGTACTTGGAAAACCTGAGTGCCGGAAATAAGAAAGAAAAGGATTAGTTGAGTGTCATGAGCATAGCAGCGGTACGATAAGCCATGAGAAGAGATTACTTTTCCAATGGAGTGGGTGTTGAGAGAAAACAGAAGAGGGCCTAGTACCAAGCCCTGGGGGACACCAGTGGGGAGTTCACATGGAGCACACGTGGACCGCAACGTGTGACAGTTGAGTGCAAAAACTCAAACACCTCTACAAAAAACACTACATGGTGCAGTTACTGTGCAAATATTAGTGAGTTTAACCCTTAAAGTCCAGTTTCGTTTGATTAATGTAATTGTTCCCTGCCTGGGCCTGCTTGAAGAGTACACATCCAGCATGATTACTAAATGAGCCTAAGCTTGGAACTCAAACATTTCAATGATTCCACTGCCCCATTAAACAAACATGGCAGCGAAGGGATCATGTTGGTCTAAGGAGCTTGAAGAGATTTTTTGGTCTATTTCCTGGAATTTCTATTATTTCAGATAGTATACAAAGTGTTGCTTTAGCACCAAGTTTGTTTAAAGAATTAGAGACTAAGGACAGTTTTCAGTGCCCCAAAAGAATAGAATCATGCCAGAGAATGTAATATGAGAATAAAAATCATAAGAATTGTAATTTAACTACTTACTAATGATAGGAATAAAAGAAAATTATATGAGAAAAAAGTTTAATCAAATATAAAAGTAACAGTATTAAAATAACAATCTGCCTTCAAGAAAAAAACCCCTTCTTCTTTAGTTTTTAATTAACCACCTTCCCATCTAACCATTTCTCCATTCAGCCATCTGACTCAGTGCCCTCTCAGAAATACCGGAATCTCAGACCCAGAGGCCAATCAGTATACACCTGATGACAACTTAGTCTCCCTAATACATGCATCAAATCTCTGAAGATGTTCAAAAGACCGAAAAATCAGAACCCCCAATGGACCACTATAGAGCTGATATGATTTGAATGTCGGAACATTCTCAACACTGCAGTGACACTGATATGGTGGTGGTGGTGTGTTAGTGTGTGTTGTGCTGATGAGAGTGGATCAGACACAACAGTGTTGCTGGAGTTTTTAAATACTGTGTGCCCTCACTGTCCACTCTATTAGACACTCCTACCGTGTTAATCCACCTTCCACAAGTCAGAGACCATAACTCATCTGTTGCTGCCCAGGTCACAGGAAGGTGCCCACAATAAGCCGCTGGCTGGATATTGCTGGTTGGTGAACTAATCTCATTCTAGCAGTGACACTGAGGTGTTTAAAAAACTCCAGCAGCATTGCTGTTTCTGATCAACTCATACCAGCACAACACACACTCACCACTGAGTACTTGCCCTGTGGTGGTCCTGGCCATTAAATAACAGGGTGTAGATAAACAGCAAGCTTTGCAGAGAAACAGATGGACTACAGTCTGTAACTGTAGAACTACAAAGTGCTCCTATATGATAGAGACTAGCGTGAGCTTAAATTGAGCACATGTAAATTTAGCACTTCCGTCTTTGCAGTACTCTCAATCATAAAGCTGTCATGTATGTGCCTGTAGAGGCGAACCTGCTAAGCATGTCTTCCTTCAAACTCATTCATTATGTATGAAGCAATGAGAGAAGCCAGTGTACAGCAATTCTTAGGCGCCAAATCGAATGGAGCCAGCGTGCTGGGTTTGAGGTGTAGCGAATACATCATATTTGTTGGATGCAGCCTCGCACTGCTTACAACGTATCAAGTATAAACCTAGATTATGATTAGGCACAATGCGGCGGGTGATAGGGGTTGGGGATAGTGGAGATGGTGTACAATCAGCCCTAGTAAAAGGAATTAGTGTGAGTACAAGCTTAATTTTAAATTTAGCGAGTAAATGTATAAAATAGTATAGTATATTGTCGCTGTCTTACACTTTTAGTGTAAGTCAATGGAACACGAAATGTTTCAAGTTATTTTGGTCCATTTCTATTGGTCCATTCATCATTCAGTTTTCACATAATGTAAATGGGTAGCTGCTGCATTTAAATGGAGTGGAAAAATAAAAATGTACAAAAAGGAGATGCATGTTTTCCTTTGGACAGCGACAACATAATAGATAATATATAAAATTATAATATATATCAGAATTATAGTAACTATAAAAAATGGTATACATCAAGGTAGGGCTGGGCGATAAAATGATAATGATAATTATCACAAAATAACATTTCCTCCATAGAAGTATAAGACGTTGTTGATAGAAAGTAGATAGAAGTAAGTTCAGTCCATGTTTTGAGAGACAACATGAACAGCCAATGAGAATGATAATAGTGCCACCCACAAACCAATCAGGTGGCTGAACCAGAGTTTCAGCTATATCATGTTGAGTGTAGGCATAGCGGCAGCTTAACCCACATGCTAGTTGTTTGGTTACTGCAGGCGTCACAGTCGAGCAGTGAGAACAAAATAAGAGAAAAGACGACAGAAAACATTAAATACTACTGAAAGAAACATGTTACACTTGTTAATAATCTTAAATTAATCTGCTAAAATAAGAAATGTATGTATATGTATGTGTGTGTGTGTGTGTGTGTGTGTGTTTAGTACATAGTAAATTTTTCTATATTCGGATAGAAAATAAATCAGAGGATAAAAAACAATTAAAGAATTTTTAAAATTTTAATATCTTCACTTCTCTCTTAAAAATAAAAAGAAAATAGTAATTTGATTTATATCGTGATGTATATCGATATCGACTGATATGAAAAAAATTATCATGATAAGATTTTTTCCCATATAGCCCAGGCCTACATCAAGTGCAGACTTGAAATTGGGTTGTTGCTGAATTCAATCAGTGAACATTAATATGCCGCATATCTTTGTAGAACAAAGCCAAATGTTTATTCTCATGCATTTAGAAATTTTTTCATAAGCCTCAGAAACAAAGCACAAAATTTATGTTTTATGTAAACATCTCAGAATACAGCAGCTGCTCTTGGGCTTCTAACGTGATTTCTAATTGCAAAAATTAGAAAATTGGCTCCAATGACTGTTTATGATAAGCTATGTTATGGAATAGATGCTACAGGTAGAGGAAAGGTGGAAACATGCTGGAACGTGCCTTTAATCTGGCGTGTGGTCAGTTTGAGAGTGTGCGTGCGTGTGTGTGTGTTGTATTGGTGATGTTTTTGTTGAGTGGGTTCTGAGCACGGTGGGGATGTATAAAGCCCCTCTTCCCCATGCTGATCGACAGAGCGGAAACGGAGTGTGTGCTCTCTCACTTTCCCCCCGCTCTCAAAACACTGTCTCACCTCAGGCTGAAAACAAGCACATACACACACAGTTACTGTGCTATATAGGCCAGGATGTTCTGCACACACTCACACACACAGCGCAGAGTGCACTTTCCTGAGCCGTTCACAAACAATCCTATCCATAAGGCATTGTCCGCTGAGGAGTAAATACTCTAGTTTACCATTACAGGGGAAGTGAGCTATAGACCGAGAGTGCTACAAGGTGAATGGAAAGATACACTCGTGCGTTCATTGATTTTACTGGATGTTCTAGTCCTCTCACTGTGGAGGGTCTGAGCAGTTGTCAGAAAACATACGGTTATTTTCCTCCCTCCAATCCACAGCGATTAAAACATGGTCCATTCCGAGCTCCATAACGATGTCCCCAAGCATTTTGGCCCCAAAAGAAATGTATTTCCGCGCACAGCATTGAGCACAAGTCAGAGACCACCCTTTATTTATTATTTATTAGTTATTTCTGATCCAGTGTCAAAAAAAAGAGAAATAGTGTGTAACAGAACACAGAACGCTTAAATAACTAAATAAAATTCAAGGAAAATGTAAGGCTATTTTTTTTCTACACCTCCAAAGTCCTAGAAGAAGGTTGCAATCTCTGCTTCTCACGATCCAAATAATCCCAAACACGTTCAGTGCTTCAGGTGGCTGGACACTGGGGTGGTCAGTCCATTGTTCTGAGAACACCAGTAGCTTCTTTGTTTGGTGTGTCTGTATCTCCTTTTCTCAGTGAGGAGCTTCTTGGCAGCTACATAGTTGTTGTGAACGTTTCTCTGCTTCACTCACTCAACAGACACTTCATTAGGAACACCTTCTTATTGTATACATACGTGTTTTACACTTAATGACATTATTATATATAGAAAGCTATTTTTTACCAGGAAGCTTTTATTTTTAATTATTTAAGTAGTATTAATACAGTTAGTAGTGCTTTTACATACATTACATACATTTATTTAACCCTTTCCAAGCTTCTCCTTGTGAAAACAACAGTATTATTAACAGTTCTCATCTAATACCTGCTTTGACTGCTCAGTACTTCATTAAGCTAAATCAAGATTGCTACTGAAGGAACTGAATACATTCATACAATGTCTGGGACTTCCAGGAGAAATCTGGAACTCCAGTTTGTTCTTCAAACTGGAGCTTCTTTTAGAATAAGATATTCATGTTATTTTGTATTGTATTTAGGGTATTCATAGTTATAGCAGCATGCTCTCTCCTGTGTTATTACACATTGGTAATAACATGAGAGTAATTATCTTTGTGATTAGCAATTTTTCCATTTTTCCAGGACAGGAATTAAGGATGACAATCCCAGTGTAAATATTGTCTAAATGTATATGTGTGTTATAACACACGTCCTTAAAACGCTGGAAAAAATTGCTAACTACAGTTACACGCATGTTATTATTAGTGTGTAATTACATGAGACATTAGATGCTGTTACAACTATCAAGATACTGTTACGTAATTATATGAGGCAAAAAACTAAGTAATAAATATATGTAATAATAGAAGCTGTACTGCTGTAATCCATCTGTAACAGTAGCGATATCACTTGTAGTTACATTGTTTTTGCATGTGTTGTTCATGTGTTTTACTTAATGTAAAGTGAGAGCAAAATCTGTATTTGCTAATATATATTATTTGTTTAAAATCCTTACATTGCCACATATCAGATTTCTGTATGGCCAGGCTTTGCCCACAGGTTGTTTTTGGCTGGACAGTTTTGTTGGTGAGCAGCAGTAACACTGAGGTGTTTAAAAACTCCAATGTCTGATCCGCTCATTTATATTTACGGCATTTAGCCGACGCTCTTATCTAGAGTGACTTACAAAAGTACTATGTGTTCAGTCAGAGTATGTATCTCTATCTAAGTCCAAACTACTTTTGAGCTCAAACACTGCTATAAACAAGTGCCAGTGCTGATACCTAGAAAGAAGACAACAAAATATAAGATTAGACACAGAGCAACACCTAGCAAGACAGGAATACCTACAGAGAAGAGAATAAATACATACATAGTATAAGTGCAATACTTAGCCAGTGTTTCTAGAAGTTTAAGTGCAATTACGGTTTTTAATTAGGTATTTAATTAGAGTCAGTAAGGTCCAGTTAGAGGGAATTTCCACAGGCTAAGGTCTGGACCGTCATCATATCTAACGTGTGTTATGATTCAGTGGTGTATACTGTTTACTGAAGTAGTCTAGTATCAGCATCTTATACCATCAGCTACTGAAACACCAACACATCACAAATACCGTTCAGTATATTTCAGTATATTTACTGTTTAAATGTTGAACTGAATGAATTATTTATAAACTTCTAATAAATATTTTTTACTCACTTTAAGTAAAAACAAGGGCTACGTTAAAAAAACAGCATGCTTTGAAAAAGTGTTTATTTATAGAAACAGTAAATACAGCAGCGTCTTCATGTTAACTCACAGCTTGACCTGTTGGTTTGGAGACGCCTGTAGGAAGAATAAACATAAGTCTCGGTCCATTCTGGGTTAAAATGGTCTGGTTTAGTCGCTTCGTACCTCGCCTGTTTGCGCACTGCACTCCCGAATATGCACAGATCTGATTGGCTGAGGAGCACGCAATGCACGCGATTGGTCTGTGGGGTTAATGCATCACAAATCCCTTATACCGTAAAGACAAGAACAATTAAGCCGCTTAAAATAATTTTAATGTTTACAAAAAGAAACACTTTCAAAACCGCTCTTAATACTTTATTGGTTTGGGTCCGGACCCGGACCGTGGCCCGCCTATTAGTGACCTCTGGTCTATACCAATACTTCATTAGATTAGTGCACAACACACATGAGAAGATACAAGGAGGTGTACCCAATGAATGGCTCAGTGAGTGTATATCAGGAGAATTGACGGTTGATAAAAATTGGCTGTGCAAAACAGAATGATGGCTGCTCGTAATAATGTTGTGAGTACACACTAGAAATACAACGGTAGAAAAATGGTGGATATAGGATCTTTAATGTTCCAGAGCACATGCTAACATCACTGAAAAGTCTGCAAAGTAAAAATGTTCAGTGGAGTAAGAGAGCCAGTACTAACAACCTCATTTGTACAAGTCTGTAATGTATTCTGGCATGCGTTGCCAAAGGCCTCTAGAATGTATTGCTTAATGTTTGGTGCGTGTAATCAAAATGAAAAGATCTCAGCTGAATTCATTCATGCAAAGAAAAGGAGTTGATTTATCCCGTGTACGTTCTCACATCAAGAGCATAATTACATCATACATCACAGGAGCTCTATGCTCTAATGATATAGAATGTAAGCCCGTGTAATTCAGTATGGACCTGCTCTAGATCCAGCATTTGAACATGAAAAGTCTCCCCCTTTAAACACATTTTCCACTCGGAAACGCTCCGCTCGTATTTGCTGCTGAAGTTCTGAAGTTCGGAAGCAGGCAGTGCGGATGAAATGTTCCCTCGTTTGGGGAAGAGAGCTCAGGGGGAAATGAGCTGTCCCGAGCCCGCTTGAAACTAATGGGACTTGAGGATTTCGTTTATGAAATTATTGCAGTGTATTATCAGCCGGGGGACTGGAGAGAGGTTGCTGGGGAACCTTCTTCCTCCCTGCTGTCACAACCTGAGCCAAAACCCCTTACGCAGCTCCTTGCTCAACCGTGGGAGATGCTGTCACCTGCGGCTCTCTCACTCTCTCTCTCTAACTCTTTCTCTCTCTTGCTTTCTCTCTGACTTTCTCGTTCTCTCTCTCTTTATCTCTCTCTCTCCCTCTCTCTCTCTGTAGCTTTCTCTCTTTCTCTTTCTCTCTCTCTTTATCTCTCTCTCCCTCTCTTTCTCTCTCTCGCCATCTGTCTTTCTCTCTATTACTCTCTCTGTCTCTGTTGCTTTTTTACTCACACACTTTCTCTTTCCCTCTCTTTCTCTCCCTTCATATCTCTCTCGCTATCTCTCACACTCTTCTTTCTCTCTCTCTCACACTCTTCTTTCTCACACACTCCTCCTTTCTCTCGCTCTATTTCACACCTACTCTTTTGCTCTAGCTCACCTATCTCTCTCACTCTGTCACACTCTCTCTCCCTCTCTCTCTAGCTCTTTCTCTCTCTCTTGCTTTCTCTCTGACTTTCTCTTTCTCTCTCTCTTTATCTCTCTCTCTCCCTCTCTTTCTCTCTCTCTTCATCTCTCTCCCTCTCTCTCTCTCTCTCTGTAGCTTTCTCTCTGACTTTCTCTTTCTCTCTCTATCTTTCTCTCTCTCTCCCTCTCTTTCTCTCTCTCTTTATCTCTCTCTCCCCCTCTTTCTCTCTCTCTTCATCTCTCTCCCTCTCTCTCTCTCTGTAGCTTTCTCTCGGACTTTCTCTTTCTCTCTCTCTCTTTATCTCTCTCTCTCTCCCTCTCTCTCTAGCTCTCTCTCTCTCTCTTGCTTTCTCTCTGACTTTCTCTTTCTTTCTCTCTTTATCTCTCTCTCCCTCTTTCTCTCTCTCGCCATCTGTCTTTCTCTCTATTACTCTCTCTGTCTCTGTTGCTTTTTTACTCACACACTTTTTCTTTCCCTCTCTTTCTCTCCCTTCATATCTCTCTCGCTATCTCTCACACTCTTCTTTCTCTCTCTCACACTCTTCTTTCTCACACACTCCTCCTTTCTCTCACTCTATTTCACACCTACACTTTTGCTCTAGCTCACCTATCTCTCTCACTCTGTCACTCTCTTTATCTGTCTACCTATTTCTGTTGCTTTCCCTCTCTCTCTTCCTGTCTCTACGCTCTTCCTCTCTCATGCATGCTCTCTCTATCTATATACTTCTCTCTTTTTTCACTCCTTCTTTTGATCTCATTCGCTCACTTCTTTCTTCACCACTTCACCTCTCTTTTTCTATCTCTCTTTTTGTACCTGTCTTTCTCTGTCTTTTTCTCCTTTTGTCTCTCTGTCCCCTTTCTTTTTTTTGTATAGCTCTCTCTTCTCTTTCTTTTTTCCTTTAAGTCTCTCTCTACCTCTTTCCTTCCATCTCCCTTTTGTCTTTTTCTCCCTCTATCTTTCTCTGTCTCTACCTCACTGTCTTCTTTTTACCTCTGTCTTTCTATTCTCTCTCCCCCTATTTCTCTGTTTCGTCTTTCCTCTTTTAGTCCCTCTCTACCTGTTTCGTCCTGTCTAGCTCCCTCTCTCTTGTTCTCGGTCTTTTTCTCTTTCTCTCTCCTTTCTTTTTTGCCTCCACCTTTTACTCCTTTTCTTGATCTCTTGCTTTTTTACCACGTCTCTCTCTCCCTTTTTGTCTCTGCTGTTCTTTTTCTCCATGTTTCTCTTTTCTTTTCTCTTTCTTTTCTGTTTCTGTACCTCTCATCACCGTTTTACTCCTTCTCTTAATCTCTCTCTCACTTACTTTGTACCATTTCTCTCTTTAATGTTCACACTTATATCGTCAAAGCTCTCTTTTTACTGTCTCCCTCTTTTTGTTTTCCCTCTCTCTCTCTCTCTCTCTCTCTTTTCCTCTCTCTGTTTCTTTCTATGCCTCTTTCTCCACCTTTTAATCCCCCTGTTGCTGTCTCTCCCATTGTGCTACTTCTTTCTTTTCTTCTCCCTAAAAATCAAGGTTTGCTCTACCTCTCTCATCTCTCTACCTCTCTGTATCTCTCTCCTCCTCTACCTGACCATCTGTCTCTTCCTCTTGATTTAGACTAAAAGTATAAAAGGTCCATATATTATATATTTATTTATCTTGTGTCGTTCATGCTTCTCCTCTCCGCTTTTCATTTTCCAACAGCCTTCCTTTTCTCCTCTGTGCCGTGCTTGATAGCTCCTGTCACACACTCTTGTCTGTCCACCCCACCCACACACTCCATCTCTCTCTCTGCAACATGAAGTATTGTTTTTTGCAAAGTCCTCTGCAGATAGGGGTGTCACCCTAATCTGGATCACTGTTTAGGAGTAGACACTTGGGAGAAAGACAATATGCAGATGGGACGGCGGCTGGAGATTACTCAGGATATTGAGCGCTGACCCTGAAGCGTTCTCTCCGTGTCCCAGCAGGCCTCTTGATTTCCCCACTCTCCCCGCTCTCCTCCGCCAGGCCCGGCTCAGCCCTGATGAGGTCGAGCGCTTTGGCTAATGCAGTCGCGCCACGCGTTCCTCCACTCACCAAGCCCAATGAATTGTGTCAGAATTTAATGCCCGCAGAATGCTTAATGTTTGTTTTGCTTCACTACAGACCGCCAGTTGTTTGACAGGCAGCATGGCTTTACATGACAATTTCAAAGGCGGACATTTTGACATGGCATTTCAAAACGTGTTCGTTTTTCAGACTAAGAGTTTGCGGTAAACATCAGAACAAGGGAGCAGATGTCGGGGGGGAGGGTGGGGGGGGTTTGGTATAGATTGTCCCGACAGGACTCTCAGCAGGGATTGGCCATCCACTGTGTTAAACACCAATCATAGCTTCTCTTCAATCAGTCCTCTCATTGGGACTCTCTCTGTCATCCCCGGTCATCATCTCAGCAGTGTGCACACTCTGATCACTCTGAAAGCACAGCACCCCAAATTTCCCCAATGGCAACACTCCAAACACTGGCCTGGAATCTCCACTGACAACATGCTCCAGTGCTTCATAAACACTGAATATCCAAACAATAACACTCTAGATGTTGAAATGCTCAACAACAATGCTTTATTTCCTAACTGCAGCAGTCCAAATACTATATTTCCAACAACAGTAGTCCAAACAATACATTTATTGCCAACAATTGACTAACAGTAATACTCCAAACACAGAGTTTTCCAACATGAATGTTGCAAACATTACATTTCACAACATCAACACTCCAAATGCTAAAATTCTGAAATGTATAAAATCTTCAAACAATTGTTTTCCCATCTTTACCACTCCATACACTTCATATCTAGAATTCAAACATCATATGTTAGAAAAAATGCCCCAAACAACAGATTTTCCTCAGGTTTCACTTCAAAATCTGACTCGTCTATTGACAAAACTTGGTACTTCCAATTTCTCATTGGCATCACTACAGACATCAAATTTCCAAGTAATAAAATTTAAACACTGATTTCCCAGTGAAACATTCTGAATATTAAAAAAATGTGTGAATGGCAAACTTTAAAAAATTTAATGGCATTACCTTAAGCACACTATTATTCCAGACAATTAATTTTCCATCGATAACAATCCTGAATGACAGCAGAGCAGCTATTATTTCCAGTGACATCTTCTTAGGCATTACATTTCTAAAAGCTAATACTTAAACTTCAATGCCAATGACTTAAACATACTAGCATGGTAAACAACATGGCTCCAAACACTAAAAGCAATGCTTCAAACATTGAATTTCCCAACAACAACACTATAAATTTCTTATTCATTTTCCACTCCAAACAGTATATCACTCTGCAGCAATGCTCAGTATCAGTGCTCCATGTATTGCTCGATAGGACTCCAAACCTTCAGCTTCCCAACAACAAATTGTTGAAACAACAACAAACGTGAAATTTTCCACACATGACACTCTGATCTCTGACTTTTTATTAACAAGTGATACCAATTCCTGAATAACAAGAAGAGCACTGCTGTGTCTGATCCGCTCATACCAGCACAACACACACTAACACGCCACCATCATGTCAGTGTACTTGTGGTGTTGAGATTGCTCCACTGCCTTACGGCCTGCTGTGTGGTGGTCCTGTAGGGGTGCTGACCACTGAAGAACAGGGTACAGGTGGTTTAACAAAGTATGCGGTAAAACAGATGGACTAAAGTCTGTAATTGTGAAACTACAGAGTTCACCTACAGTGTCTTGCAAAAGTATTCACCCCCCTTTGCTTTTTACCTATTTTGTTACATTGTAACCTGTATTTAAATGTTTTTGATCTAAGTTGGTGAAGTGAAATAAGAAACATATATATATATAAAATAAAAATTGTTATTAAAATATGTTCGTATTTACCCCTTTGCTGTGAACCCCCTAAAAAGTTCTGGTGCAACCAATTACCTTCAGAAGTCACATGCTTAGTGAAATGAAATCCATCTGTGTTTCATCTAAGTGTCACATGATCTGTCAGTATATACACACCTTTTCTGAATGTCCCCAGAGGCTGCAGCACCGTTAGGCAAGAGGCACCACTAACCAAACGACACCATGAAGACCAAAGAGATATCCAAACAAGTCAGGGACAAGTTGTAGAGAAGTCAGGGTTGAGTTATAAAAATATCCCAATCTCTTATGACCCCCGGAAGCACCATCAAATCCATTAATATCAAATGGAAGGAACATGGTACCACAACAAACCTGCTAAGAGAGGGCCACCCACCAAAACTCTCAGACAGGGCAAGGAGGCCATTAATCAGAGAGGCAGCACAGAGACCAAAGGTAACCCTAAAGGAGCTGCAGAGTTCCCAAGCAAAGACTGGAGTATCTGTTCATACGACCACATTAAGCCGAACACTCCATAGAGTTGGGCTTTATGGAAGAGTGGCCAGAAAAAAGAAAAAAAAAACTTTACTTACAGACAAAAATAGCGTTTTAAGTCCCCAAATGTATAGAGGAAGGTGCTCTGGCCACCAAGGAAGACGCTATGTCTGGCGCAAAACCAACACATCTCATCACCCCTAGAACACCATGTGGGGATGTTTTTCAGTAGCGGGGACTGGGAAACTGGTCAAGGGGAGGGGAAGATGGATGGTGCTAAATACAGGGATATTCTTGGGCAAAACCTGGTTCGGTCTGTCAGGGATTTGAGAATGGGACAGAGATTCACCTTCCAACAGGACAATGAGCCAAAGCATACTGCTAAAGCAACACTCGAGTGGTTTAAGGGGCAAACGTTTCAGTATATTGGAATGGCCTAGTCAAAGCCCAGACCTTTCAATTGAGAATCTGTGTTCAGACTTGAAGATTGCTGTTCATTAGCAGAAACCATCTAACTAGAGACTTCTCCAACAGCGATTTGCAGCTGTAATTGCTCTACAAAGTACTGACTATGTGTGAACAATTGTTCACACAGAAGTTTTCTGTTATTTTGTCCTGTTTGTTGTTTGCTTCACAAAAATATCTAAATATCAGATGTTCAAAGTTGTAGGCATGTTCTGTGAATGAAATGATGCAAACCCTATAATTCCAATTTCAATTCCAGTTTGTGAGGTAACCAAACCCGAAAAATGCCAAGGGAGATAAATACTTTTGCAAACCACTGTATATGGTCAATGGAGCGGATCAGTTTGAAGGGTTTAATGTTATGGCTGATCTGTGTATATCAGATAAGTGTATATAACACGTGGAAAAGCGAAGTGAAAAAGCAGCGAGTGGCTGAATTATTAGTGTAAAGTATTTTTAGCGACCCGTTTATCATTTACTCAGCCATTTGTGCCGTAACGGCTGATGACATATGCGACACTCCACGAGCGCTGACTTTGCTCACATTATTCCTTACTTTGCTGCACATGTAAGTGCTGGTTCCGAGGGGCTTTTCACAGCTGGGGGCTGGTCCCCCTCGGCCGCACTCGCACAAAATGGAACGCCACCAACCAAATACCACATCACTCTGCGGAGAATAATCACAGTGACATTTTCTCAAATGAGAACTGCTAAGATGTCCCTCGGCTTTCAAAACAACGGCATGAAATCAGATGACTCACCTTCAGAGAAAGAATCTCCTGGCGAAAGGCAGACTGCTAGCCGAAGGTCCAGCTTATTCTGAACATCAGGCTCTTTTAGACATTAATTAGTCACACTCAAGTATTCACATTAATTTAGTCCCTGGGCTTCAGTTAAATCATCTGGCGCTTTGCATAGGCTAAATGTCACATCTGTAGCTGTTTATTGCCGATCACTTTAAGTGCTCTAATTGCATAAGGGGGAATGATTCGCAGGTCCGTGGTTGGGGAAAAATGATTTATTTAATTATGCGGGGATGCCAGTGAGCGAGAGCGTTCTACTTTAAAGTTATTTACATCTGCGTGCAGGTGCTGTTTTAGCGAGGTGGGGTGGCGGGCGTGGATGAGGGAGGGAGGGAGGGAGGGAGTGGGGTGCTGGTGTGTTTTCTTCTCAACTCTATACTCTGCTTTGATCAGGATGCTTGTTGTGCGCGTTTTTATGTATTTTTGGTCGCTGTGTGTTGTGGGTGTTGCCGTGGCTGCCGCTTCTGTACACAGTGCTGCACGGTTTTTGCTGATCTCTCCCACATTGTGTCTGACGCTCAATTGCGGATTTGGGGGCAAGGCAGTCCGTGCCTAATCCCAGACCCACCTCGTGGCACACTTTCCCACTCCAGCCTGATGAATTTGCATACCCCCTCATGCATGGTGACACAATAAGCCCAGAAATGTGTTCTAGCTTTTGGTGTTAGGAGGCACAACGACCCATTTGTGGAGATTTTAGGTCGCACAACACAACAAACCCCACTGGATTCTGTTCAAATTAAAAATCTTGATGAATCCTGATGAGTCAGTGATAAGTTTTGAGCTAAAGTGACATTTTCCTAAATGATAAATGTATGAATGCCAACACTAGAACATTGAATTTCAAGGGCAATACCTCAAACACACAATCTTTCCCACTGAAGTTTCCACTGGTGACACTCTATGCGTGGTGACACTATAAAAGCCCATAAATGTGTTCTAGCTTTTGGTGTTAGGAGGCACAACGACGCATTTGTGGAGATTTTAGGTCACACAACACAAAAAACCCCACTGGATTCCATTCAAATTAAAAATCTTGATGAATCTTGATGAGTCAGTGATAATTCTCGAGCTACAGTGACTTTTTTTCTAAACGATAAATGTATGAACACTTAAACACAGAATTTTAAGGGCAATACCTTAAACACACTATCTTTCTCACTGTTCCCACACAAGTTTCCATTGGTGACATGCCATGCATGGTGACACAATAAGCTCAGAAATGTGTTCTAGCTTTTGGTGTTAGGAGGCACAACGACCCATTTGTGGAGATTTTAGGTCGCACAACACAACAAACCCCATTGGATTCTGTTTGAATTAAAAGTCTTGATGAATCAGTGGTAATTCTTGAGCTACAGTGAATTGTTCCTAAACGATAAATGTATGAATGCCAACACTTGAACATTGAATTTCAAGGGCAATACCTCAAACACACCATCTTTCCCACTGAAATTTCCACTGGTGACACGCCATGCATGGTGACACAATAAGAGCAGAAATATGTTCTAGCTTTTGGTGTTAAAAGGCACAACGACCCATTTGTGGAGATTTTAGGTCACACAACACAACAAACCCCATTGGACTCCATTCGAATTAAAATCTTGATGAATCAGTGTTAATCGCTCGAGCTAAAGTGACATTTTCCTAAATGATAAATGTACAAACATCTTAAACACTGAATTTCATAGGCAATGCCTCAAACACACCATCTTTCCCACTGAAGTTTTCAATGGAGACACGCCATGTGTGGTGACACAATAAGCCCAGAAATGTGTTCTAGCTTTTGGTGTTCGAAAGCACAATGACCCATTTGTGAATATTGTAGGTCACACAACTCTGAAATTGGGGCTTCATTGGATTCCATTCGAATTAAACATCTTGATAAATCTTTATGAATCAGTGATGGTTCTCAGACTGAAGTGACATTTTCCTGAAAAATTAAGTGTATGAATGCCAACACTTCATCTCTGTATTTCAATGGCAATGCCACAAACACTATCATTCTCACTGAATTTTCACTGGTGACACTTCAAACTTTTCCACTGACAGGACTTTATACATGAAATTCCTCACTGACAACACCCAACACATCAAATTTCCAAGTGGCAGTGATTTATACTTTGAAGTCCCAGTTGAATACATTGAATACACAGTGATGACACTCCAAACCTTGAATTCCCAGTGACAACAATTTAAACATGGAATTCTCTGTGATAATTCTCCAGTTAATAATTACAGTGTCATTTTCCTAAACATTGCATTTATGAACGCAAACACTTCAACTCTGAATTTTAAGGGCAACACCTCAAACACACCATCCTTCCCATTAAACTTTCCACTGGTGACACGCCATGTGTGGTGAAACAATAAGCCCATTTGTGGAGGTTTTAGCTCAAAAAGCTCTGGGCTGCGTTGAGGTTCATTGGATTCTGGTTGAATGAAAGTCTTGGGAAATTCATAATGTACCTCTAATTTCATAAATCAGGCATAAAGTGTTATATTGGATGGTACATCTTTTGATAGAAAGAGAAACTTTTCTCTTTTCTCCTCACAGATAAAATGACAGAAATTAACTGCAGCTAAGCTAAAAGTCACAGTATAATTGTAGTGGGCTTGTATTGCTTGCGTTATCCATCTCGGCCTCGGCTGGAAAAATGAGTTATGTCTGTATAAGTGTTTTTCTTAGACTGCGACAATTTTGAATATCCATATAAATTTCTTTACTGCACCATGTCCTTATCATAACAGAGCAATGTGGTTAAGACTTTTAAAGAGTAAAGAGTAGAAATGCCAGATAGCACAGCCTGTTATATTAGCTTTGGCTTCTAACATTTATCATGAAAATGACATTGTTTCAAGGGCTTAATGTCCTTAAAACAACTTGACCCAGGACGACTTGCTCTGCAAATTTGGTACATTTGCTCAAGTGTGAAAGCTGCTTTCAAGCCTGGGAAAGCTCCAGAGAGCCAATCTGTGGTCCTCCTGAAGTCGGTGGTCAGAGGTTCGCTTTCAGCACCACTACTGTGGTCCACTGTGCGTGTGGAAGCTGTCCGTTCCCCGTGCTGCATGTGGTTTTGTGTTTAGTACATTTTGCAACATGACTGCTCCAAAGCAAAAAAAAAACATCTTGTGCTGGCCTGCGTGGCTAAACACCTTCTCATACAAGAACAGACCCTTGTTTGCAGGTGTTCCTGCACCGTGAAATGCCAAATATCCAAAAAGCCACTGTTTTTTTTTGCTGGTTGAGCATTTGTGTTGAAGAAAAATCATAAAAAACTAGTGGATAAAGCTGGAGCCCACCACTTTGCGAACCTATACACAGAAAAGTGACATATGGAATTGTGCAATCAATCCACAGTTCTTGTGCAATTCTTGTGTGAAGGCAATTCATAAACCCATCTTCCACATGAGCCTGAAAATCGTTCTGCATGTAGATTCTAGCATTTAGGAAAAGTATAAAAGTATAAATGTGCCCCAAATGTGTAATTCAAAAAATAATAGTTATAAGTTTTACAATAAGGAAATGCAGAAGATACCGAATATGGAAAGATAACATTTTCCTAGCTTTTCTGGGAATGCAGAGACTCTTAGGAATCCAATTATCCTCCCCACACTTTTGTCTATGTGCAACCTTAGACACAGCATTTCTCTGCAGAGTTTAGCACACGTCAAGTCAAGTCAAGGTTTATTTATATTGCGCCTTCTACAACAGATGTTGTCACAAAGCAGCTTTACAGAAAATTTAGGTCCAAGCCCCCCACCCAGTGAGCAAGAAAAGCTCCCTCGGAGCAAGAGCAGTGTCAGGCTCGAAGGACAGAACGGACGCTCACAGAGTTAAAAGCAAACAGCAAAGTGCTTTACTGAAGTAGGGATAGTCAAAGGGACAGGCAGAGTCAAAAACCGGAATATCAAAAACATGGCCAAACCAAAACACAGAAGTCAAAGAGCAGGAAGAAAGGGAAATAGGCAATCAGACAGAACTGCTCTGGAGCAGAGTGGTAATTAAATACACACAGGTAATATGGAACAGGTGAAGTTTATATTCTGGAGGCGGTGATCGATAGGTTCTGGGGAATATAGTCCACAGGATTCACTAAGGCAGGTCAAGGAAGGGGAACTCTGAGAAACTTGGGGCTGGAGTTTTGGGTGGCTTCAGCTGCTGGGATCTGAAGTGGAGAGAGTGCAGAGGAGTGGTTTATAGAGCTTGTAATGATGGAGAGGAGGAGTTTGGGCATGGTCCTTCTCCTAAGCTTAAAGAAGAACCCATCCTCTACTGGTCCACATCAAATAGCAAAACAAGTACACATATATGCATCACTGAATATAGAGAAAAGAAAGATAACAGAGAAGCAGTGAGAACCACCTCAGTGTGTTATAGTAGAAGTAGTAGAAGAAAGAACTTATGGGGAGAAACGTCTTTGGAGACGTTAGCCTGAGTCATGCAGGTAAAGCTTTCCACAAAGCCCTGGACAGCAAGAGCTCCATGGTGGCCAAACTGGTCCAGAATGCTGGCAAACCGGGCACCTGGTCATAGCAGACCAAAGAAGCATTAGATTGCAGGATGACCAGTTGTTCCACATCAGACCGCATGGGATCGGCAGTTGTTGAGCATAACAAGGAAACACAGATAGTTAGTTCTGCTCTAAGTAACAGAGAACAGTATATAGTGTTAATAAGAAGCAGCAGTGACTCCGGCAGGTCTGACTATTACAGCATAGCTAAAAAGGAGAGGCAGAAGATGACAACGACATGAGGGCTCCCTGAGATGTCAGCGCCACTACACTCCAGCGTCAGAAAACTTGTTTAAGCGCGTGAGAGCAGCAGGATGACAGCACCAACATTCTCAGTCTACCGTAATACTCTCTGTTAGAGAACCCCCAGATCTGCACCTCTTATCTAAAGAACAAACGAATTACCACACGCTTAAAAAGAACACAGATTCTACTTAGTTATTAAATTTAACTTGGTGGACAAAATAAAGCATCATTTATAATACATACATTTTGAGGAATATTGTGTATTCCAATGTGCAGAAGTATGTTCTGTGTTGAAAGCATGTTTACTTGACCAGGGGTGCATGTGGCTGTTGATAACCTGCATGCTATCTCAGCTGGTTCATCTAGCCCTGCTGCTGCGTGCAGTAAAAGGACATTAGTTTAAAGCACTATGGTTCTTCGTGGATGTCAGAAGGTTTTAGCTTTACATTCACACAGTTTAGTTTCTGTTGAGGGTATAGTATTATAATTTAGGGCGTGGCTCAAGACCTAGTGAGTGTCTAAATAGGCTGTCTAGGTAGGCAGCTGTTTAAGTAGCAGTGTTCTCTCCTCATCTCTTCTCATAAAACAGATTACTGAGACGCTCTAGTTAGAGAGCAACTGCATCGCGGCTTGTTCCCGCCCACTGCAGTACGGGACCCGTGTTTTAGCTAGTTGCTAAGCTACCGTCCGGCTATCCAAAGACGCTAGCATAAATGCTAATGGCTCGAGTATAAAACTGCAAAATGGTCAATGACTGGTTACAGAGTTGTCAATAAAATGCTTTTTTGTGTGATTATATGACAAGAAACACATTAAAACACCAGAGAGAATCAAAATAACTTACATTTGATGCTGACTTCTCCGCTAGTAGCTCCGCTTTTAGTCACCATGTTGGGAAAAGGTTTTGCCTGCGTTGCTTCATGGGATTGCCTTAGTGGCTGAGGAAGCGTTCGATGCTTCCTTAAAATTAGGCCAAAATAAGGTGTCTCAGTAGACAGCATGTTTAAGGTATCTAAGTGTTGGGACAGTCTACATGTCAGGAGCGCATACTATGACGTAAAATGCTGCCTATGTAGATGCTCACTAGGTTTTGAGACACACCCTTAGTCACTTCTTCTTTTTATGAATTTAAAGACTGAAGATCAATGTGGGACACTTATTTCTGCAAATTATACAACACTTTCTATTTATTTGCAATTTGATTTAGTAAATAACTGAATTTGTGTATTACAGTGTTCTTTGTACATTTACATTCATGGTATTTGACAGATGCTTCTATCCCAAGCAACCAAAGCAGTTAACATTTACACTCTTATTGGTTAAGTGTATGGTGGTTACCCAGCTGGAGAATCTAACCCCAGTGTACAGCATGGAGGGGATCAGTGTAACCTCTTACAAAAATCCCAGTCACTCTCTCTCTTATTATTATATTTTTATTATTATTATTATTATTTACTTTTTATTATTATTATTATTATTTATAATAATTATTATTATTTATTATTATTAGCAGTAGTAGTAGCGGTAGTGGTAGTAGTAGTTGTAGTAGTGGTAGTGGTAGTAGTAGTAGTGGTAGTGGTAGTAGTAGTAGTGGTAGTAGTAGTAGTAGTGGTAGTAGTAGTAGTCTTTTTATTCTACTTATTATATTTTTATTATTATTATTATTATTTATATTATTATTATTAGTAGTAGTAGTAGTAGTAGTAGTGGTAGTGGTAGTAGTAGTAGTGGTGGTGGTAGTAGTAGTAGTTGTAGTAGTAGTGGTAGTAGTAGTAGTGGTAGTGATAGTAGTAGTAGTGGTAGTAGTAGTAGTAGTAGTGGTAGTGGTAGTAGTAGTAGTGGTAGTGGTAATGGTAGTAGTAGTAGCAGTAGTAGTGATGGTAGTAGTAGTAGTAGTAGTAATAGTAGTGGTAGTAGTAGTAGTAGTCTTTTTATTCTTCTTATTATAATATTTTCATTATTATTATTATTATTAGCAGTAGTAGTAGTAGTAGTAGTAGTAGTAGTAGTGGTAGTGGTAGTAGTGGTAGTAGTAGTAGTAGTCTTCTTCTTCTTCTTCTTCTTCTTATTATTATTATTATTATTAAACCATATTTGATTAGATTTTTTAAATAAAAAAATATATGCTAATATTAACATTTGGTTCTGGGTCAACATGGACACGGATGCCGCCCCCCCTCAGGATGGGCAAGAGAAGGCTGAATTGTCTTTTTCGGCTCCAGCTTTATAAACACCAGTCCTCTCGAATCTGCAGCTTTGGTTTGTTGTAGAAAGGAAGAAAAACATAAAGGCTTTGAGATGCAGCAGTGCGTGTCGTAATTTTTTAATAAGATGTATTAAAGTTGTAAGCAAATTACATTCCCTCAGAGAGCGCGGGGCTGATCTGGGCCGGAGCGGCGAGTTAATATTTCATCTGGCGCTGTCCTCTTTGATGACACAAGGCAGACAGAGGCAGGCCTTTTCGCTCACTGCGAAGCGAACTTTTCCTCTTTTCATCCCTCCGGTCGTCCGCGCTCCCTCCGCCTCCTCCTTTTCATTCCTCTTCCAATCGCCTCCCTTCATCCACACAAACTCCACTCATAATTAGTCCGGCCTCTTTGAATGAGTTCCTCTTTATCTGCTGCTCCGATGCTTTGTCTTCTCATCAACATAATGATTTTTTAATCTGCTCTCCTTTTTATGTCACGCGTATCTACGCGTTTGTCACATCTCCAATTTTCCTTCTCTAAACCTCATTTATTTATCCCTCGCTTTTATCGACCTTTCATCTCTTCCTATCTGCTTCCCTATCTGTCTTTGTTCTCGACTCTCTTTACTTTCAAACTCGTCCTTTCTTCTCTCCCACCTCTCACTCGTTGGAGACGCACTCCACAATCAAGAGGAAATAATTTAACTTTGTAATGCCGGCAAAACTACATTCACAAGTACGAGTCGCCCCCACACCACTCGCTGCTTTCACCGCATAATCCCCCGTAGCGCTCGGCGCAGAGCTGCTTCTCGGAAACTTCTAGAAAGGACTGGCTTTAAATTTGTTCAGAGAAGAAGCACTTCATCAGCGCAGCGCCCGCTAGAATTCCAGTAAGATGAAAACGTGTGTACTTAAAGCAGCGAGCGTCCATATCCACTGAACCTCAAGGACTTTTCATATCAGGCCTTGTTTAGTTTTTTTATTGGTGATGAAAAATCTCTCTTTCGTGAACCAAACAAGCCCATGTAGTGTCACTCCGTCTTTGGACAAATTGTTCGGATCAGCGTAGCAGCAATCAGGGAATAATAAGCTTGCTAAAAATGACAAATTGTCCCATTGATCATCTTTCCAAACAGCTGCTAAAAAGCACCCTGCCAGCATGCTGATTTGTTTTGGCAGTCTGCTCATTAACCTTAAAGGGTCACGTCAAAGCTTGAAACCATATCAGGTAAAATTGCTGGGGAAAAAAAGAGAGAGAGAGAGAAAAAAAACAACTAAATGTGTATCACATTAGCTCTCATCTGCTAAATTGATGCTTGCAAACTGTCATCTTCTCTTGCTGTTCTAATATAATAGGCTCACAGGCTCCTAATTGGTTCTTGGCTTGGGTTGCATGCTTTTGTGAATAAAAACCTTTCATGGGTACGAGAACCTTTACAGTTTGCAAAGGTTTTCAAACCTCTGTATCTTATTTACAAGCATTGCTCTACTAAGAAGTTTCAAGTTTCAAGTTTGTTTGTCATTTGCACATCATGTCAGGACATAACATGCATTGAAATGCTTGGGGTGAGGCTCAGATAATAACTCTACAGCAGGGCAGCAATTATATATGTAGTAAAAACAGTGCAAACATACAATAAATAGACAATAATGAAGTAAAAAATAAGCTGGAACACACACAAGATATATACATAGATACACAGGAGGACATATGTAAAAACTTTTCCATAAGAAGTTATCTATTTAAAGTGACTTAGTGATATTGACCATAACAGAATAAATAAAATAATAGTATAATATAATATAGCAGTGGTTGAGTGAATGGTATTGGGGTCTTTCAGCTTCACAGTTTGTTCAGAAACCTGACAATGTGTGGGTAGAAGCTGTTCAGTAGCCGGGTTGTTCTGGCCTGGATCAGGCAGGAGATTCCGCAGCATCCAGGCCAGAACAACCCGGCTACTGAACAGCTTCTACCCACACGTTGTCAGGTTTCTGAACAAACTGTAAAGCTGAAAGACCCCAATACCGTCTAAAGAACCATCTAAAGTATTTCTGGAACCAAAGGTAGTGGTTCTATTGTAGGGGTTCCCATACCAGCCTTCAGGGCCCATCAGGGTTGTCCACATTTTTACTTCAAGCCAAATGGTTCTTGGCTTGAATTGGTACAGATCTCAAATACAAGAGAACCATCCACTGAAAAAGTCTTCAGGGAACTAAAGCTGGGTCTTCCATAACACTGGTTCCTCAACCAGCCTCTAGGTCCCACTGAGATGGTCCATATTTATGCTTTAAGCCAAATGGTTCTTGGCTTGAATTGGTACAGATCTCAATTATAGGAGAACCATCCACTGAAAAAGCCTTCAGAGAACTAAAACTGGGCCTTCCATGACACTGGTTCCTCAACCAGCCTCTAGGTCCCACTGAGATGGTCCATATTTATGCTTCAAGCCAAATGGTTCTTTGCTTGTATAACACTACTGGCTCTCAAATCAGCCCTCTGCGACCCCTGACTTAGTCCACATTTTTGCTCCAAATGGTTCTTGGTTTGAATTGGTATGGAATGTTCTTAAACTTGATACCGTTTCCTCAATTGCACATCATAATTACAAGTATGGCTCTTTTAATAATCATCTACTGAAAAAGTCTTCTTCGAACCAAAGGTGGTTTCTTTATGACACTGGTTTTCAGGGCTCCCCACATAGTATACATTTTTACTCCAACCCAGCTCATATCATGTATGTCTTAAGTTTAATGTGAACCACCTGGGAGCCCAGAGGACTGGGCTCTGTTCTAGCCATTGTTCTGTAACATCACTCCAAGGAACCCACTTTTAAAACCCTAATTCCCCAAAACGTCTGCATGATTCAATTGTTCAGTCCTAGATAATGTTAAATTAAATATTTGCCATTCTGTTCACAGTTGTAGAGATAGGAACCAGATATTTAATATCTCTAAAGCTGCAGCATAGAAAGCAATTACAGGAAATGGTGATGAATGCACTGGTGTATTTCTGAGATATTGTTTAATGATATATCTGGGAAAAATGTTTAAGGCTCACACACTTACATTCATATACAAAAGTTTGGTTAAATGATTCTGTAAATGAAAATGGAAATTTTGTTTGAAAATAAGTTATAATTTACAGAAAACTTAAATGTAGCATTTCTCTGCACCTGAATTTGTAGGACTTACACAGTGGAAATCGTTCAGCATCATTTATAAAATGTGCCATAACTTTTGCACAGGCCATATTTAGTGTTTAATTTTTTTTCCATTATATGAACTTCAGCAAATCAATAGAAATTGTGTATCAAAGAGTGCAGAGGTTTGTTTTCTATAGAGAATGAGTTACTTTTTTGTTTTCACTTACAAAAGTGAACAGAATATGTTATTTGACCAGGACTGCATGTTTGTTTGGACTTGAAAAATGCCTTTTATTTTAGGTCGTTTGGTCAGTGTTGAGGAAAGGCTTTGTAAATGCTGGACAGTGATCAGCAGTTGTATTTATTGACATATTGCAGCATCTCATTACTGGCTCATGTGAGCATAGAGGCTAATGCACTGCACTCACAGTAAGAAAGAGACTTTTATCTTGTCAACATATATATATATATATATATATATATATATATATATATATATATATATATATATATATATATATATATATATTCATAGTGGAGTGGCATACACGTATGAGCTGTAAGGCAAAGTAGACCCTGAAAAAGACATTATTTTTTTACATTTTTGTTCTATATCTAAAAAAACCCAGGAGACACAGGCATCACACATAGTGTAACTAAACCAGCAAATGCCTCTTTAATGCACCATTTCACATCACACCTCTCTGAATGACTTGAGAGATTGATTTATGCAGAAATTTCGATGTTTTTTGAATTTTGAAGAGTGTAGTTTCTGGAAAAAGGAACCTCAAAGCCTTAAATCCTGGCTCTGCTCTCTAAATTGCATGTAAATTGATTAGTATCAAGCTGTGCAGTCTATATGTATTACTGAAACAGGCCTACTGTGAGCGAAAAGTGGAGGCCAAAATCAGCTCCCGTACAAATAAAGAACAAGCTACACGCTCTTCTGAGGAAGCAAATCGGAGGTGATGTCACGTCCTCTGCCAGCTGGCTCTAAGAGGTATAGCAAAACCCAATCATGGGATACGCAGTGACTTCAACCCCTGAAAAAGAGTCATGATTCAAATCATCTAGACTGGAGTTTTTGGTCTAAGAGGTTCTTATTCAATGGCTGCTCGCGTTTCCGAAATATATTCTGAGATTTCTTAAATCAGACTGGAAACAATATACCGAAAAAGTGCAAGGACTGAAATATCAGGCTTGATTTACACACAACCACTGCCGCGCTGACACAGTGCCTGAGTTATGTCAGCAGTTAGGAAGTACGAAATGGAGGTAAACGCCGAAGACACGAAATACAGGATTGAAGAAAAATATGAGAGAATTGGCTTCATGATACAGCTGTCAAGCGCCCAGACAGAGCTAGGCGTCTACAGTACAGTACCGCGAGTGGCAAGGCATTGGAGAAGTCTTGATTTGGCACCGTTTTAATCGCTCGCTGCCACTGAGTCCCTGTTGTGATCGGCAGAACAGAAACACGGAGGAAACTCAGCCGGCAGCGCCACCGTTTCATCGTTAGACACCCCGTCGCCGTGACATGGGAAAAAAGGATGGAAACAGTTTCACAGGAAGCTACGCAGTCTAGCAATAACAGCAACCGAAGCTGGGTTGTTTTTTTATTGTTTTTTGTTTTTTTTGGTGCCTGCGCTTTATTTTGTGCAGCCTGTGTAGGTTGCTTCCCATGCGAGTATCCCTGTGTTGTGGTGCGCGCCTGTAACTTTGCAGAAGAGTGAATCTCATACGGTACATTGGTCTCCGCTCATCGATCCAGCACCGAGCGGTGTGCATTATTGACGGCTGTTGTTGAAGAACATGTGTCAGGATCGTGAATCTCCTATTCCTAAAGTATGAGCCTCCCTGATTCAAAACATCACTCGTTATATCGACCATGAGCAGCACCGCCATGAGCCGGAGAAATGCAACACCAGCGCGCATCAGGCTTCGCTTGCTGGAACACAAGGTCCTGATGAAATCAATTTCCTTGCATTGAATCTGAACCATAAACACAAATAGTAGTGCATAAGGGGTTTCAAAAAAATGGAGAGCTCCTAAATAAAGATTCCTAAATCATCCTTGGCTTGAATGTACAAAGACGGGAAAAACAGGGATTGTTGATGGAAAGGTTCTTCACTGAAACTGAAGTTGTTTTTAACACTTCACTGTAGGGTGTTGTTCATAAGGATTCATGACACATACACAAGCTTGTGATGATAACGGACATAAGCCTACACAAACTGCTTATTAAAAATAGATTTTTATAGATTATAGAATGTAGATATAGAATAGATTGTAAAAATAGACTGTTATAAAGTGTCAAGGGAGTCAGGCGAGGCAAACGTTTGCAGATATGAAAAGCAGGCGATTTACACAAAGGGTAGTAAATGATCAAAACAACCAAAAGCGTAAACGAGAAGCATGCAAGGTACAACAACAATGAACTAGACAGCGAACGGATCCAATAAGGGCTAAGCCAAAGACGAGAACGAGAGAAACAGGCAAACGGGTCGTAACCATGGAATCAAAACAAGAAATAGACATTCAGTACGCTATGAATAGGATAGACAATACTTTGCAAAGAGCAAAACAAACAGACTGGTTGAAATTCAATGGCCGTAATAGTTTGCAGGTTTTTCCGATTTAGTATTCCGGTGAGGGGATCCTGTGACTGGCTGAATGTGGACATGCGACTGGAACTTGTGGGTGAGGGGTAACCTGGGAGTTGGAGTTCAGAATGTTAGCGGAGGTGGAAGATGAGTCCGGAAGCGTGACATAAAGGCTACTTTAGCTAAGACTGAAAACTTGACTATATAATTATTATTTTAACAGTTGATAAAGTAGTGAGTTATTTTTTAATGGCAAAATGCTAAACAACTACAAAATAAGATACTATGCTTAGACAATTCTAAAGCGTAATATCCTAAAAAGACAATGAAAATATACAGTACAATAACAAAAAAATATTTTGAGTATATATTTCAAAGACAATTACATGGAATCCGTAAACTAAATATATTTTCAGGATGCTAGATTTCAGTTTTTTAAAGAAATTAGCAGGGATGTTTTTCCCTTCACAGTTCAGGTTTGTTGAAGTTTGGATGTTGCTAAAACTTTAGTTCTGTTTTAAAAAAAAGGAAAATGATTGTTTAACTGTACAATAAGAAACTGCGCATAGACTATAAAAAGTCAACTTTTTAGTCCAAATAGAATTAAAAATCAGCCAAACATATTTTTAGCAGAAAATATCACAAAGTATCCTTGAGAGCTAAAAATAACACCAACTTTTCAGTACTAAGTGTATACATTCATTGCCTCCATTACAACTATTAGTTATTTTAGAATTTTTTTTCAGTAAATGTTTCAGTATATTTTTCGAAAACATTTCCAGAAATATTTTTTTACACATCCAAAGTCTGTCCAAGTTAATTTTCTGCTTAACTAAATATTATTTACTCAACAAAATATTTTTTAAGTGAAATGCTAAATTCTTTTAATTGTACAGTAAGAAACGGTACATAGTTTTCAGTCCAATTTCCAGTTTAGAAAAGGTTTAAGCACCTCTCTGTTAAAAGTGTGTGATTGCATATGACGTACAGAAGAACATTTTGTGATGTCGGTTGTGCTTTGGTCCCCCTTGCCTGAGTGGATGAATCTGATGATCGTGAGTGCATTGAAAAAGTATTCAAAGAGAACTTTTGAGTGAAAACTTGAGTGATTTATCTACCATTGTCAGTGTTATGCCTATACAAGTTTGTAACATTAATTCATAAAAGTCCATAAAATAACAAAACATTGCTGTTAATCTTTTTAAAAACGGGTTTGGAAGCTTACTTATTTCCCATTGTATTTCCTTTATCCTTATACAAGATGTAAGTACACCTCTTGTCTAATCTTCTCAGTACTGCCACCTGGAAAATGAATAGCTTGGCTGTTTTGACTGGAAAATAAACAGATGAATAGTAATCTTTGACTTTTGCTCTGTGTTTTCCTTGAGTTCTTGACAATTGCACACCTCGTTAATGAAATGGCTCTTTGAAGAGCCATCTGTTGAAATGTTCTTTAGTGAACCAACAATGGTTCTTCATTGGCTTCACTACGAAAGGTGTAGAGCCACATCACACTCTGTTTTGCAGCTTGCTTATGTCTTCAGGGACAAAGCGGTATTTTCAAGCGAGAAGAAATGCTTCGCGCTGAGTTAACGAGTTACTTACTAGCTCATTTCCATCTGCGGTCTCGGAGCAGGAAAACGTGCCCGCTGTACAATGCAGCTGTGTTGTACCTGCTTTCAAGGGCCCATGTTTGTAGCTGCCACACGCGGGTTATGCGGGGCAAGTTGTGGGTCGGCGCCGGGGCTCTTTCGGCTCGACACCTTGAAGGCCTTTTCTTTGCACAGCATAATTAGCGGTTGAGCGCAGTGCGAGGGCTGGGGCCGGGAAAAGGAGCAATTAAGAGGCGGTTGATGAACATGTCCGAACTGTAGGTCCTCATTAGCATGGGCCTGTCTCTTAGCTAGCACCACGTGTCCTTTGTGTTCCGGACAGTTTGATGGCTGTGATCTGCAAGGGAGTGGGGCCGTCCTTTGTTGCACATAATCAAACGAATCAAAAGAAAGTTGGGTGGGTGAGTGCATGTGAGTGGGAGCTCGTGTGGGAAAGGAGGGCGATCGCAGGTGAGCGGCGTCCATGTTTTGTTCCTATAGCGGGCTAGTTTGGAATTTTAATGAAGAGTTTCCCATCCGGGCTTTGTTCTCGCGCCAGAAAACCCATGTTTACGTGACTCTGCGAGCGCATGCGTGTGCATGGACTGTCAAACGAGTTCATGTGTATGTGTCATGAAGAACGTGTTATCTTCATCCTTTCTTCTCACCCCCACCCCCTTTCTCTTTCTCTTCTATTTTCTCGCCGTCAATTAATTCCACCCGTCGAACTGGGAGAATGTCAGGTGATTAAGATGTGTGTAGCTGTCACATGAGGCTTTGTGTTGGCCCAGCAAGCCCATTAACCGCCCCTGCTAATTAGCGTCCCCCGGTTGGATGTGCACGTCAGGTGGTGTGAAAGAGGACATGCCGAGGGTTTGGCACCCCGTCTCCTCCTCTTACAGAGTGGATGGACAGATCGCAGCACGTTTCCTTCAATCCCCTCTTCCTTCTCCCTCTGTGTGTCACTAGCTCCAGTGATCAGTGACAGGTTAAGGCAATGTTTAGATAGCCCCCCAATCAGCGGCCTCCCAGCAGCCGTACGAGTGGGCTTGTGGGTCCATTGTCTGCAAAGTTTTTAATCAACACGTCTCTCCCCGGCCCCCCCCCCCCGCCATCTCAGGGCCTTTGTGCGGCCGACACGTCCCTCCGGAGTGGGCAAATGGTGGCGTAGCTCAACCTCACGCTGAGATCGCTTCATCAATTCAAATCGAACCACATGTTCTGCCGGTCGCTTTGTATCCCTTTGGCAAGGCGCCTTTCTTACCCACTCGGAAAAGTTTGCGTGTGGTTAGCCATGAATACCAAGGTTGTTTCTTCAACTTTGAGCAGAGACGGCGCTCGCTCTTTCACCGCACTTCCATTGGTCTTGAATGCAGCCTTTCATTTGCTTTGAGAAGCGACCAGTGCACGATTGCTTGCGCTACTAGACACAGGATCTTTCTCAGAGCAGAGAATGGAAGCTGAAGCTCAGCCAAAGGTTTTGTAGTTTGATAAGAAACTATTCGCGTGTTCATCCCACTAGGTGCAGGGTTTTTTCGAGTGCTAATGTGAATAACGAGTGGGCGTCCTGTGAACTACTGTTGGCTCAATAGATCAGACGCAGGTGGCAAAGCATGTTATTAAGAGGTCATCCACGCTCAACAAAAGTCTGTGGTCTTCTAATCCTCTGCATCTAATATTCCATTCCATGCATTTTCGGGCTTCCTGCTGAAGTCAGGCCAGTTGTTTTATTCTCCACCTAAACTCCATTGCCCGTTATCCTGTAGGGTGACTAAACTGGTTGGAAATGGTGGGACAGCAGCTGGTTATTGTCTACGGATTTACAAAGGGCCTGCTATCAAAGATGAAACAGTGCATTGCGTTTTCTTTTCCGCAGCGTGGAACACAGGTGCTGGGGTGGCTATCAGAAATTTGCGATATAGGCTGGAAGACAGCACACTCGGTTCCCGGTGGAGAATAGAGCTGTTTTGCCACGCTAATTTATTCATAGTTCCCATGGAACTCGGGAGTAGTTGTGTTCCTCTTCTCGCACGGTTAAATGGAGGGGTAGCGGCCGCGTTCCAGCGGGGGTTAGATTGTCAAAATGTTGAAGATTTGCTTACAATAAGCACTCTGGCTAGAAGAAGACTCCGCTCACAGAAGAGGTGAGCAGGTGTTTCTTAGTTCGCACCCTTACCGTAGCAGCAATTTGCACTCATCCCCAGAGGAGTCGGAGGTGCCGGATGCTCCGGGCTGTCGGGCGACGGCTTGGACTCAGCACGAACATGCTTGCGTTTGCAGCTGGAATATGTTATCTCCTTTTCTTTGTACTGGTTGGAGCGCGAGGGCCAAGGCTCTGAAGGATGAGTGGAAATGATAAAGACTGTTTATCCGCACTGAGGCCTTGTTAATCTGTATAGTACTTCTTGTTGAATATTATTTTATGTAGGTAGGACCTTTCAGCCTTATACTTATTCTGATCAAAGGAGCACAGTGTACCGTTTCTGTAGTGTCCTTCGTTTGATTTTCCCTCACTGTAAAGGTCCACCAAAAGACGCCATTTCAAGTTTTGAATCTTTGAATTTACTGCCTTATATTCTTTAGCCTACTGCAAGCAGGATTTGTTTTAGAGCGTCCTCATGTGAAAGGATTCTTTGAAGCAGTGCCGTAGAAGTACCACGGATCTTCAAAAGAATAGCTCCAAAAAGAATCGTTATAGTAAACGAGACGTGCAGGTATGAAAAAAAAACCTTTTTTGAAGCTTAAAGAACTTTCACAATTGTTTCTTTCTTCTCCAGAATGCCTCATAATAGTTTAAAATCAATAAATACAGGACACCTGCTTTGACGTAGCACAGTGGACTCTTAAGCATGACACAAGTGCTCAAAACTTCTCTGGCTCTCCAGAATCCATCATGTTTGGACAGGGGTTTGGACAGGGGTTTGGACAAGGGTTCGCCTAAATTGCAGACGATCATACACACATCTTAGCTTCCCTGAAGGTTTGCAATCCAGGGCTCTATGAAAAGGACACATGACACTCTGCTGACCTGTGGAGCTTGTCGTTGTGATGGATTTATAAAGTTGTGTTTATAATTCCCTGTGGACGCCGTCAGTGATAAGGTGACGTTGAGTCGTCTTTCATTACATTACTAAATCAGGCAATGTGACATAAACATGTGGTGCACATATAAAATACAAAATGTCCTACATGGCATGTGTCTTACCGATAAATGAATGTAAAACGGGCTGTAGAAGAAAACAGTGCTTCTTACTGTTCTATTACTATTTACAATTTTATACTGTATAACTTACCCAGTACTTGAGGTGTTACTGGCTTACTTTACTGGTTAAATATATATATATATCATTATAGTGGGATTTAGTAGGGCTGTGTATTGGCACGAACTTACAATACAATACAATACATATCGTGATACAGCGGTCATGATTCAATATATCGCGACATACTGTGATACTGCAAGCAAAGTTATATATTGTGATTTTTCAAATCCTGCTATTAAAACACACCACTATATGAACAGGTTTACCAGTCCTTACAATAGCATTGCGCCCTTGTGCTGCTTGTTAATGTTGAAATGGAGCTGAAACTGGATTACAATAGTGGTCAGAAGTTTAAACACAACACACAATGATTCACTGTCTGGCAGGCATCTGTGTATCTATACTGTGTTTTTGAGAATCGATACAGTATCACAAATTCTAATATTCCGATATTCGATATTTTCAATATTTTCTCACACCCCTAAAATTTAGTACATTTGTACGTACCAGCTTGTTTCTCCAAATAACTACATCTTAGCTTAATTGGTAAAGCCTGTCCGGTGCAGTGTAGTTAAACTGTTTTGTTAAGTATCTAAAATGATCTCTTGAGTTTGAATCCCATGCTTATCTAGGCGATACCTAAAACTTGGGGTAAGTGTAAATGAAAGTGTTCCTAAATTTCAAATGCCAGTTTGGGCTGATAAAGCGCAGATAATGTTGTTTATGTAGAAACATTGTCTAATAAAAGGTAGCGGACACGTGTTAATGCATTCTGGGTTGTGCCTCAGGTTTGGCCTACTAATTGGCAGCCAAAAAATCAGCCACCGGCCAATTTGGCTGTAAAGAAATTGGAATTGGACATGAAAATTCATGGTCAACGCACCTCTGATAAGTCATTTGAAGAGAGAATGACCTTCTGTAGTTGGCTGAGCCGAGTGCTCCCTCACTAATAGTAGTGCTATTCAAATCAACCCTTTAATGCAATAATAAAACCTTCTAGTAGACCTGCTCAGGTGCTGTGTTTCTGCTATTGAACGTGGCTCTTGTTGTGTAGCCCTGATCTGTCCACCTGTGCCTTTTATGACAGGAAGCCTTTGGATAAATTACATTTTGCTACTTTGCCAATCAAATCCCTTACAAATGACCCTACAAAGCCCCTCCCTGGTACAACTAATCCAGCTCGATTAGTGCTTTTGACTATGGAGAGTGCTTTTACAGGCTGAACTCAGCACCTTTGTGCTAATGCTTTCCTATTCTAACTTCTGTTAAGTTTCTAAGCTTTACATGTACAGCGCAATACATGAATTCATTAACAGAAACAGTTCCGAACACAAGCCCTCACACGTGCCCTCCCCTCTGTGCTTAAGCGACGAGTCGTGTCTAGCCCTGGGTTAGAGGTAATGAAGAATTATGCTCATTGTGGCTTCTGAAGCCTCGATTAGGGCTCTGATCTTTGCCTTTAATGAAACTATTCATCAGAGGCGCTCAGCCGAGCTCACCTCAGGTGCGTGTGTGTGTGGGGAGCTGAGTGTCGGCCATGCCACCGAATATTAAGGCAGAGCGGCGTGCGTCTTAGGGGGTCATCGATCGGCGTCTGACAGCTTAACAGCAAGCGCATGCTTGGATGGGCTTCTTAAAGGGCCGGCCACACGCGGCTCATTTGGCTTCCTCTCCAGGGAGAGTTCAACGCACTGCCTGTTACCCTAATGTATTAATGCAATGTTGACATTGCTCAAGTGTGTATAGACTCCGTCTATAGGGAACGCTGGGTCATCGCCCACTTTCAAAGTTAGCCCAGTAGACGAAGACAGAAAAAAGCAATGATGGTTTTACTACATAGAACAGTTTTTATATAACAAGTTGTTATGTTTTGTTTTGGACAGCAATGATTTTGCATTCTAGACATTGTGACTCCTGGTTCCTACTACCAATTACTACTGTACATTATTATTCTGACCCTCAACTTTTCGGCAGTGCTCAGTGGGCAATATCAATATCATATCATAAAAATACTTCTGTCATTGTTTATCGTTTAATTAATTTAAAGGGGCTCTATTAAGCTTTTCAGGTCTTTCGTTCTCCTTCTAATTTAAAAGAGGTAACTTTTTGTACTTGTGAAGTAATAAAGTGGGAGAAATTCTGTTGCAGATACGCCTCGTAAATATCCCAGCCCTTTTCTCTGTTACAAAGTGATGTCATCTCATAACACAATCCTCATTGATGCCAGTCCACAAGCTTGGTGATTCTAGTCTGGCTTGCAAAGACAGAGATCAACTTCTTCTCTGGACTCTGGAGGTGGAACTTGTGGCAAGATGTACCAGTCAGAAAAGAGTGGGTTCATCAGGGGGATGGGACTTGCTCTAATAGATCTTTTCAGGCAAAGCATGAATACAAATGCACAGCAAAAGAACAAGATAGTGTTTTTGGGGGAAATTTTGAAGGATGTAAATTAATAAAAAAAATTAATTGAAATAAAATTACTATAATTTTGCTAATATGTCCCCTATTACTACTTTTCTGCTATGAGAGACACATTTCTTTCTTTTACTTTTGTAAAGCTAGCTTGTCATCCTGGTGTACTAGTGGACTCTGATCTCAGTTTTAGAAGTCATGTTAAAGCTGTTACCAAATCAGCATTTTATCACCTTAAAAACATCAACAGGGTTAGAGACTTTCTGTCTGAACCAGACCTGGAGAAACTCATCCATGCTTTTATTTCCAGCAGTATCGATTACGGTAATGCTCTCCTAACTGGACTTCCAAAAAAGACAATCAAACAGCTTCAGCTGATTCAGAATGCAGCTCTCACTAGGAGTTCCCAATAGGAGCAAAAGCAGCTTCTTTTGTGGTGTCCTTCAACGAACATCATTCCTGTTCAGTGTATTTGTAAAAGTGAACACACATGTAATAGATATAATACAGGTAATCTGTCACTGTCCTGTACCTGGATTAGATTTTGAGTTGAGATTAGGGTCAGAATTAGAGCCAAGAGGAGGGTCAGGATTAGGTTTTGGGTTAAAGTTAAGGTTAGGGTTAGGATTAGGGCCTGGCTAAGGGTTAGAATTAGGTTTTGAGCTGAGGTTAAGGTTAGAATCAGGATTAGGGCCAGAAATAGGAATAGGTTTTGGGTCAAGGTTAATGTTAGGGCTTGGATTAGGGTTAGGAATAAATTTTGGGTTAAGGTTAAGGCCAGGATTACAGCCAGGGTAAGATTTGGAATTATGCTTAGGATCAGGGTTAAGGTTAGGACCAGGATTAAGGCTGGGGGTTAGAATTAGGTTTTGGGTTGAGGTTAAGATTAGTATTAGGAATGGGGCTAGAGTTAGGGTAAGGGTTAGGTTTTGTGTTAAAGTTAGGCTTTACTCAATGTAAGTAACATATTAAGACTACAACAATACATGCATATCAATAATACATGCATATCAACAATACATGTACTGAGTGGAGGTAATGTATCACTTATGTAAGTAATGTACTGACAAAGCATCTTCAAGCTATTTACTTTAATGTGTTCAAACATTTCACTACTGCTACTTCACTGATGTGTTGTTGGCGTGTTACTGATGCTCGGTTAGGAGTTTACTAATCGACTACAAACCATCACTTCTAATAAAGTGTTTCCTGATGTCCACCTCTAGGGATAGCAACAAAGGTCCTTAATTGTATAGAATACTGTGGATTGGTCTTTGGCGATTGTTTTGTCGACTTTTCCAGCTTCATGTGTCTTCTGAAGGTTATTTGCATCGAGATGTGGTTCACACTAACCTTTATTTAGAAAAAGTGGTTTGTCAGTAAGGAGGCTTTGTGTGCTGCTTTTACCTAATGGGCAAAGTACCTGTGAAACCTTCCTTGAAACACTTCCAATCTTCCAATCTTCCTTAAAACACCTTTTCTCAATTAACTCTCGTAGAAGTCATTAACACAGAAGTTTCACTCTTTCTAGTCTGCACTGTGGATTTTACTTAATGTGCTTAACAGAAGACGTGAACAGACCAACTGTGTGTTATTAGTTTAATTAGATTGTGTTTGTCTATAATTATGACTTATAATTGTTGTTAGTAATCAGTGAGGAAATCCAGGTAATTTCAAAGGCTTCACTTAATTTTTCTGTATCTTTCTCTCTCTCTCTCTCTGTTATTCCTGATATCTCTCTGTCATGCTCATGTTTACCATAAAATGAGTTTCCCAACTCATTTTATACCCGTCCCTGCACTTTGGGCTTGCTTTTGCAGTCCAGGCTCCGCTCCGCACACTCTCGGCCTCAGTCCTAAATCTGTGTGTGTGTGTGTGTGTGTGTGCAGTTAGGTGTTTTGCAGTGTGAAGCTGATAAGGCTGATTTAGTGTTTGATGGGGAGTATGCCTTGCAGGCGCAGTGCTGACGCTCTTTTTAACAGGTCGCTGAAGTCAGGAGCGTGTGTGTGTGCGAGTGTGTGTGTTGCAGAAGAAGCTCAGTAATGAGCAATGGAGCCGTTGTTGCTACTGCCTGCACTGCGTCAAGCAACAGAGTCCGTGCTCGACTCCCCAGCCAGCTGCGAGTGCATTCAGAATAACTGATCAGTTACACAAATACATGCTTCTCAACATGTGCAGACTCTTTAATGACGGCCTCGCCACTCTAGAGTCCATGCGTAGCCCAAACGGAGAGATCGAGAATGGACGGGACATGTGAGAGGGAAAGATTAGGTGCAGGGGGCAGCACACATAGCACGATCAGACTAGAGGACAAAGTGTGGAAGAGAGAGAGAAAAGAGGTAGAGACAGAGAAGGATGTGTGTGTGAGAGAGAAAGAGAGAGAGAGAGAGAGAGAGAGAGAGGAGTGGGAAGAGAAACTCAAAAGTGGGCTAGAGGAGAGATCGGATGGAAAGAAAGAGAGGAAGAAAGAGTAAAGAGTGCAGGAGTGGGCTAGAGAGTGAGAGACAGACATACAGTATAGAGTGTACAAGTGGGCTAGAGGACAGCAAGCGAAAGAAAGAAAGTATAGAGTGCAGAAGTGGGCAAGAGAGAGAAAGTGCAGAGTGGGCAAGAGTGAAACAGAGAGAGTGAGAGAGATAGAAAGAGAAAGAGAGTGAGAGACAGAGACACAAACAGTGTACAGTGCAGAAGTGGGCTAGAGGAAAAAGAGAGAGAGAGAGAGAGAGAAAGAGTGCAGACTGCAGAAAAGGGCTGAAGAAGAGAGAAAGGAAGAGAAATAGAAAGAGAGGGAGTGAACAAAAGAGTACAGAGTGCAGAAAAGAGAAGGGGAACACAGGGTGAGAGAATGCAGGGTACTGAGGAAAGGAGGAGGACAAGAGAAAGAGATGTAGAAAGAGAGAAAGAGAGAGATGTGGACATACAGCCAGTGCATAGTCCATAAATGGGTGAAAGAGATGAAAGGAGAGAGAGAGAAAGAATAAAGGTGGTCTTGAAGAAGAGAAGAGTGAGATTGAAAGAGTGCAGGAATAGAGAAATGAACTAGAGGCAGAAAATAAAGAAAGAAGAGAGATTGAAGGCAGGGCATAGAGGCAGAAAAAAGGAAAAAGAGAGAGAGAGAGAGAGAGAGAGAGAAAGAGTGTGTTAGTCGTAATCGGACAGGCGGGCTGCATTATTAATGGCCGTTGCTGGAGAGAGACTCAGAGTGCACTGTACAGGCTTGTCGGGCACGAGGGTGTAATTGGGTAAGCATCCCTGTGGGCAGCGATCACACTGACACACACAGCATGCACAGACATATGGCTGCACAACACACATGCGTCATATGAAGTGCTAAAAAGGACGTCTTCCACATCAGGTGTGCCTCATCCTGCTGTTCCACTGCCTCACGCGCTCACTCCAAATCCACCACACCTGCATCTAATATTCAGGGGCTCCTAAAGAGCTGGTTCAGTGAGTTAGCTCGGGGTCGGAGCTCAACTCAGCAAATTCTCTGCTGGATTCTGCAGAACTCTTGCAGCAAGTTGTTTGGCACTTCTTATCTACATACTCATGAACGCTGTGATTGGTAGGGAGGAATCCTGAGATAGACTTCACCTTCCCTGGAACTAAATTCGGTTACATAGTTGAGGTTGTTTGCTAGAGCTTTGCTTGAAGACACAATGGGGTAATCCATAGCAGATGGAATTTTAATTCAGTACTCATAGTGTATATACATGGTGTACATATAGTTTTAAAGCTTTTGACTGGTAGTGTGCTACAGCTTTTGATCAGTAGTATATATATATATATATATATATATATATATATATATATATATATATATATATATATATATATATATATATATATATATATATACATTAAATGCTTTTATTCAGCTTTCTAAAATTGATTTCTGAGGCTTTGATTGGGGTGAAAAATGCCCAGGTGTGGTTTTACACCCCTATTTACACCAAGTTATGGTTCTAGAATGAAATTTGTCCACAATTTTAGAAGCTCATAAATAATTGGATGAGCTCTGCTCTGATTGGCCGGTTTACAGTGAGGCAACACAATGATCAAACAGAAGCAACATAAGATGATCTGCTTTAACCATCAAAAAGGAATACAGGTGGCTGTTATGGATGTGATGCTAATAAAGGTGGACCTACTCCTCCCTTCAATCTATTCATTGTCAAATGCTGAGTGAACCTGCGCAACATTGTTCAGGGTTTGAGAAACAGTCCGGAGTTAAATTTAAATTTAAGTTGTCCAGGATCTTGTTAAAGCTATGGGCCCTCAAATTGTCATACTGTTCACTAGTTTCTTAACTGAATACCCCGTTCCACCTTCAGGGGGCAGTTGTGGGCTGGGCGTGGGCTTTCCCTGTGATCGGAAGGTCACTGGTTCTATCCCCTTAACTGACACAACACAACAGATGTGTCCTTTGTAAGCAGTTCTAAATTAATGAATTAAATAACTCATTAATTATTCAAATGGTACCGGGTTACATGCTGACGCCTGTAAAAGTTGTAGCTTTTAGGGTACAACAGGACATAGGAAGCCAACTTCAGCCTTGTTTAAAGATGAGCCTTCATAGCCTGGAGTGATGGATCTCATCACATCCACGTTTTCAACCTGTTGTCATATGTCAGGACTGTTACATAACAGTTTAGGATTCGGAATTGGCCTCTTTTGCAAATGTGGAATTTGTATTTGGATGAGAAGCAACAGTGTTTGAGGTTCACGGTATGTCAGTTCTATGGACTTAACTCTCCTTATTCAACTACAACAATGTAAATACAGGTTTTAATGCTTTCTTTCAATTCCATGCTTTTCCATCCAACTAATTTGGTTCAATCACAAATGACTGTGCATGCTATCAACTGAAAAAAATATTCTGATCATACGATATTATAATAACTGTGACAGGGCTACTTGAAGGTATTTATATTACATTGGGACAACCCTATAGATGCTACGCACCTGGGCATAGAACTCACAGCCCCGTAATTCAGGTGACCACAGACATCCCAGGATTCTGGGTATCTTCTTTATTGATGTTCTGCCAAGATTGTAATGAAACCGTTTTCTGTTCCTGCCTGTTTTTCAGGCTTGCTAGCTTCAATCTTGTCTTCAGTAAGTGAAATGCTTGCTCAGTTGGATTCAGTTTGGCCCACTGACTTGGCCAAACAAGTACATCCCACTTTTTGCTCCAACAAAACTACGTAGTTGTTTGAAAAGCGTGTATCAGGTTAGTGTCTTCTTGCAAGCACAATCCATTTGGTTGCATCTATCAAACATACGTGCTGCAGTTAGCAGTCTTGCTTTGAGCTCTGTTGTCCAGTGTCTGGCCGGTACTTTGTACTGGACCTTACAACTTCTCTGCTTGAGTAAAAGTGGTTAGATATTACTCAAATACAAGTTTAAATCATTCAGGAAATTTTGATTTAAGCTAATATATTGGATTTTTTTAGATTTTTAAAATACTTAAGCATGAAAAGTATGTTGTTGTATTACAGAACCATGCAAAAGTGTGTTTACGGGACTCTGAAACAACCTGCTGAATGCATTTACAATACATTAATAATAGTGTATGTGATTATACATATTTCTGAACAGACTTTAGTCACAAAATGTCAACAGCAGCAATGGTATCTTCCTCTGTCATCAAATGTGTCACAAGTCGCATCTACTGATTGCAAGCGGGCACTACATCAAATGAATGAAAAAATAAAAATGTGAACCTGTACAGGAACCACTCAGCTTGAAAACCAGTTTGAGATATATCATCGATCCCAATACAGTGGGCACATGTTTACAGATGACATGCTTTATCAGGTTGAAAGGCAAATCTGTGAAGGCACTGATGAAATTTATGGACGATAAACAGAGCAAATCCTCTACTTCAGAAATCTCAAACATGGACTGCTCTTGTGAGGAGCCTTTATTAGCTTTATCTGCTATAGTAGCATCAATACATAGCTTTAGAGCAAAAAATGTTCAAAACACAGCACATGCTTTGAACTTGACTGACAGTGAAGGTAGAGTTTACTGTGGTCTGTATTCTGGGATGAACACATGTTCCCATCACATGTTAGAAAATAAAACAAAAAAATGTTGTTTGCTTTCAAAGCGATTGGATAGAGTCAGAAAAGGCCAGACGCTTGTGCTTAAGATACAGCTGTGAAGCTTTATTACAAAAAGAGGAGTTTAAAAACCGTGTCAAGTAACAGGCAAGGGTCAAAATCAGAGGAGGGCAGGAAACACCATAAAGGACATTAAGTCAAAAACCTGAGGGCCGCCTGAGTCAAAGAAGCAAAAACTGTCAGTACATTTAAAAACAAATACAGAAGAAACCAGCTCAGTACACTTAGAGATACAGAGGCAATACTTTACACCCACAAACTAAACTACAGTCTCAGCCAGTCTTTATAGTGAGTCCTAATGAGAGACAAGTGAGAATAATTAATATTTTAGTGACCAGGCTCTAGAGAGAGCTTGGGGATTGGTAAACCCAGGGAAAGTAGAAGTCATGTGATCTCCCAGAGGATTCTGGGAGTCTTGGAGAGAGTCTGTAGCTGCGCTTGAAAGCCCAGGCTGCAGCTCCAAAGCTTAGGCTAAAGGACCCTCATATCTAACCTAGAAATGCATGTGTAATCCTACGTGTATAGTGATTTTGATGCCTTTCTCATGCCTTTCTGAAGACATCAGCCTCCGTAACCTAAGATACTCGGCTGCAGCCTCGGCTTTGGACCGCATCTAGTATCCAGAAGTGTGACAGCTATGTAATTAGTAATGAGAACCTACATAAAAACGTTGTGTCTAAATAGAAATATGTATTTTTACATGTAGCAGAGTAGAAAACCTATACTTAAATAAAATACTGGTACTTGAAAAATGTACCTGGTTACTGTCTATCCCTGCTGGTCAAGTCTCATTCTTAATGTTTTCTATGTGTTGAAGTAGATAAAGTCCCTGATGAGCATACTACCCATCGCTATGTGATGGTAGAGATTTTCAGATGCAGACTTAAGTTTAACTTGATTATTTTTGACATCACATTTAATCACATTTTACTACCGTTTAAAAGTTTGGGATCACAGTGAAATTTTCTTGTTTTCGATGGAGTATCTTCCTTCCTTAACACAACAATGGACTGATGGGTCTCTAAAGAAAGTTGTTTCTTTCTGGTCATTTTGAGTCGGTCAGCAAGCCATCAACTGCTGATGCTTCAGATACTAAACTAACCTAGAATGTTGTTCTCCCTTTTATGCTCACTTATTAGTAGAATGTTTTTCAGCATCACAATTGAGCAAGAGTGTCCTAACAACCAATTAGCCCAATAACATCCTTAACTTGGATTGGTGGCCGTACTAGGAGATTTAGACAGAGGACTGAGAATTGCTGATAATAGGACTATATGCAAAATAAGCCTCAATACAAAAATAGATTTTAATACAAACATTTTTATTCTTTAAAAATCATCTGATACACTTACATTAATTATGAAATGGACAATATTGTTTGTGAATTGCATGAAAATTGCAGGAAATTAAATTCTAAAATGATCCTAAACTTTTGAGCGGTAGTATATATATATATATATTTTTTTTTTTTTTTTTTTTTTTTTCCATTTTTTGAGCTGAATTCCATGCATGAATTAAGACTGTATACATCATTTATTTATAAGTTTCTTAAATTAATATTTCATCACTGTCCACAGAAAAACAAGTATCTCCAAAATGGAAACTTGACAGGAGACAACAACCTACTTTACTTTTAATGAGAAGCTATTTTGGAGCGTTTCTATTGGTCCATTTGTCATGGAATGTTTCCAGGATGTATAAACAGCAGCTGCTGTGTTCAAATGAAGTAGAAAAATAAAAATAGGCAAAAATGGAGATACTTTTTTATGATTAGTAAATATTAGCAATATTTAAAATATATTCGTATGCGTATGCAGAACCTGTCGGTGGGACGCTTGTCTTGTAACATGATTTTGGTGCATTAGATTCAGACTCTTTAGCTATTTCATTGAAAGGCTGCATTTCATTTCCACCTTATTTATAAAAGAGAGGACGACGACGAAGGCAGCCCAACACGATTCTGTTGTTTGCTGCGTACGCTGGTATTCGCACGTCGCGCAGGAGAGACTACCCAGAGAAAAAACAGCTCAGCGTGAGGAAAGGAGAGAGTGGGGGTGTGGACGGAGGAAGAGAAAACAGGCAGACAGACAGACAGACAGTGGATGTGTGAGAGCGACGTGTGGTGCCTGTGCTGAGACGCAGGAAAAGTGCTGCTATTCTTGGGTCCGCAAAACTGAGTGTGAAGCAAGCAGCTAACTATGTGAGTCACAGGGAGCACAGGCCGGGAACGAGAGAGATAGAGCGAGTCTACCTATCTCTCTCGCTTTCTCTCTCTCCCTCTCTCTGTGAGTGTTTTATGCCACCTTCTCTATAATTTCATCACCTCGAGCCACGTTTGATCGTGCAAGTGAAATATTTCCAAATAAGCCTGTAAACGCGCTTTGGATCCGGCCGCTTTAACTGTGCGGAGCGTTACTTTCTTTTCTCCTCTTATTTTTTTGGGCCTCGTCCGCCTTCTTGCGGCCTCCTCCTCCCTCTCGCTCCCTGTCTCTCTTCTTACTTTTATTGGTTTTGCCCGATTCAATTGCGCTCAGTAACAGGCTACAGCTCTGGTTGGCTGAGTGTGGGCAGAAATCGCATTTAGCTGATTACTGTTGCCTCCGCAGACATCCACAGCGCGCCGCAGCTAGCCTCTCACTGCCTCAGCCTGTAAACATCACACGCTTGTACTTCGCACATATACACATGAACTGTCCTAAAAGAACACCGCAGCATTTTTCAACCCGGTCTCTATCTGCTGCATCCCAGCACACAGTTATTTACAGCAGAAAATACATTTTAATGTGTTCCTCTAGATTCAACACCTACAGTGGCTTGCAAATTTTGGGCACCCCCGGTCCACATTTTGATGACCTGATTTCTAAAAGGTTTGAAGTTAAAGATGGCACAGTGCTTTAATATTTTAAGCACATTCACCTTATTTATTTATTTTATTTACATATTCTACAGTTTTAAAAAGGAAAAAGGCCTGAAGCAAAAGTTTGGGCACCTTGCACCTCTTTGGCAAGTGTCACAGCTTGTGAATGCTTGTTGTAGCCAGATAAAAGTCTTCTCTCAATTCATTTTTTGATTGCTAAATGCTTCTGTGAGATTTTTGGACTGCTTTGCATTAACTCCTCTATCAATGATGTTTAGGTGGAGGGATTAATTGATCCATGGCAAAACCTTCAGCTTGTGTCTCCTGTGGTAGCCCATTGTGGATTTTGAGGTGTGTTTAGAGTCATTATCCTGTTGTGCAAGCCATCCTTTGTTCTTCATCAGCTTTTTTAGAAGCGGCTTCTTCTAGAATTTTTTTTTTCTTGCTGAAATTCAGTTTATTTTTCCATCTACCAAAGCATGATCGATTTGCATGGGGCTCTATTCTTTTGTTCGTTCTACATTTGTACAAAAGTGATCTTGCTTAAAATCTATAAAAAACATTATCTTTATACTGCTTGTTGATCCGTTCATCTTTACTTAATTTAGCTATTAAAACAGATATCTTTACCATGGTATTATACTTTTACCTGTATAATAGATGTTAGGCAGTTACTACATTTGGTTAGCAACATGGAATTTGGTTATCATGGATATAAAATGTACACATGCTTTCTGAGATAGAACTTTCCAGAAGAAAGAATTTGTGATTATATAGTACACTGAGAAAGACAGCTGGACAAATGCAGGTCCATAAAATGTCCATACAGTGTGGACATCCATAAAGTTATTGTAATTTTAGCTTTCTACCACAGCTTATCAGACTAACTCACTAGTCAGTGCTTCATGGAGCAAATAGACATTGACCTGGAGTGTAATGCAAAAGCAGTCCAAGACTTTTTAAGGCAAAGAAGAGGAATGCTGTGCATTGGCCAAGTCAATTATCTGAGCTCAGTCTAATCGAGCTTGCATTTCACTTCAACTAAAGATAAACTGCTCTAGGAACAAGCAGGGACTGAGTTCAGCTGCAGTAAAGGCCTGAAAGAGCATCACCAGAAACCCAGCATCTGGTAATGTCTATGGGATGCAGACTTCAGTCAGTCATTAAATACCAACTGAATCTATAATTGTGTTAGTTTGTCCAATTACTTTTGAACCCATGCTTTGAATAAAATGTCTTGGAATTCCTAAACAATTCACCCAATTGGGATGTATATACTCCCTTAGGTTAAAATTAAAAGTCTGCACATTATGCATTATTCTATTTGCTCTGCCCTGTGATGGACTGGCGACATGTTCAGGGTGTTGCCAGCCAATGAGTGCTGCTTTGTCAATATCAATATATTAATGGTCCTGACTATATACATAACAGATAATTACACAGAAGCCTATTATTTTATTTAATATAAATAAATTATAAAATGTATCAGTTTACTCTATACTTTTTTTCATCCTGCTGCCACATTTAATTTCTCCATCTTTCCTTAAAACCAAATGAACCACTGCTATTTTGTTCACCTCAGAAAGACCTGAACTCCCAGTACCCGAACATACCTAAGATCTGGTAGACGACCAACTGACCCCATCAAGTACACACAGAAAAGATTTGAAAAAAGCTCAAGTTGTTCTGTCCATTCTTCCTTACACCATGAGAGGATTCATGAAAGCTGAAGCTGTTATTAAAGCAACAAGTAAGCTGATATATGAAAGTTTTATAAGGTTTTCTCAATTGATGGGTCCACAGGGTATTGTAAAGAAAAGTGCAACCAACTTCTAAGACTGACCTTTATGACTGGACGCTTAAGGACATTGTTGAGGTTTTGGTGTAATTTCCTGCAAAATATTCTGTATATATATATCTGTATAATATAATGTTGCCCCCACACTTCCCCTGGCTACTAAAACAAATAATAACACATATATAATTACCTGTTTCACTGGAATGCATGTATGGCAGTCTTTTGCTCAGTACTGTGTATTAGCAACATAGTGCTGTGGGTGAAGATTACTTAGGAATTCACGCTTTTATGATAACAGCTTTGTTCAGACATTCTCTTGTGGCTCATTCTGAGATTTGTATTCTTGTTATACAGTCACCGTTTTCTATTGTATATGGATTTCAGTAACAAAAAGATGTTGAACTGAAACCCATGTTTAATAGAAGCTGCTTGGCAGTTTCCGAAATGTAAGTTTGAAATAAGTGTCTATAAAACATAAATGCATTTTACATATTTTACAGATGGTGTGATACAGATGCAGGAGTTAGAGATCAGGAGGCAGATGTTTTTCACCAGTACAAACCATATCTTGGTATTAAAATGTTGCAGTTTATTTACTGGGTACTTTAAACTTTGCTTATGCATTAAAAACAGTTTCCCTCTCAAAATGCTAAATACTGGGGATATATAAGCTGGAGGAGGGGGGGGGGAACTACAACCAAATAGTTTGAAACAATGATGTTTTAAATGACATATTGTTGAATTCATAATCAAAAAAGTAAATCAAAGTAATCAAAAAGTGAAACAAAGAAGTCCCTCCTCCTATATCTTCAGGCCTTAGCAGCCCAGTATAGACAATGCAAGTTCAGCATCAAACCTCATGCCTTTACTTGCCTTAACAGTGCCAATGTTGCGGTTAGGATTTTTTGATTCGCAATCTGTCCTTAAATTATGTAACCGGGAGCAGCAGCTTCAACTTGGTTGACAACACACAATTGAGGCAGCACTATTTCCTCATCCTCTCATGTTGGACTGGCAATTTTAACAAGTTAACATAATAACTAGTAAATAAAATTACTTTAAGATCTCTGGAACTTGATACATAGATGTCTTTGAAGTACAGTCAAAACTGCTGTTGCTTCACGTCCTGTAAATAATTGAAGGTAATTTTGGAATTTTTAAAATTTTTAAACAAAAAAGCATTACATATTTTTCCATAAACAGCATGTCTACTATACTGCACGGTTTCAAAAATGCAAAAATGCATCCATCCTCATCTCTCCAGCCAAAAATGATCATGTATTTCCAGACCTTTTTTTTTATTCTTACATTTCTGACTTATTATTCTGAAATATATTTTTTGTTTATATTGAAACTGCTATGTACCTTTTCCAACCACTTTTTCATTGAATAATAATAATAATAATAATAATAATAATAATAACAGTATTTATGTATAGAGCACATCTCATACCGGTGGCAGCTGAAAGAGCTTTATAAATAGGTGTTAACACTAATAGACAAAACTGTTTTTCTAAGAACCAAAGGCACCAATCAATTTTATAAGTATATATTAAAAGTATTTTAAATAAATATGAACAGAAATAAGTTTCAATTAAACACAAAGAAGTGTTTTTTTCCAAACAAAGAATCCAGAGTCTAAGATCAGTGTACTGTAGATTTGGTATATGGAGCTGAAGAATGTAGCTTCTCATAAAGCTGTTATCTCTAAACTTTATTTCCATTTTGACTGAGTAAGTTAAATTTCTGAGGAATGTGTTATAATTTTGAGCTAATTGATTGTTGAGCTAATAACTCTTTTATACAAAAAGCATTTGAGCCAGTCCAGGGTTTATATTGCACTGCATGGTGATACATTGATTACAAAGTTACGCTTGTGTTCATTGTATGTTCTTGGTAGATAACCCACTCAGCTGGCCACCTCTGGGTCCTCATTTAATTAAGCTGCCCCTACATTAAAAAGCACTCACCCATTGTGCAAAAGTTTTAACCCCTCTGGTTAAATTACACATGTTATTAATAAAAATAAGTTAGCATCTACAGAGAACAACTTTAAAAATGATATTAATGCACAGTTTGAATTAACATGTTGAAAGAAAAAATAAAACATACAATATATAATGTGCCACAGCTTGTGCACACCACATGTTCTGCCTCTCCACCACTCATACGCTAATTTCAGTAAATAAACAGTAATTGTGCTTTACACGCAGAAGTGTGTTCTCTGCATAAGATATGTTAGCTTATTCATTAAATCAACAAAATGCAATGTGTTCAGGGTTCCCAGACTTTTGCATATATATAGTTATTATCCCTGAGGGCCCTTCCTGTGTATGTATGTGGGTTTACTGTAACTAACATTTATGTGTATAGCCATATGCTCATGAATGCAGATATCTGTTTGTGTGTGTAAGTGAGTGTGTGTCTGTGTTAGACAGTAGGCCAGCACTGTCTGTCTTAGCGGGGCTGCAGATGAGCTCCATTTGCAGGCTGTCGGCTTCATTCGGCCCGGCCATCGGACACAAGTGGAGCACTTATTGTGTGTGAGTTATTACCAGAGACTGCCAGTGGAACTCAATCAATAAGCCCGGCCCCACTGCAGGAGCACGGCGAGGAAAAGCGGACAGATAGACCGAGAGTGGTTTCAAGGTAGAACCCAGGAAGAAAGAGCAGAATCATGAGAGAGAAAAAAGGGAAATACTGAGTGGGTTGGTTTTTTATTACTTCACCTGTAAATGGGTTTCACTACTGGATACAGCGGACCAAATAGAGGAGAAGGTGAAATGTTTGTCTATTCAAAACAGCACTGCGTTGTTTCTTTCATGCTCGTTGAATAGCAGGGAAGAAAACATGTTCTAGCGCTCTGTAGCAGAGAAGTGTCTCAGGTAAGCAGGGACAAGTGGGCGCAGGTCAGGCATGCTGTGGAGATTTCAAGCAGGGGTTTGATTTGGGATTTCGGAGGTGGGGATGATGATGACGGTGGTACTCCAAGTTACACAATGATAAAAGTTACACTAAAGCCTTAAACGTACTGCACTAAACTTTGACGTCTGACAGAAACCTTTAGAAATTTAATGCAGTGTAGAGATTCAGTAACTGAATTGATCTGATTGGGCAGCGCTGATTGAAAACAGAAAACATAGGTACCAAAATCCATAAACACATCCAGTGTGGAAACCTCATATGCCCCCAAAAGTCCAAACTTAAATTGGACTCATGTACATTAAGTACTGTATTTATTAGTACTGTAACTCATTCTCGTGCATTTTATATATTTACTTTGGACTGCAGTCTAAATGGCCAACTTCATGATTAAGTTAGTGCTCAGTTTTAATTAGTCCTTTGTTAATAAAAGCACACAACCTTTTTTTAAATTTTTTTATTCTTTAACTATAAAAATACTTTTATTTACTTCCACTTATATTATTATACTTTGTATATTTTGTATATATTTTTTATTATTTCTTTTTTGATTATTTCTTCACACTATTAATCACAAGTGGGTGCACAACATTTCTGAACTTAACATCATTTACTGAACACTGACTTAACAAGAAAAAAAACGAATATTTTATCTGCATTACCATATTACCATATTACTGCTGAAAGAGTGTTATATACATCTCTTTATACCCAAAACTAAGTTATTAAGAATGCCTGCTGCAGTTACAGAGAGTGCGTCAGTTACAGAGAGTGCGTCACTTCACGCTCGGGTTTTTATCACATTGTAGTAAAACTGAAGTTCTTTAAGGAGGATGAGGCACTCGGAGAGGGGGGGGGCAGAAACAGCACACGTGAGAGAGAAATAGAAACAGCGCGTGATACGAGAGAGGGACACCAGCGAGAGAGAGAGAGAGAGAGAGAGAGAGAGAGAGAGAAATAGGAACAGCGTGCGCGACGCAATAAACAGAGAGACGCTGATATGCTGTACTGACTGTTCTCTTTACTCTTTCTTTAGTTACATTTGGCTCAATTGCCTGAAGCCGAGCTCTGCCTGCTCCGGAGAGACTCTCTGTGTAACAATAAACTATGATTGTGTGTATTACACTAGAACAGTTAGCTTTAGCCCCAGAGCTAAGGAGTAAAACATCCGCTCGTGTTCACGTCTACTAGAAACATGTAACTGCCTCGTTAAAAAACGTCATTGTTCACTATAAATTATTCATTTTTACTTGTTTGGCCCAACGGTTTCAAAAATTTCGGCCTGGGGTCTTTCTCATGCGGCAGCAGCACGTTCCACCGCACCAATAACCCGGGGCTGCCCGTGCCTGACTTAAATTGGCACTGCAGACACTGATTTTTTATATATATCGGTCTAGGGCGATATTAGTGTTTATCAGTCGACCGATATACCAGTCAATCAATAAGCCCCTTGACAAAGTGTCTAATATTAGGAAATTATTTCATTAAGGATGTCATTAATGGAATAACAGAGGGCAGCCTATCAGAACAGAGGTCATTTACATATACCAAAGGCACAATATCACAGCCATTAATGAAATTGGAAACAGTTATGTAAAATTAGTTTTGGTACACAAACTTTGTGCACATAAGGGAAAAAAAACATACTTCAAATATGTAGGAATTTGGCCCTTAAATACAAGTTTAGAGATGATGTTATCTTAAGATTAACAGTTCTATTTATGTTGGACGTTTTTAGCTTAATAGCCAACTTAATATAATGTTAATGTCAGTGCTGTGCAGTTTGCCTCTGTTCTGGTAAACAGAACTGTACTGATGACAGCATAACATTTCATAACACAGTGAGAAAGAATAATTAAGGCCCCCAAAAAATCTGTTAGTCCATTTAAGCAAATGTGTTACAGCGGTCGCAGCCTTGCTAGTCCTGAACCTTTTCGCAATGCTGATGAAAAGCAGTTTTCTCTCATGCAAGTAAAACAGAGCATTTAGTGCTCAGAATTAACAGCACAGTGTTGCTTTTTGTGGAAAGACTATTTTCTTTCAAGGTGCCTTTGTAGCGAGGCAGTAAATAAGCATTGAATCGGCCGCAGCTAGCCCGGCCAGCAAGCAGCAACAGGTTTAGACTTGCTATTAGCGCTATTGAATCGGCAGCAACGTGGAGTTAAACTCACCCAACAAACACTCTTGCATAAACACACACGTGCCCACGCACACTCACTCTTCCAAGACTAAATGCTCTACCCTGGCTGACATGTTTGCAGCTAAATGCCTCGCATTGATTGAGCCCCTGCTGTTTGTGTTCACCTCCGTCACCGGCACGAGCAGCAGGGGACAGGCTGAGATCGATCCCAGCCAGGGTGCGCGCCAGCCGGGCCAGAGGTGAGCCAGACCGGGGGGAAGGGTACAGGCGATGTGGGGGTGCTTAGAGGTTCAAGTGTGGATGATTTTACTGATTATGTGATTGCTTCTCTTTAGGAGGCCACGCTTCCCATTGTACGCACTGAGACAACAAACACAGGGAGCAATCACTGAAAACTAGAGGGGGGAAAAAGCAGTGCATTGATTTTGTGCATTGGATTTAAATGTGTACATCTTCACATGAGTAAAATATATTAAACTGATACAGATTAGACTTTCAGTGCTTTGGGCTTTTCATACATGTTGTAAAGATGTGCTTATTTGATTCCATCTAATTGATCCGGATCACATTTTAATGGATTGGGCTATATTATGTTAGTACTCGGAAGCTTCACCTACACAAACATGCTTAATTTTGCTGTAATAGTATTTAGCAGCTAAGCATTTCTTGCTTAAATTATGTGGCTTTGTTATCTATGAAAACTCCTAGTTTGGATTGGTTTCAGTCAACACGCAACATAAAAGCACTCAAATTAAATCTGAGGTGTAAAGAATCTGGAGAAGTACATTCTACGCCACATGAGAAATTCTCTAAGCTTGCTATCTGGCTGGGACAGCACTTTTACACCATTCATTAACAATGCATGTTTTATAGACATAACTTAATCTTTAATGCATCATATGGCAGTAAATGTCTTTTTAGGGTTTGTTTCTCAGACAGGGATTTAGGTTTAGAGCTGTACTGTGTAGCATTCAGAATTTTGTCCAGAGTAGGCCTAATCTGTGACTGATAAAGAGCTAGTTAGAAGACGCAGACAAAAACTTTAGCAATTTTGTTAATGGTTCATTTTAAACGTTGATGCCATGTTTGTGTATAAGTAGAAAGATGCTGCTGTGTTTCATATTTGAGAAAAAATTGATTGACATTGAAGTAAAAAAGTAAAAGACATACAGAGCACATATATAGTGATTTCTTTATGAAATAATACATACAGTAACATATAATGTCTTGATTTTTGGTTAGAAAAGTTTAAAATAAAAACCTGGTGTTTAAAAGCCCTCAACTCACTGAAAACCATTTGCATGCAAGTTTTTATTTCTTCAGTTGTCAGGCTGTACAACCATGATTATTACCAGTCAACATTTTTGGTACACTACCAATTAAAGGTTTTAGAAAACTACCAGTCAAACATGATTAGAACAGTTCTAAAACGTTTAACAGGTAGTGTTCCATCACTTTTGACCGGTATATCTATATATATTGTATCTCCAAAATAGTAACTTGATAGGAGAAGCCAAAAACCTTCTTTCCTTTTAGTGTGAGTTCATGTAAAGATATTTTATTTTAAGTACTTTTGGATAATTTCTATTGGTCCATTCATCATAAAAATTCACAGTAAATAAAGGGCAGCTGTTGTGTTGAAATGATATGAAATATGGACATGCTTTTCTACAGTCAGCGACAACACATAAAACAACATAACAGAATAGTTAACACAGCTGTAATGGCACTACTGTATTTAAATAGAATAGCAGCATTTAATGGCAGGAATATATTTCTGAGGGTTAAGAAACAAAAAATATTAGATGTCTATATTGATGGACTATGGTGCGTATTATTAGCTAGTTTTCTAGTTTAGTTGGAGGCTGTTGTTGTGTACAGGGCTGAACACTGCATGGTTTATTTAGCAGCTGCCTGATAATATGTGCAAGATCGAGGGTCCTTTTTTGTCCCAAGCCCTCAGAGCAGAATTCAGTGCCAAAAAAGCGTCCGTGAGAAGTGCAGCTAGAGCCACGGGGATGGACGTGACCTCTCAATCAGAGGAAGACGGCTGTGGACAGAAAGAAAGAGGGTTTTTGGGATTCAGGAGTGGATGGTGGTTTAGTTGCGGGTAAGGACTGTATATTTGTATAGATGTACTTTTTTTGTTGCAAGTTTGTATATGTTTGTTACTGTTAAGTTATTAAATTTATGTATTTATTTTTACTTCCACCCAAGTAGTTTTATTGGAAAATTATATCAATTATTTTTATTTATATTACACTATAAAAAGGTAAAGAGTGTAGAAGTAAGTGTGCAAGACCTTGTTAAATAACAGTAAAAGTATGTTTTTTTTTCAATGATGGTACAAAACTGTGACATTATAGTCATTTAATGCCAATATTAGCATTAACAACCATTAACATACACAAATGGCACATTAAAAACACACATATTTGTGAAAGTAGCGTTTTCCTAGTAATCGCTAAACCCAGACTTGTCTATGAGACGCGATTTTTCACTCCAGAAAACAAATCTCCGCTGCTCTAGAGCCCAGTGGTAGCGTGCTTTACAGCACTGCATCCAACGCTTTGCATTGCGCTTGGTGATGTTTAGGTTTAGATGCAGCTGCTCGGCCATGAAAACCCATTCCTTGAAGCTCTCTAAGCACTGTTCCTGAGCTAATCTGAAGGCCACATGAAGTTTGGAGGTCTGTAGCGATTGACTTTGCAGAAAGTTGGTGACCTCCGCACACTATGTGCCTCAGCGTCCTTCGACCCTGCTTTGACACCTTAATGTGGCCTGACAGGGATCTATTCTTCACTAATGTTTGTAGAAGCATGATTATGTGCTTGGTTTCATACCCCTGTGGCCATGGAAGTGATTGGAACACCTAAAGTCAATGATTAAAATGGCTGAGTGAATACTTTTGGCAGTATAGTGTATTTGACTACAGATGGCCAGAACAGACCTGCTAAAGGACAGTTCAGCATGAAGAGGCTGCTTCTGGACAGAGTTCTCTTTTAACCCCTGAAACGGCCAGCACTCCCTCTCAGGTCCAAAGTTTAACTTCACGTATATAACATAAGACTAACACAGATAGTTTTAATGGTAGCAATTGTAAGTAAAGCCAGGGATTTTATGATGAATTGACCTCTTTCCAGTCTTTAACTGTCCAGTTTTGGTGAGCAAATTCTGCTGGCTGGTTTTGGCAGACAGAAATGGAGCCTGATGTGGTCGTCTGCTGTTGTAGCCCATCTTGAGTTGCTTTTCTTCTCACTATAGTTGTACCTTGTTGCCGTAGCCTTTCTGTGAGCTCGACCCAGTCTGGCCCTTCTGGTTTTCGTTATTGCACTATCCTGAATGTGCAACTCCAGAGACTGTTGTGCATGAAGGTCTCAGGAGATCAGCAATTACGGAAATACTCAAACCAGCTCATTTGGGACCAACAATAAGGCCACTGAGAGTTTTGTCCCATTCTAAAGACTTATATGAACATTACCTGAAGCTGCTCACCCATATCTGCATGCCACTGCTGCCACATGATTGACTGATGAGATAATTGCATGAATGAGTAGGTGTACAAGTGTTTCTAATAACGTGCTGTACCATAGGCTGTACACTGTATACCACACATATCTGCTGTCAGAATAAAAAGCTTGTATCTTCAGTTTTGTTTTTGTTCTTACTATAAATAATAGATTAAAAGAAATAGCCTAAATGACTTTGGAAAAAAGTCTGGTTCCACTGACTCATAGTGTAGTGGTTAGGACTGTTGCCTCACAGCAAGACGATCTGAGTTGGATTCCTGATCTGGGCTGTTCTGTGTGGAGTGTGCATGTTCTCCCCGTGCTTGAGTGGGTTTCCTCCGGGTACTCCGGTTTCCTCCCCCAGTCCAAACACATGCATGTTAGGTTGATTGGTCACTCTAAATTGCCTGTAGGTGTGTTGGCCATGCGATAGACTGGTGACCTGTCCATGGTGTACCTGGTCCATGGTTCATGGTGTGCCTTCATCTGATGACGCTGGGATTGGCTCCAGCCCCCCAGGTACCCCAACTAGCAGAATAAAGTGGAAGATTATGGATGGATGGATGAAATTAATTAAATGTGCTTAAGTTAAAAGTCTGTTTGCATTGACTCATATTGTTGTTTTATCAGATTTTGCCTTAATTTGAAAATTTTCTATAAATTTTATAATGAATTAAATGGCACACTGTATAGTGGTTAGCACTGTCGCCTCACAGCAAGACGATCTGGGTTCGATTCCCGATCCGGTCTGTTCTGTATGGAGTTTGCATGTTCTTCTCGTGCTTGAGTGGGTTTTCTCTGGGTACTCCGGTTTCCTCCCAGACCCAACACATGCATGTTTGGTTGATCGGTCACTCTAAATTTGCCCTAGGTGTGAGTATGTGTTGGTCATGCAATGGACTGTTGACCTGTCCATAGTGTATCCTGCCTTTGCCCAATGAAGCTGGGATTGGCTATATTGATCATTTGCATGTAGCCATCATGAAATCAGACATTATAAAATATATGTCACGACAATTGATAGTAATCCATGATGTCACAACATATGACACTTGTCACGGCTTTGCTATTTCAATGATATGTTGTTACCCAACACCTTATGCCACCCATCTAAATATGAGCGCCGCTGTTGGCACTGCCTTGGAAAGTCTGTATGCAGGGACTCAAAGTGTAGACACTGTGGCTAAGTATGTAGTTAGTTTCAGCAAAAGTGGGTAATGAGTTAAAGTTTGACCTGAACGTACAGTCTAGTTGAGTTAGCCGTGGCCCATTTAGCAACAGCGCACTCTGCCTATAAGCGTTCGTCTCTTGGGAACCTGGGGACGATGCTGACTTTGGCTGGCGCTAGATGAGACTTCATTTGCATAGCGGGAAGGAAAAATGAGACCCAATCACTTAGCAACCGCATGTTTTAATGCCAACTGTAGCTGCCAGCACCAAAATGGGCCTCTCGTTGTCCGAATATGGCCGGCACGTTTTATTTTTTCACAGTTTTGTTGTTCACTTCCCAATCCTTACAGTTCTTCTTCCATGTGGCATGACAGTCCAAAAGGATGTTGTTACGTTTTTTTTTATTTAACAGGAGCCAGGAGATATATATATATATATAAAACTAAACTTGTCTAACCTTAAAGTCTCATGCTGCGCTTACCTTATGGCAGACGACGAAAAACAGGATGTTTCATTCTTCTCAAATTTGGAAAACGGCAGCTCCGGCAGCAGCAGTATACTACAACGCCTACTGAAACGTTCTGTCAAATGTTCAATTTTCCCAGTTTCTATTGCCATGCCGCAGAGGTGGATAAAATGGTTATTGATTTTTTTTAGGCAGCGTGGATGGCACAAGGATGGTTTGTAGATAAAATCCAAGAACACCAAGAAAATGAAATGAAAAGACCCCCCTAACAGAGCTTTTACTGTGACCGGAAAGTGCTAAAAGTATTCTTCACTAAGTTCCACTATAATTTCGAGGCTTTGCGTGTGACTGGCATGTTCCCGTGTATATTAATGCGCTCGTCGAGGTGGGTGTGGGTGTTTACAGAGCTGGTCTTTGTACCTGTCATGTTGTAGAGCTCCAGTGAAGCTTTGTTGGAGAGCGTGAATATGTAAGGGTGAGAATGAGAGTACGCTTGTGTATTTGCTGTAGAGGTTCAGAAAGGCTTCGTTGGAGGGCTTTTGGATGGCTCTCGAATCATCCTTCACCAGCTGGTGTAATCAGTGATTCTGCCCTCTACTATGCCGGGCTGCTCACACGCGCTCACGCATCTGGAGGAAAGTGGGTGTTTTGGGAAGCGCACTTGGGCACGCAAACACTGTCACGGGCTCCACTTAGATTAAGTCAGTGTAAGCCTGTAGTTGTGAAATGTATTCGGATTAGTGACCCGGCCTGCGCTGTATTAATACGTATACCCGCATATAACCTATTTATTGAGCATGACTGCCATACAACAGTACCAGACTGCCTCTCTCTCAGCTAGCAGCTGTGCACTGCAGTGATAGAGGGCTTTCTTAAAGGGCCCAGCATGAAAAACCCTCAGTTTTTTAAAAAATAAATTAGTTTCAAAATGTACCATTGACTCTTGTGATGTCACAAAACCAACACATTTATATGCATCTGATGATTCGGCCTGATTACTTTAAAAAATATTGCATTTAAATAAGAAAAATAAGAAAAAGGTGTCCGGACATGACTGAAGCCACCCCCTGACTCCTGAGGGCGGGCTATATACACCTGCAGCTCATCAGCGCAGGTGTATATAGCCTCCTCACGCCCCCTGTCATTGTTGGTTCGCTCTACATTACATTACGTTGTGTTGTTTATTCACAACTCTGTTAATAAAGCCTTGCACATGAATCGAAACCAACCTCTAAAGTCCGAGTCCTGTCCATTTTAGAGGCACATTAAAAGAAAGAGCTTGTTTACTAAAATATTACTATTTATATTTCTACTTAAATATATATTATTAGATTATATATCTTATAAGATTATACATTTTATGGCTTAACAATGTCCATACTGAAGAGCAATATGTGGTCTATAATCCATCTCCTGCAGTCTGTTGTATATAGCATGCAATATATAGTGTATATTATATTATACAAATTCTATCATACGTAGGATACAATGTCAAGTATAGTATATTGCTGATGCCAAACTTTACTGGCAAAGAAAAAAAAACGACTTCATTTTCCTGCCTGTCTATTGAGCAAGATACTTCTAAGTCATTGCTTTTGGGCTATTCATCATGATTTTTAAATTATGGCAAAAACAACATTCTTTCTTTTGGCCTGTTCATCACATCAAGGACAATAGTAATTTTCAAGTTATGTCAAAACCTCAACAACAGCAAAACTGGAGATCTAGTCCTGACTGCAGCGATATGTAATATACAGTGTATAGCATGTGGTATATCACATTATTAGAAACACTTGTACACCTACTCATTCATGCAATTATCTAATCAGTCAATCATGTAGCAGCAGTGCTGAGCATACAGTCATGCAGATACAGGGGAGCAGCTGCAGGTAATGTTCATATGAGCCTTTAAAATGCGACAAAATCGTGATCTCGGTGGCCTGATTGTTGGCCCCCAAATGAGCTGGTTTAAGCATTTCCATAATTGCTGATCTCCTGAGATTTTCATGCACAACAGTTTCTGGAGCTTCACAGTCAGGATAGTGCAGTAAAGAAGAACAGAAAGGCCAAACTGGGTCGAGATAACAGAAAAGTTGTGGTAACTCAGACTCTGCACGTCTGCAGTGAGCTAAAAAGCATGTCAGGATGGGCTTCAACAGCAGACGGATGGGCTGCAGCAGCAGAAGACCACATCGGGTTACACTTCTGTCTGCCAAAACCAAACAGCAGGACTTGGAGTGGACTCAGGCTCACCAAAACTGTTCAGTTTAACACTGGAAAAACGAAGCCTGGTCTGATAAATCTCAGTTTCTGCTGAGGCACACAGGTGATAAAGTCTGAAATTGATGCCAAATTTGGGCCATTTAATACCAATTGAAGCTTGCTTCAGTGCCGCAGCTTATTTGAGTATTGTTGCGGACCATGTACATCCCAGCATGACCACAATTTACCATCTTCTAATGGTTACTTTGAGCATGGTAATGGTTTCAGAAACTTAAGTACAAGGTCAGTGTTCTTCAGGGGCCTTTTCCCTGTTTTCTCTGCCTTAGCTAGATAGCTGGCTGTCTTTGTCAGCCCTTGTTTGACCCACAAGCCAGACATCTGAAACACAAAGATGTGGCTATATATCAAGAAACAACCTGTCAAGATGGGCTTCAACAGCAGACGGATGTGCTGCAACAGCAGAAGATCACATCGGGTTACACGTCTGTCTGCCAAAACCAGACAGCAGGACTTGGAGTGGACTCAGGCTCACCAAAACTGTTCAGTTTAACACTGGAAAAACGAAGCCTGGTCTGATAAATCTCAGTTTCTGCTGAGGCACACAGATGGTAAGGTCAGAAATTGGTGCCAAATTTGGGCCATTTAATACCAATTAAAGCTTTCTTCAGTGCCTGTACATTCCATCATGACAACAATTTACCATCTTCTAATGGTTACTTTGAGCATGGTAATGGCCTTATGAACTTAAGTTCAAGGTCATTGTTCTTCAGGGGCCTTTCCAGTCACCAGATATGAATCCAGTAGAGCGCCGTTGGGATGTGGTAGAATGAGAGGTGAAAAAATCTGTAAGAGCTGCAGCGACCAGAATGTAAAAGCAATGTTTCTATGTCTGTTTAGAGAGTGCTACACAGTATTACTATAGAGTTCCTGCTAGAGTCCTCTGTGATTATATGTACTACATTTACCTATAGTAAGTGCTTTTACTCTTATGTCCTCTTATCTTTCTAAATGTGTGGGCAATAGATCTCAATATATTTTATATCCGAGTGCCAAACTGTTAAACCTGCAGGTCAGTAAAAAAAAGGGGCCTTTTACTGAAAGTTTTCTTGGAAGGTCCTCAGTTATCACTGAAACACAACGCATTAAAAATTTATATGTACATAAAGTCTTTTCTTCCAGAGTGACTTCCAAAAGCAGAAGGCAAAGCGATAAAAAAACACACAAGAGGATCTGAAAGGATTAATAACCCAAAAGTGTCTTATCCTGGCATGATGGAGTGCAAATTCAAAAGTAACTTATGATAAAAATAGAAAAGTCAAGAGCTGTTACTGTACTGTGATTGTATAGTTATTACAAAGTCAGCTTCATTAACTTTCAGGTTACTTTCTGTATTAATAGAATAGTTCTGATTTTTCTGTTTGCTTTACTGTCAAGAAATGTCAGAAGTGTTTAGTACGCAAGACTGTATATGTCAAATTGTAAAAATATGTCTGCTACTTAAGAACGCAAGGCAAGTTAAGAATGTGCACGTTCAACAGAACTTCATTATGTTTCAGGCAGATATGAGTGAGAAATGATTAGCGTTGAATTATGTCACACTTTGGTTAGTACTGGAAATAACTGTGACCTCTGAGGACTTAACAGACTGCAAGTGATAAATGGTTTTACATCCCTATATATATATATATATATATATATATATATATATATATATATATATATATATATATATATATTCTTCAGAAACGTTTTTTACAAGAGAGGCCAAAAACCATCTTTAATTTCAATGGAAGTCAATAGAAGCCAAATTTACAATTTTCCAAGGTATTGTGGAACATTTCAATTGGTCATGAACATTGCACATCAACAGAAATAGCGATACATATTTTTCTTTGGACAGCAACGATATATATACACATGGAAATGTAAAATCTCTTATTACTTACAGTCTGTTTGGTACAGTCACTCATATCTGAAATTCTGTTAAATGTGCACATTCTTAACTAGCAATCATATCCGGCCTTGTGTTTTCTTAAGATATTTTATTATAATTTGACATATACAGTTTTGGATCTTCAAAAATGTAATTTTTTGACAGTAAAACAAAATAAACTGATGATGTACTTGACTTTGCAATGTAGTTGACTTTGTAATTACAGTAAAGTAACAGATCTTGACTTCCTAAATCAGAATCGGACTATATTTTTCAAGTATGCTCACACATACAAGGAATTTGTGTTTGGTTAAAGTAGCCCACAGTGCATGATAACTGACAATACAGACGTAACAAACACACCCAACCTAGCCATCCTCCTACACACACACACACACACACACACACACACATACACAGACATACACGCACAGACATACCTGTAAACTTAACATGTGCAGAGTTGTATATTTAAAGTAAAGTGCTAAGTGCAGCAGTAAAGGACAGTGCAGACTGAATTAAATAGATATAAAGGAGAAAAGAAGAGTCACTGGTGGAGACGATGGTACAGAGTGTTCTGAGACTTTATCAGATAAATAAAAGTGCAGTACAGAGAAAGAAGAGGGAGAGAACATCTGGATATGGATGTATGTATGTAGTAGACTGTATCCAGAATGTAGTGTTATTATTGTTCAGCTGTTCAGGAGTGTGATGGTGTGTGGGTAGAAGCTTCTCTGTAGTCTGAAGGTCTTGATCCTCAACTTGCTGAAACGCCGACCTGAGGGAAGCTACTGGAACAGATGATGTCCAGGGTGTGATGGATCATGGACGATGTTCTCTGCCCGCTTCCTGGTTCTGGCCGTGTGCAGGTCCGGTAGGGAGGGTAACTACCTAGTCATTAAAGTATAATAACTGTAAAGTGTATGTATATATATATATATATATATATATATATATATATATATATATATATATATATATATATATATATATATATATATATAGATAGATAGATAGATACCAAGAATTGCTATAAAAGATTCATTGGTCAAGGGCCACAGCCTGAAGAGATGAGTCTTAAGAGTGTGATAGAAGGAGTTCAGCGAGGGGGCAGTTCTAATCTAAAAGGAAAGCCACTAAGGGACAGAAACACTTTGCCTATTATCAGAGTTTACAAGCGATATCTACTGGGTTCGGGTACAGTTTTATACCAGTAAAGGAGATTACATTTTATGGTGCACTCAACTAAAGGTACTAAAAAAGGTTCCTTGGATCAGAGCCATAGAAGAACCACTTCCCTAAATAAGCTTGCGCTGGATGTTTGTATCTGAGGGTAAAGAACCTTCACACTGGCCCACACTGGTGTCCCACATCTGGATATGGTCTGTATACTTATTCTAATGCTAAGTGCAACCACATTTAGTGTTATCTTTAGAAAAGGTTAAATACAGCTGACTTTGGGAAGGTATTGATAAAACATACTTGTACATGTGTATATTGCAGGATTCCCTTTATTAGAATAAAAACACAAGCGTTGGGTTAAGTGTTTACTCATGTATTCAAACGTAGACTTGTGAATGTAAAAGTTGAAAACTTTGATCTTTTAATTTGAATTTGAACCAGGGTTTCTTTCATTTAACTGCTCATTTGTTCAGTTGTATGTGAAGGTGTAGGCACTCCAAGCCAAATGACTATTGTCATTGACCATTACCATTGTAAAGCTTGCAGTTTAACTTATTTATATTTGATTAACTTGTGTTGCAACATGTGCATATGTTTGGACATACTACTAGGTGTGGACTCAGAATCAGACTTAAGTCACAAATTCAAAGACTTGAGACTCAGTGGCTAATGACTCAGACTTTGACTTAGAAATACTCCAGAGTCAAGGTAGATGACATGTAGAGAGGCATATGATGGCAGATGGTATTCTTCACAGCTGGTTACATTTCATGTGAAAGGATTCATTTCCTGCCGAACATGTTATATAAAGCAGTGAAGTCAAATTTCTGTTTCACTGCTTATGTTTGGTTTATTTTGTTTCAGAAGATAAGTGAGGCGTAAAGCTACCTCCATAAGCTAGTCACAAGAAAAGTCTCAGTAGCATCACTAAGCCATCTCTCAGTGTTTAACCAGGGGAAATATTTTCCTAGTTAGTGAAACAAAAGAAGCAGAGCTCTCTCTATAGGCTGAAGATAACTTTTCATAGTCTTAACTATTTTCATAGTCCGATATTTCGTTTCACCTTAAATAGTACAGCAGTCAAGGCGGAACAGGAAATATAAGTAAAAAAAGCTGCTTATTCATGCTTTTGATGCTTTGCTTATTTCTAGCTCATGGAGGCAAACTTGAAATGAGTGCTGTTTATCAAATTTATGCCAGGAAATCAATCAATTCACATAAAATGTAACAGTCCAAGAGATGTTAATTTAATTCAGTGTTAAAAACAATGAAAAAATAAGTTTTTATGAAGTTCAATAGTACTTGAAAAATTATTTAAAAACAAAAACAGAAACAAAAAACTCTATATATATATATATATATATATATATATATATATATATATATATATATATATATATATATATATATATATATATATATACGCTTTGCAGAAAGCTTTTAGTTCTGTAATATGGACTGTCAAGGTTAACATTCACCCACACTTTTTCAATGATATTCAAGTCAGGAGATGGTGAAGGCCATTCCTAAAGCTTCAGCTTGTGCTTCTTGTTGTAGTTCATGTATTTTTAGCTATGCTTTTTTCCCGTAGTAGAGGTCAGCGTCTATTCAGCTTCGGTTTTTGACAGACTGTGCCACATTTGCGTCCAGAATTTATTCATCCCACCCATGCAGTGTTATCTGTGCCACTCGGTTGCCACACAACACCAATTTAAAGCAGACTCACCCTCATGCTTAACAGTTGGCAAGATGTTTCTTTCATCAAATGCTGCTGCTTTTTGTCTCCACATATACTTTTGGTGATGGTGGCCGAAGAGTTCATTTTTACTCCATCAGTTCACAGCACGTGTTACCAAAGTCCAAAATGCTTCGAGTTAATCTAGATGTTGTTTTGCGTACTTCAGACATATGTGATGATAATTGTATCGTTTTTAACAGCATCTGCAGTTTTGTAGATTGATTTGTGCAAGCAGGCAGTTGTAGATGATATGATCATCATGATTATATAATGGGGATTAGATGTTTAGGATAGGTATTCGTATTTTCATTTTAGTTGTAAACTATCAATAAAGTGCAACACACTGTAATGTCTAGCGTTCTCAGGAGGAACGACTCGAGGTTATGGCCCATCATGCAGGTTTATTTTTAACTCGCTGAAAACAATGTGAAAATGTGGAAATATATCCCACCCGGCTGACTCACAGCAGTGAACGTTGTGCTAATGTGGTGCTAGACAGTATGCATCTGATTGTTAAGTGTGACATAAATAGCCATTTCCGGGACCAAATATGCCCCCAGACCCCCCAAAACAAATGATAATTGCAGAAACTTGTAAAACCTTTTCGCAGTTGCTTCCTTGTTTATTTAGGTACCATTAAAAAGGGTCAACATTCTTTCAGCTCCAGTCCACTTGTTAACACATCTGGGTCTGAGCCTCCAATGAGGTGCTACTTTCAGCAGCTACAGATCAGTTTTCCGTGTTATTTGACTCCAAAAAAGCTGCTCACTTGCTTTTTCCTTGTGATAAGATACTATTCTTTGTGGATACCCTTGATATAGGGTGTGTCCCAAAACCTAGTGAGTGTCTAAGTAGGCTGTCTAGGTAGGCAGCTGTTTAAGTAGCAGCGTTCTGTCTGACATCTCTCCTCATAAAACAGATTACTGAGACGCTCTAGTTAGAGAGAGACTGCGTCACGGCTTGTTTCCGCCCACTGCAGCCGCGACCGGTGGTTTAGCTGGTTGCTAAGTTACCAGCCGGCATCCAAAACAATAGCCCGAGGCTTAAAAATCCGCTAGCATAAATGCTAATGGCTCGAGTATAAAACTGCTAAATGGTCAACGACTCGTTACAGAGTTGATAATTAAATACTGTTTTGTATGATTATATGACAAGAAACACATTAAAACACCAGAGAGAATCAAAATAACTCACATTTTAGAACCACTTCACTGCTCGTAGATTTGCCTGCGTTGCATCATGGGATTGCCTTAGCGGCTGAGGAAGCGCTCAATGCTCCCTTAAAATCGGGCCAAAATAAGGAGTGTCAGTAGACAGCGTGTTTAAGGTGTCTAAGTATTGGGACAGCCTACATGTCGGGAGCGCATACTATGACGTAAAATGCTGTCTATGTAGGCTGCTTACTAGGTTTTGAGACAGACCCATAGTCTATGGGGTTTTATATTGTGTTTGTTACTGTGAACCCACATATTAATGTTGTTAGCTGCTTTTATGTACTGCCCACTAAAGCCTTAGCCAGCTATCTTCACCTTAGTCAGCTATCTTCGCCTTAGATAGATAGCTAGCTGTCTTTGTCAGCCCTTGTTTGACCCACAAGCCAGACATCTGAAACACAAAGATGTGGCTATATATCAAAAAACAACCTATAAAACCCATAGTTTATATCCAGAGTGTCCACAAAGGGCCTGTTTGGCTTTTGCCAGTAAGTGCTAATGTTAGCTAGCTCTGACATTAGAGCCCACTGGGGTCAAAATGAGTTTTTCCTTATTTGTTTAGCAGTTGAGTTGAGTTAAGGCCATCAACTTCAGCCATTTTCTCCTCTCTTCCTCATCACAAGGAAAGCGTTATAATAATAACTGAGACATTTTCTGGGCTCTACTCAAGTAATGAGACTCTCAATCAGTGCAGTGGAAGCTAAGAGAGACACACAAAGGGCATACATCATGGCCCCAGAAAAAATCAGCTTGTTAAGCCATATGCCCTTTGTTCCTCAACCAGTGCAAGCACTGTGCTAGTCCCATCACTAAGACAGGCTGTGGTAGGTCTGGTAGATGGAGCGAAGCCACACTGTGAGTGTTTCAGCCCTCTGCCAGGAAAGCAGCTAGCCTTGAAATTCGGATTTTACAAAGGGTGAAGCCATGGATGTGCTTGCAGCATGAGCATCGGACACATAACTTCCTCAGACTGCCTTTGAACGTTCGCCAAATATCTCTACTGAGGCCCCAAAAGCGGTAGAACCTTTATTATCGGAGCCCACGAAACAGTGCTAGAACCTTTGTTCTCAATGCTTCACATGAAATCTTTTCTGTAGACGTTCAGCGAAGAGCAGAATCATTAGAACCTAGAAACGTCCAGCACTGCAAACATGTTCAGCAATTAAATGAAAGCCGTGTAAGATACAACGAACTGAATGGATGTCTCTGTGTAACTCCTCCAGCTAATGCTGTTATTGTGAAGGAAGTCGGGGCGGAATTGACTGGGACGGCAAAAGAATCTAGTTTGTTACATGTAATTACATACATGGATGATTTTCAGAGTCTTCCATGTCCTCATACGTCTACAGCACTGATCACGGCTAATCAAACACACCCTCACACACACACACTGGGTTCAAGCAAGCAGGCAGAGATGCTGCATCATAATTGCACATGTGTTCTGGGAATGAAAGGCAAACTTATGAAGGAGGGCTATAATTATACTGGTTTGATTGTGATGTAGCACAGTGAGAGAGAGAAGGATAGAGAGAGAGATAGAAGGAGAGATGAGAGATGAATAAAACATAAGAGTGTCCTTGAGGACAGACCCCGCTCACTGCTTTCAGTAACATGTCCAGAAACACAATTCTGCGCTTGATGAGTGGAGCGGTGTAATTTAGCGCTTACACGCCCAGATTACAGAGCAGAACATGAAGAGCGTGCGGCCCTAAGCTCGGCCTTATTTGTATTCCCAGTACTCTCAATGAAAATGTTGTTTTAAAGCTCAGGGTCTCAGTCTGACGCTGAGTCCAACTGTGGACACTCTTAAATGGATGGCCTTGTTTGTTTTTGCTTTTTTTCGTTGTTTTTTTTTTTCACGCTAATCATTCACTTTCTCTGGCTGAGCGCTCAATGCTTTTCACATCCTTTATCACTATCTCCATCTCTCTCTCTCTCTCTCTCGCTTTCTCTCTCTCTCTTTCTCTCTTTCTCTCTACCCACCATCACTCTCTCTATCTCTCTTTTGTCTCAGTCACATTGAATTTTCTTTATTAACTCCCTCGATCTCTCTCTTTCTCTTTGTCTCTCTCTTTCACTGTTGGCCTTGATTACACTATATTTTCTTTATTAACTCTCACTCATCACTTTCTTTCTCCTCGTTCCTTCTATCACTCTCTCAACCCACTTTTTACTTTTCTTGCTCTGTCCTTGCTTTCGGTTGTTTGGTTTTTGCCTCTCTCTCTATTTCTCCTTGTTCTCTCTTCTTGTCTTTCTGCTTCTGTTTCTGACTCACTTTTTCCTTTTCGTTTATTCCCTTTGTCTCTTACCCTTTCCTTTCCTTTCTCTCTTTTTGTCCTTTCGTCTCTGACTCTCTCTCTATTTCTCACTGTTTTCTTTTCCCTCTCTCTATCTTTCATCTTCATTTCTTTGCTTTTTGGTTGGTCTCTGTCGTTCTATTTTTCTCTCTGTCTCTCTGTTTCAATCCCTCTTTTCGTTCGCTTCTCTCTCTGTCTATCTGTCTTTTTTTTTCTTTCCTCTCTCTGTTTGTCTTTCTCTTTCTATCTCTATCTCCCTTGTTCTCTTACCCCTTATTCTTTCCCTTCTGTCTCACTTTCTCTCTCTCTTTCTCTCTCCCTCTTTCTCTCTTTCTCTCTACCCACCATCACTCTCTCTATCTCTCTTTTGTCTCAGTCACATTGAATTTTCTTTATTAACTCCCTCGATCTCTCTCTTTCTTTTTGTCTCTCTCTTTCACTGTTGGCCTTGATTACACTATATTTTCTTTATTAACTCTCACTCATCACTTTCTTTCTCCTTATTCCTTCTATCACTCTCTCAACCCACTTTTTACTTTTCTTGCTCTGTCCTTGCTTTCGGTTGTTTGGTTTTTGCCTCTCTCTCTATTTCTCCTTGTTCTCTCTTCTTGTCTTTCTGCTTCTGTTTCTGACTCACTTTTTCCTTTTCGTTTATTCCCTTTGTCTCTTACCCTTTGCATTCTCTCTATTTGTCCTTTCATCTTCGTCTCTCTCTATTTTTCACTCTTTTCTTTCCTCTTTCTCTATCTTTCATCTTCATTTCTTTCCTTTTTGGTTGGTCTCTCTTTGTCGTTCTATCTCTCTCTCTGTGTCTCTGTTTCAGTCCCTCTTTTCTTTCGCTTCTCTCTCTCTGTCTGTCTGTCTTTTTTTTCTTTCCTCTCTCTGTTTGTCTTTCTCTTTCTTTCTATCTCTGTCTCCCTTGTTCTCTTACCCCTTATTCTTTCCCTTCTGTCTCACTTTCTCTCTCTCTTTCTCTCTCCCTCTTTCTCTCTTTCTCTCTACCCACCATCACTCTCTCTATCTCTCTTTTGTCTCAGTCACATTGAATTTTCTTTATTAACTCCCTCGATCTCTCTCTTTCTTTTTGTCTCTCTCTTTCACTGTTGGCCTTGATTACACTATATTTTCTTTATTAACTCTCACTCATCACTTTCTTTCTCCTTATTCCTTCTATCACTCTCTCAACCCACTTTTTACTTTTCTTGCTCTGTCCTTGCTTTCGGTTGTTTGGTTTTTGCCTCTCTCTCTATTTCTCCTTGTTCTCTCTTCTTGTCTTTCTGCTTCTGTTTCTGACTCACTTTTTCCTTTTCGTTTATTCCCTTTGTCTCTTACCCTTTGCATTCTCTCTATTTGTCCTTTCATCTTCGTCTCTCTCTATTTTTCACTCTTTTCTTTCCTCTTTCTCTATCTTTCATCTTCATTTCTTTCCTTTTTGGTTGGTCTCTCTTTGTCGTTCTATCTCTCTCTCTGTGTCTCTGTTTCAGTCCCTCTTTTCTTTCGCTTCTCTCTCTCTGTCTGTCTGTCTTTTTTTTCTTTCCTCTCTCTGTTTGTCTTTCTCTTTCTTTCTATCTCTGTCTCCCTTGTTCTCTCACCCCTTATTCTTTCTCTTCTGTCTCACTTTCTCTCTCTCTCTCTCTCTCTCTCTCTCTCTTTCTTTCTCAATTCAATTTAATTCAATTCAATTTAATTTAATTCAAGAAAGCTTTATTGGCCTGACCATATCACAAAACAGTGTTGCCATAGCATTTCACATACAGTACATCAGTCTATTAAACAGTTAATTAAACAGATTACTAATCAAATACATACACAAACACACACACACACTTACACAAACACACACACATACACACACTTACGCACACACACACACACACAATAATTATATATGCATAATATAATTTCTCTCTGTCACTGTTTCTAACTCTTTCTGTCTGTCTCTCACCCCTATTTCTTTTCCACTCCTTTTATCTCTCTCTGTATTTTTGTCTTTGTCTCTGTCTCTCTTTTGCTGTCTCTCACCTCTCTTTTCTTTCATTTGTTTCTCTCTGTCTCTCTTAGCGACACTACATGGATTAGTTTAATTGGGGTCGGATTTTAATGAGTTAAATGAAACAAAAGTGTGTACAGTCTGAATGTAGCGCTGATCCTACACGAGGTAAGACTGGGTTAACTAAGGTCGCCTGAAAGCCCTACTATACAAACACTTGGCATGGATTCTGGAGCTATCCTCTCTTTCTTCCTCCATCCGTTTCTGCACGCACAAAACAAGCTCCATATTATGTTCCCAAGCCTGCTAAACTCCACACTCGTCCCTCCAGGGGGCTGAGCAGCTTGGCAGGGCTGAGCAGAAACGAATGCGAGGAAACCTTTGGTAGCAAGCTATTCAAAACAGTAAGATAAATGAGTGTGAAATCATACAGTAAGATGAATGATGTTTATTTCAAGATTTTTTTTTTTGCTTTTGCTTTGGTGTAATGAGTAAAATGTGTTATCTTTTTATGTTTATTTATTTATTTTGGAAAAGATTATGCAGCTATGATGCTACGTAAAGGTCTACTTGGGCATGAAATTGAAGCCCAAACCCAACCTGCACCAGCGACTTTGAGGCTTGACCTAGCCAGGCCTGACTGGTTCTGTTAAAGAGAGAGAGAGAAAGAGAGAGAGAGAGAGGAGAGAAAGAGGAGAGAGAGAGTGCATGCATGGGAAAAATACATAAGAGTCAACTAAATTTACATAAGCATAGTCCTTACAGAGTGACCTGAGTCTGTTGAATATGAAAAGTTGACTTAAACCTGGTCCAAAAACTGGTGAGGAACTATTCTCACGCTTCTAATACAGTAGCACACGGGGCTTAAGGTTCTAAGCATCTCTGTACCAGGTTTTTCGCTCAGATAGGAACAGTTCTGGTCCCAATTTACATTAAGCGTCTGTAATAACTGTGACACATGAACAGCACATGCAACAACAATGTAACTGCTAGTGATGTAGCCACTGTTATAGATGGATTACAGCAGTACAGCTTATGTAATTACTAGGGCTGGGTATCGCCACTGATTTCCCGGATTGATTCGATCCCGATTTACAAGGTCCCAATTCAATTAGATTTTCGATTCGGTTCGATTTAATTCAATATTGATTAATTTAGGGATATTTCAGTTACAATAATATGTTTTGTTTGAATATGAAAAGAGATTTTCAGAGAACTAATGTGGTAAATGTACAAGGAACAATCTACCATTACTAAAAACATTAGTGGGTAGGGGCTGGAATGGATTATTCGATATCGGATTATTTTAATCGAAAAATCGATTTTTTTTAAACACACCCCTAGTAATTACACACATGTCTGCCTCATGTAATTACATAAGCGTTCTTAGGTTAATAGTTACAACAGCATATTTTCACATAGGTAAAAACATAAGTGTAATTACATTTTTAACTAGCAGCTTTCTTCAGATGTCTTTTTCAGCATTATAAGAAAGGATGACATTTCCTGTGTAAACAAAAAAAAAAACGTATGGGAAAAAACCTGCTAATTACAAACACTGTTACATGTTATTTTCAATGTGAGAGAGAAAATGCTGTTACATCAGTTACACACTATGTTATTGCATGAGGCAACGAATTGAGAGTTGATAGGCATGTGTAATTACATTAGCTCTACTGCTGTCATCTATCTGTATCAGTGGCTATATCACTAGCAGTTACATTGTTTTTGCATGTGTTGTTCTTGTGTAAATACATAGTTTTTACAGACACTTCATGTAAAGTGGGACTGGAATTCTGCCTATTAAGCCCACGTAGCGTATAGCACACAGTCTTAAGGACATTACACATTTGTTCAATCCGTTTTTCAGATGACACTTTTTTGCAGACATCAAAAGGATTAGAATCTGCAAATTTAATTAAAGAAATGTGTACTTGTGAATGAGGACAGGGTCCCCACAGATCCTGAAAAAGCCTTAAAACATCTTAAATGAAGCTTTTAATTTTCAAAGTCTAAAAATGTCTTCAAATGTAGTGCTACTTTGATCTGGGGCAGAGTTAATGTGTCTATTTGTGTTCAGCTTTTCTGATTTACAGCACTGTGTAAAAGTTCTAGCCACTTAGGGACACTATTATAGACAGGAAGCTTTGATTTGCTCAGCAGAATACTTTAATTTTTTTATTATTTTTAAGTAGCGCTTTTATATATGTTAGTGGGTTTATTTAACACTTTTCCTTATGGCAACAACCCAGTATTATTTTTGTTTATCTTCTAATACCTGCTTTGACTACTGAGTACTTCATTAAGCTAAATCAAGATTGCTGCTGAAGGAGTTTAATACTTTTCTTAGTATTAAGTTCTTACTGGTAGAATTACTCTTATTGCTAAGATAAGGTGTTTTAAACAATGCTCTTAGGTCCCTAAGACTTTTGCACAGTAGTGTGTTTTACCAGTATTTTATATCCCACAGCAATGACCATTTCCACAACATCCATTACCTACACTGTCTGACTGTATATTAAACACTTTACTAGCTGGCCGTAGTTGAAGAAACTAGAAGAATCTGTTTATCCAGAATCCCAGAACATGACACTGTGAGCAAGCAATGCCGGCTCAGTCATGGGTAAACGCAAACTTAATGTGAAGTGGGTGGAGCATGAAATCTTCTGTGGCTGGTTAAACCATCCAGTGATTTGTATGAGGCATGATGTGAACGCAAAACATTCCAACTTGTGGTGTGAAGCACTGGACTAGTGCTCGGCTAGTGCTGTATCCAGTAGGTGGTTTACTGCTACTACAAGGTTTACGTATTGTCTCCTCTGAATTTGGACTGCCGTACAGTTTCATTTTTTCAATGAATGAGAAGGCTTTTATGTTAGCTAATGAATATTTCTGTTATTAAAATTCAATAAGCAATTCAATGAGAGAGGGAAAGAGAGAGATAGCATCCAAAAGGGAAAATGCATGAAAGTTAATTAAATTTACATAAGCATATGCCTTATAGTCTGACCCTGAGTCTGTTGTAGATAAAAAGTTGACCTAAGCCTGGTCCAAAACTGTTGGGTCAGTACTGTTCCCATGCTTCTAGTGTAGAGACTGCAACAACTAAGCCACTGTAACAGGTGGATTACAGCAGTTTAACCCATCCGTGCAGTGAAACACCCACATACTAGTGAACATACAGAGAGCAACCCTATTCACAGTGCCTGGGGAGCAGTTGGGGTGCCTCACTTTAAGGGCACTTCAGTTGTCCAGCTGGTTCCAGGGCTCGAACCAACGACCTTCCGGTCACAAGATCGGATCCCTAACCTTCAGGCCACAACTGCCCCTAAGCAGTACAGCTTTTACAGCATCAATATTAATTTGTTATTGGCCTCATGTTATTATATATGTGTATCTTAATAGGGCTGTTACTCTAATGTTATTACCAATGTGCAATCACATGAGAGAGAATATGCTAAGATACTCCTTTGTAATTATATTAGGCAACAAACTGGGAGTTGATGTAATTACAATCAATACAATCAGCGTGTAGTCTAGATTTCTTTTCTCACAGTGATAAAATGGATTCTTTTTCTTTTAGAGGCTTTAAAACGATCTTAAAATAATTCAGTTTTTACTTAAAAAACTTGCAGATACAATTCTACAATAAAAGTGGGCGAAGCCCTAGATCTTCACCCAGCCAAATGAATGAAAAGATTAGATTTGTGTCACAAGGCTCTGACAACATCAGTCCTGCTTGACATTAAGGCAGAACAGTCTGATTTGTATAACTTATTATTTGTATAACTGTATCATTTAATCAGATCTAATTGTTCCCCTGCTGTGTGGCATGAATGTGAACAAACCTGTGTTCTGAGCGTTCTCATTGAGTAAGGGCGTTTTCACACCTGTAGTTTGTTTCACTGGTCCGGATCAGTTAATGAGTTTGTTTACTTGGAGTGTTTCGTTCTCGGTTAAGTTTGTTTTCACACAAGCAAAAACCAAAACGCCCCAAAATGCGCCCCAACAAAGCACGTTGTCTCCTCTGATTGGTCAAAGCTGTTCGGCGTGCGAGCAAGAAAGTAAACACATGGAGAAGATCCGGTTTTCCCAAACTATTACACATTTCTTGTAGAGCGTATCACAGAGCAGCGGCAGAGACAGCATCTGTTCATAGCTGTAATAATAATCTGATAATATACCAAACTACAGTCCACACTGCTAGTCCAAGAGAGACCTCACTTCATTGTCCTCGCCCTGTTAGCTGCTACAGTTCTCCAGTTCTCTGTTTACGCCATCTGCAGCATCCCATAATGCAAAGCACACCTGACTGCAGGAGATGTTCAGACCAAACTTGTGGAGTACACCTAATACTTGGGTTGGAGCGAGGTCGGATCATGTTCTCACCACAAATGAACCTCTCCGGAGTTCATTTGGAACCGGACCGACATCACCTCCTCTTGAGGGTCTCTAACAGTTGTTTTGGTCCGCACCCGAGTGCGATTACTGTTTTCATACCTGCCAAAACGAACCACATCAAGAGTGCAAACCAACCAGAGTCTGTTTTAACCGGACTAACTAGTGCTGGTGTGAAAACACCCTAAGAATCCAAACATTTTAAAGCGACCACATTGGTGTCATGATAAGAGCTTCATTTAAGCCATGAAACTGATTGCTACTGTAGGAAGTGCTGAACAACAAAGAGGCTGCACATGAGGTTTTACTGCACATCTACTGTACTAGACCCCCCACCCCGTTTAATACCTACTAAGAAAAGTTCCTGCTGCTAAGAAATACACATTTTTCAAATAATTTAATCAACTCTGCCTAACCTGAAAATCTTTCTCCCTGTGCTCCAAGCACCATTAAGAATTCCACAGCAGGCTGACCTCCAGCCCTGCGCAAAACATGGAGGAGCTACAATATCTGGTGGTGTAGAACAATAAAAATCATATAAGCCTTTATCACGGGAGTGTAGGTCCAACATTAGTTCATCTCCAAGGCCGCCGGCAGCGCCAGGAGCTGTCTTTCGGTCCGCTTCTCTCTGTCCTGCAGCCCCTAGGTGTCTCATTAGCCCCCTATAATCATGGTTCCCCAATAACGGCATCGTAAAGCTCCCCCCCGTACCTGCCCGCCATGCTAGCGGCTAGCCCCCTTATTGAGACTAATGGTGGAATTAGCGTGTGCTGGTCCGAACGGGGCAGACCACTGTATCTCTCTGACAGTTATATAGGTTGACTGGTGGTGAGCTTAGGGAGGCTCTCTACTCTTTCCTTTCTCTACACACTGCCCCAGAGGATGAGCTGTCTTTGAGTTAGAGAGCGAGAGGGGGGAAAAAAAGAAAGCACCAAGGAGATATGAAACAAAACAAACCTTTGGACTGTGCCGGCGCTGCGCTGAGCTCCAGCTTTGCTGCTTGTTTTGTTCTAGAGTTTTTTTTTTTCCCTCTTCGTCACTTTTTCTCTCTTATTCCCTCCCGCTCGCACTCTCTTTCCACTGCAATCACTCCTGATTTCCCGCCGTCCGCTCTTTCCCGTCTCTTCAGGGGGAACGGGAGTTGGGCTGGCGTCCTTGGATGAGGTTTTTCAGAAGTCATGCTGTTTGTTTTACTTTCTCTCGCTCTCACAGAAGGGAGGAGAGACCATAGTGGTGGGGATGAGAGACACAGCGGTGTGTTGTTGTGTAGGTACAGTGTGAGCTGTTTAAGCTGGTGGGCTCCACAGACCAGTAGCAGCTCTGCCTTCAGCTACTTGTTTGGCCTGTTTATTTCTAGCTAAATATCTTTCTCTCTTTCTGTCTCTCTCTGCCTCTGTTTCTCTTACTCTCTCGTTCTCTTTCTATCTGCCTGTCTGCCTCTCTTTCTCTGTCTCTTTTTCTCACTGTCTCACTCTCTCACAGTCTCCTTCTCCCTTTCTGTGTCTCTGACTCTTTCTCTGTGTCTGTTTGTCTGTCTGACACTCTTTCTTCTTTTCTCTCTGTCTCTCTCTTTCTTTGTCTCTGACTATCTCTCTCTCTGTCTCTGCGTGTCTGCCTCGCTTTCTCTTTTTTCTCTCTGTCTCTGTATTTCTCACTTCCTCTGCCTCTCTTTCTCTCTGTCTGCCTCTCTCTGTCTCTCTTTATCTCTCTTATTCTTTCTTTCACACCTTCCAGCACTTTGTTTCTCCCACTCTCTCACTCATTCTATCTTTCACTTTCATTCCTACTCTTCCGTCTTACTCTCTCTCTCTCTCTTTCTTTTTGTTACTCTCTTCTTTTTGGACTCTTTCTCTCTCTCTCTCTCTCTCTTTCTTTTTGTTACTCTCTTCTTTTCTGACTCTTTCTCTCTGTCTCTGTCTTTGTGTGTCTGCCTCTCTTTCTCTTTTTTCTCTCTGTCTCTGTATTTCTCACTCTCTCTGCCTCTCACTTTCTCTGCCTCTTTCTCCCTCTGTCTGCCTCTGTCTGTCTCTCTTATACTGTCTCTCACACTATCCAGCACTTTGTCTCTCCCACTCTCTCTCTAATTCTATCTTTCACCTTCATTCCTACTCTTCCGTATCTCTCTCTCTCTCTTTCTCTCTGTTACACTCTTCTTTTCTAACTCTCTCTCTCAGTCTTTGTGTGTCTGCCTTTCTTTCCCTTTTTTCTCTCTGTCTCTGTATTTATCTCTCTCTCTCTGCCTCTCACTTTCTCTGCCTCTGTCTCTTTCTCCCTCTGTCGGTCTCTCTCTGTCTCTTTTATTCTGTCTCTCACACTATTTAGCACTTTGTCTCTCCCACTCTCTCTCTCATTCTCTTTCACTCCTACTCTTCCAACTTACACTCTCTCTCTCTCTCTTTCTCTCTGTTACACTCTTCTTTTCTAACTCTTTCTCTCTGTCTTTGTGTGTCTGCCTTTCTTTCCCTTTTTTCTCTCTGTCTCTGTATTTATCTCTCTCTCTCTGCCTCTCACTTTCTCTGCCTCTGTCTCTTTCTCCCTCTGTCTGTCTCTCTCTGTCTCTCTTATTCTGTCTCTCACACTATTTAGCACTTTGTCTCTCCCACTCTCTCTCTAATTCTATCGTTCACCTTCATTCCTACTCTTCTGTCTCACTCTCTCTCTTTCTTTCTGTTACACTCTTTTCTGACTCTTTCTCTCTCTGTCCGTCTGCCTCTCTTTCTCTTTTTTCTCTCTGTCTCTGTATTTCTCACTCTCTCTGCCTCTCACTTTCTCTGCCTCTGTCTCTTTCTCCATCTGTCTGTCTCTCTCTGTCTCTCTTATACTGTCTCTCACACTATCCAGCACTTTGTCTCTCCCACTCACTCACTCTCTGCCGTTCACCTTCTTTCCTACTCTTCCGTCTCACTCTCACTCTCTCTTTCTCTCTGTTACACTCTTCTTTTCTGTTTCTCTCTCATTCTTGTTTTCTCTCCCTGAATTTACATATCTTCCCCTTTCTACTCTTTTTCTACATGTCTGATTCTCTCGGTTTATCACTTTACTCTTCTCCATTTTTTATTTTACTCCTCTGTTAATTTACTGTACTGTATTTCTTTCTCATCTCTATCCTATACTTTCCTCTCTCGCCATCCCTTATTTTCACTGTCACTCTTTCTCTTGCTCTATCTATATATTTTTTTCTTTTTGTTTCACTGTCGTTACCTATCTTTCCTTCTCCCACCCTTTCTCATTCTGTCTTTGTGTCTCCATCTCTCTAATTCCTTGTCCCTCATTCTGTCTATATCTATCTCTTTCTCTCTTTAGTCATTCACTCCTTCTGCATCCCTCTCACTTCGTCTGTCTTCCACTCTCATTTATCCTCTCTGTACCCTCTATCCCACCTGCTATATCTTTCTTTCTCTCACTTTCCCCTACTCTGTCACTCTATGTCTTCATATAGGGTACAGGGTACATCTATCATGTATATATCTCTCTCCCTTATTCTCTCTATCTATATAGTCTCTCTAACATTAACTGTTTCTCTCAAAAGCAGATTAAAATAGCTTTATGGGCTGTGATTAACAGCTGGCCTTACAGTAATGAATATGAAGCTTTTTAATAGTGATAATAAAGAGAAAAGAAAAGAGAAAAAAACAGACAGAAATGTAGACATATTGTACAGTGGAAGTAGGGAGTTTCTCTCTCTCTCTCTCTCTCTCTGGGGTTTGTGGATCCTGGAGGCAGTAGGAACGCAGGCCCTGATACATTTCAGAGTGTGCTAAGCTGGATTTGTGGCGTATTTAAGGAAGCGCTACTCAAATGTTGCAAAAAGATAATCTCTGCTTTTAGTGCTGGGTGTGTGAGGTTTTGTGAGTGTGTGTGTGAGATGGGATGGTGGCTCGACAGGCCTGTTTGCCGGCCTCTTGCAATGCCGAAGTCTTTGGGAATAATCCCAAATATTGCCCAGTCCCCCCTCCTCTTGCTCCACTTTTTCAGACTGTTTATGCACGGCCTTCTCTTCCGTGCCTGCTTAAAAACACACTTGTGCCTACTTAACTTTCTCTCTCTTTCTTTTTATCCATCTCTCTCACACTGTTGCACAGATGCCAGAGGGAGTGGAAGAGCGTATGCCCAATTTGAGCTCCGTTCTGTCCCATATTGCTCTTAGTGCTCAGATTTACATCAACACAGAGACAACACGCATCACCGGTTGGGATTTCATTTAGAGGTTCCAATGGGCGTGAAACTGAAGCTACAGCCCAACCCATACCTGCGGCTTTGAGACCTAAGCAGACCTGATGGGTTCCCCATGAATTTAGTGCCCAAAACTGTCCAATGGTACCCATCTGGTCTGCTTGAGTATCAATGCCATGGGTATGAGTTGTTTCAAAGCCATCGGTATGCCCAACCCATACCCCTGGCTTTGAGACACAAACTATCTTGACCTGTACTGCTGCATTCGAAACCAAATCTGACAACAAACCACTACTGTCCCAAATTATATTGTTACTGTAAACTGACTTGTACCCACTGCTTTAAGATCCTGACCTGACCAGTCCTGACTAAAACTGCTAAATTTAAAACCAGATCCCGACCCATACCTGGTACTTTGATACCTGACAAGACCAGTCCTGACTGGTACTGCTAAAATTTAACCCCCAAATAAGACACCTTTGAACCTACTGCCCTGAAACATGGCTGGTGATGCAAAATGTTAAGCCTAAATGATTCCAGTACCGGCTTCTTTGAAATTTGTTAATTCCTAACAGGTACAGGTAAATTTGACCCCTGAAACCTGAATCTACTTCTCTGAGACCCAACCCAACCAGTCCTCACTGGTGCTGCAACATTTTAAGCCTAAATTATTCCAGAACCTGTTTCTTTGAAACTTGACAATTCCCAACTGGTAGTGCAATGTTTATAGCCAAAATATGACCACTCTTCAACACGTCTTGACTGATGCTGCTAAATTTAAAACATGGGTCTGACCTGAACCTGCTTCTTTGAGACCCAACCCAACCAGTCCTGAATTACATTGCTAAATTTAAAACCAGATCCCAACCCATACATGGTGCTTTCAGACCCAATCTGAGTCCTGACTGATACTGCTAAAGCCCGAATCTGACTAGTATCTGCTAATTTGAGACCTGACCCTACCACTCCTATCTGGTCCTGCTATATATCATACTTAGTCTTAACCTGACCTCTGCTGCTTTGAGACCCAACCAGTACTAACTGATGTCATGACATAGTACTATTTGTTGCTAGTAGTTAAAGCTTATGCAAATGTGAACAACTTCTCACAGGACTGATAGAAACACTACATGTCCTGTATGTAAAAACTATGCTTTGTTTTCTATTGAGAGCTGAACAGTCTCATCCTTTGTGTGAGAATACCTGATGGTATCTGTACAGTGTAAAGCACAAGGTGATTTATTCCTGGCCGCAAATTACAGTAAGAAGTAGATCAGAAGAGGGGGTCTTTGAATAGACAATGCATATATTACCTGCTTTTTACTGACTCTTATGCAACACTGGACTATTATAAAGAATGTGCTTCTTTATAATATAAGCGCTGCATGTTGCCTTAAGCTACTGCAATCACATTGCAGTCTTACAGTTTATTCATATATTTCTCTTCTGCTACTTTTAGGCTCAAAATGATGTAATGATGGAGGTATATATTTAAGCTGATGTACATATGTCTGGAGTTATAGTTTAATGTATATATATATATCCTCACTGAGCATCTACTTTTTTTCTACATTGCAGTTCAACAAGTTCAGACTGCAGTCCATCTGTTACTTATAATAATTTGTTATTCCACCATTACTCTGTTCTTCAAGGGTCACTACCCCCACAAGACCACCACAGTCTGTAATTTCTGATCACATCATTTAAATGAGTGTAGATACAAAGTAAGTGCACCTGATAAAGTGACAACTAAGTGTGTATATATATATATATATATATATATATATATATATATATATATATATATATATATATATGTAAATCAGCATAAAATCATAATTTTGCGGTTCAGTGGTCCCCATGTCCTTCGTTTTTGTTATTGTTAAAACAGTGGCCATGCTGGGTAAATCACACGGCAATTTACTGTAAATTAGTACATTAATTCATGTATACTCATCTATACTTTGATGGCTTTGCTGCTGGCCCCATGTAGCCTAATGACTAACTAATTACTGTATCCCATGAATGCGTGCAACAGGGAGAAATCTAGGTGTTAATTAAAAGTATAGCAGGTCAGGAACACAGCATGTTGACGAAGCTGCAAAATAAAATGAATGCCCATGGCATCAGACATAACAGCTGCACGTCCTGTCTAGGGACTATTAATGAGACGCCATAGAAACCCTAGTGATTTTGACCGTTGCAGTATGATGTACTGCAAATAGCCTTGTTGGTACAATGTTAGAAGTACACAGTTCTGTAGAATGTCCTATCACTGGAACTAGGATGCACAAACCACAGCCCCCAGTACTCTTTTTCATAAGTCCATTCATTGTATCAAGCATTGCATTCAGCCCTATGCATTTAGACAGGTAGGGTTCACTGTTCCTATTAGAGCTGTGCACTGGCAGGAACCTGGCGATACAATACGTATTGTGATACAGCAGTCACGATTCAATATATCGTGATATATTGCGATACTGCAAGCAAAGTGATATATTGTGATTTTTCGAATCCTACTATTAAAACACAACACCATATGAAAGGTTTGCAATTGCTTACAATAGCATTGCGCCCTTGTGCTGCTTGTTATTTTTGGAGTCCAGCTGAAAATGGATTACAGCACTGCCATCTAGGTTTAAATACAACACACAATGATTAACTGTCTGCCAGGAATCTGTGTATCAATACTGTGTTTTTGAGAATCGCTAAACATAATATCCCGATATTCTATATTTCAATATTTTCTTACACCCCTAGTTCATATGGCAGTGCCATTAAGGCACTGAGTTCTTTTTACTGACTGTGTTTGTGTTTGACTTACAGATACTCGTTTTTGTTTGGACAGGGACGATAGGAAGCGTCTCATATATGGATATAAAGCAGAACAACATGGCAGAATGTAACACTTTTTAACAGTAACAACTAATTTAAATGACAAATAATAAATTAATAAATTTTTTTTTTTCTTTGCAAACAAGCAGTAGGATGTAGGTGTGAAAAAATAAATAAATCAGACTAGAAACAGGCCTGCAAATAATAAATTTGAATAAGATGCCATGCTGGGTTACTGCAGGAGAAGAAGGCACAGTGTTTCCTCCTCACCCTGAGCTCGAACACCCACAGCTCTCTTTCTCTAGCTCTCCCTCACTCGGCAGTACTGCTGACTGATACTGGGAGATAAATCAGTTATAAAGGCCAGACTCCAAACCTCTTTGTACTAACAACCCTAGTCTCACAGGAGGTTTCGGGAAGGAGCCTGTAGAAGATTTTATTACAGAACGAATGTACAGAGGGAAATAATGTATTCATCGAGAGAGGAGGAAGCGTGGGAGAATGTTCATTTTAATGAACAACATTCTGTCCTGCATAGACAGGCAAATGAATGACCGTCCCCTCAGCCCTGATTCTGTGAGCTTCTGATCTCGGTGAGATTACAAAATTTTATAAGTCAGTCGTGTGAGAGATGTATTCTTTCAGAAGTGATGGTAAAGGTGAGTAATATAATGATACATTATTGTTATATGCTACAAAATATGATATTCTGAGTGTATTATGCATACATCTGGGTTAGAACTGTCATATCTGACCAGCAGCTTTCCATTAATGAGTGAGGTGGGGGCAAGGGGAGGTGGGGGCTGATGAATTGTGCTGCACCAGATGAACCACAGTCGTTAACCGTAGGCCTGTATGGTTTTTTTTCTGATAAAAAAGACCAATTAGTATTTCATGCGGTGTTTACACTGACTATAAAAACTCACCGTCATTCATCATCATCGTTTACTAGCAATAAACATGAAAAGATCACACCCACCTCTAGTTAAAGGCTGCATATTACACAGTCCCCAGCTGCAGTTCGCAAGTCTATTTATTTCTTTGAAACACTTAAGAAACACCAAGCGTGACAAGTGAAAAGTAATATATAGTTCATTTGTTGGCGACTGCAAAATGACACTCATCAGCCGAGTGTAACGGCGAAGAAGACGGGAGAGGCGGGTACAAGTGCAAATGATCTCTAATAAAATCCATAGTGATAATAAACAGGAACAAAATAACCAGAGACAAAACAGACCGGGTGAAACAGAGAGAACAGAGTAACAAACTACAAAATAATCACAATGTAAAGTCTTAGAGACACAAAACACAGGCTACGAACCACGAGGAGCAGGGCACGGGAAACAAGGCACATAGTACAGGTAACAGTAAACAATGCTCGACAAGGACAAGAAGAAAACAGAGGGTTTAAGAAGAAAACAGGAAACACCTGGGAACAGGAAGACACACAAACTCAGAGCAGGTGAAGGGCGTGACAAAAGGGCAGAGACAAGAAGGACCGTACAACCAAAACAAAAACAAGCACGTGGAACATGACAGAAAAATGTACACAAAGACATGGACAGACAGGAGAAAGGTAGAGCATGACACTGATACAAGCTGTGCATTAGAAAACACAGGCTGGCTAATCAGTTTAGCCTTGATAAATGAATTCTAACTAAATTTTACTTGTGATAGAGCATGAAAAACATCGCTGTTCTAAGAAAATTTTTGTTGACTTTCATATATATCATCTTCATTTGAACACGACAGCTTCCTTACATATCCTGTAAAAGTTTAATAATGAACAGACCAATTGAAATGCTCCAACATCCCCTAGAACTTACATCACAAGTAAAGAACATTTTTTTCCTCTTCTGTAAAGTTACTGGAGATTTGGACACCAGCAATATATACGGTATTGCTTTGCAAAATGCTAATATTGAAACAGTTAACCATTTACAAACCATTCCTCGAAGTGCTGGTGATGAAATTACAGTAACAAACGGCTTCAGGCACTGAGGAGCAATCTGGAACTAAACTTTTGTTCTTGTTTTGGCTCTTCTCACAATATACCAGCTATTTATGAAAAATAATTCTTATTTTTTGCAAGTAAAAACATGCCTACATTTGCTCTTAAACTCAAGAGCCCAAGACTGTATTTTACTATATATTATGTATTTTACTGAGTACTATATATTGTTATGTCTTATATCATAACAAAAAGTGTTTAAAGGATCAATATGTAAAATTATTTAATGACTATGTAATGTGAAGAAATAACAGCTTTAACAGTATCTCATCTACATATTGTGTTACTGACACATCTACTGAAGTTACCATGCTAAGCAGCTAATACTAACCCATCTGAGCTGGACTTCACATCTCTAGAGGTGATAGTAAGTCAATGTAGTGTTGAGTCATAGCTTAAGTGCTGACATCAGCAGATGAAATATAGAAGCATGTCCGCTCTCAGCAAGAAAAAATAAATGGAAAATAAAGAAAAGTAACAAAATGGCAGTGAAACAAGAGTTTACTTTGGCTTTGCTTTTCACCTCTGGAGACGTTCTTGGCAAATAAAGGGATGAGGTTTGATGTTGAACTTGCAGTGATTCTTCAGGCTGGTATGTAAACAGGAGCTTTAGTGAAGAAGGAGGAGCAGGGGCTGTGTGGAGTATGAATTCAACAGAGTAATTCTTTTCGCATATTGCTCCTTTAAGAAGTTAAGAATCTGAGTGGATATTTTTATCCAGGTCGGATTAGGGTTGGTATTTATTGTGAGGGGTCCTTAATTTCTTCCTGGTTCATTCTTGCCTCCAGCTTCACCCCTCATATGTTTCACGGGTGTCTTGTTACTTACATCATCACCTAGGGTGCACACATAGTGCCTGCTCTTCTGTGGTCCCCTTGCAAAGACTTGTTTATGATATCCCTAGAAACTCTTGGTTCCCAGTCTGTTCCCTTTTGCTGGGTACTATGTATATTACAATGACCCTCCTACGATTACCATGTCAGCCTGTGCTTCAACCCACTCCTCTTGCTGTGATCAAGCTTTCTCATGAATAGAAATCATACCTGCATGCTGTTTCTTTCCGCTACTTTCCGCTCTTTTATTTGTTCCAATTCGCTTTGTAGATGTCAGTGACTTGGGACTCTGTGACCCTGCTCTGGATCACCTCAGCTGTCAAGAGGGAACTGCGTGTAATGTTGGTATGTGAAAAGGGACGTCCTAGTAAGCAAGCAGAACAGATTAACAGTCTTAATTTTAACTCACTGGAAGCCTTTAAGCGTTTCTAGACAGAAGCACATTCAGAAACTGTACTGGTGCCAGAAACTTTAAGTCTTTCACAGAGAGACTGGAGGTTTTCCCAAAGAGTGACTCTTTCAAACGTCCCTATAAAACATTTACGCACATCGTATAAAGGCTTATCGACAAGGAGCTGGATTTAGAGTTGATGCCAACCCGTGTGCTGAAAAGCTTCAGGGAACTCGTCATAAAATAAAGCCTATAAACAAGAAGCGAAATCGTCACTAGTCTACGCGTAATTTACATATATTAGACCTAACTGATGTATTAGAATGTTTATAGCAACTACACTAACATGACTGGTATATTTTATTTCATGGCAGTTACTTTCAAGTCATTCTAAAGCATTTAGAGCATCAGCATTAAAGAACAACTTGAGGTCCCATAACATTCCTTTAAGAGAATCTTTATGGGACAATTTTTAGTATAGGAGGTGAAGAACCTTCAAGGAGCGTCCACATAATGCAAGAACCCTTAAATTGATATAGAACTTTTATAGTAAATGAAGGTGTTTTTTGGTTCTTCATGGCATCATTCAAGGAACCTATTGAGGTGTTTGCTTGATCCAATGTATCTACTGATGGTGAGAACTAACCACACTAGTTCCAACAAACTGCTTATGAGTACACTGCATAGAATGGTAACCGAATAAGGTAACATGGGCAGCCGGACATACCTCTAGGAGAAGACTTACCTGCCAATTCTGTTATATCAGCTATCAAAGGTCTGTTTTAACTGGTAGTGGGAGAGGGGGAATCATCTTAGGTCTCTTGGACTCCTTGCAACTGACATCACCTGGGATAGAACCGGAGATAGAAGTATGCTAGTCCGTGCTCCCCATAGTTATGGGAACTAATCTTACAACATCTTACCTCTCATGTACCTCTCTGCCACCTTTGGAAAATATATTCTAGGCCAAAACCTTCTCCAAAGACTGTTGCAAAAGAATGTATCAGATATCAGGCAGCATATTCATTACCATTTCATGCAATTAATGAATGAGAATTAATAAACTTGGGTTCCCCCTACAGTTCCTGAGTCTAATTCACTTTTACACCACTGCCATAAGTACAAATGGCACTCCGGACCCCCATTGTGGATGTGTGCAATTGCTAACAAGCTGAAAGATACAGAATCAACAGAAAACAACATCAGAAGTGAAAGAACCATGTTAACAGACAAAGAACAGCTGGTCAGGTAAATTAACCTTACAAAACTTGGATTCCACTGACATTGAGTGAAACTTGGGTGGCAATCTAGCCAACAGCTAGACAGCAACCGACACAAGAACACTTATTAGCGGTAGTGATATCTAACCTCAAGATGTCCAGGCATCCACCTGTGTCGAAATGGGTTGACTTAGATAATGGGCAACAACTAACGAGTCAACAAGTTTGTTGACGAGCGCAACGACACAAGAGAAGTAGGCCAGCAAATAAATTAAAACTGCAGTCATGTGATGCCTACCATGGAGTTGAGCTCATTACCATCATCACTAATTAGTAGTCCAACAGGAAAAGGGCCAACTAGGCAAAAGATGATTCACCATCATTAATCACACTTGGCATCAGCGTACTAATGTACTGACAGCTGTCTGTTAGTGTGCCTAAAAAAGACTAGCAGTCACAGCCCTAATTACTAGTCCAACAGGAAAAAGGCCAGCTAGGCATCGGTCCTGCGTCCTTTTATCTATTTTAGCTCTCACCAACAAGTTAAAGCCAGACTGAGATCGAATTCACTCTTGTCCGGTCCACTCTTTTCCTCTTCCCTGCTTCCTCCAACAGTGTCTTCTTCCTTCTTGACACAACCTGCAACATGATGTCAGTGGTGGCAATACCGAGCTAGCTTCTTCTTACAGCTAGCTGAAGGTTCACAGCTGTTGGTGATGTTATGCAATTCTCTCAAGAGGTCTCGTGCACGCTTCTCTGAAGTCACATAGCACTATAGCAGGCGTTCTGGGCCCAGAGCAGGAATGACAGAGACTGGTCTAACAGTTATTAGTCAGTGAACCATCAAACTGATTTTGAGCTGTTATTTTAGGGTGAATCGGTTACATAATGTGGCTTTAAACCCTATAACCAGCAGTGCAAACCATTCCAACAGTTGTTGCTCCAGAGCAGTTGCTTCTTTTACATGCTACAACTCTTTGTTTACATTTTAGTGAATCAATTATATATATAAAAAATAAAGAGCTTCCTAGCTGGACCAGTGTATTGTACTTGGATGCCTTGCCGTTTATAGGATGTCAGCTCAAAAACTAAGTCCTGGTATAAGATTTGCTTTAAGAAATTCCGCTCCCACTGTAGGGTATCCGGTTGTTCCCTGTGTGAGGTTGTATCTTGAGTGACACCGGCTGCTTGTCTGTGCCATCTTAAATTGGGACTAAAGTGCGGTGCTTGGTCCCCCGTGTGTCTCCTGTAATTGAATCCAAAATGCCAAACCCTCATGTGTACAGCTGCTGTCAGAAAGAGGTGTGCGTATGTGTGTGCATGTGTGTGTGTGTGTGTGTTTGTGTTGTAAGTGGAGATGACTCTGGGAGGTCCCAGTGGTGCTGTATGCCTACTGTTCTGTAAGTGCTTGTGGTTTTTCACTCTTTTCCTCAGTATTGTCAGCAGGCCAGTGGCTAGAATCCCTGTGGCTTTGGCTGGATGCTGAATTGAGTGCAGCTTTTGTCCCTGCACTTTCCAAGGCTACATCGACTAAGATCTTTGTCTGCTTGTTTGTTTAGTATTTATGTGGCTATTCAGCATGCGTTTTGTGTACATTTTATGGCCTGCGCTCCTTCAAAATAACTCTGTATCATGCAGTTAAAAAGCAGAATTAATAGAGCATTGAAAAAGCTGACTTTTTTATTATGGAAGGCAGGAAAAAGCGGGATAGATTCCTTTTAGAGCTATTCAGACAGCTGTAAACATGATCAATCTGTTGTGGAAGCTTCAGTTATGATCAACATTTTAGAATAGCCCATTATTCGTCCATATTGGCATACGTGAAATATTGTTAGAACCAATCCTAGCGTCATCGAGCGAAGGCGGAGTTCACCATAGACAGGCCGCCAGTCCATCGCATGGCCAACACACACTCACACCTACGGCCAATTTAGAGTGACTGATCAACCTAACATGCATGTGTTTGAACTGTGGGAGGAAACCAGAGTATATCTCATTCCAAACCTGATGATTCTCTTATACTTTATTGCTGCATAGTAGAGATGGAAGGATCGATCGGCTATGTATCGGTATTGCTCGTTTTTTAATCAAAATATGTGATCGGTGATCCACCAATATTTCTCCAATTTAGTCGATCCCGAGAGACGATCGATGGCGTTAAACAAATGAGCCAAATTTCTGTGAAATGAAATCCATGTCTCATGGGGGAAACAAAGACATTTAACACTACTAATCTGATATGGCATAAGAGTACATCATGTGGCTGAATACAGTGAGTATCAGCAAACAGCGGAGCTAGCACGCGCTGCTGGCACGCAACAAATAATCCAGAACACGGTACAGACCAGATATGAAGAGTACAGGAGCAACAATTCAAGATCTACATCTAATGGTTGCAGTTTTTAAAATAACCATAGACTGTGTTTAATGACAGTTTTTTTTGCATGTATTTAATTTGCTTTTTTTGTTTGAAATTAAAATCGAAGGATTGCAGTATTGGCGATATGTGTTTGATTTACTTTATTTACTGATATTTTGGCAAAAATATTATGCTAATGTTTTACATGAGCTTGTTAAAAATGGTAATAAACCAGTTTAGACCATGTTTCATGACTTGCTTGCGCTAATAACTACATGTAGCCCTGTCGTGGCATATAACCCCGCCCTCAATTGGTATCGCTATTGGCCGATCGTGCTGAAAGGTGATAGCCATAGCCATTTCTATGTTGTGAAACCAAGAAAACATCTTTGGCAACTAAACCTATTGTTTAGGTTGTATCTTAGCAGTAAGTGGATTTTCACCAGCGTCCAAGTATCTCCGTTTTAGCAAGTGTTTAGTTTTCTACATAATTTGAACTCGACAGTTTATCTTTACATTATATGTGTAATGATGAAATTTAATTATGATTAGAGCAATAAAAATGCTCCAAATCTCCTTTTAACCACAAACATTTCCATTAACTTACATTGAAAAGTAAGAAACGTCACTTTGGAGTTTTTTGTTTTTCTTTGAACAGCAAGGATAAATAAAATATGTATTTTTTTACTTTACATACATAAAGTATCATGAATATCTTGTTGTGAAAGAAGTAGATCATATCTTGAGCTTCAGTTTGAACAACAAAGTGTAGTTCCAGATTTCTCCTGGACGCCCCAGACATTGTATGAATGTATTCAGTTCCTTCAGCAGCAATCTTGATTTAGCTTAATGAAGTACTGAGCAGTCAAAGCAGGTATTAAATGATAACTTTGAAAAAGCTTTGAAAAGGTTAAATAGACACGCTGACATATGTAAAACAACTACGTACTGTATTAATAGTATTTAAATCTTTAATATAAAGACTGCATTGCTGAGCAAATAAAAGCTACCTGTCTGGAAAAAATACCGTTTTAATTATAATAATGTCTCCAAGTGCATAGAACATTCATACAGTACTGTGTAGATTAAGTTCTTGAACTTGGCTAGTCAGAGTTTTGGAAAACTGGCTACTGGCTCTTTGATAGTCTTTCTAGCGGCTCTTCTTCAGTACTCAGTAGCCGAGCCAGCACATGTGTGCACACATCATGTGGTTCGAGGTTGTTTCTGCTTCTCTGCCCGTCGTGTTTACAATGTGCCAGAGTGTCCTGGCATGCACCTCATCGCTCTTCTGGGCTTGTCTGTAATCACAGCTCGAGAGGAAATCTTATCCACCAACAAGCCACTTACCTGCTTTTTATAGGAGCCGCGCAAGAGGATTAGCGCCAGGCATCGTGAAAGGGAGATAGAGAGAGAGAGAGAGATGGAGGGAGGGGGGTGGATCCAATGTGCACAGGCTTGCCAGTTAAACTGGAGATTTCTGGTTCTAACCAAGAATGAGATGCTTTTTCTGTAGCAGCTTGAAACGTCTGTGTACAGTGTAACCCTAATCAGGTATGCAAGGTAAATAGTACTGCAAAAAAATAAATAATCAGGATTCTACAAAGATATTTTAAGATATTATTATTACACACAATACGAAATTGAGTTTTTCTTGTATGCACATAATGCACCAGTGCTGCCGCATTTAATCCATTCTATGGAAAGCATTATTCATGGCTCATGAATTTTTCTGGGATCGTTTATTCGCTCAATATTCTCCCCAGTTTAGTGCTAGCTGGCTCACAGCTATTTTTTTGGATATTGTCATGTTTAACATAATTTTTGGTTCTAAGGTAATAAATTGAGTCCCACTGGATGCAGGACAAACCCTGCTGTCCACCACGGTTACTGTGTAAAGCAGGGGTCACTAATAGGCGGACCGGATCAAGACCTAGACGTTGTCCAATGCGGAACCAAACCGATAAACTATTGAGAATGATTTAATTTTAAGTGTGTTTATTTTAAGCGGCGGAGCTTTTCTAGTCTTTATGGTGTACAGGCTTTACGGTGCAGTGAACTTACAGACCAATCATGTGCGCTGTAAGATCGCCGAAGGCTCTCCTCAGCCAATCAGATCTGTGCACATTGGGTCGTAAGGCGCACACACAGTCGAGGTACGAAGCGAGGAGCAGCAGCCGGAGACTAAAGCGAGTCAGAAAGAATAACATGCTCTAAAAACAGAAAAGTGAACAGAGAAAACTGAGTGTTTAACAGGAACAGTTATGAAATGGACCTGCTCGACTAGTTTTGGAGAATGTGTAAAACCAACATGTCAATCTGTGAAGCTGAGTTAACAGTTAACTTTCTCTATAAATAAACACTTTAAGATGCACTTTTTTTCAAAAGCATTGAGTTTTTTTTAAATGTAGCTCTTGTTTTTACTTGAAGTGAGTAAAAAAAAATATTTGGAGCTTTATAAATAATTAATTTAGTTCAGCATTTAAACAGCAAATTTACTGAAATATACTGAACGGTATGTGTAATAAGTCTGTCTTTCAGTTGCTGATGATATAAGATGCTGATACTAGGTAACTTAAATATACAGGATATGGCACTGAATCATAACACAAGTTAGAAATGATGATGGTCGGGACCTTGTTCTGAGGAAATCTCCTCTAACTGGACTTTACTGAATTCTAATTAAATACTCCTGCTGTAAAGAGTGCTTAGTTGGTACAACCTAAAAAAACTTTACATCATGTGGTAACAAGCAACTGAACTAATTTTACTCATCCTAAAAAAGTACTCTGAACAAATGATTCTTTCAATCAGAGTCATTACTGGAGTTGCATCAAATTAGTTCAGTTGCTTGTTAGCACAATTATTAAGTAATTATTTTTATTGAACCAACAAAGCACTTACAGGGTACTTACTTTCATTAGGCAGGCCTGGTATTATTTTTTGGTATTACCTCTGTGGAGGTTCTAAGCCATCTGAGCTGATATCAAAGGGTGAAACGGTGAAAAGGTAAAAACTGCAGACTGCTGATTGGTCAGAGAGAGTTGTCAATATGGTCTCCCTAAATACATATGCTAGAGCTAGCTACCAGGTTAGTGCACCCTCTTGAGCGACCAGCATCATCTCCCTATCTGGACTCTTAAGCAGCCTTGCTCACATAATCTCTTCATCATCATCAGCATCATCATCATCACTTCTGAACAAAATGAAACCCAGCAGTGTCATGTGGCATGCTATGAGGACACTATATTTGCAGTGGGAAACAAATTAGTTGAGTCAAGACATAGGGTCTGCCTCAAAACCTAATGAGTGTCTAAGTAGGCTGTCTAGGTAGGCAGCTGTTTAAGTAGCAGTGTTCTCTCCTCATCTCTCCTCATAAACAGATTACTGAGACGCTCTAGTTAGAGAGAGACTGCGTCACGGCTTGTTCCCGCCCACTCCAAACGACCCGTGTTTTAGCTGGTTGCTAAGCTACCGGCCGGCATCCAAAACAATAGCCTGAGGCTTAATAATCTGCTAGCATAAATGCTAATGGCTCGAGTGTAAAACTGCAAAATGGTCAATGACTCGTTACAAAGTTGATAATAAAATACTGTTTTGTTTGATTATATGACAAGAAACACATTAAAACACCAGAGAGAATCAAAATAACTCACATTTTAAAACCACTTCACTCCTCGTAGATTTGCCTGGGTTGCTTCATGGGATTGCCTTAGCGGCTGAGGAAGTGTTCAAAGCTTCCTAAAAAATCAGGTCTAAATAAGGTGTCTCAGTAGACAGCATGTTTAAGATATCTAAGAATTGGGACAGCCTACATGTCAGGAGCGCATACTATGACGTAAAATGCTGCCTATGTAGGAGCTCACTAGGTTTTGAGACACCTTTTTGCACATTTTCTGTTTATTTTGTTACCATAACATGTTAAATTCAGTAAACATAAAGTAATTATGCACTAAAATGTGTTTTCCCGTGTTCTAAACATAGAATATGACCAGGGTGTCCAAACTTTCAACTTCATAGTGGTTTAGTTGAATGATGACAAATAAGAGACCACTTATTACAGTTTTAAAGGAGCGATGTGTAAGATTTCGGGGGCTCTGTTAGCAGAAATGGAATAAATTATACAAGACTGTGTTTTCATTAGTGTATAATTAATTACTGCAACTACAAATTGTTGTGTTCGTAAGCTTAGAATAAGCTCATCTTATCATCTTCCAACAGTCTGCCATGTAGAGTAGTAAAGTACCAACAGGCATCCTCATCAACAGAGGTTACACTCTGCTCCTTTAAATATTAATATGTTTATTTGGCTTGAGCATTAATGATTTTTTAAGACTGTACTGAAATCTTTGCACCTTTTTGGCAACATTATAATATCATAATCTCGCTCACCTTGAACCTCAGTGCTGTACAGTCTTGTATAAATAAAATATTAACAAAACAAGGAGGCGTGTGACTCTACTGGGACAGCAGTACAGCAGCGTTTCGGAGCACAGGGTACTGCAATGCTCATGTAATGTCATGCAACTGGGGCTCTGGGGTTCAACAGTTTTACTGTGCACTGTTTGTGTGTGTGTCTGTGTGTGTGCACGTGTGCGCTTTACTTTATCCAGCATCTGGTGTCCTGGCTTACCTTTAGCATGTCCTTGTTAAGGCACTTAACTTTACCCACCCCAGTGCGTGAACGCACACCCTCACACACACACACTCATAAGCACTCGCACATGCAGTAGCCTACATTGCTGTGCATTCCCTACAGATGTTTGTGAATTCTGCGCATTGCTGATCCACACAAAAAATCCCTCTCAGTTCACAGCTCAGCAAGATCTTATACATATAAGAGCATCTGCAGGCCAGGCAGGAGACCGTGCTCGCATACCCCCCACCACGCCGCCCACTATGTGGACATTTGGCCTTTTCTTGTTCAAATCAGCTCTTTATATATATATATATATTTATTTCGATATTTATTTATTATTATTACTTTTTTTTTGATGGGAAGCATTTCATATTCCAGCAGTGGCATAGTTATGATCTAATGCAAAACAAACTTTCACTCCATCCACTGGTATTTTTACATTAAACGACCTATTTAAAATTTTGGAGTTATAAACCACAAGTATATCATGTTGCAGGAAAGATCCATTTGAAAGTAGTTGTATATAGAAAATAGAAGATAGTAATGTAATTAATAGGATGCAGTATGATAAAGAGAGGTGATTTGATAAACATCAGGCCTGACTGTGTAGTCTAGATGCTAACTGGTGGGGATCATTGTTAAAAATTTGGATGTATTATTGTTGGAATAGTCTCCGTGGAGGTACCAAGCGACCTGAGCTGATACCAAAAGGTGACGTTTAAACACTGCAGACGCTGGTTGGTCAAGGAGACTAGTCAATATAGCAGCTTTTCCTTCCTAAAAGCTACCAAAATCATCTCCCTGTCTGAAACAAACTTTCACTCTATTTAAAATTTTGGGGTTATAAACCACAAGTACATCATGTTGCAGGAAAGATCTATTTGAAAATAGTTGTATATATTGTAGGCGTGTAAGAAAACATAGTATAATGGGATATTATGTTCAATGATACTGTATCGATTCTCAAAAACAGTATCAATACACAGATTCCTGGCAGACAGTGAATCATTGTGTGTTGTGTTTAAACCTCTAATCTCTAGATGGCAGGGTTGTAATCCATTTTCCGCTCCACTCCAACATTAACAAGCAGCACAAGGGCGCAATGCTATTGTAAGCGTTAGCAAACCTGTTTATTGGATGTTTCTGTGAGTCACTGATGTCCCACCCCTATAGCAGTCACACCACTAGATTCCATACAACTAATTAGGGCTCATAAACATGAACTCAAAGAACCACTTGCATGCTTTAAGGGTTCTGTGCATGGTAAACTGGTTCATCAGATTGATGGAGAATTTGTTGTACATGGTTCTATATACACCAAAAGGCTTCTTCTATTATTACAAGCTTGAGATTATATGACCACTTAACATTTCTTGGTTCTATGAAAAACCTTATAATATAAAAAAAGGTTTATATGAAAGCTATATAGAACCATGTACAATACATTCTCAATCAGTCTGAAGAATCATTCCACCATGCAAAGAACACTTAAGCTTATTTGAGTGTTCATAGCTCTATACAGAACCTCTTTTTTTAAATAAAGACCCTATAGAGAACCATCTTTTTATAAAATGTAGGTAACACTTTGACATTATTTGAAAAGTTTGACTGTGTTCTATATGAGTTTCATAGCTAGAACCTGTTATTTCAAGTGTAATTTAACATCAATTCATCCAAAATGACCACAAAGCAGTTTAGAGACTGTACATCACACTTACTCAGTTAATATCATCACTGTCCAAAGATGAACATGTATCTGCAGCGTTGTGGATTTTCATTTGTCTATGAAATTTGAACACGTCAGCTGCTCTTTATATCCCGTGAAAGGTTCCTGATGAATGGACCAATAGAAATGCTCCAAAATCCCTCAGAATGAAACCTCTTTACATAAACTTACATTGTAAGAACCTGTCAGTGGAATTTACTTTGATTGTCTTGGAACTTTCCGTCATGTTATCCAAAATAATTATCTAGTACTTTGAAATGAGTACTTTTGTATGTATCTAGAACGTAGGGAACTGTACAAGAGAGTTTTCCTCACAAATTATATGCACATAAGAAATGAAACAGTCCGAGTTTGAGATCAGATTACAGTTTTATGCGTCAGTGGATATTCATGCTTTTTCTTCTGTACACAGTCTTTGGTTTTTCTAATGTCCTGTAATTCACATCTGTGTGCTGTGCAGTGCTGTTTTTCATCTCTCTTCAATTTGTCCTCTCTTTATCTCTCCCCGTCTCTCTCTCTCTCTCTCTCTCTCTGTGAGTCTCTTTTTACTATGCTTTGCTCTCTCCATATCTTAATCACTCATTTGCTCTCGCCCATTTTCTCATTCTTCTCTCTTTCTATCTATCACTCATTTGCTCTGTCCCATTTTCTCAATTTTTTTCTCTCTCTCAATCTCTCCTCTCTCTCTTAATCACTCATTTGCTTTCTCCCATGTTCTCATTCTTCTCTCTTTCTATCACTCATTTGCTCTCTCCCATTTTCTCATTTTTTTCTCTCTCTCTCAATCTCTCCTCTCTCTCTTAATCACTCATTTGCTCTCCTATTTTCTCATACTTCTCTTTCTATCTATCACTCATTTGCTCTCTCCCATTTTCTATTTTTTTTCTCTCTCTCAATCTCACTTCTCTCTCTCTTGATCACTCATTTGCTCTCTCCCATTTTCTCATCCTTCTCTCTCTATTTCTGTCTCCTCCCCCTCTTAATCACACATTTGCTCTCTCCTACTTACTCATTCTTCTCTCTCTCTCTCTTCTCTCCCTCTTGATCACGCATTTGCTCTCCCATTTTCTCATTCTTGTCTCTCTCTCCTCTCTCTCTCAATCACTAATTTGCTCTCTCCCATTTTCTCATTCTTTTCTCTCTCTCTTAATCTATCTCTTCTCTCTCTCGATCACTTATTTGCTCTCTCCTGTTTTCTCATTCTTCTGTCTTTCACACACTTGATTGCTCTCTCCTCTTCTCTCTCTTGCCCTCTCTCCTTTCTCTCTCTATTTCTCTCCTCACACATTCTTTCTGTCTCTTTCCCTCTAGCTCCCTCTTTCCTTCTATTTTTTGCATTCTATTTCTTCCTTTTTCTCATCTCTCAATCAGCCTTGATCACTTTCCCACTTTCTCCTCTTCTGTTGCATTTTCTTCTGTTGTACTTTCAATTATCTCTCTCTCAGATAATTGCTTCTTTGCTCTTGCTTCCTTCTCTCTCTCTCGCTCTCCTACTCTTTCTATCTCTTTTCCACTTTCTCTGTATCTCTTTCTGTTCCCTATTTTTCTCTTCTCTCTCTCTCTCTCTCTCTCTCCCTCTCCCTCCCTCTCTCGATAGCTTATTTGCTCTCTCTCCTCTTCTATCATTTTTCTTTTTCTTTTAATGATCTCTCTCCCACACTTGATTACTCTCTCCTAGTATTTTCCTCTCCTTCTCTCTATTCTTTCTCACTCTGTCACTGTCTCCTCTCTGTTTCTGCCTTCCTCTCTCTGTGTCTCTCTCTCTTGGTCACTCATTTGCTGTCTCTCCTCTTCTCCCTATCATTCCATTATCTCTCCTCCATTCAATCTCTCTCTCTTTTTTTCTCTGTCTCTCTCTTACTCCATCTCTTCTCTATTTCTGTTGGTCACTTATTTGCTCTCTTTCACTCCCACTCTCTCCTCTCTCTTTGTGTGTCTCTCTCTTTCACTCTCTCTCTCTTCATACCTCATTTGCCCTCTTCTCTAACTCTCTCTTTCTGTTATCACTCTCTCACACACTTGATTGGTCTTTCCTTGTCTTTTTCTCTCGCTCTCTCCATTCTCCCTCTCCCTTTCTCACTCTCTCTCATTCTGGCTGTCCCCTCAGTTTCTGCCTTCTTTCTCTCTCTGTCTCTTGATCACTCATTTGCTCTCTCTCCTCTTCTCTCTCTCTCTCCATCATCTCTCTCTCACACACTTGACTGCTGTCTCTTCCTCTCTTTCTCTTCCTCTCTCTCTTTTTTCTCTCTGTCTCTCTCTTACTCTATCTCTTCTCTCTTTCTGTTGGCCACTTATTTGCTCTCCTACACTCCCACTCTCTCCTCTCACTCTCTCTTTCTCTCTCCCTTTCTCTTCATACCTCATTTGCCCTCTTCTCTAACTCTCTCTTTCTGTTATCTCTCTCTCACACACTTGATTGGTCTTTCCATGTCTTTCTCCCACTCTCTCCATTCTGGCTGTCTCCTCAGTTTCTGCCTCCTTTCTCTCTCTGTCTCTTGATCACTCATTTGCTTTCTCTCCTCTTCTCTCTCTCTTTCCATTATCTCTCTCTCACACACTTGATTGCTGTCTCTTCCTCTCTCTCTCTCTCTGTCTCTCTCTCTCCGGGAGTGAACGAGCTCTATCATCAGGCCACTAATTTTTGTATAGAGGACAATAATTATGATTCCGTGCACCAGTGCCGTGTTCTCCATCCACCTCCACACTGATTAAGCTTCCTGAGTCAGGCTAATGAGAATGCGCTTTGTTCAAATCACACCGCAATTAGCCACTCAGAGACGCCAGCACAGACCCACACTTAACCAAGAGATTGTTTCTGCTGTTGTTCTGTTACTTTTCTTTTTAAAAAATGCGTTCTGATTCAGTCTGATAGCCGCGCTGTGGAACAAGCCAATCACGGAGGAGCAGATCTTATTTCAGGTTCGGAGAGTAATTGATACTTGCCGTGAGGCAAGAAAGCGTCTGAGCTTCGAACACAGGTGCAGCGCAGTGTCTCTCTTTCAATAAGAGAATTCCGAAATGGCTCTGTATGCAAATCGAATAAGCTGTCATTTTATTACCGCAGCCAAAAAAAAAAAAGTTTTGAGCAGCGTTCTGATATCATGGAACTGAGTTACCGCACACGTCGGGAGCTGATTAACGTTCTGATTCTTTTTAAAACATATTTTTCATTTCCATTTCTCTCTTCTTCCTCTTCTTTTTTTCCCCCTCATCGCCAGGCGGGGCATACGCTTCTTCCAAAAGAGGTGTTGAGCGTTCCAAGTCAATTTTTCCTCCTCAAATTGACTTCAAAGCTACACGGCTAATCCTCTCATCCTGCGATTGCCCCGCACATTATTAATCCCGTTAATAATCCGTTTAGGAGCTTTCACACAGTGCTGTTTATTGGCATTGTGTTGGAGGAGAGGAGGCGACGAATTGGGGGGAAAAAAAAAAGGAGAAGAAGGCCGAGATTTTCCTGCCTGCTGCTTCCAGCCAGTTTGCCAGCACTGGAATTCTAAACAGTTGTTTTCCTCTTTTGCCGCTTTATTCCCGCCAGAAGAATACACGAGTAAATGAACGGGTAAAGCGGTTTTAATCTGGCCTCTCGCAGCTGTTAAATTACGCCAAGCCTACAGGTTAATGACGCCTCCTTTTCGCCGCCGATTGCTACCTGCCTCTTTTCCGAAGCTGTGAAGATTTGATTGAGGTTTTTTTTTTGGGATCAATTACCATCCTGTTGGGCTTGCTGGGAGAAACGTGGGCATTTATGGCATCTTCAGGCTCGGGATTGGGTTACATTAACTAGGTTTACATGCAGAAAGAACATTGCGTCTAACAGATTCTCCTAGAAGTCTGATTGCAATCAGTGTTTTACTGTTATATAATGGTGTGTGCGTCTGCAATTTAGCTCACTGCGACGAGAGGCATTTTAATCAGCATTCCAGTAATACTGATGAAGTTCCTACTCGAAATGGGTTTTTTAAGTGATCTCCTCACTGCATTACCATCGCACAGTGGTCAGATTCCATGTTTTGCTGATTAACCCTCAGGGGTCATAGGCCATTTGTGCAATTTTTGCATATCTTCAACTCGCCTTTAAAAGCACTTGCATATCTGATGATACCCGTATGTTTCATATCAGAGTGCTCTGTTATCTTCATTGACACGCTAAAGGAACTTAATCAGCTATAATAAAAGAAATTGTGCCTCCGACTGAATGAAGGATGAAAGGTTTCCAATGGAGTGATTTCCTGAACGTCCATTGGTCACTCTTACACAAAATGTACACTATCATTCAAAAGTTCAAACACACCTACCCAGGTTTTTCTTGTCTTAGAATTTGTATTGGTCATTTGTGTTTACACTCCAAAGAATTTGACCTTTACATTTATCCTATCCGTGCAGTGAAAGACCCACATACACACACACACACACACACACACACACACACACACTAGGGGTCAAAGAGCACACTTGCCTGGACCAGTAGGCAGCCCTATCCACAGTGCCCAGGGAGCCGTTGAGGGTTAGTCCTGTACCGATGGTTCAGGGAATTAAACCTCCAACCTTATGATCACAAGGCTGGTTCCCTGACCTTCAGCTCATGATTTTAATAGCATATTTTAATAGTAGATGATGAGATGCGGAAAGCAGGATGAAACGGAGGGTCAGACGCAAACGAACAAAACAAAAACTAAACACTAAGTACATAAGCAAACAAGAAATATAAACAAAACAGAAACACAGGGCAAACAGGAAACAAAAACACGGAGAGCATAAACAAGAAACACCAGAAAACGAACCACAAACCAGGGAGTAAAACAGAGGCAATATATACACAGGATAACAAGAGGGAACAAGAAACACCTGAGAACAATAGGCGGGTCACAGAAGGAAAACAGGTGAGGGGCGGAGAAAAGGGAGCACATGACCAAAACAAACAGAACCACGTAGAGAAAAACATAAACACAAGCACATGGGACAGACAAGAGAATGTAAACAAAGAGACAGGCAGACAGGAAACAGGGTAGGATGTGACATTAGTAAAGACATCAAGACTGTGAAATAACACTTATGGAATTATTCCTGGACCAGAATAAAGCATTTGCTTGTAGTTTAAAGAATGTTTACAGTTTAATTTAAAAATGAGCCTCATTTGCTCTGATGCAGTTTTACCTGCTTTAAACATTCTGGCCAGCAGCTTCGTGATGAGCACCATGACCGTTAACCGTCTAACAGGACTGAAGCAGATGTTATAGAGTTGTATAAAATTATGCATCACCATATTTTATTTTAATGTAAACGTAGAAATATTTTTGTACATAGGCACCAACTTTACTATCTAAACTTCTTTCTACACATTAAGATCAAAATGTGTTTATAATTATCAAAGGTATATATTCATTTAGGTGTCCCCAAACTTTTGGCACGGTAGCGTACACATAAATCCACCAATTCCACACAAGGAGAGGCAGATGATGTGCATCTCAAGCCGTCTTCATAGCCACCTAACTCTGGATGTCAGTCACATACAGTGTTGCTATAAGATTCAAGAAATGTTTAAACTGTATTTTTGTGCTGTAGGAGCATAAAGATGAGGAAACATATTGTCCAAGGAATAACACGTATCCTCATTTCGGTTGATTTTGGTTTTTCTGTCTCATTTAAACACGGCAGCTGGTCTTTGCATTCTGTGACAGTTTTATGATGAATGGACCAATAGAAATGCTTTCAAAATCCTTTGAAATAAAACATTATAGGAAAAGTAAAGAATGTTCTCTGTAAAGTCACCATTTTGGAGATACTTATTTTATCTTTGGAAAGCAATGGTATAGAGCAGGGGTATTTAATTAGAGCTCAGTAAGGTCCTGTTAGAGGAGATTTCTTCAGGCCAAGGTCCGGACGTCATCATCTCTAACTTGTGTTATGATTCAGTGCCATATCCTGTTTACTGAAGTAGCCTAGTATCAGCATTGTTTTTAAAGTGCACACAGGTGATTTTGTGCGCCCTGCACTTCCAAATCTGCACAGATCTGATTGGCTGAGGAGCGCCTTTGGTGATCTTCCAATGCAGGCGATTGGTCTTTGAGGAAAAGTTGCCCCGCTTAAAATAAACACTGTCAAAATTAAGTCAATCTCAATAGTTTACCGCTTTGGGTCCGCATTGGACAACATCTGGGTCCGGACCGCGGTCTGCCTATTAGTAACCTCTCATATATAGAATCATCAAGAAACACTGAATTTGGTGCATGTTTGTTGACCCCAGAGGTTGTAGACTACACATGTAAGATAACATAAGATAAGATAGTCCTTTATTAGTCCCACAGTGGGGGAAATTCACTGTGTTACAGCAGCAAAAGGATAGCAAGGCACTCAGTACAAAAAATAGATGAATAAACAGTACAGTATATACAATATAAATAATAAAAAGTCTTAAGATTGTATTTACAAATAATTGCACGTTGCTTCTTAATTGCACTGGAGTAATAGAAAAATATTGCACATTACGTTACACTGAAAAAATTCTATTTTCTGTAAGTGTGTAGTGTTTAAGTGTGTGTGTGTGTGTGTGGTCCAGTGTGTATAAGTGGTCTGCTGGGAGCAGTGCTGGTTGTAGAGTCTAACAGCAGCAGGAAAGAAGGACCTACGAGACCACTCCTTGGGGTGAAGCAGGGTGAAACATGTGCACAGTTTATTGCAAAGGTACTGAAACTAAACTAAACTAAAAACACCAGGCAGTATTTTCCACTGAGAAAATCAACAAAACATGTGCTGTGACTAGAGGTGTTCAAACTGTAACTATAACACTGTTTAACACAAATACAGGGTGTCCAATGGGGGTCCATGACCCCCTAATAAATGTCTCAGACTTCCAGAATAAACTAAAAAAAAAAAAAAAACACACACACTAATGCACCACCATGGTCAGTGTCACTGCAGTGCTGAGAATGATCCACCTCCCTAATAGTACCTGCTCTGTGGTGGTCCTGCGGGGGTCTGGACCATTATAGAACAGGGTAAAAGAGATGAACACAGTGAATCAGATGGACTACAGTCTGTAACTGTTGAACAACAAGGTGCTCCTATATGGTAAGTGGAGCTGATAAATTAGACAATGTGTGTAGATATAATTAGCAGGTATGAGGTGATTTTAATGTTATGGCTGATCAGTGTATTTGTGCAGTGCATGTTGGGTATTTTAATGAAAAAAAAATCGCTGGATTAAAATCGTGAACTGATGAGGCTGAAGGCTGAAATGCTGCCCTACAGAATATTACACAACCTGTCAAATAACACATTAAATGCTGGTTTCAGATCAGATTGCCTTTTTGGAAATGTGTGCATGTGTGAAGAACCTTTGTGAAGTTCCACATAACGCAAGGGAACCATTAAGGAACCTTTATTTTTCAGAGTGTGACTGAACAGTATAGCCTTTAGGATACATGTTAGTTTGTTAGGTTGGCTGTATTTTATGAATTCCTCTTGGTTTGTATCTTATTTTTCATGAATTAAGCATCCAGACGTTCATCTGGTGGTGAGTTAAGCTGCTTTACTATCTCCAATTTACTGCTCCAATTTGTTTGCATCATGCTCTTCCTGCTGATGCCCCAGATAATGAGTTGGAGTGGTGTGATCAGTCTTGATGATGAGGGCTGTGGTGTTAATATTCCTGCTGAAGAGAGGCAGATTAAGACTGGAGGCCACAGAATTAGGAAAAGATTTCCTCAGAGGACTGATCTCCTGGCTGATATGGGCAGCCCCACTGACAGGCTGCTTTGGTGGGGTCAAAGCAGTGTTAGAGTTCCCTGTCAGCTGTGGACAAGTGGAATTACAACACTGTGAAAAAGTGTGTTTTGATTGTGAGAAGTGTGAAGATGATGAAGAGTACTGGGGAGCCTGTGATTGGAGTGTCCAATGCTATTGGCGCTAGGCTCTACATGGCTAGTGTAAGGCTGTGTCTGGGGGCGAGAAAAGTTATTTATGCTTGCTTTACTCTTTTCCTCTCTTGTGTCTTCTGGTAGCTAGATTACTGTTAGGTTGTTAAGGTGGTCAATAATCTGTACAAGAACTTGTTCAATTATAGCATAGTTTGGAGCCTTAAAGGCACAGTATGTTGTTCTGGAGAACAATTGTTGATATTTGAACTAACAGCGAAACAAATAAACCCACACCTTCAGTACCCCTTCAGATGCTCTTCATGAAGCTTCTTCTTTGCCAGCTTTTGTGTTCGAATTTTCCTGCTCCACCTTAAATGGTGCAGTGGTAACATTTTATCGCGTCAGCTTCTTGTTCAAATTTTACCATTCCACCTTAAATGGTGCAGCAGTTCTATTCTAGTACCTCAGCTTCTTGTTGAATTTTTTCCGTTCCACCTTAAGTTGCGCAGCAGTAACTTTCTGCCACCTTAGCTTCTTGTTTGAATTTTACTGTTCCACCTTAAATGGTGTAGCAGTTACATTCTGGAACCGTAGCTTCTCGTTAAAATGTTCCCTTAAATGGTGCTGCAGTTAGGCTACATTCCAGCACCTCAGCTTCTTGTTGTAATTTCCCTGTTCCACCTTAAATAGTGCAGCGATAACATAACACCAACTAAGCTTCTAATTGTAATTTCCCCATTCCACCTTAAATGGTACGGCAGTAACATGCTGTTGCCTTAGCTTCTTGTTTGAAATGTACTGTTCCACCTTAAATGGTGTAGCAGTTACATTCTGGCACCTTAGCTTCTTGTTAAAATGTTCCCATTCCACCTTAAATGGTGCTGCAGCTAGGCTACATTCCAGCACCTCAGCTTCTTGTTGTAATTTTCCTGTTCCACCTTAAATAGTGCAGCGGTAACATACCACCACCTACGCTTCTTTTTGTAATTTCCCCATTCCACCTTAAATGGTGCTGCAGTTAGGCTACATCCCAGCACCTCAGCTTCTTGTTGTAATTTTCCTGTTCCACCTTAAATAGTGCAGCGGTAACATACCACCACCTAAGCTTCTTTTTGTAATTTCCCCATTCCACCTTAAACAGTACAGCAGTAACATGCCGCTGCCTCAGCTTCTTGTTTGAATGTTTCTGTTCCACATGACATGCTGCAGCGGTTACACTCAGAAAGGAGTACCATTTAAGGTGGAATGTGAAAATGTGAATAGGACGCCAGCTTCAGCCTCTCAGGTCTCTCCATTGTTGAAACTCTCTTGCCTGTTCTCAGAACTTCTTGCTCAAACTTTCTTCACATCTCCTCCTCTTTGGCGGGTTCTTGGCCGTCTCTTGCGCCTTTATGTTGAACCCGCATTGTTGTTTGCCAAGCCATGCGTCCAACTTCCAGTTAGTGTTTCAGTGTTACAGCAGTACCCAATTAAGTACAATTAGCAGTGATTAGCAGAGAGCAGTATGGCAACATTTCAAGAAATATTGGCCTTAAGATGAAAAGCACCAACAAAGAATATACCATGAATCCAAACGTGTGGGTTATACATACATTTCTCTAATGCTCTGTTTACATTTAGACAGCAGGCAGACGAAGGTAATCCAGATATTCCATATTTTTCACTGTAAAGTTCTGCTGCCGCCAGCAGCAAGGCAGCTTTCTGCAACCATAAGCAGTACATTTCATCAACTGTTCAATGTTCCCAACTTTTGCTGGCAGCCTCAACATTGGATAAACTGGATATTGCTTTTTCTTGTGGTTGGCTATTTGCTGTTCTTTGATTTGATGCCTGTTTCAGTCATGCAACTTGTTCACAAATAAGGGAACATCTCAACTAAGTTACGAATTAACTGAGGGAGGAGGACTTTGTCTGAAGCTCTCCTATACATTTTCCATCTCTACATTTTATTTCCAGTGATGAAGGTTACTCAGTCCTACCACAGGACATTTAGAACCCAGGAATACAGATAAACCATTCTTCTGTTGAGCTTCTCAAAGTGGTTTTGAAATGATAAGAAACCAATTTTCCACAAAGCAAAAAAGAAAGCTGAAGGTTTTCTGTGATAGAAGAACAACCTCTGGTTCATTGAAGAATTTTCAGATGATGGCTCTTAAAATCCTTGGATTTTTTTATTCAGTAACCACATGGGTTACCATTAAAACGTGCTGTGTTAGTCTTATGTTATATAATTGTGAAGTTAAACTTTGGACCTGAGATTGAGTGCTGGCCGTTTAAGGGGTTAAAAGGGGAACTCCGACCAAGTAGCCAGACCTCCATGCAGCCTTCAGATTAGCTCAAGAACAGTGCATAGAGAGCTTCATGGAATGAGGTTCACCAAGTGCAAAGCAAAGTGTCTGGGTTTGGCGGTTACCAGAAGAGCGGTACTTGTCTAACTGCATTGTGCTGAGTGTAAAGTTTGGTGGAGGTGGGATTATGGTATGGAGTTGTTTTTTAGGAGTTGGGCTTTGTGGGAGCAGTTTGGGGACAGCCCCTTACTGTTCCAACATGATGACATGGATTCTCGACCAGCATCCGTATCTGAACTCACAAATGTACCTAAATTCTCATAAACACTTAAACCATGTGCAAAGCCTGCCCAGAAGAGTTGAAGCTGTTATAGTTGCAAATGGTGGGCCGACATCATATTAAACACTATGGATTAGGAATGGGCTGTCACTCAAATTCATATGCATGTGAAGTATGGCTGTGTATTGGAAAGAACCCGGCAATACAATACGTATCGTGATACAGCGGTCACGATTCAGTATATCGCGATCTACTGTGATACTGCAAGCAAAGTGATATATTGTGATTTTTCAGATCCTACTATTAAAACACACCACTATATGAACAGGTTTGTTAATGCTTACAATAGCATTGCACCCTTGTGCTGCTTGTTAATGTTGGAGTGGAGCTGAAAATGGATTACAACACTGCCAACTAGTGGTCAGAGTTTTGAACACAACACACAATGATTCACTGTTTGCCAGGAATCTGTGTATCGATACTGTGTTTTTGAGAATCGATACAGTATCACCAAACATAATATCCCGATATTCGATATTTTCGATATTTTTTTACACCCCTAATGTGAAGGCAGATGAGTGAATACTTTTGGCAATATAGTGTATCTCCCAGTGTGCAAGATGCAAAGATACAGTGTTTTTATTAATAGGTTGTTTGCAAATGCTGTCACATCACTGCCTTGCTACTGTGCAAACTTCAGATGGAGGGCAGGAAGTGATCTTCCACATTGAGGGCACTAAGACAAACTCTCAAATATCTTTAATTTGCATAGTTTACAGGTGCTCAAAATCCAAATGCAACGAGTACCAAATGTTTTTGCTCATTGGGGAAAAATGCAGGAACTTCATTTGCAGTCAGTTTTCTTGTAGCTGTCGTTTTGTATCTATTACTAGTGAACAGTCACAGCACCCACAGACCAACTGTTCACAATACAATACTCACTCCTACAGACCGCACAAGAGTGAAGCCTGCTTTGTCTTTGCCAGTTTTCCCGTTACACCCTTAAGGCTGCAACAGGTGCCAGGATGTTTGCTGTGTTGCAGCACCATTCAAGGTGGAAACTGGTGATTAAATATAAAAAGTTCTTTTTTTGCTTGCTCTTCCTACAACATACAACATGCAATCATTTTTCTTGTAAGCGGAATGTAATGTATATGTTTCACATAGTGGATTTGCATGAAGGGGTTAAACATGCAGCCATTACTACAGCTATTGCAAGGCTTGCTTGCCTCTTGAAGTGTTTAACCATTTTGTTGGTAGTGACTTTTTTTACCTGACAGATGCTGTAGTTTGAAGGTGGGATCAGTTTTCTATGGCTACAATGCTTTGCTGAGCTGTCTGTATTTATGAGCTGCTACATTGGTGGCCCATGCTATGGCAATGGACGATGTATTGCTGGCTTGTAGTAAACATTGAGGAACACAGAAGGAATTGCAAACCCATGTTTAGAAGCCACACATGTTGATGTATGACATAAACTATTCCTTCTAGCTGACAATTTATATTCCAGCGCAGAATCTACAAGTGGTCTAGAAATGAAACCCATTTTCCACAAAACAACAGGAAGAAAAAAAGCAATCGCTCTCATTCGGTAGGCTGCAGATAAATCCTGCAATATCCCGACTGAATATCTCTGCCACAGATGCATCTCGCCCGGTACTGCCAACTCCCATCGAGCTACAGCGAAGATGAAAGTTGGAACAATTAAGTCATTTCCTCTAATCAGTAACAAACACTTGGCAGACAAAGTAGAGGCAGTGGCAGAGGAAACATCAACCGCATCTCTCGCGCTCTCTTTTTCTCCGTCTCTCCATTTCTTCCTTGTTTTTTTCTCCTTGCGGCCAAATGTGGAGAATCCTCAAGTAGTTCGGGTCCAGTATGTTTCAAAGACCTTTTTTTTTTGAGGCAGAAGGGGTACGGGATGCTTTGCAGTATCTCCTCAGTTCTTTCAAAGAGTGCTCATTCTTTCATTAGCCCAGGGAATTAATTTCTGGAATCCTCCCAAGATCTACCCCCGTTATCCCCATCTTCTTCATACAGACTCCATTACGCGAGAGTGTGCAGTTTACAAAGGCAAAAGGATCGGGGTCCGATGTCCCGCGCTGACACTTTTCCGTTGGTAGCTTTAGAGAGAGAGAGAGAGAGAGAGAGAGAGAGAGAGAGAGAGAGAGAGAGAGAGAGAGAGAGAGAGAGAGAGAGAGAAAGAGTGTGTGGGAGAGAGAGAGAAAAAGAAAAGCAAACATGCACCAAGTGACCCCGCTGTTTCTCGGCACTGTGGAAGTCATGGGAAGAGGCAGGCCCTCGCCTTGAAGAGAGCAGCGCTGTAATGTATTTGTGAAACTGTTTGCCAGGGCCGTACCGCAACATGTCAGGGGAAGAAAAAAAAAAAGAAAAAGCGCGAGGGTGCAAGCCGCCTGCCTGCCCGGAACGCAGCTCAGATGTGTCAGTCAGAGAGCCGCAGAAGCCAGAGACAAAGAGGATGCCATTGATGTTTAATTCAGCTTTCGCTCGTTTGACGCAAGGGTGTGAATCAGCTCTAACGATTCCAAATGATGCCTCAGTACTGCAGAGATGAGCTTGGCAGTTTAGCAGGGGTCTTTAATGCTGCAGCGTCACCCTTTGAGTTTTCGCCGCTGCTCGCGCCTCAGATCCCAAAGCCCGCTGTTGCCGGTTGCGCCAAAGATGACGCGCTTCAGACAGGTTGCTCTCATGCTCGGATAACTCCGGGACCGTTTCTCTTTCGCCGCGAGTTTCTTGATCTGTCTGACGCATAGAAAATGTGGAACAAAGCATATGTTGTAGCTCTCCCTAGCTTTAGTCTCAGACTAAGCTCCAAGAAAAGCAGCCCAGTCTGAGGCAAGAAAAGGGCTCCCGAGTTTTATAGCCGGCCCCAAGTGGTGGTCAAACCAGTCCATCAGCCCACCACACTGGAGGAAACGCCAGGCAGCTATGGAAGGTTCTGACATGGTGTGGTATTGGGGGGACGATTCATAGCTTGTTTACACCCTGCAGCAATATCTTTCATGTCCAGATCATGTCTGGAGGTCTTTGGCTGGACTCCGTTCATTTTTTTTTAGTTAAATGTGTCCTTGTGTGACTGGACCAGATTAGATTTTACTGGTAATTAGAGATGAAAGGATCGATCGGCTATGTATCGGTATTGCCCAATTTTTAATCAAAATATGTGATCAGCCAATATTTCTCAGATTTAGCTGATCCTGAGAGCCAATCGATGGTGTTAAACAAATGAGCCTAATTTGTAATTTCTAGCTAGCGTTTAATCCAGTAAGAGGAGCCCCTCCGGCCAGGTCCCTGCAATTCCTATCTGAACCACTAGGTGGAAATATACACCCTTTAATTTTCCACAGACTGACTAAAGCGCAGAGAGTCGCGAGAACTGCTTACGGCGTTTTGTTGTGTTGAAAATCAGTTGTGTTTGACATTTATTTTTTATCTTGTTTACAATCAGATCAAATAAGGACTTGTATAATAGACAAATGGCTGGACCTATGGCTACAGCTGGGGTTTCGCTGTCTCAGGTACAGGGAATTTCCACCGTGTGGAAGGTACCATGAATTCAGTTAACTACTAGGAGATCTTGGGTGGAAATGTCACGCAGTTAGTTACAAAGTTGACGCTTGGGAGACATTGGACCTTCCAACAGGACAACGATCCCAAGGATGCCTCCAATTCTACCATGGCTTGGCTGCAGAAAAAGGGCTGGAAGATTCTGGAGTGGCCATTGCAATCGCCCGACTTAAATCTGAAGCTTGAAGAAGGCAGTTGCAGCACACAGTGAACTGGAGGCCTTTGCCCATGATGAATGGGCTGAGATACCTGTTGATTGCTGCAAGAAACGTCTTAAGGATGTTATTACTGCCAAAGGGAATTGTACAAATTTATTCAACTAAGGGGTTGAATAAATTTGTCAATGACGAAAATCACAAAAAGGACATCTGTTGTTATATTAAAACAAAGAATGTCTATTATACAAGTCCTTATTTGATCTGATTGTAAACAAGATAAAAAACAAATTTCAAACTTGCTAAAACACCTCACTGCAGTGGGCGTTGAATAATTTAGAACACAACTGTGTATTAAACTAACAATACAACTTATTTACATTTTAAAGTCTCTCTTACCACAGATCCTCCCATGAGCCTTTGTGCTTCAATGGCCATGTACGCCAGTACAGAACAGGGCCGAACCACATTTTGACCCTAGTGGGCAGTGATGACACTTACCTGGAGCAGTGGGGAGCCCGATCCATGATGCCTTGAGAGCAGTGACAGTGTTGGGCTGCTTGAAGGCCACTTTAGTCATGTCCTGTGGGGTCAGGGAATCGAACTGGTGACATCCTGTCACAGGGCTGGTTCCCTAACCTCCAGCCCCTGACTGCCTCTATTGTGGGATGCTAGAGTATCTACCTGCCTATTACCTCAAAACAAAAGTGACCCAGGTGTGTAAAAGAAAGCAGTGATTATTACTGTGAGTTTACTGGCATCTTACTGTTTACTGATTCTGATTCACTTTTATGCTTAAGCATGAGACATCACAGTGACATTTACTGCGAGTGTATATGATTTTTCTACGTTGTTACTCCAAATATTTTTTGAAATGAGAGATATTTTACTATACTATGCTTTACCTTGATAGCTAGAACATGTTGAACATTTCAGTGTGATTTAGTTTAACTGTCTTGGGATGCAAAGTGTACACTAACTTGAATAATATGTAGGACTTAAAGAAGTGTGGAAGAGAGCATCAGCTTCACATAAACACACATCACTGATTTGCTTCTGATTACTTTTTCCCTGTTACAATATAAACAAACTTGTCTTGTGCCACCTTATCAGCCCAGAGTGCAAGAAGCCTCTGGGTCTGGGAGCCATCTTTCATTTCATTGTTTGCCTTTTTCACCTGCCACTCAGCACTCAGCAGTCCTGCTTATGTGATTATATGCGTATACAGAAATAAAGATAATGCATTCCATTTACAGGTGTGTATGAGTGTGGTTTAAAAAAGTGTGTGTTTACTGCTGGCTTGTCCTGCAGTTGCTTAAATTGAGCTTTGAATTGATCTAGTCACCAAATGTTGATGCAAATACATGTTTAGTGAGCAGCCAATGTTGGCTGGCACAGTGGGTAACACCGCTCACCTCCTTGCTGTAGACTAGGTTTTAGTTCCTCATACACTATACCTATAGGAGTCCTTGGGCAAGACTCCGTACACCACCTTCACCTATCTGTGTAAATGTAAAGTGTAAGTCACTCTGGATAAGAACATCTGCCAAACACTGTAAATGCTTGGTTGGTATGGTGTAGTGGGTTTCACTGCTGCCCTCCATGCTGTTAACTGGGGTTCAGTTCCCCACCTGGGCAACCACTCTACACTGTACCAATAAGAGTCCAAGACTTTTAACCTGTGGCTTCCTGTGTAAATGTAAACTGTAAGTCACTCTGGATGCCAAATGCCATATATTAAACTTGTTTGTGTTTTCGTTTTTGTCACGTGTGAGCATCAATCAATATCAAACCACAGCATTTAGTTGCCTCCAGCTTTTAAAGGTCCACAAAACCACAAAGTTAAAGTTTTATACAGACTAAATTGGCGCAAAGTGAAATTCATCCTGTATCCTTTTCCTTCCAAAGCAAATTGGCTTTTTCGCCAGTCAGATTTCGCTAATGATCAGTCTGACCATGTTTGAGAGTTCACCCAGTTTGTAAGGAGATTGTGAGTTCAATCGTTGGAAACACCACTTCTGTTCGTGGCCATCCAGGAGAACAAGAAACTGGCCTTTCCTCTCCAGGTGGGAAAGATGACTCATACATTTGAGTTGGTCAGTTGGCATTCTCCTGCATTCTGCTCCTTTGACATGTGAGCAGCAGCTTAAAAAGACAGGGATGCTGGCGTAACACAGTTTGGAGAAATTGTATATTATAATTATAAGGGATACATTTCATAGAAAATATTAATTAATTTTTAATTTATGCCATTTTAAAGCTATATGTCAGTGATTTTCTCAGAGAAGGTGGTTCAATAACTGTAAAATAATCTATATGAAGCATACACTCTTTTTTGTTGTTATTTATATTGTATATAAAATTCTCAGGTTATTTTCAAATATAAAAGAAATCTTCAGGCCGGTTTGTGTATGCTGTGAATTTTCAAAATACAAGCGTGAAACTCCCTCTTTCTGCGATATGACATGCGTTTAGGTACAAGGATTATGATATGATTCAGGGATTTGGGATTTGGTATACTTTGATTTACTACTGATCCCAAATGATTTGGTTCATCTCTGTTATGATTCAATTCAAGTCGGATCCAATATGATTCAGTGCAGTTCAGGTCAAATTGTATTGAGGTATATTATATCCTTTCCTGAATATACCTCATTATAGGCTCAACTCAATAAAACTCGAGTTAAGAATTTAGACTAAAACAGCTATATAAGGAATAAACAATATAAAACAAGAAAATAAATCAAATTCCTTAATTCCGGCTTCCTTTTTTCAAACTGCCCTGAATAAAGCCCTGCACACTGATGCAGTTGTATCGTAGACTGCTGGATCGCTTTCTGATTAAAAATGTGTATAACACCTCTACCAGCATAATGATATCTGAATGAAATCAAGCCTGAAAAGAATAACGTCCTGAATATTTTATGGTGCAAGAAATCATTTTCTAAAGAACTGTAACTGAATCAAATCACGGTGAGGTCAGAGATTTACAGCCGTACTCCCGCTGTCGTAGTATAGCCAGATCATATGTCTGAACGGGCAGTCCCAATTCTCTGAAGTGGCCTTTTGTCGTCTCTGTCTTTTTTTAGTGAGCGCCGCTCTGAAAAGGGGCTTGTTAGGTTAAAGCAATAATGGAAGTCAAACAGCACTGCTCTGGCAGGTCCAGGCCTCAGCTCAGATGCTGAGCAATGTTAGAGCTGTCATCAGACAGTAAGGATTGCCCAGACAGGTTAAGCCTCTTATTAAAGGCATTACAGGGGGAAGCCTGCTCACTGTCAAGTGCTAACTGACTTAAGGCCGGAGACAAGTGGTGAACACCTCCGCCGGTGAATAACCCTGCAAACACATGGGAAAGGGCTGTGATTATCATGGCTTTTGCTGGCCATCTACGTCAGAACCGGCCTCACAGTTTTTGCCCGAAATGTAGCTGATTAGTCAAGACCTTTTTTTAGTGTTGGAAAGTTACATAAGCTGTTTTGAGCTGTGCAACGTGCCTTTGCCAGCTTTTTTTTTTACAGAGGATAGTAAATATTAGAGGCTACATAAGCAATTCTTTTTGAGATTTCTTAGTAGCTTGCATTGGTTTCATGGCTGGTCATAATATTGGATTTGAATGTTAAAATCTACTGTTAAAGCACTTCTCAAAAGCTCACAGACTGTAGCGTTACATTTGAGAGCCCCACCATACAGCATGCAGTTATAGGCTTTAAATTTGAAGCTCCCAACGTTCATGTACAGCTGCTATAGCACCCTGTTATCATGATGCTAACATATAGTACCTTTTCAAAATCAGCATTATCACAGGAGTGTAAATCAGATGGATGTCTTCTGAATCAAATGTATTGGCAAGAACCTGGCGATACTGTATGCATCGTGAAACAGCGGTCACAATTCAATATATCGCGATATACTGCGATATATACTGCAAATCCCACTATTAAAACACACCACTATATGAACAGGTTTGCCAATGTTTACAACAGCACTGCACCCTTGTGCTACTTGTTAATATTGGAGTGGAGCCGAAAATGGATTACAACACTGCCATCTAGTGGTCAGATTCCTGGCAGACAGTGACTCACTGTGTATAGTGTTGAAACCTCTGTGTATCGATACTGTGTCTTTGGAAATCGATACAGTATGACGAAACATAATATCCCGATATTCAATATTTTCGATATTTTCTTACACCCCTACTTGTTACATTAGTAATGCATCTATATTATCTATATTATCTCCTGAGGTGCGTTGTCAGTAATTGGCAGTTAACAATAGCCTATATCATTAAACCTTACATATGCCCACAGATCAGCACCAATCCATATTCTAAGGATATTCTAGGACATACAAAGACAGCAGCAAACTTCACAGAAAAATGTGGTGGCAAGAACAAGGCTCAGTTGCATGTTCAGTCGTTGGGGTGGTTTCACTGATGCCCAGCCCAAATGCTAAAAATAAAAAAATCCTGGAGAGAAGTCGAATGTGTTAATCATGGCTGCACATTGCAAAGCATTTCTTCTCATAGAGAATGAATAGGATGGAAAAAATAAGTGCCAATCTAGTGTACTTGAGTTTTTTTTATTTATATTTTATTAGGGGTGTAAGAAAATATCGAAAATATCAAATTTCGGGATATTATGTGTAGTGATACTGTATCGATTCTCAAAAACACAGTATCAATACACAGATTGCTGGCAGACAGTGAATCATTGTGTGTTGTGTTTAAACCTCTGACCGCTAGATGGCAGTGTTGTAATCCATTTTCAGCTCCACTCCAACATTAACAAGCAGCACAAGGGCGCAATGCTATTGTAAGCATTAACAAACCTGTTCATATAGTGGTGTGTTTTAATTGTAGGATTTGAAAAATCGCAGTATATCACTTTGCATGCAGTATCGCAGTATATCACGATATACTGAATCGTGACCGCTGTATCACGATACGTATTGTATCGTCAGGTTCTTGCCAATACACAGCCCTATATTGTATATACTGTACTGTTTATTGCTATCCCTTTGCTACTGTAACAATGTGAATTTCCCAGACAGACACTATTTTGCATACTGCAGTGTTGGTTCGAACAGCACTCGTCTGGTTGTCGTTTTTTTCATCCCTATTTTTTCACTCCATAGGATCCCATTCATTTTTGGACACATCCTAACATCATGGTTTCATTTACCATATAGCCTCTAAACTGCATGTACATCCCTCGTTCCTTGCGCTGCTTAAGCTGCACATACATCCTGCGCTTCCTTCAGGCGATACACTTTCCCTGTGTAGTGCAGTCTGGATGTAAAGAAAACAGTGTTCAGTCTTTGTGCCTGCCATCTATTCACTGCAAAAACCTTGCTGCTCTTCTTCCATCTCCATTAGAAATATCAAAGAACCCAAAAAGGAGTGTACCATTTCACAGTGAGGGAGATAAAGCATATACCCCCCTGCTCAGTGCTTAACTCCTGTTGGTAATCGTCACTCTGATTCGCTGTTAAATAGCTGGTGGTGAATGCAGGCTTAGTAACTGTAAGTATTGTGAGTACTGACTTCAGGCGTTACATTACTGGGTTACAGACAAATATAATGTGATTACTGAAACACGGCACATGCTAGGAGCAGTGGAAACTGCAAACCCCACCAATTAGCACCGTGCAATCATCTTTCACACTGGGAAGTGCGTGAAGGACGATTGCACGGTGCTAATTGGTGGGCTACAATCTTCCATTACTTCAGTGCCCCAATTCAAAACTAAGGGCATGCTCATACTTGGCTGGCTTTGTTTAGTTCAGACTAACTCTGATGCGATTGCTCTGTTTGTGTGATTCGTTAGAACGTTTGACACTGCTGTCATTTGATCTGGTGTGTACCAGATTAGCAGGCCGAAGCACCCCACGGGAGTCGGTTTTGCTCGGCTTCTAAAAGAACTTTGATGCGAAACGGACCACAGACACATGAAGGATCACACGCCGAATAACCAGTCATCTCTGTTCTACATATCATAATGTAGTGACCTGCTGCTGGCCGGCATTGGCCTCTAGAAGCTTGTAAGGCAAGGCATGCTGATAGAAACGCAAAGAGGGGGGCGTACATGCCCACTGGAAAAGGGACTTACTGTTGTTTTTTGTTAGTTTATGCTAAGGGTTTGTGTTTACTGTATCAGTGTATGTTGGGCTGTGGGTATATTTGATGTGTTTTGTGTGTGAGGAAGAGGTCAGTGAGGGTCAACTGGCGTGGAAGATATGATCTACTTCTTCCAAAATAAGGTATTCATACTACTTTGTATTGTATTTATACTTTTTTACATCTATTCTAATGATAGCTGGTGTTCTTACTGGTTAAAATACACTCAGTGCTAAGATAAAGGCTTTTAAACAATAAGCTTAGATGTCTAAGACTATTGCACCGTAGTGTAGATCATAAAGTTTAAAAACATTCACTTTAGGAAGATGAGCAGCGAAGGGAAAAGCTGCTGGAGAAATACTGAACTGTCTTTGAGATAACAGACTCAGCTCTTGTACAAGAGTGGTGGCTGAGCCGTACGCTGCTGAGCGCATCAGTGTATGAAGCACTGTAGAGTGTGTTAACACCTGTGTGTTGTCAGAGGCGGAGGCAATTGCTTGGAGAGTACGAGGGAACAGCGGCGGCAGCGTGTCTTTGTTACTGACACACTGCATTGAGAGAATTCAGCTCTTTCACATAACAGGCCCACAAGGCCAGCCCAAATGGAAATGTGTGTATGTGTGTGTGTGTGTGGATCTGTATCTGTATCTGTGTAACCATTTGCACTCTTCAATCCTTAACAGCTGCTTTTGCCTTTCAATCTATTCTTCTCTTTAAATAACGTGATCTGTCAATGCTGTTGTTGCGTTCAGTTGGAGCCGGCGAACAAATGCATATGATTCTATAGCCTATACTTATTCCATTGCGCAACAATAACAGATCCTTTTGTGCGGAGATAAGAACGCCCCAAGAAAGAGAGCTCCAATTCCGATGAGCCATTTCACTGGACATGCACATGGCCTCTAATTTGAATGAGTTGAAGGGGACAAAGACAAAGTCATTAGTCAGGTTTCCATTCAAATGTTTCACAAATGTTATGCGCATTTATTGAAATGCTAATTCAATCATGTTTCCAAAACTTTCTATCAACTCCAAATTTGGAACAATTCGCCACTTGTGTTTGCACACAGAAGGAAAAAATAACACTCCCTACACACACACTAGTGGACACATGCACTAGGGGGCAGTAAGCATGCTTGCCCAGAGTGGTGGCAGCCTTATTCACAGGGGAGCAGTTGGGAAGCCTTGCTCACAAGCACTTTAGTTGTATCCTCAGGGAATTGATTGAGTCAGCAACCTTCCGGTCACAAGGCTCGTTTCCTGTCCTCCTGCCCACAAATGGCCCGATGATGTAAATGACCTTGATTAGGGGCTTCATCAACAGTAGGAGGGAGGGATTTCACTCAGTTTTTGCTTTAAATAGTATTATCTTTGCTGCCATTTGACATCTTTTATATGCCGTTTTTTGTTGTCAGCTTAGATATACCAGGCAGACTGAATGATGGCCCACCGAATAAGGGCTGAGGTCTATGTGCCACCTTGTATTTGGGTGTGAAAGCATACCAGACTGTTCTGGGAGTTTTAGATTCAGCATTTTAAAAATGTGGAAGGCATCCTTTAAAAAGCTTTGTGCCCTGACACGAGAACGGCTGTTGCATTATATAAGCTGGCCCTTGTACAGTGTATAACAGTTACGACTTATGGCTCCATACATCATTGTTTATTTAACAAACCCATTTCCATCATTTTCACATTATAGCTTTAGCAATATTCAAACTATTTAAACTATTCTAGGGTTGTTTTTTTCACACTTTTCCATTCATGTTGTTTGTTGCACATTTTTAAACTTTGAAGCAAGTTGGTGGATGGACGCTCTGCTCAGTAATGTATGGCTAGAGAAAGAGTGGGTAGGATAGGATTCAAACACTGAGATGTAAAGTGGTTTCATCCAGACTAGGCCACTGAAGTGTCATTCTTTTACAGTGTTGATGATAGAAACTAGAGATCAACCAATATGTTTTATTTATTGCCGATACAATACCGATTATTACTAAGTAGGGACCGATATTTGGGGTGATTCAATTCTCAAATACAGAGAGAGAGAGTGGTAAAGGTGATATAGAGAAAAGAGAAACAGATAGACATTGTAAAAGAGTGACAGAGGAGGAGAGAGAGAGAAGTTAAGGTGATATAGAGTAAGAGAAACAGGTTCTAGATAGATAGACTTGGTAAAAGAGTGACAGAGGAGGAGAGAGAGAGTGGTGAAGGTGATATAGAGGAAGAGAAACAGGTTCTAGATAGATAGATAGATAGACATGGTAAAAGAGTGACAGAGGAGGCGAGAGAGAGAGGTTAAGGTGATATAGAGGAAGAGAAACAGGTTCTAGATAGATAGATAGATAGACATGGTAAAAGAGTGACAGAGGAGGGGAGAGAGCGTGATAGAGGTGATATAGAGAACGAGAAACAGGGTTATAAACAGGGTTGTCTCTCCAGTATGTGTGGCTTTCAAGCTAAATTGTTTTATATATAAGACCTATTATAAAACATTGTCTCAGGTTTCAGGCTGTATATATTCATAAGAGCTGCTTGTGGTAGTTGATACTGAACTGTTAGAGGTATTAAACACTACAGCTCTCCAGTTCACCAGCTCTGAGAACGCTATGAGCATTTCTAACTTTCTACATCAGAGCATTTCACACCAAACCACTCTGAATGATGTTAATGATTCAGTCATGCAGATATTTAGCAAAATCAGTGGAAATTGTCTTAACAGACATTATTGATGCTCTATTTCAAAAGTTTTACATCCTCCACACTTTGGTGGTAACACATTACGCCTGCAGTTGCAGAGTGAGGCAGTTTTTATGCTTATGCAGTGATATTAATCTTTTCAGTTACGAAAAAAAGTGAATTATGACTTTTGCATCTGAATCTTTTGAGATTTGAATCGGATTTGCTCGCCGTTTTTTCTCTCAGCCTTTTAATTGGTAGTTTGATGTGAAAGGGGGAAAAACGTCTCAGATATAATAAGATTATGAAAATCACATTTCCAGAGAGGGGCCAAATGGCCCTTTGTAATCCTCTGAGAGAATATTTAATTAGATATGAACGCTCGCTGCTCTCTCTCTTTCTCTCTTTCTCTCTCTTTTTCTCTCTGTATATCCCTGTCTTTCCCTCTTTTTATTTCTGTGTCTCCCACTTCTCTTTCTATCTCTCTCGTCTCCCCTTTCTCGCTTTCACATTGTATCTTTCGTTCTTCTTTCTCTCTCACACTCTCACTTTCCCTCTCTTTTCCTCTGTATCTCTCTCTCTCTTTCAATTTCTCACTATCCATCTCTGTATCTCTCACTTTCTCTTTCTCTCCATTTCTCTATATTTACCCCACATCTTACTATCTCTCTCTCTCTTCTCACTATTTCCCTCCATCTCCACTCTATCTCTTGCTCTCTTTGTCTGTTTTTCTTTGTCCCTATATCTTTCTCTCTCTCATTTCTCTCTATCAATCCCTGTATCTCTACCCCTTCTCTCTCTTGCTTTCTCTATCTTTCTCTGTCTCTTTCTCTTTCAATGTCTCTCTAATTTGTCTCTTTATCCAACCGATATCTGAATCTCTCTCTCTTCTCACTATTTCTCTCCCTCCCTCTCCCCTCCCTCTCTGTCCTTCCATTCCTCTCTATCAGTCCCTGTAACTCTTTCTTCTTCCTCTCAATATCTATGTATCTTACACTTTTCTCTGTCTTGCTCTTTCTCTTTTTATCCCTCTCTTTCTCTCTCTCTCTCTCTTTCTCTCTCTCTCTCTCTCTCTCTGTCTCACTTTCCCCCGTCAGCCCTGAAGACTCAGCGCTCGTGTTAGTTAGTTAGCATGCTGGGCACTGAATGAAAGAAACGAGCTCTCCATGCGGAGGGCAGCAAATTGCATTCCTCCCTCCCTCTGTCAGCAGAAATCAGGATGGAGAGAATATGAGCAGGAGCTGCTGATTGGGCTTCAGGTAGCAAAGGTAACAAAAGCAGGCAGGGAAGAAAGGCCCGGGCGACTAGTTGAAAAGGGAGCGTAATTTATTCATAGCGGCGTGAAAAGCGTAGTGGCAGCACTCTGTTAAAAGTTCAGCCTTCCTGAGAGCTCTTGAGTGGGTATAATCTAACTGTGAACTGCTGCACGGTCAAAGAGCACGCCAGCCTAACTCCGCCGAGCTAGCGCTCTGTTGTGTGGGAGACAGTGTTAGTTTTTGTTGATTTTTAAGACAGACGTGTCCTTATTTTGTAGGAAATCCAGAGAGGAGATGGAAATGTACAATTTCTTTAAAGGTCAACCAAAATATGTTGTTCAAGCAGGTGCTTTTTACAAAACATATGTTTGAGTTTTGAAACTAAAAGGTTCTGAAACTCTATAAAGTACCACAATTTCTAGTCAAGGCAGCCACGAAAGGAGCAGCTTATAAGATGACACTACCTGTCAAATTCACAATCCAAGCAATAGGGGGCAGCATGTCAAAGCAAGGAAATATACATCTCTCTTTCTCTCTCTTTACTTCTTATCAATCAAGAGGAAATAGAAGCTTTAAACTTCATCCGATTACTCATCAAGTGGTGGAAAGCAGTGGCAATATTAACTCTTGTTTTGCTCTGTTATATATATATATAATCAATCAATTCTTTTATTTGCTGTCGAATGTGGTTTCTTGTTGTGAATAGGAGGCAGCAGTGGTCAGTTGATGGCCAAGAGCTTTATTCATTATTTCTTTTAGGAATCTTATCATGTGGTGTAGTGGTTAGCACTGTCAACTCACAGCAAGATGATCCGGGTTCGATTCCTAGTCTCAATTAAGTGGGTTTCCTCTGGGTATTCCAGTTTCCTCCCACAGTCCAAACACATGCATGTTAGATTAATCGGTAGGTGTGAATGTGTGTTGGCCATGCAATGGACTGGTGACCCCATGATCCCTACTAGCAAAGAAGATAAAGGATTGATAGATGGATTCCTGTCATTGGCTACCTGTCCTTAAATGATCTAACTGGAAGCACCATCCCTACTGACCCCTCATCCTGCCCTCTTGTGTTGGAATGATAGTAAACTTAATTCTACGGTGTGTGTGTGTGTGTGTGTGCAAACTTGCAGGTCCTGTAATGAACTCTTATTAAAGAAGAAGGTATTGCTCCAGTTGTTTCGTCTGTCGTGTTGTTTTCTCCTAAAGGCTGTAAACGCCTCCTTTAATCCTTTGTGTTTTTTAGCGTCCCTCCAGTTCTCGTGCTTTTTAATGTCATTGATTTATTCAGTTATTTGTCAGCTTGTGTTTTCTGTCCTCTATTGTCCGAATGTGTTTTAATACAGTTTCCATAACAACCTCGAGGCCATTTTAGCGCTGCTGTATTTTCTCTTAATCCTGCTCTGTTTCTGTCTGCTTATTTTTCTTATTGCTTTTTTCTCCCCTCTTTTTCCCAACAACACTAAATCACCCTGCCTCCTCCTTTATCTATGTCATCTGTCTCTCTGTCTCTCTCTCTTTCTCTCTCTGTCCTTCACTCTCTCTCTATTTCTTTATTCTCACTGTTTCTCTCTTTTTCTCTCATCTCTTTCTCCCTCTCTCTATCACCTTCACCTTTTCTCTCACTCTCAATTTGTCCTCCTTTATCTATCTATCTATCTATCTATCTATCTATCTATCTATCTATCTATCTATCTATCTATCTATCTATCTATCTATCTCCCGGTTTCTCCTTCTCTATAACACCTTCTTTCTCTTGCTCTACTCCTCTGTCACTCTTTTCCTCTATCTATCTATCTATCTATCTATCTATCTATCTATCTATCTATCTATCTATCTATCTATCTATCTATCTATCTATCTGTCTGTCTGTCTGTCTGTCTGTCTGTCTATCTTCTTGTTTCTCTCTCAGTATATTACCGTCACCCCCTGCCCTACTATCCATCTATTTCCTACTCCTCCCTTTCTCTCTATCCATGTATACCTCCTTCTTCACCTCTGTTACTGCAGTCCACCTTTTTCAGAACAGTAGAGCGTAACATGAATGGTGAACTCTATTTGCAGTAATTGTTAAAATAATGATCTGCTCTGTTTTGAGCTGTGTTTAAAGAAACAGTAGATATTGAGGGGGTGCTTAAGGAAGTGTGGGGGTAGGCGGGGTGTTGCATGAGTTGCCTGCAGTAGATGTGGTGGTCTTGTTTGCGGCGCTGTAGAGCAGAGCAGTGATGTTTATCAGTTTACTGATGACCCTCTGGCTGTAGATTGGCAGACAGCCAGTTCCTCCCCGTTTTTACTCTCCTCCGCCCTGACAGCATCCTATCACTTCATCTTTTCACCAGCTTCTGGCCGTGTCACACGCCTGAAACGGGCTTCAGCGGGGTGGCACTCTGATTAGTTCATAAATACAGTGATCACAGGAAAAGCTAGAATTCCATCTGTGCCGTATCTCACAGCTGGCAAATACTCCTCACCTTACGAGCAAGCCGAACACATATCATCAGCATAATATCTTCAGCAGAGTAGAGGGGTCTCAAAAGGTGGGCTCACTGTGCCTTCTTATAGACACCCACATCAACCTGTTTGCCTCCGTCCACACATCCTGAACCTGCATCGTTTCTCCATATACAGTACTGTGCAAAGGTTTTAGGCACTCAGACAGGAATCTTTTACTTAATTCACTAAATATACTAAATTCAGTATATTCACTAAGTATACTTATAATTTTAAAACACAAGTAACTCTTAAAAATGTGTCTTTGAAATTACAGTGAATTACTCCCACCAGTAACTTACCACAGTAACCAGGGTTGTGTATTGGCAAGAACCTGGCAATACAATACGTTTCGTGATACAGCGGTCACGATTCAGTATATCGCAATATATTGCGGTATTGCAAGCAAATTGATATACTGCGATTTTTTTAAATCCTACTATTAAAACACACCACTATATGAACAGGTTTGCCAATGCTTACAATAGCATTGCGCCCTTCTGCTACTTGTTAAGGTTGGAGTGGAGCTGAAAATATACTACAAATCTGCCATCTAGTGGTCAGAGGTTTTAACACAGCACACAATTATTCACTGTCTGCCAGGAATCTGTGTATCGATACTATGTTTTTGAAAATTGATACAGTATCACGAAACACAATATCCCGGTATTCAATATTTTGATCTTTTCTTACACCCCTAATAGTAACTGACTCCACAGCCATCGGAAACATAGGATTACTGTGATGTAACTGCTTTCTGGTGTAGTCTTAATAAAATGTTATTAAAATAAGGTAATATTTTGTGTTTATAAGGGATGCAACTCAGTAATCTCAAAGTAATCTTTTGTATATGTCAGTAATGCATCATCTAAACCACTTATTTTCCTGGGTCACAGCCAGTGCTGGGACTGTTCCAGCGCTCAATGCAGGAAACAGCCTGGACAGGCCGCCAGTACATCACACACAATCACACACACACCTACGAATAATTTAGTATCTCTAACCCTAACCCTAACCAACTCACTGTATGTTTTTGGACTGTGGAAGGAAACTTGCTGTAAGGTGACAGTGCTAGGCTATGTGCCACCATGCCACCCTAATTGCTAAATTTTCTTCGGGATCAATAAAGTATCTAGCTCCTCAACTTATTAAACACTTTGTTTGCACACTGTCCACTCTATTAGCTACTCGTACATTGTTGATCCACCTTGTAGGTGTAAAATCAGAGATCATAGCTTATTTGTTGATGCACAATTTGTTTTGGTCACCATCTAGTCATTCATCAGTGGTCAAGGATGCTGGATGTTGCTGGTTGGTGAACTATTCTCAGTCCAGCAGTAACACTGAGGGTGTTTAAAAACTCCAGCCGCACTGCTCTGTCTGGTCCACTCACACCAGCACAACACACACTAACACACCACCTTCATGTCACTGTGGTGTTGAGAGTGAGCCACCACCCAAATAGTACCTGCTCCGTGGTGGTCCTGTGGGGGTCCTGACCATTAAAGAACAGGGTAAAGGGGAAAAACAATGTACACAGCGAATCAGTCTGTAATTGTTGAACTACCTATACGGTAAGTGGAGCTGGTAAAATGGACAGTGTGTGTAGATAGAAGAAGGTGGTTTTAATGATATGGCTAATGGGTATATATATATAACTGTTTTCACTTTCAATGGAAATCAATGGAACCAAAATTGTTTTCAAGCTATTTTGGAGCATTTCTATTGGTCCATTCATCATGAAACTTTTACACTGTGTAAACGGCAGCTGATGCACCTAACTGATGTAGAAAAATAGAAATGGACAGCGACGATATGTATAATATTTTTGTAAAGTTTACAGACAGTTTAACTTATAATTTGAGCAAACATGACCAAAAACTCACACTTGGCAAAACCAGTAAAGACTAATATATTTGTCAGATTTAAAAAAAATTTTTTGGAAAATTATTTTATTTTTATATCTTTTTAACTCTTTTTTTCTGTTGTATCCCATAATGCTGTGTGGAACAGCTCAGCATTAACCTCACAGTAATTTGCTGTGTTATCTCAGAAGAATATCTTGAATTGATGATACTGTGAAATGATGAATACGGTATTCTATTGTGAAAAAATTGGTGTTAAATATCATGAAATCAATGCAAAGCAATAAGCAACGTACCCTCAATTCATTTAGAAGTTCAGCTCTTTTTATGATTATAATTTACTATAATTAAACAATCCTCAAACCTAGAGGTGTTGCAGTCCCTCTAGACCCCCACTTCTAACATGCTTGTGTGTGTGCGTGATGGGTTAGCACCTTTAGAGGAGGTTAATTGCTAAAGGTTTAAATGGTGAGTGTTGTTTAAATGCTGCCTTTTATAATGAGGAATGTTAGTTTGTGATGATCTTTCTTGATTTTAATCGCTGCTGCTGAACATCACTGCTGACCTCATGGGTTAACGCATGCAGACATGAGCTAGGGCTATTTCACACTGAATTCCATGGCTTTTCTTAATGAATGACTATATTAAATCCAATTGGTGAACAGAAATAATCAATCAATCATCAATCAAACAATTGCACAATTTTTCTCAGCAAAAGAACAGCAATAATTAGTATGATGTCTGTTGGATTATGCATTCTATAACAGTTCTCCACTAATTGGTGTTCTTGTGGTTCACTCTTGATGTGCTCCTTGTGGTTTTATTTTCATGATTTTTTATGATTTTGTATATCTGTCTGCAGCTGTGATCAGCAGAGGATGGTCTTCTGTGGATGGTCTTCTGATTGGTCAGTTAGTTCGCACTGGTTAAAAAAAAACATTCAAAAAGTGGTGCAGTGCTGCAGAGCAACAGTGTTGGTACACAAGCAGCCACTGTTGATTTAAAATTGAAGTCATTGGCAAAGGCCTTGCCTCAGTCCTACTTTTAAGCCCCTCTCTCTCCTTCTCTTTCTCTCTGTCTTTTTTCTTACTGTTGCTGCTATTGTCAGATCATTCCTTCACATTCTCGTTCATTAATATCTGATTCTCTTTTATCTTTGGTATTTGTACTGTATCTGTGCAGACTCTCTGCATAAGTTCATCTCTCTCTGTCGCCACTCCTCTTTCTTTCTCTCTCTTTCTTTCTCTCTCTCTCTCTCTTCCCTCTGCTGTCAGTGGTGTGAGGTGGCAGGTGTGCTGCTGTCAGCACCCATGAAAGGGCCAATCACCACCAGAATCAAAGAGACCCTGACTCCGTCACTCTCACACGCACACTTACACCTGACAGACAGCATGTCATTTATACCAACCAGAGAGAGAGGTGAGAGAAAGAGAGAGAGACGGGGGGGCAGGATATATATATATATATATATATATATATATATATATATATATATATATATATATATATATATACAAAGAGAGAGAGAGGGAGTGAGGGAGAGAGAGACAGGCAGGATATATATATATATATATATATATATATATATATATATATATATATATATATATATATATATATATATATATAGAGAGAGAGAGAGAGAGAGAAAGAGAGAGAGAGAGTAAGCAAGAGTAATATACAGAGGGAGGTACAAAGAAAGACCCAGAAACCAGAAAAAAGATAAATAGTGGAAAATAAAAGATAATCTGATTTCAAAAGACAGAAAGAATGAATGAAAAAAAAACACAGTGCTGGAGGGTTAGGGGAACGTGTAGAGATATGAAAAGAAAGAAAGGACAAAAAGAAAAAGAGAGAAAGGAAAAAAGTGTCATGTCTGTGAGGGAAAGTAGTAAATAAGAGAGAAAGAAAGAACGTCTGTGTCTGGTGCTGCTGAGCTGCTGATGCCGGCCTGTTTTTCTCACGCTGGTGTGAGGAAAAGGAGAATTAGAGTTGTTTCCTCTGTAAAGTGGTGATTTGCTGTAATGAGGAAATGTCTGAATAGGCAGAGCAGCAGACAGACATGGCGAGTAGAGCAGTGTGGAGATTCTTCTGTACACAAACATCCTTTAACCTGCCTGATGCTCAGAATCAGCTCCATCCCAGCCACATTTGCACTACTAGAAACCCACCAGATCTGTTTTTACAACATCTGGAAACTCCAGTGTGATGTAAACACCGTCATTTAGAGTGTGAGACTGTATATAAACTTACTGATATCAGTGAACTTACAGTGGCGGTGATAGGAAGCAATTACCATGATGTCTTTACAAAACAAGCAGTGAAGCTACATGTGCTGCTGTGGGTGTTACATTTTGATTTGTAGTGACGAGCATGAAAAAAAATTCTCTATACACTACCACTCAAAAGTTTATGATCACTTTAGAATTTTATTTCATGCAATTCGTGCAATTTTTATGCAATTCACTAACAACATTGTCTGTTTCACAATTAATTTAAGTGTATCAGATGATTTTTAAAGAATAAAAAAATTTGTATTAAAGCCTATTTTTGTATAGAGGCTTATTTTGCATATAGTCCTATTATCAGCAATTCTCAGTCTTCTGTCTAAATCTCCTGTTACGGCCACCAATCCAAGTTAAGGATGTTATTGGGCTAAATGGTTGTTAGGACACCCTTGTTCAATTGTGATGCACAGCTGAAAAACATTCTACTAATAAGTGAGCATAAAAGGGAGAACAACATTCTAGGTTAGTTTAGTATCTGAAGCATCAGCAGTTGATGGCTTGCCGACCGGCTCAAAATGACCAGAAAGAAACAACTTTCTTTAGAGACCCGTCAGTCCATTGTGGTGTTTAAGAAGGAAGGCTACTCCACAATGAAGAATTCTGAACCGAACGTTCAATCAAACAATTTTAAGATCCTTATAATTATAGTTTATCCTTACTGTAGCTGACAGGCATTTCCGTCAGTATGCACTCAAGGACCACAAAATAGCCTCAATAGATCTTTAAAGTACTGAACTTAGCAGTGAAAAAACATGATAACAGTTATTAAAACACTAAAACTATAGGGGGATTTAGAAATCCTTCTTTAAAATCAAACAGATGTGATGTTTTCAGAGCTGGATGTGTGTAAAAACCTTGTCTTGAAAACTCAGATATCGTAATTATATGTGGTCTTAGATCAGATACACACTCACCGAGCACTTCATTATTAACACTTCATTGTTTATACACTTATTTTCCATTATATCAGCTCTACTTAGCATATAGGGGTAATGAGGTGGTATATTTAATATACAGGCTTATTTATATGATGTTAGTGTTTCCAGTGTGCACATGTGGGTCACCTCAGGGCAGAGGTGAAGATATGGGTCATTTATACATGTTAATGTGAGCCGCCAAGGCTGAAAGATCTGGTCTGAGTAAAAAAAGTCTGAATTACACAGAACATAGACTCTGGCACGCTGCATTACTCTTCCATTACTTGTTAGTTATGTTAGCCTCACGTAGCACCTGACACCAAACACGTCTTGGCTGATTGACTGCTCCTGCGATAAGGAGAAATGTTGTACTGATGGCTGTGTTCTTCCAACTCATTTTTTTTTTCAGCAGTCGGTTGAATGACGTAACAAATAACACAGTAGTGACTCCAGCTGCTCTTTTTCCAGGGAAATGTAATAACAAGAATAATAACCATTCATCTTCTGTAAGAAACTAAATATAGAACCCATTTCTGAACAGTTAGAGATGAGTACTACTCTCTTTTCCCTCTCTTCAATTACAGGTCCAGACTGGTACATAGTAAGAGTCGAACTGACCGTCCTAGACGTCAATGATAACGCACCAGAATGGACTATGGTGCCCCTCCCTTACCTAGCGGTGGTGTCTCCTACTGCTCCCCCCAGCACACTGGTCTACAAACTTCAAGCCAGAGACGGAGATGAGGGCATCAACGGAGAGGTGGAATACTTCCTCTCTGATGGTAAGAAATGATATATTCTTTGTTATGGAAGACTCAAAAGAAAGTGAAAAAAAGAAAAACAGCTATATTTTTTCTTCGTCTCGATTTCTGGTTTGCAGCATGTCAAAATCCTGACTTAGTATTGTGATGACTTGGAACATAAAGAAGATGCCGGACACATCGTGCTTTCAAACTAGTGCTCTTTACCGATCAGAGCAGCCAGTCAGACCCATTGCTTAGCATTGAATGGCTGGAATAGCAGGCAGATCATCTTGCCATACAGCTTTCCCTGACTGGCCCACACTGGACCACTAGCCCACTAAACAGCCCCACATTAAAGCATAACACAGAAAGGTCCATGGAACAAATAAATACAGCTTTAAGTTAATAATCCTGACCACTTACAAGATGTGTAGCCTCTGCAGGGGACCATGCCGCCCTTGCAGCCATGGCTCCACATTAGCCCAGTAGCAGAACCCTACAGTACACAAAGTTTAGACTTACTATATACAAATGTTGACTTGTCTGTAAAATAATGACTTACTATTTTCCTGATACTTTTTTAATTATCACTTATGATCTCAAATTTAAAATAATGATGGCCAAAAAGTAACTTATTTTCTTAAAATATTGACTGTGTTGGAATAATGACTCAAAGTATTTTTGTCAGGGCTCAGATTTGGTTTTGGTCCAAAAGTGGCTCAGGTCATATTTAATCAAATATATTATTCTTTTCATATAATAAAAAATATTATTAATTTTCATATAATTTAATCATCATGTTTGATGCATATACATTGTACAAACGTTGCAACACATGCAACCCGATAATCCATTAATGATCCTACTAATAACTTAATAACTTCCGATTGAGGCCATTCTATTCTATCTGATAGAATAAAGTAGATGATCCTGGTCTCATGATCTCCCCCACACCTCTGGAAAGACTCCACTTGGACTCTTCCTGGCTCTGCCCACTTGCACACCTGCAAATAATCTAGGACTCGTTAGCTGACTGCTGTATACCCCTTTGTTTGGTTCAGTTGTTTGTGAAGTCTCCTTGTGCTATGCTTGAGTACCAAGCTGTGGTTCCTTTGACGGCCCAGGTTTTAACCCCTGCTTCGTCATTATGGGTGTATCTCTGAAGTCGCCTGTGTTTTGACTCCTGCCCGTATGGATTCTGAGTATTGGACTGCACCTTAAAAGTCAATTCACAACCTTGCAACCTCCCTAACCCCTACGTTACAGCATGTAAATGCCTGTATCTGACTGCATGTTCTGCACATGGGCATTTGCAAGCCATTGCAGGTACGAGAACTGGTCTGCAGAGGAAACAAATTAAATGCTTCAACTTTTAAGAACTTATAAAATAGTTAGCAGAATGGACGAATGTAAAGTTCATAGTAACAAGCTGTTCAGTTGAGTACATAAGCAAAAGAGCAACAGGGATTTTCAATCTTTAGAGCATTTGAAAAACTGATGGAAGTTCCTTAAATGTGCGTATCAAGGAACTATCACAGAACCTTGTTTATTCAGGCACCACTGTAGGTTGAAAAGGGTTACGTTCTTTTCACTCCAATCTGCTTGTTAACGCTTCCAGGTCTGGCTCTCGTCTTTTTTAGCAAACGCAGTGATGTATTTCTTGTTGTCTGAATCGATTTGAGTCCCAAATACAACTCATTTATCATTCTACTGCATTCCTTGTGATGAGAACTAAAAAATGGCTGTAGTTGATACGTTACAGTTCTTAAACCAATAAAGAAAAACAAAGACTGGCATCACTGGGCCTTAGTATTAGCTTGCCAGCTATCCTAGCTAACGTTAGCACCCACTGGCAAAAGCCAAACTGGCCTTTTGTGGATACCCTTAATACAGACTATGGGTTTTATAGGGTGTTTTTTGCTAGTAGGCCACATCTTTGTGTTTTGTTTGTCAGGCTTGTCATCAGACTGATCATCAGGGCTAATGAAAATGGTGAGCTGGCTAATTAAGGCGGAGCTCCTTGGTATTGACTTTTGGTTTTATGAGGTGTTTCTTTTTATAAAGACACGTCTGTGTATTCTGGTTGTTAACTTTTTTTATGTACTGCTCAACTAAGGCAAAAAGCTCCACCATACCTAGCTATCTTCATCAGCCCTTTCGATGACAAGCCACAAAATTGTGGCCTATGTTGTAAATTCTGTTCTCACCATCAAAGTAAAGAGGGGGACCAGTTCAGAGTACATGCTTTATTCTTGAAGATAGCGCAGTAAAGACATGAGAGATCTGAGAAGGTCTGAGAAAGACTGGCATCTGCACAGTCTTATAGGCCTGCATCCATGTTCCATCTAGCCCGTGTGAATCATCTGGCCAAGTCGTTGGCTCATGGGATTGGGGCAGATTTCCTTGGGAGGTTCTTGTTGTAAAACAACAGGATTTGCTGAGCCATAAACTTTGCGACGACCATCTGTGTCTGAACCAAATCAATTTAGCAGACGTGCATGGTATGTAAGAAATATGTTCAACACCAAGAAACACCCTAAATAACCTATAGTCTGTATTAAAGATACCACAAAGGTTTGGATATTGTTACCTAATTGGATATTGCTCGCTAACATTAGAGCCAAGTGGCACAGAACTTTCTCAACTCTAGCCATTTTCGTTTCTCTTTCTCATCACAAGGAAAGTGGTTGAATAATACGTGCAGGTCCATATGCTATGGCTTAACAAGTGGATTACCAAGCTGATACCAAGCTAATGTCCTGCTGCTTGGGCTTACTCTGACTTTAGTCATGTGATGCGCCTTGTTGTGGTAATATCAATGTGCTAGGTGATGCACTTTGAATCGATTTACTTGTAATGTGCATATAAACAGAGATTTTCTTTAGATTGTTGTGTAGACACTGTATATAAACACCTCTCACTGTGTAATTGTAATTCATTTAGTCAGAGTAGTGCAAATCCTCCCATGTAAACATAGGCACTGTTAAACAGTACCCTGTAGACTGACCAGTGGTTTTCTTGGACAGATGTTAGAAATGGTAAGTATATTTCTTTCCCCCTGAGTTTTGACCTTGATGGCCTGACCGAAGGCCTTGCAGTTCTACACTTGTAAAATAACATGCTTCATTCTTCTTTAACTGGCAATGCAGGTGTTATCATAGTTATGTTAAACTGAACAGTAAATAACTGTGTTGCATTTCAGGAGGAGATGGCCGGTTTGACGTGGACAGGAAGACTGGTCATGTGCGGACCACAGGCCTGCCTTTGCAGAGGGACAGAGAATATTTGCTGACTGTTGTGGCTGCTGACCGTCTGGGCAGCCGGAGCCCTCCGGCTGTAGTGTCTGTTGTGGCAGGGCCAAGAGCTCCACAGTTTACCAACGCCTCTTACACAATATCTATACCAGAAAACACGCCGGAGGGACAACCGTGAGTAAAGACAGCACACACACACACACACAAACAGAAACACTCATCAGCATCTGGCGTCGTAGCAGTTAGCTAACTTGTGATTTCCCCAGAACTATCAGGAGAATAAAACATCTTTTCCAATGTATTTCTCTACTTTCTGCATTTCTGTGCTACTGATTTCTAAGTCTCTTACCACCAGAAATATCCCCTAAAAGAGCCATTAACTCTTAGACACTCAAATATCAAAATTAGTTGAAATCTACATATGAACTAGATTCAATATCTGCCCCCTTAAATTTAAGAAAAATAAAGTAAGTGTTGCACACTCAGAACTGTGTTATGATATCATGTTTCTTGCTTTTTAAATAAGCTGCAGATTTCTGCACCACTCTTATGTAACAGAAAATGGTTTGTTATATCAAAGTTTGAAATGTATAACACGAACCATCTAGTTATAGAGGCTGAATGGATCAGAGGCTGAGTGGACTGTGTCCACTCACTGCCCACTCTATTAGACACTCCAACCTTGTTGTAGCTCATCTCTTGCTCCCATTTGTGTTGGTCATCCTGTAGTCCTTCATGAGTGGTCACAGGATCCCACCCACAGGATGCTGCCCATAGGATGCTGTTAACTGAATAGTTTTGGACAATTCCCAGTCCAACAGTGACATTGAAGGGTTATGTCTGGGCCTTGATCCACACCAGTGTCACGGCAGTGCTGAGAATGATACACCACCCACACAACACCTGCTGTTTTGTGGTCCTGTGGGGGTCTTGACCGTTAAAGAACAAGCTAATAAAGTACACTGAGAAGCAGATGAACTACAGTCTGTACTCATAGAACTACAAAGTGCTCCTAAGCACTTGAGCTGATAAAATGGGCAATAAGTGTAGATACAAGGAGGTGGTTTTAATGAGGTAGCCAGTTGGTGTATATTGCCACTGTCCAAAGAACGACATGTATCAAGCTTAGTGGACCAATGGAAATGCTCCAAGATAGCTTGATTTGACTTAAATTTGCCATGTTGGAGATACTTAATTCTTGGACAGTGACAATATAATAAAATAAATTAAATAAAATCTGCAAGGGACCATAAAAAAACTGTATTTACATCGTCATACTTGAACAATGAGAGTCCAGTACCTAGAACTGACATGCCGTGAATCTCAAACACTGTTGTTCCTCCTTTAAAAACAACCCTGTATTTGTAAACGAGTGCAGTAAAATAAGCCGTTTCCAAAATCCTGAACTGTTATGTGACAGTCCTGACTCCACCCAAAACTTACATATACCAGCTCAAGTCACAGCCCAGCGGAAACAATGACAGCAGATTAAGAGCAATAGGGGAAGTTTATGTCCAGAAATTAAACTTTCCAGGCATTGAAGCAAATGTGGCCACATTTCATATTCTTTTCAATTATATTTCCGTCGGCATATATGATATCCATCCTCAGACTGGCTGAAGTTGACATCTTATTTGTTCGCTTCTTAAAGGGTTAAAAATGTTCTTTTCCACCTTAAATGCTTCAGCTTGTATGGCATAAAAATATTCTTTGGAGGCTGTAAAGGTGGTCCTGGCACTTTCATACTGTGTTCAATCTTCAAACGAGACTGAAATTGGCTTTCATTGCACAATTCCACCTAAACTACCATCATGACCCCTAAAGCAACCTGTAAGTAGCAGCCATGCTGTATGATTTTGTCCAGGCAGACCATATAAACTACAAGTTTCATAGTTAGAACAACTTTAGTTTACTGTCTGTTGATATTGAGGCTCATTTCAATTTTTTTTACCTCTGTCTGTTTAAATATGTTGCTTGTAAACCAGCCAATCAGAGCAGAGATATATGCTTTTTGTAAGTGCACCATGTACGGCAAAATAGCTTGTTTCATTCTGGTGCTAAAACATAGAATGGCACAAAAAAATGTGACTAAAGTCACATACCATCTATCAGAGAACAATTTAAAACCTAAAGAAATTAATTCTAACACTTCTTTAAAGTTCTTTTCCTTTTTTAAATTTTCTGTTAGTATTTTTTTCCAATGTTTACTTAAAATCTGCAGCTACGCAGCCCCCATAGCACCCCTACTTTCAGCCTCCCTGCACTACACCTACCTCTGGGTCAATTTTCATCACAGATACAGACCTTTAACACATACACATACAGGGAAAAAAATAAAGATACACCCCCCCAGACACCAACACACACTCTAACCTAAGATAATCTACTTGCATAACTCAGCCTCATGCATAGTAAATCTGCCACGCTGGGTGAACTGCTGTTGTTTACTAAGTCGCAAATACACAAATATAAAATTGCCACAGCGGTCACATGATCATTCCTGCCCCTGCAGTGTACTGGGCCCTGCCCACTGAAGCGAGCAGTCTACGAGCGATGGATTACATGCAAAACTCATTAGCTCACCCGCCGTGTGTGTGGCTGCGTGTGATGAGGAGCATTAAACATGCATGACACACGCTAATTCTGCATTGTCGTTCTCATCACGCGTCCTCTCGCGGGGCAGCGGCATATTACCGGCTCTGGAGTGGAAATTGAGAAGCTCTACAATTTTCCTTAGTTGAATTCATAATGTGTTTTTTTTTTTTCTTCAACAGGTCCTTTTTCTCCTGAAGTGGCAAATAGTCATTTTCTACCTTTCGTGTACTTTGTCTGCTTTAGTTTCGCATTTCGTCCCTCGCGGATTCTCTGCATCAGAAAAGCTGGAAATGCAGGCGAACTTCTCGCCACGCATGCTGATTTGTAGCCGTCTGTCAGACGGATAAACAGACCACCCACACCGCCGGTTGATTTACAACAACCTGGAAGCCATTACGCTCAAAATATGTCTTCTTAGACTTCATTTGTCAGAGTAAACTGTTTGTATGGCGGATGAAATATCCGTCGTCTTTAGCAGCCCGCGCCATGTTTCTTCCAGCATTTTGCCTCGCCGCTCATGTGTCACACACATTATCTGACTTCCACCATCACTCCTGAACCCCATCTCCACCAACTCCCCTTAAAATGCTAAATCCATGCAAAAGCAGCCGCTTAATATGCAACGGCGTACCGTGGAGACCTCCCCAAGGCACTTTCTACCTGCAAAATAATGGGCTGGTAGCAAATTAGTGGTCAGGTGACTTGACAATAATGAATGCTTTTACTTTTAGTATAAATGTGCTCTATTTGAGTCGTAGCAAAAATAAATAAATAAAGTTAAAACTCAAAATTCAGGGATTAATTACAGATTCGGATCATTTTATTCTATATTAATAAACCTGTTTTTTAATATCCCGAACCACGAAGATCTATAAACCTTAGAAGTCTCAGTCACTGCAGTTCACCAGTGTGATATTTCAGTTCCTTCTCACTGAAAAGAAGTAGTTCTTTAGAAACTGTGGATCGTCTTTCAGTCCATGCAACATTTATCTTAGTAGAAGAGGTTTGTGCATAGACTATGTTTGAGATCCAAAACTCAAGTCTGTTCTATAATATATGAAATGTAGTATCCAGTGCACTGAACATTTGGTTGTGCGAGAAATGTGAGAATCAACTTAAAAAGAAACAAATCAAAAACTGAACCTTTACTGTGTTTAAAGACTGATGGACAGACTGAAGCACAGTTTGCAGTAAATATAGATGCAAAACAATGCAATGGCCTGTTAAACCATTGAGAGAAATAATTCTCAACATATTTATTTGACCATAGCCTTAACCATATTTATTTAGTCCCAGCAAATGATCTTTACCTGCCTCCTCTATGGAGAGAGTTGATCACCCCCTCCTTTGTTTACATTGAAATGACTCTTTGTTTCCTGCCATTAAGGTGACACCAATCACCCCTCCATCTACTCTTTATTTCCATTTGTTCTCATCTTCATCTCCCTCTTCTTAACCTCCTCTTCTTCCTCCATATTTATTCCTTCGCCTTCTGACCCTCTCTAGATTAGAGACTGGACTTCACAGGACTGATCCTGACTGATGACCTAAGCTGTGCCCATGTATGAGTCATCAAGCACATGATTAGCTGTACCCATACATCTCTACCCATGTACCCTGTGCCCATACATCTCTACCCATGTACCCTGTACCCGTACATCTCTACCCATGTACCCTGTACCCGTACATCTCTACCTATGTACCCTGTGCCTGTACATCTCTACCCATGTACCCTGTACCCATACATCTCTACACATGTACCCTTTGCCTGTACATCTCTACCCATGTACCCTGTACCCATACATCTCTACACATGTACCCTTTGCCTGTACATCTCTACCCATGTACCCTGTGTCCATACATCTCTACCCGTGTACCCTATGCCCATACATCTCTACCCATGTACCCTGTACCCATACGTCTCCTGAATGCTTTAGAATGGCAAATTCCTAAACACCACGTTCGGATAATCTAGGTCATTTTCAGGAATTACCTGAAACAGATGGATAGCATGTAACTAGGCAACATGCTGGCTGAAGTTTTACAAAATCACATTCTTTTAAAATGTATTTTAACTGCAGCTGGATGAGCTATTAGCACACATGCTATACAAACCATAGACCAACCATTTTTTTAAATGGTCTCTTTTCTTTAGCCCTTTCGAGGAGGAGATATAATGCAGTCTTAAACTGCACTGTATGTTTGGAGACTTTGTAAAAAGAATCCATTTAGAAAAGCTCATTATCTGAAGCTAGCAAGTTTTAGTGGAGTTAACTTTTATACAATATAATATCTACGACTGGCCTAAACCAAATCTCTGTGCTCTAGACTTGAGACAAGACTTGCACTGAAAACTTGAATTTGGACTGGCATGAAAGTTTCATAAAGCACCTGGTCTCTGTTACTTATAAATAATAATTCTTGATTTATATGGCTTAGTCTACTACACCTGAACAAATTCATCCTAACCTCCCCCAAAAATTTCTCAGTAAGGAATCAGATACTAAATTAGTGGACTCTGCATGGAGTCTGTGTACGTGCAACTCCTTCTCGTTCCTGTAACCTGGCATCCCTAATTTCTTGCCTCTTTCCATCTCTTCTCCATCACTCTACCTCCTCCTGTCAGTGAATTGTAAGTGATGAGCTATGTGTGGCTGGTGGCTGATCAGCCTGTGGAGCGTCAGCTCCTTCATCACCAGCCTGCTGTCTCTCATAGCTCCAGCTGCACCCTGCACACTGTGATTGGCTCAGACAATAATCTAATGAAAGAAATGCTGGTTGTGGGCTACAGTCATGCCCACAGGCCTGCCGTGATTAAGACAGAGTGTCCCGAGCCAAGGCTGGTCTGCAAAAATCCAGCTTTTTTCAGGCTCAGTTATCATATTACTGTATGTTTGGGCTTGTGTGTGTGTGTATGTGTACGGTTGAATTGGTATAAAGCCTTACTCATTTTCTTTTTCGTTATTTATTTCTTTCTTAATTTATTTATTTATTTTTAGACCATTTGAGAAGGCCTTTTGCCCTTGAGATTGTTTGGACACTTCATAATGAACGGACCAGTGGCACTTCAGAAGCACTTTAATGTGAATAAAATATCATTTCATTAGTGCGCATAAAAGTGAAGAATTTATTTTCTGTTTCTCAGCAACTCCACCATTTAATAATAAAGTCATTACAGAGCTTATCAATTCAGATGCTGGCTTCTCATTATTAATTCATAAAACAGTAAGTGGAGTTAATTAAGCACTTTAATATTTGTATATTTTACATCACAATCTTTTCCCACAACATTTTAATTTCTCTTAATTTTGGCCTTATTAAGCCTCATCAAGCCAATAACTAACATATCCGGCTGATAACTGCTGTTTAACGGACTAACCTTCACTACAATAAAGAACACCAGGACACTTTATTTGTATAGCACCTTTCATATAAATAAGAAAGAAAAACTTAATGTGGCTAAAATGCATGGCCGGATTACTGACCGGGCCAGTGGGGCCAGCGCCCAGGGGCCCTTGAGGTCAGGGGGCTCCTGGCCCAAAACATTTTGCGATGCTTATCAACATTTATGATACAATATATTTTTATTTCCAAGGGCCCTCCATTTTCAGGATCCTCTGACTTTTAGGGACTTTAACCCCAGGGCCTCTTGGGGCCCCTAGCCATGCTTTTGGGGCCCCTAGCCTTGCTTTTTGGCCCCAGTTATGCTTTTGGGCACCTCATGAAAATGGACGAGGCGTTGTGGCACTGCTCTGACTTCGACTTCTGGCTATTAGGGGCCCTAGAAAGAAGCAGGGCATACCATTGGGGGTGGGGGTGGGGGGGGGTGGGGGGGGGGGGGGGGTGGGGGGGTTGGTTATCCCTGGGCAAAGAGTTCTTATCCTTAATCCGTCCTTGCTAAAATGTGCAACAAATCATTCTTAAAAATAATTAACAGTAAACATAACATCTGGAATGGGTGAAAGATTTTAACTTTCATTAAGCATGTTTATATAATACTGAAGATTTGGTTTATTACTTTGTTATTAAGCAGTAGTTACATTTCTAGTGCATTAATGTTTGCATTGATGTTATTGATGTGAAGTATAGATAATGCAGACCCTGTATTTAGATAAGGTCAACACAAGAGGTGTTAACATCTTAGTTCTTCTTATTTTAACTAGAGACATGAATAGTGGGTTTGTTGATAGCTTTGAGGTTTTTTTTAATATAAGTCAAAGGAAAGCATGTTATAGACCCAGTGCTCAGATAAGGATTGTCACGTGTATCACACAATTTCAACAGCTGTAATGTTCAAAGGTTGTAGCAAAATAAATAGCGCCACCAATGAAGATACATGATACATTTGTTTGGACAGCTTCGACCCTTTATTCACTTTTTACTCCCTGTCTCTGTTTCCCTGTCCAGCTTCTTGGCCACACCGGCTCTGTCCTTCCAGAAGCAGACGATCAGCTACAGCTTACTGATCAACCCTAGCAGCCTGTTCAGCATCCAGCAGGAGACCGGAGAGATCAGCCTGACCCGCAGCATAGACTACGAGACTGACCAGCACCGCTACCTGCTGCTGGTGAGGGCCAGCGAGAACAAAGACAGCCTCAGCAGCGCTGCAGAGGTGAGGAAACTGAGGTCTGGATGACTGCAGGTCATTAAAGAAAGAAAACCAACAGCTCTGGTTGAATATGAAGAAGAACTGTTTGAAGAAGTGTTATATATTAAGTTTGGATGTTACTGACAAAAATGGTGCTGTTCATTATATATATTTATATATATATTCATACTATATTATATATATATATATATATACATATATAATATAGTATATATATACACACACACTACTGGGATCACAGTATACATTTTTTTGTTTTCAATGGAGTAGCCTTCCTTTTTAACACAACAACGGACTGACGGGTCTCTAAAGAAAGTTGTTCCTTTCTGGTCATTTTGAGCCTGTCAGCCTGTCAGCCATCAACTGCTGATGCTTCAGATACTAAACTAACCTAGAATGTTGTTCTCCCTTTTATACTCACTTATTAGTAGAATGTTTTTCAGCTGGGCATCACAATTGAGCAAGAGTGTCCTAACAACCAATTAGTCCAATAACATCCTTAACATGGATTGCCGGCCGTACCAGGAGATTTAGACAGAGGACTGAGAATTGCTGATAATAGGACTATATGCAAAATAAGCCTCTATACAAAAATAGGCTTTAATACAAACATTTTTATTCTTTAAAATTCTAAAGTGATCCTAAACTTTTGAGCGGTAAAATCTCAATTACATTTTTTTAGTTATATTAATTTTTACATACAAACAAAATAAAAAAGAACAGACTCTGAAAATTGACGTATTCGGGGAAAAAAAGCCTGCTCTGTTCTTGTAAGGTTAAATGGGTTTTTGCCAACAATTAATGATAGTGGGAGGGGGGAAGTAAGACCCTCTTTCCCACCTGTCTTTTACTTCTAGTACAGATGGCTGAGGCATTGCCAAGATTGAAACTAGCGATCTCCTAATGATAGGGTGAAACTTTAAAAGATTGCTGAACAAACAAATTTACTTACCCCAGATGTAGTCAGTCAGCCAAGATGTGCTTGGTGTCCAAATCGTGCTTATTTAGCTCAGTGCTGAAGCTGAAAGGGTAACGCCTTCAACAAACACTAGAAGTCAATGGTCACCGAAATTTTTTCTTTAAATACGTCTCCAAAACTTCACTCAATCCGCTCAAATCACATCTGGCTTTTAATTAGGGTTGTGCAGACTTGTCAGCGTGGTTTAAAGCACAGTATGGTTCACTGAGCACTATAAAAACGTAAGTAAACTTCACCAGGGTTGCCTTTTCAGACATGAGGCATTATTCAATTCTGTCCTATTGCATGGGCGCACATCACTTCCTGTGAAATTAATGCTGGAGATCATGTTCACATTTTTTGTTGCTTCTATTTATATACAACTGTATATATTTTAAACTGAAGGTACATGTGTATACAGTCTTTGAACTGGTCTCGTGTTTTTTTGGAAAAACACATAAAATCCAGCCAGTGTGTCGTAGTGCTCATTAAAATAGTACTTGTGCATTAAAATGTTCTACATATATTTAATTTATTTTATTTTCATAAGTTTCCCCAAGTTTTGCACAAGAAGCATTAGAAATTTATAAAATTGTGTGAAGTCCAGATTCCTGTGTGACTCATGAATGTGAAGGGGTGGGCAGATTTTAGTAACCCCTGTTGTTAATGTAGTGTTAAGTAAAGGTTTGTTCATTTTTATAGTTGAGAGTAAAGCTACGTTAACACCGCTGGTAATAGTCATATGATCTTTTTCTTCAGCTGTAACACAAATGTGTTATCCATGTAATTTCCGGTTCTGAGTTGGGACACTGTCATATGTGGTTCTGATATGTGACAATGCAAAACTGGAATTCATGCAGCTTTTATGCCAATCTACTTCCATGTTCTTCATAATATATGTAAATATGTATATATAAGTATTTAAAGCCACCACTCTGTGTTCAAAGACATTTCATAATGGCTGAAAGGTCCGAACATAGCTGTAGGAGAACGAAGCTGTAGTGTCAAAAGCCTAAAAGCAAGTTTAGAGAAACTAAGGATACGAATTAAATGGCTAAGAAACGTGCTATTTAACAGGAATCTGGGACGGTTGTCAATCCGTAAGCTATCAATCACTGGAACTTGGTGAACATGAAATTGAAACCTTAATTTGACCTGCATCCTTTGGCAGTCATGATTGTTTATCTCTGGATGAGCGTACCGTATGAAATGTTATTCTTTTGCTCATTCAAGTCAGTTCAGACGCATGATCTGTGTAGAATAATATTAAATATAACTCACATTTATTGCAATTTATTTTGTATAGTATGTATATGTATGGCCCTAAATGGCATCAAGATGTCTACAAAACCTTACTACCCGGATGTAGTTTAATTGGGTTCAGAGCAGTTTTTGAGAATGTATTTATAGAAAAGATTTGGGTGATTATTGACTTCAGTGCTGTAGCACCAGTGCTTAACTAAAGAAGCAAATTTGGACACTAGACTTCTCTTTGCTGATGTTTGTGGTAAAGAAACTGTGTAAATCTGTCTTATTAGTGAACCATTTGCTTGAAGACCGCCTCACGCACATAGTGTTTTCCATCGTCCATCTAATGGAACAGATGTGTCTCCATATGACAGTCACACAAGTCTAAAAATGGTAGAAACAGAAGGAATGACACTATTGGGCATCTAATATGTTTACAACGCTTAAAGATATCATACTAGCAGTCTCCTTTGACAGGTCAGTTTGTCACATCTAATTCTTGGTCTTCCATCCTGCTGGTCTATTTTGACATCTGCACATGTGAGTGAAGCATAAGTTGCTGAGTTGTAATCTGTTTTTAGAAAGATAGATTTCTCTTTTGGTCCTGTTGGCCTAGTAATTGCAAATGATCCATAGCAGGGGTATTTAATTAGAACTCAGTAAGGTCCAGTCAGTGCCATATCCTCTGTACTAAAGTAGCCTAGTATCAGCATCATATACCATCAGCAACTGAAAGACAAAACAAATTACAAATACAATATATAATTCAATATATTTCAACTGTATTTATTTCCTCACTGCAAGTAGAAACAAGGGCTATATAAAAAACTGAATGTTTTGGGGAATAAATTGCACCTTAAAGTTTTTATTTATAGAAAAATAAATACTTCTTGTCAACTTAATTCTTGATCTGTTGGTTTGGAGCTGCATGTGGGAAGAATAAACATATACGTCTCGGCAATCCTGGTTAAAACAGGTGTTTTTTTTGCCGTCGACTTCTCTCTTTTTTAGAGCACATTAATTTTTCTCTGACTCACTAGTGCACTAATCTGCACAGATCTGATTGGCTGAGCGTTTTTGGTGATCTTACAACACCCGTAATTGGTTTGTGAGTTTACTGCACCACAAAGCCCGTATACTGTAAAGACTAGAAACACAAACAAAAATTTCAATCGTTCTCAATAGTTTTTCCCTTTGGGTCCGCATTGGACAACAACTGGGTCCGGACCCAGCGTTAACTGGCTTAGTGACCTCTGATCTATAGCAATACGGTAGCAGCCTTTGCAAGTTACTGATTTGATTATTGTGCCTTTTATTTGACACCAGACTGAAGTAGAAACATGTGATTTGCTAAAAATGAAGAGATCTGCTGTTTGTTAATCATCACATTTGAATGAAATCTTCAGTAAAACAGTTTAATTGGAAGAGAAATTCCCACCTGTAGCGGCTACATGAAGGCCGCTTATGCCTCACTTGTGCTACGTTTACACGATGTTGACATGTTGCGTCTGGTGTGAATTCAGGGTCAGACAGCTGCGGCACTCTGCTTAGCAGAATATGAGACACCCCAATCAAGCCTTTAAATGATTTTCTCCCTGATGGCTTAACCTTGCTCGCTCGGTGCGTGTGAAAGCTTCAGCTTTTCCTGAACGTAATTACGGCTCTCTTGCGACTTTACACCATGTCAATCAATAGTTATCACCATTTAAAGGGAGAGAAAAAAAACCTTCTCATCGTACCCTCCAGTGAATTCAAACCCAATACGACAGTTCATTTCTCTGCAGTGCTTTAGCAAGTGCAAAGTTCTTCTGGAAGCTCTCGTTCCCTTGAACATTTTGATGCCTCAGTCATTGTGATGGACCATGTCAATAGATAAAATCGCACTTCAAATGAACACTTCCAGCCCACTGCACTCTGTACGCGTTCAGACCTGGCGTATGATATTTGACGGCTCATTTCTCTTCAGCGCTTTTATAGATTTTTTTATTTTTTTAACCCTTCAAAGTGTTTCAAACACTCTAAAACCTCCAGAGACATACCGTCTTTCAAACACAACACATGATCACAGTGTGCCAACCAGAAACAAAACTTTATTTATATGATTTCCAGTCAAAATGACATACAAGCACCTGCTTTCAGTAGGGATTTTTTTTCAGGCTCAGAAATTCTCACACTACAATCTGGGTTTTTTTATCTTTGGTTTCTTGACCAATTCACATCCTTTCAGACCGACAGTGTTGATTTGTCTTCTCACAGTGAAAGTGAAGCTTGCAAAGTATAAGATGATGCTACCAGTCAAATTCGTACTTAGAGAGGGGGCAGCATATCACCAGAAGGTAGGAGTGGTTCCACTCTTATAGTAAGAAGTAAGCAAATACACAATGCCTCCTTCTCAATGTTGGCCTTAACAGTTGTTTAGTTACCAGTCTAGAAAAAAAAGTTCAGCCAGTGGTGGAAAGTGGCACCAATGTCAATTCTTTTTTTTTTTTTTTTTGATGTGATGGCGTCGTAATACAAAGAGCTTCAGCTATCACTTCGTTTACTCTTCTCTTCATTGGCTGTCTGTCCTTACATGTTCTAACTGGGAGCATCACCTCTGATTGACCAGAGGTTAGAATGCTCCATCAAGTGCAGTGCCACTTCTTCATCTTCTCATGTTGGACTCAACGCTACAGTGACTTCTCATACAGTGATCACCTCTTGTGGTACAAAGTGGTATTATGGAACAGGAAGTACTGAGGCAGGCTGGTAAACTTAAGCAGATATCTCTGCACCACAATACATCTTTGACATAATTTTGGAATGTTTAATGCTAAACATCTTACAATACTTACAGTACTGTGAGGGACACAGTTTTGGTGGTCTGCATGGCTGTTAGGAGCCTTTAATGTCATGTTATCATTTAATAATCTATTCTTTTCCAAATGTATTCAGTGGCTGGTTTGACTGGAAATGAAATCAATGAAGGGCAGGCTCAGGAATATTCATAGGACTGTATATCAGAAGCTGGGGGTGGCCGTCCTGGTGAATGGCATCTAGAAATATCATTTCTATGCTTTATGGCACGTCTTCTAAGAAGACCTTCTGTTTTTACAGCTTTAGCGCTCACGTCTATCCATTAGGGTGCCGTAAAGAATAATTATTTGAAAGTCCAATATTTGGAGATGCTACATGTCAAATATGGAACACATTAAAATCCCATTACTCAAGAGTACAAAGCAATTCTTGCCCAATTACTACACCTTTCATAAATTCTCACTGTCAGGTTTGTCGATAATTAGTTTAATAGCTATGTTTTAAGTGCATTCTAATTAAACCCAAAACGCAATCCATGTACCCTAAATGTCACTTCGCCTACAATATAATTAGGATGTATGGCAGACTGTATTCTTGACGTTTACGCCTCCTTGCCAAGTTATTGTCACTTGGCCCGAATGGATGACTGAATTAGAGTGTGGTGCCACGGAAAGCGCGAGAGCGGAGATTTATTTTAAGTCCGCTGCTGATGGTCTCGCCCGTGCCTCTCACAATAACATGACCCTTGAGGATTCCAATCTCGCTGTGTCGAGGCGTGATCTGTGCTGCTCAGTGATCCATAGATCTTGCCTGGCCCGAGGCGAGGCAGCCGAGTGCAGAACGATGTCGCCAAACAATGCCGTGTCACGGTGCGCTCGGCTGAGAGCAGCCTTGATGAGTGCAGTAAGAGACAGCTAAAAGACTGGCAGCTGCTCCTCTGATCTGTCTGATCCTGTGAACCGAAGACTCGGGGTAAGAGGGGGAGAACGAGAGAAGAAGGGAAAGTTTACTTCTCGTCCTCCTCGGCCCACGCCACAGCCTTTCTGTCAACCTACATGCCCTTGTCGCTCTCCTCGGTTCATAAGGCCTCTAGCCGTAGCTCCATCTTCCCTGTTTACAAAAACAACGTCCAGACAGAACAAAGCACGGGACGTTCTGCCACTTCGGGCAAAACGCAAAAGCACTTCGCCAACGTCGCAAGCAAGAGTCAGTACTGCTCAAAACCCAATGATGATGGAAAACAACAATTACCACCAAGCTCATGTTCCTGAGAAGGGCCGCTTAAAGTAGAAAGCAATTTTACTGATTTTAACAAATGTCTACATAGTTTTTATAGTTTAGACACTCATTCAGAGTGGTTCGATGTGAAATGGCTCCATGGAAAGAAACAGACTTGGCTTTCTTTACAGGGGTGGACACAGAAACTAGAGGTCACCATGTCTACAATACAAATACAGTTGGTTTATTTACCTTCGATGGTAACAGGGCGGTGAATTGAACAGAATAGGCCTTTGCTGTGCACTATTTTGATATGTTCTCTAGTTGAATATGTGCTCTCCACTGAATATCTGGATACAAGTCTTAAAAATAAGAGTCCGGCAAAAAGGTTTTTCACTAAAGCAAATTGCTGCAACAAACTCTTTTGAACACCCTTATCTCTCTGACCTTCTGTTTTTTCATACCTTCAGCAGTCTTCGCGTTGAGATAAAGAAGAATTGGACAGATTTTCCAGCATTTCCGCAATAACCCTATCGGGGGGTCATTTTCTACATTGCTTGCATATATGCTTGAATTCACCTTTGAAAGCACTTGCCTGAAGCCTAATTTGTAAATGTTTTATATATCAATGTTTAGAACAGTGTTCTGAACAGTTACAGTCTCTCTCTGTAACAAGGCCTCATTTAACCTGGAGCAATGTGTAGAGAGTCTGCTTTTATAAATTCTTAATATCTGTTGTGAAAACAAAGCTTTACTTATATAGATTAGCTTCACAAAAATAGCAGACTTTATGAATAACATGTATAACATGTTCTACTCATCACTATTTTTGTAAAGCAGAGGCTAACTTTTCACATCAGTCTCCAAGTTGACTGAATGAAGAACAAAGGGTTTCTGACATGATGAGTAAGTCCTTCAGGATTCACATTGGTCAGTTTCAGACAAACTATAGACCGACATCTGAATCACCAATCATGGACAAGACGCAAATTAGTAACACTCAAATTCACCGCTTACACAGAGTGACAGGCAGATGACGAGACAGAGCCGTGTAGGCTCTCACGATTGAATGGAATGAAAAGGGCGACGTTACAGATTCAGGAAAGGTTTCAAGTTTATTTCTGTGCTGCATTATTACAAAGATATTAATAGAAGCTAATTTGATGTGCGGGCACATTCGTCAACTTCAGAGTGTTAATTAAACACAAAAAAAACAACTATGACATAAAAATTAGTTATTGGAGAAATCACATGAGATATTACAATACATACGCTGCTTACATTAAAACATGCGTGAATTTGTTTACCTCTCAACAATTGAATTATGCTGGGTGGAAAAAAGGAACAGTGGAATTCTTTAATTAGAATAAGGAAAATATACTGTAGGCTCTACGCCATGTTTTACGTTTTCTTGTAATTTTTTAGGTCTGTTGCGATTTTAAGTGATTGACCAGCACAAAGTAGCACATAAGTGTGAAGTGGTATGAAAAAGATGGTTTTCAACATTTTATTCAAATAAAAATTGGAGAAATGAGACATGCAAAGGTATTCGGCCCCCCTATATCAATGCTTTGTAGATCCATCTTTCGCTGCTATTACAGCTGTAAGTCTTTTGGCGCTTTGCGCATCTAGAGACTGAGATTTGTGCCCGTTTGCCCCTTGCAAAATAGCTCAATCTCAGCCAGGTTGGATGGAGAGCGTCTGTGAACAGCAATTTTCATGTCTTGCCACAGATGCTCAGTGGGATTTAGGTCAGGACTTGACTGAGTCGTTCTAACACATGAATATTCTTTGATCTAAACCATTCCACTGTTTAGGGTCATTGTCTTGCTGGAAGGTGAATCTCCTTCCCAGTCTCAAGTCTTTTGCAGCCTCCAACAGGTTTTCTTCCCAGGATTGCCCTGTATTTAGCTCCATCCGTCTTCAGACCAACTTTCTGGTGCCTGCTGAAGAAAATTATCCCCACAGCAATCTTTCATAGTGGGGATGGTGTGTTCAGGGTAATGAGCAGTGTTACTTTTCCACCATACATAGTACTTTGCATTCAGGCCAAAACGTTTTTCGGATGCTCAAAGCTTGGGATATGTTTTTATAACCTTACCCTGCTGTAAACTTGCTCCAAAACTGTATCTCTGGTCTGTCTGGTGAGTTCCTTGGTTTAAATGATGCTGTTTGTTCACTAATGTTCTCTAACAAACCACTGAAGCCTGTATTTATTCAACAGGCGTATTTATACTGAGAGTAAATTACACATAGCTGGACTCACAACAACATAACTGTGTCCCACTCTCTCCTCCACGCCTCTCTATTCGTCATCATTTTGACTTACTTGATGTGTAGCTAGCTAGCTGTGCTCAAGGGCGACGGCCAGTTACTGCAACCATTTGGCGTCACTACCCACTGTGCACATTGGTAGTTACAACAATGGTGACCTACATGCAGTGGGATTTTACAGAAAATCAAATAAATCTACTTTTTGGTTGTTTTTTTTTTTTTACAACGTGTCTTAATAATTTTGTCATTACACCATATTAAGGCTTATGTGTTACCAGCTGGGGTTCCCTTTAAGGTGCTCACTGACCACGCACAGAGAACGTGGTTAAATGACAAACTCTGTAATAGGGTTCCTAATAGACAGCCGTATAGATGCAATTACCTAGATTGCCTATGGACTGGCGCTGAACTCGACCGCAAGCAACAATATAGGTCCATCCAACTGTTGCTGATTCTGCAGTCGTTTTTTTGGCTGCGAGTCGAGCTCTTCTGAGCTGCTTTGTAGGTGGCCACCTGTGTTTAGGCCTGTCTAAAGTGAAGTTTCGCAGCGCTGGAGGTTACCTGAACCGGCACTGATGTGGACAGGCTCTGTACTCCCAGACTTTATGAGAGCGGACGGACTCTCGCCTTGGATTCATACAGTCTTTCTTCATCACTTCCCCCGTCCGAAAAAAAAAAGCTTTCTCATATTACCACAGGGAGCAGAGAGGAGCTTGAAGCCTCGATCCCTCCTTCCATATCCTTTCAAAGGTACTTTTTGTTGTTTGATTTAGAATTGTGGGCCTTGTTAGAGAAAGAAATAGGAGTAATGCTTCAGACAGTGATCTGTCATTGGATGTTTGACCGCTTCTGCAGGAGCTCAGTCTATTTTGATCTCTCCAGTTTTGAAAGTTACTTAGCAACTGCCAGTAAGCTTTAGACACAAGGAAAGCTTTTCTTTTTTTTTTAGCTTCTATGTCTCTTTTTCTCTCTCGCTTTCTCCTTTTCTCTTCCTCGCACACACATACACACACAAATAGTTTTCTTCTTCTCAACCTTTTCAAAATACACAGGAAATGTAAAAGAGCTTCATACAATCTTCATAAGCTAACCTTGACAAAGTGTAGCTTTAATAATTGATGGCTCTCGTTGTTTGAATACAGGATTCTATATTCAGGCACACGAACCTCCCAGTCTAAGTGTGCAGGATGAAAGACAAAATAACCGTTTTGTATCTTACTGTTTTTTAAGAGTGAAAAAAATATATCACGGGTCTCATTTCACTGATTTCTCCTTAATTAATCATCACAAGCATAATTTTGTAGATGAATCATGTTGCGTATACAGTATAAACTGTATTTTATGTGTGTGTGTTTGTGTATGTATGTATGTATGTATGTATACACTACCGCTCAAAAGTTTAGGCTCACTTTACAATTTCATTTCATGCAATTCACAAACTATATTGTCCATTTCACAATTAATGTAAGTGTATCAGATGATTTTTAAAGAATACAAATGTTTGTATTATAGCCTATTTTTGTGTAGAGGCTTATTTTGCGTATAGTTCTATTATCAGTAATTCTCAGTCCTCTGCCTAAATCTCCTGGTACGGCCGCCAATCCAAGTTAAGGATGTTATTGGGCTAATTGGTTTTTAGGACACTCTTGCTCAATTGTGATGCACAGCTGAAAAACATTCTACTAATAAGTGAGTATAAAAGCGAGAACAACATTCTAGGTTAGTTTAGTATCTGAAGCATCAGCAGTTGATGTCTTGCTGACCGGCTCAAAATGTCCAGAAAGAAACAACTTTCTTTAGAGACCCGTCAGTCCATTGTTGTGTTAAGGAAGAAGATACTCCATTAAAACAAGAACATTTCACTGTGATCCCAAACTTTTGAGTGGTTGTGTGTGTGTGTGTGTGTGTATATATATATATATATATATATATATATACACACACAATTATTGCCACTCCTCATTAAGGTGTGTTAAAAGCCTTAACTTATATTTTATTGCAGAAGCATAATCTCACACTGACAATTATAGAAAAATGTAACCTTAATTCAAGCAAATAAATAAAAAAAAAGTCCCTGACTAAGAAATCATTATTTTTCATAAATTATGTTTTTCACAATTATTGGCACCCCTAACAATTCTAAGAAAATAAATGTAATTGAAGCATTTGTCATTGCTACTACAGTTTAAGTAGAACATTTATAAAAATAAAAATAGTTTTTAAAAGGAACCTTTGATTAGTAATTCATCACTTCCTGTTTCCCTGGGGTATAAATATGATGTGACATAGAGGCCTCTCCATATTTCTCTTATCCACTCTTCAGCATGCGACAGACAAGACAACACATCATTGAGGTTATTCTGATGTGTGTTGACAAACTCAACAAGCTGTTTGGGGGTTCAGTCATGGAAAAAGTTATTTCTCACTTACAAGCATAAGCGCAAACATCTGGAGTTCGCTAAGCGGTACTGGGACCTCAACTGGGACCGTGTGTTTTGGTCAGATGAGACCAAGATTCGAAGTGAGTCTGGCGTAACACAAAAGATGAGCATTCTGAAAGGCACCTCTTGCCCGTTGTGAATTATGGGGGAGGATCGTGAAGCTATGGACCTGTTTCTCTTCCAAAGGCCCCGGGAACGTTGTTAGGGTGCATGGCATCAAGAACTCTTTGAAATTAGAGGACATGTTAAATCAAAATCCAGTGGCCTCTGGCCGAAAGCTGAAGATGGGTGGTCACTGGGTCTTTTAGCAAGATAATGACCCTAAACATGTGGCCAAATCTACACAAAAATGGTTCACCAGACACAAAATCGAGCTCCCCAGATCTCAGCCCAATTGAAAACTTGTCGGATGAGCTGCATAGAAGAGGACCCACGACCAGAGAGCTTGTGCAAAGAGGAATGGTGGAAGATCCCTCTCTCTGTATTCTCCCATCTTGTAAAATTTTATAGGAGAGGATTTAGTGCCGACTTGTTGGTGAAAGGGGGTTGTACAATGTATTAACATGAGGGGTGTCAATGATTGAATAAATGCTCTTAAATTAAAGTTTGGATTTTTTATTACACACTTTAAAACCACCTCTGAGTATCAGGGCACATGAAGGTAGGGTGTGTTAGTGTGTGTTGTGCTGGTACGAGTGGATCAGACACAACAGTGCTTCTGGAGTGTTTAAACACCTCAGTGTCACTGCTGGACTGAGAATAGTCCACCAACCAAAACTATCTAGACTATCCAAACTATCCAACAGCACCTGTAGACATAGTCCTGTGACCGATGAAGGACTGTAGGATGGCCAACACAAACTGCAGTAAAAGATAAGCTGTTGTCTCCGACTTTACATCTACAAGCTGGACCAACAAGATAGGAGTGTCCAATAGAGTGGACAGTGAGTAGACACTGCTTAATAACTCCAGCAGCACTTCTGTGTGTAATCTACTTGTACCAGCATGACACACCACCACCACGTCAGTGTCACTGCAGTGCTGAGAATGATACCACCACCCTAATAATACCTGCTCTGAGGTAGTCCTGATCATTGAAGAGCAGGCTGAAAGGGGTCTAACAAAGTATACAGAGAAACAGATGGACTACAGTCTGTAATTAGAAAACTACAAAGTGCTCCCGTATGGTAAGTGGAGCTGACAGTATGGACAAGGAGGTGGTTTTAATGTTATGGCTGATTGGTATATATGAATGAATGGTGTATTTTCATCAGTAAGAACACGGGATATTATTAGAACGTATGTAAATAAGCATAAATACAATGCAAAGTGACACAAATATCTTATTTTAGAAGTAGATAATATCTTGTGCACCAGTTTGAAGAACAAAGTTTACTTCCAGATTTCTCCTGGAAACCCCAGACATTGTATGAATTTATTCAATTCTTTCACCAACAATCTTGTTTCAGCTTAATGAAGTACTGAGTTGTCAAAGCAGGTGTTAGATGTGCTTTAAAAAACATGGACAGTTACAATATACACTCATAGATGTAGAGTTAGGGGGAAAATGAAATGCTTTGCAAACATTGAAAAGGTTTAGAACTAATGGGGCCTGATATCAGGTTCGGTTGGATTTGTTTGAGTTCAGCTGGGATCAGACATGATATTATGTTTTATTTTTTATTGGTTCACTGGGATCGGCTAAAGTTTGAATGCAAAGCATGATGCAGTGCGTCAAGCTGGAGTTAGTCTCAAACAGAACATTCTCAGTTTCGAGTTCCAACATGAACACTCTATCACACATTGTTGCTCAATCCTAACTCCCAACACAGAGAGACATAGAGCAGACGTTTGGACCATCTAGTGGTCCAAGACGACCAATGCTTTAAAAAAAAAACAAAAAAAAAACATCTACCAAAAATTCTGTAGGGAACCAATAGTGGTTCTTCTATTGCATCACTCCAAACAAATAAAAAGGCACCTTTATTTTTAAGAATATAGCAAGAATATCTTTTTTTTTTCTGTTTGCAACCCACTGAATATTGAATTCAGAACTGACTCTAGTGTTTCTGACATCCTGTGGGGTGTATATTCTCCCCATCGATACTGTGGAAGAAAAAAACCCAAGGCAGTCTAGTTCTAGCTGTGTGTATATTTCATAAACTTCTCTGGAAGTTGAGTTTATTGCTGCGATTTGCGCAACTAAATGAATTCAGCTCGACTGAAATGAGTCGAGGCACGATTAAAGCGGTTGTGTAAACTCAGCTGTCGAGTTTGATAGTGAGACATCTTTACATATTATGTGAAATGTTTATAGATGTTTCAGTGGGAATAAATATTACTTGGCGATTTACAAAAATAGACATGCGTTTATGGATTTTTCTGATCGTGTGGAGGACACCTAAAGCTCGAATGCCTGAATTAGAGCAGAGTAGAAAAAGCCCCAAATGCTTGAACTGCTGACTCTGAAAAGCGTGATGTTAATAGCTCGAGCATTAACACTACAGTGCTGAATACCCATGTAATGCTAAATGGAGAGAGAGAGAGAGAAAGAGAGAGAGAGAGATGTTGATGGAGATCAAAGGGTGGAAATTAAGTGATTTTACTTTTTTTTGTCCTAAAAAAGAATCTTTGTACTAAGTCAGTGGGGTAGCTCAGCTTGGCAGGGTTAGCAGTGAAAGGGCAATCTAGGCAAAGCAGCTTTACAGAATGCGGTAAGCACTCGAGACAATTACTGATGAATCCTTCCTCTGTGCTCCCTCACCCCCTATCCCCAGCACAATCACAGCCATTCACCACACACACTTCATAATGTGGTCCCACTGCACCCTTTCCCTTTTAATTCTGTTTTTTTTCCCCCATTACTTTTTTACCCACTATTTTTATGCCACAGATCATGTGGGTCCTGTCGTAAATCTATCGCCTGCATCACTGACCAAATACTTCTGGCTTTTTCGCTGCTTTTCTCATTATTCTTTTGTCTGCTTTCATCCTCATTCATCACCATTTCTTTATGTCTCTCTCTCTCTTCATTCAGTTCAACATTCAGGGCCAAACATTATTGACATAACGAAATGTATGCAGACGTATGCCAGTCAATTGACATGTTTTGTTGGTTTTCTAAGCAAACATAAGTACACATATTGGACATTATGGGCATACATTCTATGTATGTACTAAGTTTAACATATTGGAAATACATTTCTATGTATGTACTGAGTTTAATATATTGGAAATTAATTTAGATGTATGTACAGGGTTTACATATAGGAAATTAATTCCTATGTATATGCTGAGTTTAACATATTGGAAATTAATTTCTATGTATGTACTGAGTTTGACATATTGGAAATTAATTTCTATGTATGTACTGAGTTTAATATATTGGAAATTAATTTCTATGTATGTACTGAGTTTAACATTTTGGAAGTACATTTCTATGTATGTACTGAGTTTAACATATTGGAAATTAATTTCTATGTATGTACTGAGTTTAATATATTGGAAATTAATTTCTATGTATGTACTGAGTTTAACATATTGGAAATTCATTTATATGTATGTACTGAGTTTAACATATTGAAAGTACATTTCTATGTATGTACTGAGTTTAACATATTGGAAGTACATTTCTATGTATGTACTGAGTTTAACATATTGGAAGTACATTTCTATGTATGTACTCAGTTTAACATATTGGAGGTACATTTATATGTGTGTACTGAGTTTAACATATTGGAAGTACATTTCTATGTATGTACTCAGTTTAACATATTGGAGGTACATTTATATGTGTGTACTGAGTTTAACATATTGGAAGTACATTTATATGTGTGTACTGAGTTTAACATATTGGAAATTGATTTCTATGTGTGTACTGAGTTTAACATATTGGAAATTAATTTCTATGTATGTACTGAGTTTAACATATTGGAAATACATTTCTATGTATGTACTGATTTTAATATATTGGAAATTAATTTCTATGTATGTACTGATTTTAATATATTGGAAATTAATTTATATGTATGTACTGAGTTTAACATATTGGAAATACATTTCTAAGTATGTACTGAGTTTATGCATAACAATTTGCAGTAGTATGTTCATTATAGAGGCTGTGTCAACTTGTTTCAACTATTAAATCAGACAATCACAAGACATATGTTTGGACCAATGATCGTCCAAATATTTGCATAAGACTGTGCATGTATTGTCAGAAGACTGGAACAACCAACACAAAAACATTTATTACTGAGCACGCTTAATGTTGGTGTGGAAACATGGGGGAGGGCTAGCATGGAAGGACACCAAACACAATGAGGGCAATTATTGCAACCTACACAATTGCACTAATAAACCCAAACTAAACCACACAACCACAGCAACAACAACAGCCACAACAAAATATCCTTTTTTGATCCAAGAGCTGCTTCACACGACCACGCCCCTCAAGCTCCCCAGGGAGCCCCATTGTGAGAAATTACAATATGACAGATCATGCCTCTTATTTTTGGATCACAGTTAATATGATTCTCTAGTTTAATCCCTAACACCATCTGTAGTAGCCTAAGCTGAAGCCCTGTCGCTCGTACTGTATGACAATGTCTTTGATTGTTGCCCTTCTGTTCATATAACTTAATATAATTGTATTCTAGAAAGTAATTAACATTTAAAACCAAAACAACATTCATTCATTTACACTGCTATCTTTCTGGATCGTGAGGGGTTGCTCTGTGTCCATTAGGCAGAAGGCAGAAAACACCCTGGACAGGCCGCAAGTCAATTTACACCTAGGGGCAATTTAATATTTTCAGTTCACCTGAATGTCTTTGTATTGTGAGAGGAAACCTTAGCAGAAATAGGGAGAACATGCAGATGCATACAAAAGGGGGCCTTGTTGCCTGGCCGAGGAGTCAAACCCAGACCCTTCTTGTAAGACGGCAGCGTTACCCACTGCCTTGTTAAATCAATATTTCAATTAAATACATTCTGATTAAGCTTGTTTTGGTCAATTTTTATATCTATAACAATTTTTTTAAAAGATTTAAACGGATTAATCATCATCAACCATGTATGCTGTAGTTCAATGCTAAGTCTCTGTCTCTCTCTCTCTCTGGCTCTCTCTCTCTTTCTTCCTCTTGAAAAGGTGCGTGTCATCATTACGGATGAGAATGATTGTGTTCCAGAGTTCCTGCAGTCCATTTATAGCAAAGATGGCGTCCCTGAGACAGTAACTACAGCAACATCTCTCCTTCAAGGTAAGACATTGACCTCATATTGACCACTGCATGCTCCCAACACAAATATATTATTTGCACATGTTGGAGAAGCTTTCCAGAACTCAACAGAATAGATTTCTGTTTGCAGTTCAGATTCAGCAACTTGAGCATCCACTGATTTCTTGTTTCTTGCTAACTTTTCAGGTTAGAAACAACAACGAATTTGACCATTCAGATAGATAGATAGATAGATAATATAAAGTGTGGGATAATATATAACCCACACTACAGTATAATCCAGCTGATGATCTTAAATGATTATCTTCCCAGATTGTCCTATGGTGTGGTCATGGCTGTACACACCATTTAGGTCACTGGGGTCTGGACTTAAGTATTTTTTCCAAGGTGTATATATTAAAAGTCATGAAATAATAGTCTATAAAAATAACTCCACGTTGGTGCTGCACATATATTGTACAACGCCAAGTTAACCAACTTTCTCATCTGATCACTGAGCTGAAAGGAGCTTGTGTCACTGTGTATGGAAGAAGTAAGCATGACGGCTAGATTAATGCATGTAAGTATTCGCCTCAAGCTCATGTTGCAGTATGTATATGCCCTGTTGACCCCTTCTTTTCAGCCATGGCTTCATCCACGTTTTGGATGCCTGTTTGTTTTTTGTTTTTTTTTCTGTGCAGACAGCACACACCAGCATAGCAATAGCCTTGCAGTCATCTGCCGTAGTTTGTTAAGATCTGAAGTAACATTAGTTTGCGAGAATCCTGCTGTGTAGCCGTTCGTGAGAAACACCCACAACGCTTTGAAAATCGGAACTACTGGTCTTGTTTGTGTGCATGACTAACAGCATTCAAGAACACAAAATGTTTTTTTTGAAAATTGTCAATTTGATTTTCAACCTTTAGAATCCTGTAATTTGGGCCAGGTATTAGTATCTGGGTAATTGATAAATCAAGTGTGCTGATTTATAGGGGGCGGGGGCGGGGTCAGCGCCAGCGCCAGCTTTGGGCATGCGCAGTGAGTGTAGTGGGTCGTGGAGTGATGAGGGTCTGCTCTGACCGTGAGACTGAGCACTGTGAGTGTAGTGGGGCGGGGCTCACGGCAGCCCCCGGTGCTCGCTGAGGACAGTAACTGAAGATAATGTGTGTTCACCTCAGAGTCTCCAATAACACCAGAAAAACTAAACCCCTAGTTTTAGTCGCTTTTTAAAAAGAAAAGTCACTAGAGGGTCTCAAAAGTCGCTAAATATAGCGACAAAGTCACTAAGTTGGCAAAACTGTCAACAACACATATATTTTTTGACCAAAATTCGTAATTGTCACCCTTCTTTTCATATAGCTGTTGTTTTATTATATAAATATATTAACATATGAAGTGAAACCAACATCCATCCATTCATTTAATCATCTACACTGGTAATCATAGGGGTTTGCTCTGCACTTTTTGGGCAGAAAGCAGGACACACAGTGGACAGGCCGCCAGTCCGTCACACCTAGAGGTGATTTAATATTTGCACACGAACAAGACTATTGTTATGCAATGATGCTTTTTATGAAGCAAAAGTAAAAACAAACCAAGTTTATGAAAAAAATCTTCATGAAGGCCGAAGCCTCTTTTTTCACATTCCCTGTCAGCTTGAAACTGCCAACAAACTTTACAGGTTTTGGTCTAAAGTTTTGCGGCTTAATAGTTCTAGAGTTTCGCCATCTGCTGAGTTCCTCGCGTACATAAATGGCTTGTTTATTGCATTGATATTTGAGAGGTAGATCCTTAAATACCAATACAACAATGTCTGCTGTATTGATTCGCACATTGCCTGGAGTGTATTTGCGAAATATTGCATATCCTTCTATTACGAACACAGTCTGCAGATGAGACATCATTTCTGCCTGAACGTGACTCTAGTGGATGTGACTGATGTCCTTTGTTTCTGCTGTGCTTTTGGATTATCTGCTCCATCGGAAGAGCCTCTCCTCCTCTCCCAATGTCAGCCTTAAAATCAATTAGCGCGACATGTCTGGATAGTGCTCGCAGGAAAGTCAAGGCCATGCGTGCACATACAAAGATGTACTGTACATGCACACACGAACGCGTGTGCATATGAAAACGAAGGTGCGCGTCTTTCTTTCTCCTTTGCCCTCTGTTTAACAGCACTTCTGAAGAACACTACCACTGACATATCGCTTTCATGTCTCTAAATTGCACATTGAATCTCGGAGCATATTCATTCAGTCTTGAAAGTGCACTTATAACACACAGTGGAAAACATATGCCTGAGGCAATGAAAAGCCGGAGAAGCAGCCGCGTAGTCTGTGGTAAAATGGGTAGGCACACGAAATGAGGAGAGAGAATAGGGGAATAAGACTATCACAGCTTATTCCCCGCAAAGAGGAAGAGAGATAGAGGAAGGAGATGGAGGAAAAAAAGGTATATGAGAAGGAGAGAGAGAGTTGGTGAGAGGAGGGACTAGAGAGAACGACAATATGCGAAAGACATAGGAAAAGGAGCAAAGAGAAGAGAAGAAGGAGAGAGGGTAGACAGAGAGGTGGGGGAGAGAGACAAAGGATTAAGGAAGGAGATTAAGGAAGAGACAATGTCAAATGAGAGAAGGAGAAAGATAGAGAGATAGGAGAGGGAGATGAAGATGGAGAGAACAAAGAGGAAGAGAGATAGAAGAAGGAGATGGAGGAAAAAATGAAATGGTATATGAAAAGGAGAGAGAGTTGGTGAGAGGGGGGACTGGAGAGAATGAGAAAATGTCAAATGAGAGAAGGAGAAAGAGAGACAGGAGAAGGAGAAAGAGAGATGGAGATGAAGATAGAGGAGATAAAGTGAAGGTGAGAGCAAAATGTAAAAGTGAAAGAGAAAGAAATGAGAGGAAGTGGAAGAGGATAGAGGAAGAAATGGGGGAGAGGCAGAGAAGGAGAGAGAGAGAGGGAAAGGAAAGAGATGCCCTTTTCATGTCCCTCTCTAGGGATAGAGGGAGATGAATAGGAGAAGGATAAACGCAAGTCCGTAGAATTAGCATGGACGGAAGTGACGTGTCCCCACCAATATCCAGCGATTACTGAACTGTCCCCACCAATAGTTTGATCCCATAAAAAAACAATCTGTCAACGTCTCATTAACCTAGAGGGTGCAGAAAGTGTTAAATCATGTTCTCTACTCAAGTCCTACCTCTGCATAACACATACGGCCAGTGTGATTGGCTGTGCTGATGTCACGTGACACTCTGTAGCTCGGTTTGGTTGTTAGCAGCGCCAAAACTGGAAGAGAACTTTCCAGTCAGAGAGACTCACTGTACAAGACTCAGGTGCAGCGTGGGTCACACATGGGTGTGAAAAGCGAGTGAGGATGGCAGCAAAATGTATTAACCCTGATGTATGAGACCTGTTTCATTTGCACTATGGCTGAAGTAAAGTTAATAAGTCTCTACATGTAAACTCACTGCTTATTGGTTTGAAAGTGGTGACTGTTTTGGGATGAAGATATGTCTACTTTCAGTGACTCATTGAGAGAGATTGTTTTTGTTATTGTGATTGTTACTTTGTTGGTTTTGTGGAGATTATGCAGCTCCATCTACTTTTACTACTGCTGATGTATGAGACCTGTTGCATGTGCACTATGGCTAAAGTAATTTAAAGTCTAAACTATTTTTTGTCATTAGTTTAACATTAAGTTAACATTATATTATTCATGAATTAAATTATGAATTGTTTTTCAGAATAGTTTGAAAGCATGGAGGTAGATTCATAGGTCGCCACCAATGTGAAGAGCAAGTTTACGCCCTTGGATAAAAGTAGGAGAAACAGAAAAATGGAGAAAAAAAATGTTGGGAGAGAAAAGAACAGAGGGAGAGGGAGAAAAAGATGAGGGAAAGAGATGGATAAAGAGAGAAAACAAAGATAAAGAAAATGGGAGACAGAGAGGGAGATAGATAGATAGATAGACACTAATGGGGAGAAGAGGGACAGACATAAAAGGACAGAGGGAACAGAAAGAGAGGGTGAAAGAACAGAGAAAATAGAGAGAGAAAGATGAGGTAGAGAAAGAGAGAGAGAACTAGAGAGACGGTAAGGCGTTAAGAAACAAACCAAAAGCTGACGAGCCCAAACAAACAGCTTATGCAGACGCAACGTTCTGAAAAAGACTCCAAGCAAGCAAACATCAGGCTGTCTCTGCGGAACAAAACACGACCCTTGACTCGCGCTGTGGAAAACAAGGCTCTGGCAGACATTTTGCAAGATTAACACAGAGTCTGCAGGCAGATTGGGGAAGGTGAGGCAGTGGGGTGTACGGCAGGTGTCCTGGCTGTGCTCAGCAGGTGCGGCTGAAGCGGCATCTGTGTGTGCGGGTGCGTGGGCTCGCTGGCAATTATCCACAGAGCTCAAGAAGTCCCGCATGCTCCGATTAAACACACTCAGAGCAGCAGTGCAAGATACGTTTTATTTTTTAAATTTTTTTCTTCAAGCTGATCCTCATCCTGAGGTTATTAGTCAAGCATCTGTAATGAATGAGCAGGAAACTGCATGAAAAACATCTGCAGAAATGATCTGCCTAGAACGCTGGAGTTAAAGCATTAGATCGCAGGACGTGTAGCGTATGTGATTGCAGCATTATGGATTTTATGTTTGCATGTAGGATGAGAAAACCATTAAATACGGTCAAACATCCATCCCACGTTTTCATGCAGAATTATTCCATTTCTAATTTACTACACGCCTCTAGTATCTGATTAACCTCTGTGAGAATGCTTCACGTTTGTATGGCATTTCAGTGGCTATAGTTTTTCATCAGGGCTTTTTATTGTACTGTGTTATTAAGGAGCAGGAGATTAGAGAGCTGTCTGTAGGATTAGTGTGGGAGAACAGTAGGACCTGAGTGAGCACAGTCAGTCTGACAAGTGCACATAGTGTGACAGTGTGGGGAACATTACACATCCACAGAAATCTCCGGTGTTCCAGGATTAAACACGTGCAAGTGCGTTCTGAACACAGAGAGAGAATCAAATAAAGCAGTAAAATCCAACAAAAGATCTTATTAAAGTTTTGAGCCACTACAAGTCACCAGACCTGCTTCTGTGTGCCTGTGCTAGAGGGATGGAACACCGTTTTTCCAACACGTATTCCTTTAGTTGATAGTGGTGAAGAGCATTGTCTAACAAATTGCTACACAGTCTCCACCAGGTGTGCAAGTGGGTTGAGTTCTGTTGACTGTAACCACTTCTTTGGATAGGGGCAGTGTCATCCTGGAAGAGACCCCTTCCAACAATATAGGAATGTCCCATCATAGTATAAAGGTGGTCACTCAGAATATCTTTGTATTGATTTGTAGTGACCCTCAAAAGGGACAAGTGAGTCTAAACCAGGTCAGCAAAATGTCCTCCACAGTGGACACTATTAGACATACCTACCTTGCTGGTCTACCATGTAGATAGAACCTGCTCTGTGGTGGTCCTGTAGGGGGCCTTGCCATTAAGAAACAGGGTAAAAGAGGATAAACAGTGTATGCAGTGAATCAGGTGGACTACATTCTGTAACTATTAGACAATGGACAATGTTTGTGTGTGTGTGTATGTATGTTATATAGGTGTAATGTTATGGTGGAACAGAATATATATATATATGTATATATATATATATAATTTTTTTTATTTTTTATTTTTTTAATGGATGATGCATCTTTGTATAGGGCTGCACGTATCAATTATTTTAATCGTTAATTGAATATTTTCTCTATTAATCGATACGTTATTGTGTCTATAAAGTCTCCAAAAAATGGTGTAAAAATGTCATTCAAGCCAAGCTCAGATGCTCAGTGTGTATTTGTATTAAGTTGTTTATGCATTGCGACCCCACTTTACCCTCTCTGTGTAGTTCTTGATGGGCTGTTTTTGCTGGCAGGTTCTGATCGTGTACTACATTGATGTTCTCAGCCATCTGAGGAATAGTCGCTCTTGTGTTTTTATTCACATATCGCACTAGCATCACTCTTATTGAACGTATACTATCAACCAACGGCGCTTACAATGTTGTCTTCTGTTAAATTCACTCAGATATTTTTCTCTTGAAATCATAATTCAATATCGAGGTCACTACCAGCCCTGCTCAGCATTTCATACATGCAACAGAGCGTGGCGGGATGTTAATTGTTTAAGTGTGTCACGCAGTACACCTGCACTCATTATGTCTCTCCACTCATGCAATACACCTGCACTCATTAGGTTTCTCTACATTTGCCACACTTATTTATGTCAGATCTTCAACCAAATAGAAATTTTAGACCAAAACAATCCAAGTAAACACAAACTACAGTTCTTTTTGTTTCCAACTCCAAAGAAAAGTAAAGGATTTCAAAGCAAGTTTGAAGGCTCTGAAACCTGAGCTAACCACAGCGAGAAGGATTTTCTCAAATGGAGAAAATTTAGAACAGTGGCCAGGTTTGCCAATTCCTTCCAAAAAGGAACTTAGATCTAAGGAACTACATTCCACAATAAGAACATCATACCAACAGTGAAACATGGTGGAGGTAGTATGATAGTGTGGCAATGCTTTGCATCTTTGGGTCCGCTCATCAGTTGGTGAACTAAAGTGTGGGAACAGCAAGATAGCAATCTGAAGTACAAGAGGCCCCATGAATGGCTCAGAGGAAAGTTTCACAGGGTCGTATCAGTCCTTCAAAGACCCCATTAAGATCCCATTAAGAAAGCTTGAATTACATTTTGTATGAGAGTCTGAAACCATTTAATTCGTCAAATATGTAAAAAATAAACGAAAAAACTTTTTTGTCACTCAACTGTATATTGATTTTATTGGATCATTACATTTCAGGGCCAAGTCAGAGTATAAAGCAATGCTGAGAAAGTTATTTCCTTGTCAGAACTTAACCTTGAGTCTAGAACTTCTAAGTGATTAATCCTCTCTTACCTAACATATTGCACCTCAATCAGAGACTTTGTCTCCTTTAACTCGTTAGAAAGATTTCTCTGCACAGTTTGAACATATACGTGAAGTAATTTGTTTTCCCATTGAAAATAGGGTTGTGACACCAACAATAAAATAATGATTGAAAACACTAAAACACAAGACTGTGATTTGAATAGTGTGGTAGCACTAAGCTAATGGTGACCACATCAATGTCTTTTGTCTGTTCTGGACTAAACACAGACATTTAAGGCTATTGGTTTATGTTTTATTTGAAATTTGTGAAAGACATATAAGTAAATGTTTTACATTGTAGCACTTTCACTGTGACTATTTCAGTAAAGAGTCTTACCATAGAATGAATGCACTTTGCCATTTCTATCTATATACCAGTTAGAATGTTGCTCATGTTCACTGCCAGTGACGTATCTAGAACCTCCAGCGGGCTTCAATTAAGGATTTCCGCCTATTAAAAAGTGAAAAAGGGATTGACACTAACCAGCAAGAGAGCTTAGCTGTACCTACCTGGACATCAAAGTAAAAAGACTATTGCTGAGTGGTCAGGTTACCATTTTGAAAGTCAGTAGGAACATAGAGTAAAACATAGTGTTATATAAAACATGAAACAAAGCATAAAACATAAATATGATAAAATATGGCTTAAAAACGCTGAGCACAACTGTGTGGGTGTGTCTATGAGCAACTTGATTGACAGCTCTCTGTTCAACACTCCTAGTGTTCCCCGCCCCTCAAACAGAACTAATATCTTTATCCTTTAGATTATACGAGACGCTAACTCAATGAAAAAAAGGAATTGACAAATGTGAAGACGGAAAGATGGACGAACGAACAAATGACAGGTGAAGCAAAGCACAATGAATGGATGAACAGGCACATAGATATATTGATAAACAAATGAATGCATAAAGCAATGCATTAATGAAGGAACAGATTAAGGACCCATTTTGGTGACGGATAAAGAAATGAATGGGAGACTGAGGGCTACAGACAGGCCATCTAATTTTGTGGCTGGCTTTAGCTCGCCAAGTTTCATGAATAAGTGTGTAAATTTAGAGAAACCTAATAAGGGCAGGTGTATTGCATATAGATGGTTTATTTATAATTAGGTTAGTCTTGTTCTTGCAGACAAACATGTATTAAGTAAACCCTAGTTGGGGTTCAAAAGGCCCACACAAAACAGAGCCAGAGACATTAGCCTTGTGACTGGTTAATATGGAAATATGGTGAAATATTTTGGTCATGTATTGGTCTTTTGAACCCCAACTATGGTTTGCTTAATACACACTTATTTATGTGAGATATTTAACCAAAATGAAATTTAGGACCAAAACAACCCACATAAATACAAACTACAGTTTTTTTTATATCCAACACCAAAGAAAAGTAAAGTATTTCAAAGCAAGTTTGATGGCTCTGGAACCTGAGCTAACCACAGCGAGAGGGATTTTCTCAAATGGAGAAAACTCGGAACAGTGGCAGATCTTCTAAAAAGTGATCAGGTTTGCCAGAATACCTTACACAAATGAACCTTGATGAACATCTAAGGAATGACATTCCACAATAAGAACATCATACCAACAATGAAACATGGTGGAGGTAGTATTATGCTGTGGTGATGCTTTGCATCTTCAGGGCCTGGGGCACTAGTATAGTGTGAGGAAATGTGATTTTTTGTTCTCTACCAGAAAATCCTGAAACTCTTTTTGAATTATGAACCTCAACTAAGGTTTACTTAATACATGTATCCTGTTTGTCTGCAAGAACCCCAACTAGGGTTTACTTATGTTGTAACTTTTATTTAAAATAATCACACTATAGCGTTTGTTCGAATGTATGGAGGGACAGGTGGCCCAAGAAAGTTGCTGAGCTCACGAGAAGGTCAGGGCTTTTTGTTAACCCCCACCATATAGGGCCATATACTGTGCAGCGTTATCTTGGGAACTTCTATTTGGGAACCACGCTACTCAAGAGAATGACGTAGCCAGGTGTACTGGTGGGCCAAAAAAAAAGCAAATACGCAGCCCTATATAAGACAAGCAGTCAAAAGACATCCTTGGGACCAGATTTTTATTTTTATTTTTTATTATTTACAAACTACAGTTTTTGAAGGCTCTAGAACCTGAGCTAACCTCTGCGAGAGGGATTTTCTCAAATGGAGAGAACTCAGAACAGTGGAAGATCTTCTAAGAAGTGGTCAGGTTTGCCAAAATTCCTTCCACAAATGAACCTAGATGAACATCTAAGGAACAACATTCCACAATAAACACATCATACCAACAGTGAAACATGGTGGAGGTAGTATGATAGCGTGGCAATGCTTTGCATCTTTAGGGCCTGGGGGACTACTATAGTGTAAGGAAAATTTAATTTTTGTTTTCTACCAGAAATGTGAATTTTTGTTCCCTTTTGAAGAACAAGACTAACCTAATTATAAAGAAACCACAGATTTTAGGTCCCCTAGATCTTTAACAATGAAACAAAAGTATTGCTGTAGCACAAGCAGGGTTTAAGCATAAGCATCCTTCTAATGAGGAATCTGAAGCTCCTTTTAGTTCCCCCGAATGATGAGGCCTGTTCTAAAGGGTTCAGAGAGGCTTCGTGTTTGGCAGTAGATTAAAAAATGTCAGTAGACGCTTAGAATTCAAGGGTTTGTTGGATGTGGAGGTTATATCAGTTTAAAGCTAAATATAAAAAGGTAGTTTCTTGTGTTTGGCCAGTTATAAGGCTTGGCAGCTGTACTAGACAGCTGTATTTGTCTCCCAAGGGATTGGCTGATGCACAGCCTGCATTTCCCACAATCACAGTAATATATTTTAGACCACAGTTGTGTCTTCGGTGCTTAAGTACATACTGCATACCCTAAATTCAATCGAAATGCTCACAGCGACAACATAATCTCTATAAAAGGAATCATTTGAGAATAAAGTCGGATGTCCGTGTTAGGGAAATTGATTGGTGAGCAGTCTTAAATCCCAGGTGGGGTGTAATCTTATTAGGCCCTGGAGCACAGAATCCCTCACAGACATGAGAATTGTAGATTAAAGCGTGTACTGGATGATCAGATGCGTTAGCGAGCACGCAATGACATTTAGAGTGTCAAAGAGCAGCCTGCCCCCTTAATCTCAGTAGTTAGTTGTAGTGATCAATACTAGGAGATGATGTCGGTTATTTCTGAGGCCTGTGCTGAGGTGAATCAGCTGAGCTGTGCTGAGCCAACACAAAAACACCTCCGGGTACAATTTATTGCTGATTACAGCCAAACTGGTTCATATTCAAAATGAATTAGTACATAAATAAATAAAAAATATTTCCTCACATTAACAGCTCTCATCCACTTTGATCATGTTGATTGCATGTTATCATATATAAAAAAATTAATAAATGCTGTTAGCTTGCTTGATTTTGCCAGCCACCAAAACTAAGAGTTTATGCACATGTGGCAAGATGTGGGCTCGGGTGGAATATTTATGCTGAGCCGGAGTGTTTAATGACAGCCGTTAACTCCATCTAACCTTTTATGCCACGCAGTTGTAAATAAAGCAGCGTCTCTGAAGCACATAATCTATCAAATGAAATTCAGCAGAAATAGCTCTTTCATTTAGTGCAGAATCAGGAGAACTAGCCTCAAAATCCAGAACTGTTTACCTCAGTTTTTTCTCTTTTCCCCCCTTTTTTTAAGTGTTGATTCACAAAGTGACTGCTGTGTGTGCAGCTTCTGATTCTGAGTGCTACGTTGGAAAAAAAAAAATAAAAAAAGGGCCCACGGCTTATTTGTGCTCCTCCGTAGTTGTCAGATGCAATGAGACTCACAGCTTGAGACCTTTTGATTGCATGTCAGATTCACTTTGAAATAACCAAATCTTAGTTAAACAGGTGGCAACTGCATATACCCCATCTATTTCCACAAGGAAGCTCAAATATGCATTGATCCTGTTAGCTAATATGTACCTTAGAAGTCTCTGAATCTCCAATTTCCTCACTTGTTCACTCTCACTTCCATCAGTCTACTCCTCCACCCACTCTCCTTTCTTCTCCTCCTTTTCTTTTCTTCTCTTCTCACCTATTTCTCCTTCTTATATTTCTCTCTTTCTGTTTTCTTTTCTTTGTTTTATTTTTCTCCTCTCTTCTACCCTTTTTCTCTTTCCTTCTTTTATCCTTCTCTAATCTCTCTTTCTAACTTCTCACTTACTTTCCATTATCTCTTCTTACTTTTCTTCTTCTTATCTCTCTCTTCTCTTGTATGATAGATTATCTCTTCTTTTGACTCTTCTTCTGATTCTTCTTCTTTCCTGTTTTTTGTTTTTATCTCCTCTTGTCCTCTCTTCTCTTTCCTTTTCCTTATTTTATCTTCTTCTCTTTCTTCTCTTTCTCTCCTTCTGTCTTTTCTTCTTTGTTTTATTTTTCTCCTTTCCTCTCCCCTGTTCTCATCTCTTCTTTTCATTTTATTTTTTCTCCTTTCATCTTTTATCCTTCTCTTTTTCTATCTTCTTCTCCCTTACTTTCCCTTATCCCTTCATACTTTTCTTCTTCTATCTCTTTTACTGACTCTTCTTCTCTCCTGTTTTATTTTTTTTCTCTCCTCTTGTTATCTCTTCTCTTCCCTTTTCTTATTTTATCCTCTTCTCTTTCTTCTCTTTCTCTCTTTCTGTCTTCCCTTCTTTGTTTTTGTTTGTCTCTTTCTCTCTCTCTCTCTCTCTTTCTCTCTCTCCTCTTGTAAAATAGCTTATCATTTTCTACTTCTGACTCTTCTTTTGATTCTTCTTCTCTCTCCTCTGTTTTTTGTTTTTCTCTTCGCTGTTTTCTTCTCTTGTGTTCTCTTGTTTTTTTTTCTTGTGTTGTCTTCTCTTCTGGCTTATCTTTATTCTTCTTTTTCTGATTCTTCTTCCCTCTAGTATTGATTGAAGTATTGATCACATATTTGCTTCTCTCTCTCTCTCTCTCTCCCTCTCTCTCTCTATCTCTCTCTCTCCTGTCGTAGTGTCAGCCAGTGACTGTGACTCGGAGCAAAATGCTGACATCACCTACTACACCCTGAGCTCTGACTTCATTATTTCCCCCCACGGCACCATCTTCCCCGCCGGTCCACTGGACTATGAGCGGCCCAACCACCTGTATGAGTTTGTGGTGATGGCTGTGGATAAAGGTGAGGTGCCCCGGACGGGAACGGCCACCGTACGCCTGAGGATGGCTAACGTCAATGATGAGTCACCGGAGTTCTCCCAGCCAGCGTGAGTGCTTCTGGTCACAGTGCTGATTTGCTACTGCTCTACTGTCATATGCAAAAGTTTGAACACCCCAGTTAAGTTACATGCTTTGTTGCTTTCTTGAGCGAACATACTTAAGATGACATTTTATGAAAATTTAATTATGGGGAAATTTTAGCATTCAGTTATTTCTTGTATTATGAAGCTGTCAAAAAATATTGTCTTGAATGTTTCATAATTAATCCTAGTTGCAGTTGTCGGCAGCAAACCAAAAGCATCATGATTTTGTGATTTTTTTTTCATGAAAAAACATGTTTTTTTGTGGATTCCAAAGTTTCAATTGATACCACACTTGCACTTGTGAGTAGAAGAGAAGATTCTTCATTATTAAAGAAGTAATTGTGGTTGATTTATTGCATTGCGGAATGAAAAAATCTAAATCTGTATTTTTGCCTATTGTATGATGAACTTACAAACCAGATGCTCGCAAAACTGAAAGTTGAACTAGTTTTAATAAGTAGGAGTGATTTAGACTGTGCAATAGCAGCAGTTATACCAGAGTGGATAACCAGAGTAAAGTAGGAGTGATTTAGACTGTGCAATAGCAGCAGTTATACCAGAGTGGATAACCAGAGTAGAAAATCAACAAGCGACCATAATAAGGGGATAAACCAAAAGACAAAAACCAGGAACTAAGCAAAGATCATACACAGTGAAACAAACAGGAGAAGAGTGAATGCTCAGCACACAGTGAGAAGGTTGGAGTATATATACAGTGCTGTGAATATTTCTTACATACTATGGTGTTTGTTAAAAGCTTGTCTATACAGATGGGCACACTGAATGCTACAAAGGTTGCGAGAAGTTTATGGTTCAGTGAATCCCGTCATTCATGGCAGGAACCCTGGAGATCACATGGGCCAGATGGAACATGGAGGCAGGCCTATAAGACCGTGCAGTTGCAGAAACCGTTTAGACCAGGCTCTGAGAGCACCTCCAGAACGTCTGTACCGCAGTATCCTTTGAACTGGTCTCCTTCTTCCTTTTGACGGCAAGCAAAGAAATTACAACAACAAGTAATAAAATAAACAGATAAAAATGTTTAGAATTCAGGAGATGATAGGTGGGAAGGTGCATTATGGGCATTGTAGTTTGTGGCAGGAGAAGAACCCGAGAGCGTGAGATGTTTTTGATGTGTTTTGCATTGAAGCAAATTGAAATGTTTATAAGTGGTCAGTTCAGCCAATGCTAATCAAACTGAAACGTAATCTAAACTATGTAATTCATTATGTAATTACATTTTAATATTGTAGTAAAATCACACCAATAGAGCTCTAGTTAAAATTGGTAATAAAGTGGTCTTGGCCCGAGACAGATGTACTGTTTCCTGTGTTCTGTTCACAACTGAACACATGCACAATAACCCCTAATGCACTGCAACTGTTGCATTTCCTGAATTTGACCAGCCTGCCAAGTCCCAGAATCCCATGAAAGCACAGCTGCCCAAGTCAGTGCTGCTGATTCTGCTGTTCCATGTGCTGCTACAACACAAACCCAAAAAGCCGATTGACCCCTGGAGAGTGTGGAGGCCTCCAGCATTGCCGCTCTTTACTTCATATCAGCTTGGCCTGCTGCTCTGCTGCTGGGCATGGCTCCTCCTGCCTGGGTCCTCTAGCTGTTGCGTGTCATTCTATTGGGCTAGTGTGTAGCTCATGGCTTTGTTGTGCTGTGTTGTGCTGTTAGTGCTATTTTTTCCCCTTCTTGTTGGGCCGGCCACGGCCTTTGGCTCTTTTAATTGCCCGATTTTGCGGTGCCACAGTCAGCGAAGCGTTGAGGCAGGTTCAGTCAGCCATGCATTCAGCCACGGAGAGAGCAAGAGATAAACAGAAAAAGAAACTTTTGTGCATGTAGGTCTGCTATATTTGCATCTCACTGTGTCTATCTATCTGTCTTTTCAAATGTATGTCACGCTTTTGTGTATGTGGGTGCGTGCGTGTGTATGTGGCACAAGCAGTACTTGCCTGCCTCCTCTGCTCTCCGCCCTCTGTAGAGCTTAAGATAATACCCAACTACTCGAGTTGGGATGCTGTTTCTCAAATTTCTTCGTGATCAGGTTTTCAGCCTTGAATAGATTCTGGGATGCATTTTCAGTAAACACAAGTACTATGTGATATGATAAATTGCAATTGAATTGAAATCATTTGAAAATTTGATATGATATCATATGGTACACTACATAGCCAAAAGTATTCACTCCCATCCAAATCATTAGGTTCAGGTGTTCCAATCACTTCCATGGCCACAGGTGTATAAAACCAAGCACCTATTCATGCAGACAGCTTCTACACACTTTAGTGAAAGAATGGGTAGCTCTTAGGAATTCAGTAAATTCCAGCATGGCACCGTGATAGGATGCCACCTGTGCCAGTCATGAAGTTTTCTCACTACTAAATATTCCACAGTCAACTGTCAGTGGTATTATAACAAAGTGGAAGCGATTGCAAATAACAGCAACCTCCAAACTCCATGTGGCCCTCAGAGTAGCTCAAGAACAGTGCTAGAGAGCTTCATGGGATGGGTTTCCATGGCCGAGCAGCTGCGTCCAAGGCTTACCACCAAGGCTTATCACCAAGTGCAATGCAAAGCATCAGATGCAGTGCCACTGGAGCAGTGGACATGGATGAGGGAAGAACTTAACTGGCCTCAACCCGATAGAACACCTTTGGGATGAATTAGAGCGAAGACCGCGAGCCAGTCCAACATCAGTGTCTGACCTCACAATACGCTTCTGGAAGAATGGTCAAACATTCCCATAGACACACTCCTACACCGTGTGGAAAGCCTTCTCAGAAGAGTTGAAGCTGTTATAGCTGCAAAGAGTGGGCTGATATCATATTAAACCCTATGGATTGAAAATGGGATATCACTCACCTGTGTGTGAAGACAAACGAGTGAAAACTTTTAGCAATATAGTGCAATGCAATACCTTATGATGTAATGCAATCTATGCAACACAGAACAATATGATATGAAACAATATGATCTGATATAATACCACGTCATAGAACCACACTATACAGTATGATATATGGCAATTCCATTCAAGACTATATCATACCATACCATGCTATGCCATAGCATATTATAACATGGCATAGAATAGCATAGCATAGGTAATCATACCAAACAAGACCATACCACACAGTACCATACCATATTGTACAATACAATACGATTATGATGACATACCATACAAGTCCATACTGTACCATATTATACAGTGAATTACAATGCAGAACCAACTGTTGTGATATGACATGACTTAGTATGACACTAAACAAACCATATATTATAACAAAACTATATGTAAACATTTTGGCATCCCTGGTCTCCTCATATGTTATATATGTTCTACAATTAACACACCTTCAAAATGCCACGTTTTTAAAAAACTTTTTTGCTGATTGAGGAGTCAGGAAAGAAAGTCTGGTTAAACCTACAAGATTCCCCATGGGAAATATTTAGGACATAGCTGGGCAATTTAGGCAGTAGCTGCTATTTATCATTCAACAAATGTTGAATGACTTTGGGTTTTGCTACCATTCCTTCTTCCTCTATATATTATTACCTTAAATAATTTTCAACCTCGTTTGTTGGAGGCACTCATGTAGTTGGCACTGATATCCGGAAGGCCAGCATTACAGCCTAAAGTTTATCCGGACTATGTCCATTGGGATGTTGTTAGGAATGTGAACTTATTCCGCTTCTGGTTAGTGCTTGGCAGATTCGGGTCGAGTTTGGACAGTATTTAAAAACTTGATGGATTCAAAACTTGTTGCCATAGCATTGTCAGGCTCCTATTTGGATCTAAACTTCAGACTCAATTAACGCTCTGCTCCACTCTGCTGTACAAGTTGTTCGAATGAATTCTGGAAGGGTCTGTTAGTGCAGCAGAGTTTAGTGGCTCTATTGACTTTCTCCCCCTCAGCCTCTCACCTGTCCCATTGGATCTGTCCTGTTCTGCACTTCTTCGCCTCTGATTCTTAAACCCCACCCCAGTGCAGCAGGAGCACGTTCATTATCCTCCTCAGCCCGGCGCTCCTCAGCAGCCGGCGCTGTACGTGTGCGGGCAGTAATTGAGCACAGCTCGGGACGTCTGTCGCCGCTGTTTGTTCCATTCGGCCTGGCTAATTTGCCGCAGCCTTCCGCCTCGAGACGTCGCGACTCCTCCAGTAAGACGGAAAATGAGCCTTGTCACTCAGGCTGCTTTTCCTGCACTACATCATTACTGGAGCTGTTCGTTTTTGAGCCGGACTGAACGGAGACAAGAAAAAAAAAAAGAAAAGAGTCAGAGAGGCTGAGTGATATTTGTAAAAGGGACGAGATGGGCTGCAACAGTCTGTTGACATGTACGAGACCCGCAGAGCACAGTAATGAGCACGAGCGTGTCAGTCCGCGGGCTTGTTGTGATTTATTTCGGGGACAGACTTCAGGCTAAAGATATCATTAGCAACTTAAGGGGGTTAATTGTGTGTTATTTTTTGTGGTGTTTTTTTTTTTTTTAGAAATAGCTTCAATGAGAATCTGCTACGCTAGACTAGCTAATTTGGTCAGCGCCTGCTTAATTTGCATTGTTATGCTTTATATTGACGGACAGCTAGAGTTATGGAGGGCCTGGAAAATAAGATTGATGGTTGGGATAATAAGGAAAAATGAAATGGAGAGAAGAGCAGAGCAGGCATGACCTCGCTTAGCGACTGGCGCACCTTCTCGACGCGAAAAAGTCGGCACCCCATCGTTCCCGGTTGTCAGTCACCATCTCAAAGCCCGTCACCTGCCTTGTTGTCACGGCAACCGGCTGCGGAGGGAGGCGAGCACATGCGCTGGCTTTTGTTTTTGTTGCTGTTAAGGTGCGACAGGCCATCGCCGAGGTGGCGCTCGATAGATGTGCGCGGAACGAGCTCTTTGACTCCCCCATGTGTGCGAGAGAGTGAGCGGCCTTTGAGGCTGATGACAAATCGCAGGTCGCGCGGTGTCGCCCCTGCGTCGGGTGTTGGTGCGCGCCGACAGGGCGAGGAGGGGCGAGCGACGTCGGCTTTCACAGAGACGACATACATCACCCACATGAAACGCCCGTCGCCGCGCCTCTGTTAGCTATCAATCAGCCTCGCGCCACGCGCGGTGACAGATTCAAACGCTCCCCCTCGCACTTTCTAACTCCGTCAGAAACTTCTATCCATCTTTATAGCTGTCTCTTTCTGTCTTCTGATTGCCATCCTCTCATCACTCTTAAGCTTTCATCCCTCTTCATCTATCGCCTTCCATCTCTCTCTTTCTTTGATTTCCATCTCTTTTTCATACCCGTCCATCTGTCTCTCTCCTTCTGTCACTTTCTTTTGCGCTCTCTTTCTGTCTGTCTCTCCGTCTGTCTGTCTGACTGTATCTCTTTCTGTATCCCCGTCTTTCCCTTTCTTCACACTGACTGAGATGAATGGTTGAATTTGGCTCTGTAAAGCTAAGCTTTGTTTAACGGGTTTGGGGCTGGGACTTGGACCAGCAGACAGTAAGATGCATCCATCACATCTGTTGATTACAGTTACATTTCTTCTTCCAAGTAGAATTCCATGATGAGAAGGACTGTGATGGGGGAGAAAAGAAAACTTGCATTATTTGATTCTTTTGCAAAACTTTATTTGTTTGTTTGTTTATTGATGTTTAAAAAAAACAAAACAACAAGGTGCCAAAAGTGTTTCAGGAGTGTAGGAGTAGTAGAAGAATCAGCTTTGGTTCCCAATAAACCTTCCAGTAAATGCTTCTTTTAAAGAGGTTTCTTGCATACTTAAATCACCTGAAAGTGGGATGGATGGATGGATGGATGGATGGATGGATGGAAAATAGAGATACATGTCTTGCATGTATACAAAGTTTAGATATGCAGAGTTAACTGTGTTTGTGGTAAGAACCAGGGGTTATATATATATATATATATCGCAGTTCTTAATGCTATACAGATTTATCATACGAGCTTGTTAGACATTCGCTTCATCATAGAATCATTTACACACACACCTTCAAAGCAAGACTGATCTTTATAAGAATGATAACTGTGACCCCATACTTTTGACCACTCTCTGACACACATTCATAGTTCTGCAGAAGAGTCAGTCCTTGGATGATGCTGACAGAATTTACCTCCCCGACAGCTCTCGAACCTTCAGCCTCTCTCTATATTCTGACCCGCTAAGCAGCAGATCACACCTGCAGTCCATCAGAGCCCCTTCCGCACTTGACCTTTATCAGCTATGATGGACTACCTTGCTCTTCATCGGATGAAGAAGAAATGCCTGTGCTGCTGTCCTCTACAACATGCTTCTCCTTGTGTGAGCTGCCATTGCGGGAGAAATGAAATCTTTGAGGCTGAATGAGAACAAATAGGGGGCAGCAGGTGAGGGAGTTCATCGCAGTTAGTCTGTCAGTGTGGCTTCTCCTCTGGTTCTCCTTCCCTTTCCTTTTTAATACCTTCGTTCGGAAAATCTGCGTGGGTGGAATGCTAAAGCACAACACACTGTGCAGATGTGGGAGCCCCGTTAGTCTCTCAGTTGTTAAATGATGTTCTGTTAAGAGGTGTACAAGAGAAGTAATTGACAAGACAGTCTTGGCGGGATGTGTGGTGTTGATTTAATTAATCATTTACTGTGTTTTTTTAGTTGGCTGGGGTAGCATGATAAGATTCACTCTAGTCAGCTGAGCCCAGCAGCTCGGGTGTTGATTCAGCACTGCATGATCTGGGAGGGAACCTTTGTAGCAAAGTTTGGTCCAGAACATTGTTTTAGTTAAACTTGAAGTTATTTTTGTCAACGTTCTTCTTTTTTCTAATAACTTTTAAAACTGAACAATTTTTATAAGTAGCTTATTAGAACAAGCAAATATATTCTGGTGAAAGGGTAGATTTGAACTTTCTATCAATACAATGCTTAGCTATGATATGAGTAGATATTTTCATTATGATTGGAAATTGTTGGTGGTGAAGAATTAATTTGAAATTTGGAACCAATTTACATTTTTTGCTATGTTTTTGTCATTTCTTGACAGAAATATAAAAAATCTGAATTACAATTTTAAATATACACATTTTTCCACTTAGACTACATGTATCGAGTCAGCCTAGAAGTTTGGCCTTTAAATTTTGCTTTCCTAGTTTAGAGCTGGAGTTTCAAAATTAACCTTATTATCAAACAGTGAAAGTCAATAGTCACCCAAATCTATTTAGCTAAATACCTGTTGTCTGAAGTGGCTTCCACCTCTGTTCGACTATGTGGTAAATGTTGCTAATGTTTATAATTCACAATAACTGAAAAGCTCTCAAATAACCAACTTCTGAGTCTGTACTTTCATTCATTTCATCCACTGCACTTTACTCAACAGTCCCCACTGCACACTGTTTTCTGTAGTGTATGTTTGTTTATTTCAGATTTCTGATGTTATTGTTTCATGTGAGTGGGTAGTCGTCAAAGCATTTAACTGTTAGTTGTACCATGCATTACTTTGTATGTAACAAATAAACTTTGATTTGATTGGATTGCACAGTAGTGCTCATGACTAGACCATAAGCTTTCGCTTGCTTCTCCTGCTGTACTCTGACTCCACTCTCTCAAGTTTCTTACACTTGAAGTTCATATCCTGGTTATTTTATTACTTTATTTTTGACTCATGCTTTGTATTCTGGCTTTTTGGGTATGGATCTCGCTCTGATGATATCTGCTTTTGTCTTGACCCCTGCCTGTCTTGGACTGCCCCTAATAATGCCGTTTCACACTTGCAACCAACTGACCTGCCACCAAGATACAGATGCTGTGCTGTAAACCATATAAACAAGTCTGTATGACTGTATGAAGACCTGGATGCATTTCACTAAAAAAGTTTTTACAGAATAGATTTGGGTGACTATTGACTTGTTGTCATAATATTCAACTACATTGAACTAAAGACAGCAAATATGTCTTGGCTGATTGAATAAATGTGGGCTAGGTCAAATCTTCATTTATAGATTGTTTTTTAATGTTTTTTTATACCTAACTATGTACACAGTATTTTCTTTCTTTCATTCATACCGTACAGTGTGCATTGTCTTTTTTAAGCAGTGGCAAATTTTGTCCTTTAGGCTCTGTACTGTAACCCATCAGGTTTAAAATATACAACATGATGCACAGATAGGTAGCTTGAGGGTAATTGGGTCTATGCCAGATGAACAGTGCAAGAATTACAGACCTTTGTATTCAACCCAGTTCAGGGAACCATAACTAATTGAACAATTGGCTGCTCAGTTGTTGCTTGGCCTATTGTGTGCTGTTGTATATGTTGCTCATGAGAGCAAACAGAAAGTGTAAAGTTAACTGAAAATTGGGAATCTTTGTTAAGTGTCTGTCACTTTTGTCTCTCAATCGTTTGTTTATTATATTTATACATAATAATTGGTCCTACAAGGAATGTTTTGCTGCCTAACTATGTGCATTCTTTGAGTGACAAAGTGTCACCAGCAGCTAAGGAACAAGTCCTTGGATTTGAATCCACATCCTTCTTGTTCTCCCATGACTATGCTACAAGGCTACAATGACCAAAGAAGCCTCAATGCCAGTAAATCAGGGCGTTATAAGGCTGAAACGGAATCAATAGTAAACAAGCTAGAAGGCCACAGTGGTGGCAGGATGAAGACTTTCAATTATGAAGAAAAAACCCTTTTCAACTTCTAAACAGGCCAAGTACACTTGTCAGGTTGTAGTCATACATGTATCAAAGACACAATAAAGAGATCAAATTACCAGCATGATCTCAGCACTAGTGACCCTTTAGGATGGCAAGGCTAGGTTACAGTTTGCTGTAAGGCACATAAAAAGCCTGTAGAATTCAGAGACAAGGATCTAAGGACAAGTTAGATGAACATGTACCTGTGAGGGAAAGAGAAAAGTGTGAAGAACAAAAGAAACCAAATCAAAACATCTCATCTCATCTATGAAACATGGTGAAACGGGTATTTACAGGTGCAGACAGTAGAAACGGGGCAAATTCTATGATGTCCAGAAACATCTTTACAGCTGAAATGCAACCAAATGCCTTAAACCATATGGGATGGTGATTGATTTTGCAGTTTTCAGCACCAAGAAGTCCTGTTCAGCTTGACTTCCGCTTACTAATGGCAGCACTGAAGGGAACAGGTTGCCAAATAAGCAGGAATCACACTTTAATAGGCCTGGCAGAGTATCACCGGAGACAATCTACGATGTACATGCCTTAGAGACATCAAGTCATTGACTGCTATAGACTAAAATCAAGCTGTCGTTCCTTTGACAGTTTGTAAGCAATAAGGATATTTGCAAAGACAAATTAAAACAACTAAACTAATAAAAAAAAGGTTTCCAGAAGACTTACTGAAGAAAAAGCAAGTTCTTTTATTTCATCTTGCAAGATGAAAGGGTAGTGCCTTCACAAAGCTCACTTGCGCAGAAACAGAGAATGGTCTCATTGTATACCTTTTGCGGGGGGTGATGTAATGTCACCCCTCCTTTTACCAAAGTCCAGTTTTAGATCATTAAATCCAAACCTGGGGTTTTCCATAGCTTATACAACCAAAACTATGACATCACATATGACCAATTAACCATTATCTTTTTAGCGGTAAGTTGTCTCTTCAAGAAGTTAGGGAGCATCCCTCCTTATCTGTTTCTGGTCCCCGTGGACTCGCTAGCCTCCCGGCTGGACACTGTCCAGTTCTCAGCAGTGAGTTCAAATTAAGGTTACTTGCACTTGCATGAACCAGAGTTTGTGGCCTTATTTTAATACAAATCAAGTTGTGTATAGATTCATTGTAATATTAAATACCATAATTTAAAATAAGATCCATCAGTGCTCTAAACCTGTTGGCTGTTTTGAATAAACAGTTTCATTTTAAATGCAATGTGCTGGAATGCAGAACTAAAAAAATCCACATATTTAGCGGCTGCACTGCATAAGTGTGTGTGTGTGTGTGTGTGTGTGTGTGTGTGTGTGTGCACGCTTTGTAGTCCAGGTCAGTGCTGCTAAACAACACCAAGCGTTAAGTCTGTCACTGCCTTGCAGGGCAGCAGGACATGTACAGCAAAGACATTTACCCTCGTAGCACTCATAATGACTTGTAATGGCAGTCTGCTTGGGTGGCACTGAGCATATCCTGTTATTTAAGGGCGAGCGCTCCTGCATTTGTTCCATCCTTGGCCTTTGTTTAGAGACAATTACAGCATCTCATTGAGATCTACTGCAACTAGAGCTCTGACTCTTTTTTTTGGCCTCAGGTCTGTTTATGTGCTTGGTGTGGATTTATGTACTTATTCAATTTATGTATTTTTTTTAACATGGCCATGTTCAAACATCTTCATATCCCTTAGAATTAAACATGCTCTTTCAGTTCAGAGAGGAAGGGAATCCACCGGGCTTTGCAAGCTTTGACAGAAGGCTTAATGATTTCAGGGAACTAAGAAAGTACACGTCTGTAATTTTTAGTTCTTTTTTTTTTATTGATCAGATTCATGTTTGTATTTAATATCTGCAATAACTTGAATGGAAGATCTAGCTTTAATAGTCACAGTTCCTTACTGCCTGCATCCAAGCCAAAGCCTTTAGAGCAGCACTATGTAATATTTTTTTTAGTTGAAGCTGAAAGAAGAAGTATGGAGAAAAAAGAATGTGCTATATATGGTGTGTGCGCATCTTTGCTAGTCACCCTGCGAAAGCCTGAAAGCATAATTTAGAGGGGTACAAGGCGAGGTACAATGTACAGGGGTCCTAGGAGGGGTTCGGTGCCTGCCTTACCTCTTGAACCCCATGAATGTCTCAAAATTCTGGGTTGTCTTTCTGTTGCAACTTATTTACTTGCTGTCGAAATGAAGAGGGAGGTCAGTTCAGAGTATATGCTTTGTTCTTGAAGTTACTACGGTACACACATGCTCTGAGAAAAGTCTGACTTAGACTGAGCAACTGCACATGACCTCAGCACTAGTGACCTCAAAGCACAAGTGATCCTTCAGGACATCAAGGAGAGGTTACACTTTGCTGTAAAGTACATAAAAAAGCCTCTAGAATCCTGAGGTAAAGTTCTATGGACAACATAGACAAACCTGTATCCGAGTGATGGAGAGAGGAAAGTGTGAGGAACACAAAAGAAACCAAATCAAGGCATCTCATCTATGAAACATGAGGAAACAGGTACAGGTGCAGACAGTAGAAACAGGATGAATTCTATGATGTCCAGAAACATCTTAGCTGCTGAAATCCAACCAATGCCTTAAACCATATGGGATGGTGCTTCATTTTGCAGTTTCCAGCACCAAAAAGTCCTGTTCAGCATGACTTCCAACTAATGGCAGCACTGAAGGGAATAGGTTGTCTATGTGACTTCTCTGGCCAAGTCGTTATCTCCTGGGTTTGGGCAGGTTTTCTTGGGGGTTACTTCTGTAAAATGATGGGATTTGCTGAACCATAAACTTCTAATAACGTAGTAGCATTTGGTGTTCTGACCATCTCTATAAACAAGCTTTTTAACAGACGGCATAGTATGTAAGAAATATTTACAACACCTGATAATAAACTCTCTACAACGTTATTAGGCTAAAATAGATGCCACAATACAAATTCAGAGAAAAGGTCATTGTTTAGTGGCTTCACCTGCGAAATGCTGAGCTTATGTCCTTAAGATTTGTAGCTAATTAGAGATGAACACAATTTTTTTCCTCTTTTTTTTTGTTTTAAAGGAGTTTTTCCTTTCACTTTTCTTGCACATGTCTTTTACATGTACATTTACGGCATTTAGCAGGCGCTTGTAATGGGGGACTGGCTGGAGCTAGAGCAGACGAGGCGAAAGGGAATCAGGGCAGACAAAGAGCGGACACAAACGCAAACTTAGGTGCTAAATGTATTTTAATAATAAATGAAAACAGAAACCATATACTAAACACAAAACCACCATGAAGCTAACAAACAAAACAAGAGGTGAACAAAAAGACGTATCATAAAGGAAGAACGGACAGGCAAACATGGATAACATACCGACAATGACCGATAACATGGGTAGCAAACAGAGGATATATACCAAGACAGGGAATACGAGACACCTGAAAACAAGAGGGGTTACAGATACAAACCAGACGGGGGGTGGAGACATGAGGAGCACATGACCAAAACAAACAGAACCACATAGCAAAGAATGTAAACACAAGCACATGACTACAAACAGGAATGTAAACAGAAGCACATGGTGAAAAACAGAAATAGACAAGCAAGGACAGGCCTTATCCAGAGCGACTTACCCAAGTGCTTTGTGTTCAAAGTATGTATCTCTATATAGTAGGAACAGGTTTAAGTCCCAAACTACTCTTGCACTCAAACACTGCCACAAACAAGTGCCAGTGCTGATACCTAGAAAAAAGAAATGTAGGGTTAGACACTATAAGTGCAATACCAAGCAAGACAGGAATAGCTACAGAGAAGAGAATAAATACAAGACTACATACAGTATAAGTGCAATACCACTCTTACCACTATGTTGTATTTCCTAGATGGATGGATGGATGGATAAGAGTGAATGGCCTCTTATTTTAAGACCACATTAATATTGTCAAGAAAATAGCATTTTTTAATGTAAGAAATAGAGAAATATGTTACTGTGTAATGAAACCCGAGGACATAAAATCCTGAAAAGTGGCTAAAATCATTAATTCAAGTCATGAATGTTTTTCATGTGTTTAATGTGAATATGTATGTATGTATGTATCTCCAGGTAATTGGGTGACAGTCCCTGACACTGCAGCTCCATGTGCGAGCAGAAACCGTGATGCCTCGTGCTGCCTCGTGGCTTCGTCTTTGTTAAATATTATAATTAGAAGTGCAGTGTAGTGAAGGTTGAGGTTGTACTGAAGCTGTAACTGCAGCGATTCGTCTACATGCTCTTTGCTGACTGTGATGCCTCACTGTGCAAGAGAAGCTACAATGTCCTCATTACGCTCACACCACAAACCTAAATCAAAATAAAGCGTAATGAGCGCCTCTCTGTACATCATCACACAAACCTAAGCACGTTGAAAATACGTTAGACACTATGTGTTCAGGGAGCCGTTGGCTGGTTTGAACACAATGTGCGCGAGCACATTTAAAAAAAATGATAGAATGAAGCTTTATCGTGAGAATGAATTAGGAAACCATGGCCACAAAAAAAAAATAATAATAATAATAATAATAATAATGCAAGATGTCCCCTCTCATCGCTTTAGTATCTGCTTTCATCACCTTGCTTAGGCCGTAGTGGATTTTGGTCTTTATTTGATTTGCAAATGCAAAAGAGCTTCTTAACAGCTTCACATCCTTTAAGACGCATAGAGTTTTGTTGGCTTTTCACAGTAGAAGAACGGACAGAACCATCTGTGGATCTCTTCTTATCTGAAGCATTGGATATTGGAGCTTGGTTCTTTGTGGCTGGTCTCTGATTTTTTCACGGTACTATATGTTTATTTTGGTTTTACTTGGTGGATACTTTCACGCTGGCGCCGAGCTGCTATTATTGGCTTCTTTTGCTACTATTTTCATAGAGCTATGTGTGAAACGCCTGACAGCTCTCTCCTTCTCGTTCACACTCGCAGGCAACTCCCTCTCCTCTTTAAGAGGCCTCTTTTTTCGCCAGCTCCAACACTTTAAATATTTACCTTTGAACTTTAAACGAAGTGTAACATGCGGTACATGCGCTCATTAAGGCTTAAGGAAGGTATTCAGGGAGCTGTCAAGAGTGGTCACAGTACAACATTCGGCTCATTTTCATGTTAACACCCACGCGCCGCCGTTGCTACCCAGGAGACGAGAGGTGTTGATGTCTCTCCGTATGTGTGATCTTTTCCCCATTCAGATATCGCACGTTTGTCTCTGAAGACGCCGGACCCAATACTTTGGTTGCTACAGTGCTGGCCAAAGACCCGGATGGTGATGGGATCACATACAAAATCTCGTCCGGGAACGAAGAAGGCAACTTCGTCATCGACAGTCAGAAAGGTGAGCCGGCACTCCTTTTCTCTCTCCTTTTGCTGTTTGTGTCTTGAGCTCCACATTTAACCCATTAGTGCAGAAAAACACCCGTATACATCAGGGAGGAGTGAGCACACTTGCCTGGAGCAGCGGGCAGCCCTATCCTCAGTCAAGGGGGTTTCAGTCTTGTCCTGTATGTTTAGGGGATTGAACCGGCAACCTTCTGGTCACAAGGCTGGTTCCCTAACCTCCAGCCCATGAATGACCATTGCTTCTTCCAACGTTTAATTAGCTTTGTTTGCATCTGAGGAACTAAACTGGTCCCCCATGGATTTATTTTAGGGTTAGGCTTAGGGTTAGGTTAGGTTAGGGTTAGGGTTAGGAGCAGACGAACTCGTCAGCCCCATCGGCCTCGGTCATTGTTTTCATTCAATAAGATGCTATACAGTTAAATCAGGTGACTGGCTTCCTATCTAGTTTCACAGAGCTTCCTATCTAAAACCACTACTGCACTCAAGAATACTGTGTCTCAAAGTCAGGATTTATATCAAGTAATGTGTAATAACTGTGTATTTACACATGAACAACACATAGTGGAACGACTGGTGATGTAGCCACTGATGGTTTACAGTAGTACAGCGTTTGTGTTTCAATATTTTTTTTTTTTACTTCATGCAATTACATGAGGGTGTCGTGACAGTTCTAACAGCTTATTTTCTTTTGTGTTATTGCACATTAATAATAACACGAGAGTAATTACATTCGTGATTAGCAGTTTTTTCCCAGGCGTCTTTTCCAGGACAGAACAGAAGGATGACATTGTAAATTTTGTCTTAAAATTAGTTATAACAGACTTTCATATAATGCTGGACAAAACGTCTGGGGAAGTAAAACCTGTTAACTACATATACAGTTACATTGATGCTGTTTATTATGCTGCTGTTATGGTGTTACTACGATCAAGATACTCTTATGTAATTACATGAGGCAAAAAAGATATTGACTCGTGTGTAATAACATAAGCTGTACTGCTGTAATCCATCTATAACAGTGGCTACATCACTAGTAGTTACCTTGTTGTTGCATGTGTTGTTCATGTGTAACTACACAGTTATTATACTTCATAACTCTGCACATTACACTATATAAATTGGGACCTGTCTCACTACAAAGAATTTCCATTTGTTCTGCGTTACAAAGCAGAACAGCGTATCAGCTCCAGCGCTCATGAGACAACATTTCAAAATTCAGGGCTAATAGGATTGCTAACTTAAATTTACTTCCTTTATGTTTCATTTTTTATTATTTTTGCAGGTGAAAGTTCTTTAATTAGAATATTATTGTGTATTTACAGTGTGTGTTTTGTAAAAGTGTGCTTTTGAATGAACGTCAAGGATTATGGCTCCATAATTTCAGTCTGTCTCTTTGAGCGCATTATGAGAATTAGCGTTTGCTGCAAGGCCAAGAGACGAAAATCTTTATTTGGGTGGTTATTGTATGTCTAAAAGTCTGACATTCACTATGAGATGTTGGATATGCAGACTTGTGTTTTGATGTGAAGGCTGCTCTGAGAAATTTCTAAAGTTCTTACAATAGGGGTTCTCACTCTTACATGCCAGGATCCTCATGTGAAATGAATGAAATAAGATAGAAATTTCTTTTCAAAACTTGATTTAATCAGATTTGTTTAGACAACACCAACCTATCTGCATGGGCTACTATTGCACCAGTAACTACATAGATATAGATATGCTGGGGTTGCAGTTGCAGGAGAGATGACAGGATGTCATTTTACTCTCTAAATAATTGCATAATGCTGTGTTCTGTAGTGTGCATGAGTAGAAGTTTCTGGCAGAAGCATGAATCTTCCTGAATCCCAGCACTTCTGTTCCACAATGACATCGTCACGGTTTGTTGCATCGTGAGTGACGCAAAAAAACTCTTAGAAATCTGACTTCAGCAGAAACACATCTGTAAAACCCCAATTGGAATCACATTGTAAACCACCACCAAATGTTTCTTGTACTTATTTGTTATTCAGACAATCAATCAATCTAGGTACAGTCGGGAAGTGCTGGCCTAGAAGGCTAAAACTAACCCAGCACAATGAAATGCTAGCCAGCTAGAACATCTTTCTGTTTGTCTGTTTGTCTATCTGTCTGCTTGCCCGTCAGTGTGTCTGTCTTTTCCTGTCCAGTTACAATCACATAAAAACTGGATAATGATTCCAGTTCTGTATGAATGGTGGATCGGCTTTGAGTTTTGGACAGAAAGCTGTCAATCAAACTGCTCATTAGCCACACCCACACACTTCTCAGACCGTTCTGATCAGTGATTTTTGAGCCATATTTTTTATTATATTATTATTGGGTTCTTTTTTGTGATAATTTGACATAATTTGAACTCTACAGTTGAACTTTACATCGTGTCACAGTTTCATGATGATTGGACCAATAAAAATACTTAAAAACCGCTTTGGACAAAATAGCTGTCCATTAACTTGCATTGAAAGTAAGGAGTGTTTTTGTTCTTTGCTGTAAAGTTATCATTTTGGAGATAATTGTTTTTTCTTTGGACGGCTATGATATTTGTACACTATATTGCAAAAAGTATTCACTCTCCTATCAAATTCATTTAATTCAGATGTTCCAATCACTTACATGGCCACAGGTGTATAAAACCAAGCACCTAGGCATGCAGACTGCTTCTACACACATTAGTGAAAGAATGAGTTGCCAGGATGCCACCTTGAGGAGTTGTGAAATTTCCTCACTACTAAATATTTTGTCGGTGGTATTAACAAAGTGAAAGTGATTGTGAACGACAGCAACTCAAACTGGTAGCTGCGTTAAAAAAAATGAGAGCGGGGTCAGGGGATACTTAGGCGTATAATGCGCAGAGGTCAATCACTACAGACCTCCAAACTTCCTGTGGACTTCAGATCAGCTCAGGAACAGAGCATAGAGAGCTTCATGGAATGGAGATACAACCTGATACAAGGATGAATTAGAGCCGAGACTGCAAGCCAGGCCTTCTTGTCCAACATCCGGTGAAGGACGGTCAACCATTCCCCTAAACACACTCCTAAACCGTGTGGAAAGCCTTCCCAGAGGTGCTAAAGCTGTTATAGCTGCAAAGGGTGGGCCAACATCATATTACACCCTATCAGTGGGGAACTGTCATGGCCCTCTACACCCTTTCAGAGGGCCTAAAATATTCTTAACACATTTTAATTAATTAATTGTTGTCTACTTACTGTTTGACAATCAACATCTAAACAATTACAAAAATATAGGCAAACAAATTATTCAAACGTGTCAATTCAATCAGTGTTGGAACATGAGGGGTTAAGTGGAAGCCTGTGAGCCTGTGTCCCCCTATAAGGACTGTGATGCCTCCACAGAATGTTGGTGATTGGTGGTCCCACTGTTCTTTACAGAGGTCCAGGCAGTTATAATACAGCGCAATACTAATTTCAAATGACAGTAAAATTGACCAATCATATCTTCACTCTAAGTGGACGGGCTTAACAGTATGATCATTTCCGCCCGCTGTGGCAACGCTAACTGGAGAAACAGCTAGCTAGCGCTAGGTTACCACCATGTCCCGCCTCCAGATGGTCAAAACAACCCCTTCTAAAAACTCCAACACAAATATTTGCAATAAAAGAGGAAAAAAGAAAGTTTGAATGAGTGTTTATGAAAATTGCGCGTGTGGTTCTTCTTTCTGTGCTCGCAAGTTTCAGCTAATTTAAGCTCATGAGTGAAACATTAACGTGCGCGTAATGTTAAACGCGTGGGGGGTCTAAGTGGAGAGGGCCGAGCCTTAAGGGTCATGGTTCGCTACTGCACCCTTTCTGCACAGCCATCTTATATTTTCTATTCAAGCTTTGCTGAATGTTTAATAAATTGTTTGATATTTACATGTCATCCATTCTGCCTAAGTATGAGTATTAAAAAAAATTTTAACCGTTCTTTGAGCGCAGAAGGTCTTAAAGTTGAGTTATGGTACATTGTTGTGACAAAGAAGACGATGCAGGAAATATGACTGTAACAAATGCATATTTATTGAACACAGCAGCAGAAATAAGCAGCACTAACGTCCAGGATAACAGGCAGGTTACCTGGGCCTACTTCCCACTCAGCCCAGCACGGAGGAGCACACGCAACACACGTCTTTTAGCTAACAGCAGTAACTTAGTTATCCAGATTTCAGTCTTTCTTCCTGCGACTCCGGCCCTACCATGAATAACACCTCCCACGCGCCCACGGCCAGTAGCAAGTCGCTACACTATGTTTGTTTATATTTTAAAGCAGCCTAATTTGCCAAATAACAAAAAAGCTCTGTTTCTCTTATTAAATCAGTGATTTGGAACAAACACCAGACCCACGTCGCGTTAAACATTTTCCACACCATACTTTTCTTCCTCTGTCATTTCAAAACCATCTAATTCCTTTCCTTTATTTTCTTTTTTCACTGATTACACAGACAATGCCAGCTTCCCTTTACGTTATGTGGCCAATGGACCATTACATTACAAATACATTAAAGTAGCAGTGAACTGCAGTTATTGTAAAGAAAAATGGCAGAATGTTCAGTGAAAGGACGATCGTTATGACTCTGTTCAGGTAATCTACACATCTCTGAGCACTGCTTCGATGGGCGCACTCCAGCATCTCAAGAAGAGTCTCCGTCTAAGTCTTTGGCTGCCTATTCCGCCCTTTCTTTTCTGCAAAGATCAAAGGCTTCTTTTTATTGCCCCTTTTCCACGGCTCGTCAGATCTCGGCCTCTCCTGAAATTCTCTCAATCATTCATTAGCCTCTCTCTCTCTCTCTCTCTCTCTCTCTCTCTCTCTCTCTCGCTCTCTTTCTCTCCACTGTTAGAGACTACTTTCTGCGGGGCCGAACGGGGCGCTTGATGCTCGCCGTTAATTTGACTGTAACTCACGGAGGAGCGTGTTCGGTTTGAGTTAATGCCGCTTTAAGAATTCAAACCGCAGAGTCAATAAGATGATCAGGCCTGTAGTATTAAAGGCATAAATACAAAGGGTGCATCCGGCTGGGTGAAGGACATATTTACCAACGCCCGGGGAAATGTTTATGCCGATAATCAGCCAGATCATCTCCAGTACACTGCACCTGTCAGGGCTTTTTTTTTATCTTTACTCTTTATTTGTGGTGTTTTGATTTTCTTTTGTTCTTGGCCCAGCAGGCAGCGCGGAGTTAAAAGAAGTTCCATCATCTTAGCGCCTGCCGTTGTGGGAACACATGAATAAATGAGAACGATTGGCTGCGGAATGGGCCAGACAGGCTGTTAACATTGTATGATGGCGCATAAATTGACTAATTACTGTAGATTCATCAAACTTACGGCAATCATGCGTAGCACAAATCAAGACTTTGTCTTGCCTCGGAATCCGGCTGCATAGATTACAGGCTTTGTATGAAGTGGAATAATTCGTATGTGGTGAGCTTTATGCTGGGGCTTTATGATGATAATTCATTTTGATCATGTTTGTAGTGGGAAAAGCTTCTCTCCGTCATTTCATAGCTTTGGCTTTCTTTGTAAGGCGCAACTGTGATCTAGCATTCTCACTGGTTTCGGAGTCCTTGCTGGATCCTTATTGGTGTGGATTGGATAAACTTATATAACGCGGCTGGGCCACCTTCTCCTGAGCCGCTCTGGCTTTGCCGGAGATGGAATGGGGGTTTGTTTTCGGTTCCTCCCTCGTTTGTCGCGGATTTGGGGGTGAGATGTGATGGGATCTGGCGTGGGACGAGAGCCAGTGGCCTGTCCCCCTCCCCTCCTTCATATGAAGTGACGTTTGCCCATCCGCCCCCCGGCAAACATCTTCTCCATCTTTGATGTGTGCTGATATGCGCTGGCTGCCTCATCTATCTGCCTCCTGCACTATGCGGGGTCACCCAGCACTGTAAAACGCACCCACATGCTTATACGTGCACATACACACGCCCGTGCGTTCATCTTGGTACTGTATTCACATTTGCATTCAGTGGTTCTGTCAGTATGTGTAATGCATGCATACCTACACATGTGCAAGGGTGAACTGAAGGGGTGGCCAGTCACCCCTGAAATTTGATTGACTCCGCCAGATGTGATGGGTCGTTTTTCGATTTGAATATCTCCATAAAGTGCAGCTGACGCTACGCCCACGCATACGCGACCCGTCAGACTATATGCACCGTTGAATGAACAACACAACGCATGACCAGTTCAATGTGTGGTATCTATATTCTTTTCCATCTTCTTTGATTGATTGTTCATATCAATGTGTGAAACTGTTAGACGAAAACATCAGCTGTACACTCATAAGAGTGGAAACAGGTTCAGCATGGAAGTTCATCCTAATCCAGTGTCTCATGAAAGTGGGGGTGGGGCATATGCATATAACAGAAGTTTGCATGGCTAAAAAATAACCCATGAACCTCAAAGATGTGTGACACATGTTCAGAACACACGCGTTATCAATAAACATTGCATTTTGCAAGCGTATATGCCACATACCACCCCCTCCTGGGCCTATGCGGTACTGCACATGGATATGCCATGTGCTTTTGTTCGTCCTTTCTGTCTCCACCCTGACTCTACCCATTCTCCTACCATTCCACACCGATCCAGGCCTGATCATAAGGACTGCTACTACGACCCCTTTGTTTTTGCTGTCTGTGTGCCGGCTTTCTGTGTTTGATCATTTGCGGTATGAGCCTGTTTCTTTTTGGTGTAGCTCCTCTGCATTCGACTCTTGCTTTTGTCTCCTGGTTTTGCTAATATGGGTATGTCTTTGATGCTGCCTGCCTTTGTTTTGACCCGCCTAAGTTTCATGGAAACAGTTCCATTAGCTGATGATAGAAAAGTTGAAAGTGTGTGAACTAGAGAAGTTGAAGTTTTGAAGGAGGCATTAGAAACATACTGTATGTGCCCAGGCCTACCTTCTCCCTTGCAAAAAAAAATAACAGAAGAAAATATATGACATTTATTTATTATGCTGCAAAAGGCAGCCAGTTTAAATAAAAATACAGTCTTTGCCCAAATTATAACTTAGATTATGTTTTTCAGTCGTTGTGCATTCTTACTCTGTAACCGTTTGCCAGAAGATTACACATATGAGGTTGTTTGGTTCACATTTTGGAATTAAATAACAAACAATAATGATAATATGAGATCTCTCAATATAGTTAATGAAATGTGCAGGAAATTCAAAAGAGACTGCTCAAGAAATAGTGTCTCGGACATCTTATAGATACATACATAGATAGCTTTGCTCACCTCTTCAGTTGCATTAACAGTGTAGATTTACAGGTTAGCTGCTAGATTGAGGCTGACTTTATCAGGTTATGATCACAAAAACATCGTCTGTTACAAAAAAAATGTACTTGCTTGCTGCATTAAATTCAGTCCTGTGCTTGTTTATCAGCTTTTTGATACAAACGACAGCAAATGAAGCTCATCACTAACTCACTTTACTACAACACATTCACAGTTTAGGCTGCCCTCTTTTTCCCATCTCTCTCTGCTCCTTTTATTTGTGAGATCCCAGTGAACCTAGATCCTAGAACTAGTGAATGGTCACTAACTGCCATCTTTGGCCAACAACAAAAAAGTTATATAATATATGGATCAAACTACTTGCATTTTTAGGCGGGGGATGACAGAAACAAATGATGAGCAGAACTTAAAGGCGATATTATTCTTTATTTGTGTAATATCATAGAGTTTTAAAGCTAGAAACCAAATCTATTTCCAATTTGTGAGCCCCCTATATTCGGAGAAGGCCCTGGTTATGCTGCGTACACATTTTTGCAGTACATAGGTGACAGCAAACTGGACACTCCATTATTTTCAGTGGAGCCGCAGTGGAAAGTTTTGTCACTTCAAGCAGCCACATGTCACTGACTGCAGCAGTGGAACAAACCAGGTTCTCGTTCTGGAATTCCAGGTGAACCCAGTATTTTATAGCAAAAACAGAAAAGTACAGAATGTCCACCTGCTTGTCTTGGGTGATCACTTTGGAAGTGATTTCCCCTGGAAGAGTTCTATCACAAGCTGTAAAATGCATATGGTTTGCTATGTTTACAGTCGCTCAAAATCTGTTAACAAAAGTTACTGTTCATGAGAAAACAAACAGCAGTAAAATTGACTTTCCAGCCATCGTCTGCGGTCAGGATGAGGCTAAAGGAGCTTCAAGTTTCTTGTAGCTGTTGCTTTAAACCTGTTAGCAGTGCACACCCACAGATGACCTGTTCACAATACAATACTTGCTCACAAAGTTGAAGTCAACTTTTCATTCACCAGTTTTCCCGGCCCACCTTGAATGGGGCTTTAGCCGCCAGAATGTTGGCTAACTGCTGAAACTAAGATGGAACACAAAAACTGGAACTAAGACGTAACACAACTAAGATGGAAAACAAAAACTGGAACTGGAACTAAGATGGAACACAAAAACTGGAACTGGAACTAAGATGGAACGCAACTAAGATGGAAAACAAAAACTGGAACTGGAACTAAGATGGAACACAAAAACTGGAACTGGAACTGGAACTAAGATGGAACACAAAAACCGGTGAATAAAAAGCTGACTTCAGCTTCGTGAGGTAGGTAGTAGTGTAGGTAGGTAGGATCTGTGGGTGAACACTGGTGATAGATTGAATGCCTAATGGTACAATAAAAAAACTCCTTATAATATATATATATATATATATATATATATATATATATATATATATATATATATATATATATATATATATATATATACATATATATACTGAAAGCAAGCTATTCATCAGAGACTGCCATATACTGTGATGATGACCTTCCTGTAATGAACAGTTGAGGGTCGTCAAGAGCTAGTTTGATAACACAATACCTCCTATTTGTTGTTGTCATAAATTATCAACTGTAGCCAAAGGAGTGCATGATTTTTCAGCCTCTGGTGATTGGTTTAATAAAAAGTCACTTTAATCATTAGTTTGTCATTCATGATTTTCCAAATGTACCGCATATTAAAACAGATTAATGTTGTTCCTGCATTGAACACACAGACTTTGCTCCACCATTGGGAAATAGCTGGTATTGTAAACAATATTACTGAGAGAACACATTTAAATAGCCGCTGTGACTGGTGGGAATAGAAAGCTGTATCTCAACATCCTTAGTTTTAAATGAAAAACTGCACGCAAAAAAATTGGCACACCTATATACAAAACACACACAAGCCACGCTACCTTCCACACACACATAATCTGTCTTTCTGTCCATGAAATATCTAACTGTGAAATTATATTCAAATCTGCCAGTAAAAAAAAAAGAATGAACCCCGCATGAAATGCCAGGACGATCTTTTCATCTAGGTTTTGATATTGAACTCTAGGTTCGGCTCGGCGCGTTCTCAGTGAGAAACGCTGTGGATCAAACATATGGTCTTTTCATGATATGTTGACCATAAATAATCACAAGCGTGCTGGTTTCTGCGCTTATGTCACGTATGCTTGCGTATTTGTGTTATTGCATCTTATCACCCACATAATGAACGACACTTTTGCAGGGATCTAGCACACATGGGCTTGTTACAGATTGCTGGTGGAGACCCAGCTCAGCCTACGGCACTCATAACCTGCAGTGGATACAGCTGTCTATGTCAATAGAGCTGACACGGCTCTTCTACAGCACCACACACACTCGCGCGCACGCGTGCACCGTTTCCTTTTTTGCCTCAAACCTCATTGCACTGTGACATTGGCTGGGGGAGAATAATTCAGATTGAATTAGAATTGATTACATGTTCTTTTTTTACCCTGCAGTCGTGCCACAAAAGCTCTAGCGCTATGCATTAGAATCAATTCAGGGCCCTGGGATGAACGTGGCTTCTCCCATGCCAGATCTGTGTCACAAGCTGTGCGCTTTCCTTTAATGTTCCCTCGCTGCAAGCTGGAGATAGCAGGCTTCCAGATTATGAGAGCAGGTTTGAATATGCAGTGTCTGATGCAGCTGTAGGAGAGTGATGGAAACATATAGCATCAAGAAGGTCATGTATAAGCTGCCGCCGGAGATAAGCCACCATGTGGTTAATGCGGAAGCGGCCCACACGCGCAACACATGCATGTACGTTCGGCTTTGCAGTTTACCAAGTTGGAAGTGTTGAAGCCTGTGAGATGATTCCTGCTACATGATGGTGTACAACATTCCAATCTGCTTGAACGTTTCCAAGGAAATTCCCCCAGGGCTGCAAATTCATGAAAACTCTTCCAGCTACTCTGCTTGAAGTGTCCAAGGACATGACTACTTTGACTGTAGGCAGCACTGCAAGGCCAAGGACAGAGCTCAGGGGGTCAGATCAAACACAAACATATATATATATATATATATATATATATATATATATATATATATATATATATATATATATATAACATTAAAACCATCTTCTTGACTGTAGTCCATCTGTTTCTCTGCACACTTTGTTAGCCCCCTTGCACCCTTTACTTCAGTTATCAGGACCACCACAGAGCATATATAATTTGGGTGGTGTGTTGTGCTGGTACAAGTTTTTAAACCTTGTGTCCACTCACTGTCTACTCTACTTTGTTGGTCCACCGTGTAGATGTAAAGTAAGAGACTTATCTCCATAGCTCATCTGTTACTGCACAGTTTGTGTTGGTCATTCTCTAGTACTTCATCAGTGGTCACAGGACACTGCCCACAGGACACTGCTGACTGGATGTTGCCGTTTGGTGGAAGATTCTCAGTCCAGCAGTGACACTGAGGGAGATCTAAACTATAGCAGCACTCATACCAGCACAACACACATTAACACACCACCACCATGTCAGTGTCACTGCAGCGCTGAGAATGAGCCACCTCCCTAATAATACCTGCTCTGTGGTGGTCCTGTGGGGGTCCTGGCTGTTAAAGAACAGGGTAAAAAGGGAAAAACAATGTGCTCAGCGAATCAGATAAACTACAGTATATGCTTGTCGAACAACAAAGTACAATCTATATAGTACAATGGATTGTGTGTGTGGATATAAGGAGGTGGTTTTAATGTCCAAAGAAAATGTATATATATATATATATATATATATATACACTACCGCTCAAAAGTTTGGGATCACAATAAAATTTTCTTGTTTTCAATGGAGTATCTTCCTTCCTTAACACAACAATGGACTGACGGGTCTCTAAAGAAAGTTGTTTCTTTCTGGTCATTTTGAGTCGGTCAGCAAGCCATCAACTGCTGATGCTTCAGATACTAAACTAACCTAGAATGTTGTTCTCCCTTTTATGCTCACTTATTATTATAATGTTTTTCAGCTGTGCATCACAATTAAGCAAGAGTGTCCTAACAACCAATTAGTCCAATAACATCCTTAACTTGGATTGGCTGCCGTACCAGGAGATTTAGGCAGAGGAGATATAAGCCTCTATACAAAAACAGGCTTTAATACAAACATTTTTATTCTTTAAAAATAATCTGATACACTTACATTAATTGTGAAAAGGACAATATTGTTTGTGAATTGCATTAAATTTGCATGAATTGCATGAAAATTGCATGAAATTAAATTCTAAAGTGATCCTAAACTTTTGAGTGGTAGTGTGTATATATATATATATATATATATATGGTATATAAGAGTCTGGCAATATAATCTCAGTATGAAGAGAAAAATAAATATCGGCAGTTACTAGCATAGTCAAGATCACAGAAGCTGTGAGATCTCTGACTGTGGGAAGTAAAGACGCAGCTGGAATTTGGTAGACCAAGCACGTAGTAGTTTGTCCGAAGCTCAAGGAGATGGTGAGGAAGGAATGTGTTGAGGGGGGTTGTTATTTAATGGTGTTCATAAACACTTCTTATCTTCATCAGACAAGATTTAATTGAGTGCGTATTGCATTAAAAAGGAATCGAAATTCTTCTTGCTAATTCACTTTGCGAAAGTCCCTCAGGTTGAACCAAAGCTGACCTCGAGAGGGTCTAAAAAGTTAATGAGCTACAGCCGGCCTACGCGATCTTGTGTAGAAATCTTGGAACACTTTCTTTTTTTCCAAGGCTAAACCTTCTCTCCTTCACATTGTTCTGTCGAAAGATGCACACTGAAATCTCTCTGCCCCCTCCAGGTCTGATTCGCCTTCGCTCAAGCCCCCCTCCCAAACTGCAGGGGGTGGAGTACGTTCTGAACATTACGGCCACGGACGACAATGCCTCCGGCGGACCCCAGTCTCTCTCGGCCACGGCCCAGGTCATCGTTGGAGTGGACGATGTTAACAACAACAAGCCCGTCTTTGAGAAGGTACATTGTTTATTGATTTTTGAGTAACATTTTAGTTTTACACATGAAATGCAGGTCAGGGCTTTATTGCTGTTTGTTATGTAAGGACTGTCGTAACTTCGGAATGAAGAGCGAGACTAGAGAAAAAAGGTTTTATTCGAAGGGCTGCAGTACCAACATTCTCTGAGCTCTCTAACCCGGGTCTACCCTGGTCTCAATCATGTCTGCTGCGTAGTCCCTTTTATGGCCTGTCTTCCTACGTTTTTGGGCCATATTGGGCTACACCTGGCAACGTTGTAATTCTTTTGGGTGGAGTGGTTCTCGAGCCTAGAAGGTCTAAAAATAACATCGCAGGGTCTTGTTCTCGAGCCTAGGGTTGCCTGTCGTAAATACGGGGGTCACAAAGCCCTGACCTTACGGCGAGCTGCAGCAATCAGCAGGCCCATATGTAAGCATACGTTTTTACCAAATGCTATGATTTATATAAATCCCCAACAGTACGAAATGTCACTCTTTCAAATGATGTATCCACTTTACATTAAGCTGTATTCATTGTAAACTGTATTAGTGCTTAACTGGAGGTTTGGTATGAATATGAAAAAGAATATGAAGAACAACAACTACTACTAACTACTAGGGCTGTGTATTGGAAAGAACCTGGCGATACAATACCTATCGTAATACAGCGGTCACGATTCAATATATCGTGATATATTGCGATACTGCAAGCAACGTGATACATTGTGATTTTTCAAATCTTACTATTAAAACACACCACTATATGAACAGGTTTGTTAATGCTTACAATAGCATTGCACCCTTGTGTTGCTTGTTAATGTTGGAGTGGAGCTGAAAATGGATTACAACACTGCCATCTAGGGGTCAGAGGTTTAAACACAACACACAATGATTCACTGTCTGCCAGGAATCTGTGTATCGATACTGTGTTTTTGAGAATCGATATAGTATCACAAAACAAAATATCCCTATATTCGATATTTTCGATATTTTCTTACACCCCTACTAACTACACAATAAACGCTGTGTTAAAATCATGTTTATTGACCAAGAATTACATTCTAAGTTTAATGTTTTATTATATAATGACAGATGTTGGTTCATGAAGGTAGAATCCAGTTTATTGCTATATTTATTACTTTAGAGCTAATATAAGATTAACGAGTGCTAGTACTTCAAGAGGTTTCATATTCTAAACAGAACTTGAAATATTCAGAAGTTAAATGCATGCTGTTCTTTACATTGTGTGTAAATATCATGATAAATGGACCAAAATTAATCACCCAAAAGTACTTGGACGTTTGGTTCCAATTGACTTACATTAAAAGCAAAGCATGTTTTTCCTTCTCTTCTCCTGTAAATTTATCAAATATCATTTTGGAAATATGAGATGTTCCGACAGCAGCGATCTTTTAAAAACAATCATCCTGATGCTCAAGATGCGTGAAGAGACCGGGTGTAAACAGGGTCCAATTAGCTGTGAAACTGTAACAGCTAAGTTGAGCCTGAATGCTGTCATAAGACGCTAATATGATGTGACTTTAGGTGATAATTTATACTCAATGGTTTACATAATGCAATCTTAACAACAGGGTGTTATTAAACCAGTTATTCAGTAATACAAGTTGTAAGAAGTTAATAAATAAATATTAATGAATAATAATAACCTATATAACTATGTCTGATTTCGACTTTACTGCACAAAGAACCAGTCATAATAGTCAGAAGTCATAATATGAGTTTAGGTTCTGCCTGACATCTGCAGCACCAGTAAGAATTTGGGAATTATGGAATGTTCAACAAATCAAACTCATATTTTAGATCCTTAAAAGCAGGTTTGCATGAACGTGCCATAGCGTACTCTCAACAAGCTTCATGGGCACCTGATTTTCCATCAGGATGGAAGATGTTCCTACAGATGCTGAGCACTTGTTGGCTGGTGAAGACAACTTGTAGTTGAGCCTTAAAAAAATAATACCCTTAGTTAAATGTGTGCACAGGTTTCAAATTCAGTGTTTCTGCCGTATTTCATAACTTGAAGCATAGGCTTAAATATAAAACTGTCCTAAAGCTTATGAAAGACACGCATACCAAATGAAGTAGTGCTGTGCTCTGAGTTTCCAGTCCTGCACTGTTCTTCAGGTATATCTACCATATAGATGCACTTGTAAGTAAATGGTGTTTACAAAGCCCAGCAGTGCAATTTGTACCACTGAAATGCAGCTGTGTTGATGGTATCAAAGCTGAACTGGGAGCAATCACCTGCTAATATCTGCTTAGTGGTGGTCCTGTGGTGGTCCATTTCCACTGATGGGCATTATGGGTGGCCGATATTGTGCACCAGATGACCCAGAGTCTTTAAATGTACACCTGCTAAGTGCACCTCTGTGGTAAGAGCAATAAAACGGTCATTGGTACCTAATAAAGTGGCAGCTCACTGCAGTTAGCTGTGCATGGTTCGTGCACTTGATCCCATTCTCTACCCTATTTCTGTCTTCACCCTTTCTCTCTGATGTTCCCAGCCCCCCTTTCTCCTTCTAAGTGCTTCTTTACAGCTCCTCACTTCCTCTCTCACTTCCTCTCTTTCTCTCTCTTTCTCTCTTTCTGGCTATCCTCATGAGAAGTGATTAGCCGGCCGAACTGCACTATTCCTAGATCATCGGAGGACCTTTTTAATTAAGTGTTTGAAATATCTGCCGAATCATCACGGGCCCACCTGCCCGCCGATGTCTCAATTTAACGTGAGATGAGCGGGGCCCGGGAGGGCCGCGGGAGGTCCTGAGCAGCCTTAGCGGTGTGATGAGGTGAGGAGGCGCTCAGCGTTAGCGTGTTAACACTGCGGAAACCCCTGTCCTCCGGGGGAAGGAACGTCCCGCTCCAGCTCGGCTCGCCAACTTGTGAGGTAAATTAGCGTCAGCCCTTACAGAAAGAGCGGTCAAACAGCTTCCCTCAGGAGACCCCCGACAGCTCCGCTCTTCCTCAGCCGGAGGACGTAGCTTGAAGTGGCAGAGTCGTGGCCCTCCAAGGCCGGGAAGACTTTTTCCGGAGTGGAAAATCTCCAAAAGGGAGAAGAAGTAGTGCTTTCGCGCCACTGCTCGCCTTGACAGCTATTTTTTAAGCCTCTTTTGCTTCTGCCTCCTTCTCGCCTCCTTTTTCTATTTTTTTAGACTGTGGCTAGCCTGCACCTCATCTTGCTGGACCCTTTTTCTTTCGTTCTTTTTTTTTTTGGCTTCTTTTGCTTTTTTTGGGCCTGTTTTTATTTTTGGCAGGACTCTCGCGCTGTCTACAGGGCACGCTTAGAAGAGGTAGGAGAGGCGAGAGTGATGCTTTTATGTTGTGTTAGTGCCCTCCGCTACCGCTCAAACCTCCTCACAACACCCCAAACCCCCCCACCCCCCTCCGCTCAACCCCGTCCTCCGGTGCTTGGCCCACTCCGGTCTGTGTGCCTGGCCGGGAACCAGGCCGTTCGTGTGCGTGAGAGAACATCAGTGGCTGCTGGCGATCCCCGGAGGCGGGACCACTCCCAGGCTGCGGGCTCGTTTGTGTTCGCGCCAGCCTTTTCGGCGGCTTCTGAAGAGACGAGGAGGGCGCGTGTGTCTGCGAGGCAGGAGTTCACTGTTTGAGGCCTGACTCTCACGAGAGCTCCCACTAACCTGACTGAGCACAGAACACAGCCCCCAGTTAACTAATGGCGGGATTAGAAAAAGGGGGACAGCAGAAAGAGCGCGCAAAGGCCCCTTGTTATTAATTAAGTGTCAGAAGTAGCCATCAAAGGACAGGCTGGCGGACTGATTGGGGAATTTCTCGCCGTCTCTTTTCCATCCTATTTACTTATATGTTCATTTATTTATTTGCTGCATGCTCTCGCGCTCCCAGGTCTCATTTGAGGTGTACAAAGTCGAGCCATCTAATGATGAGCCGAGGAGCGGATTTTCTTTCTTTTTTCCCCCCCGTTCCTTCTTACGCATACGCATACACATGCACGCAGATGAGGATGAGGAAGGTGGGAGTATCGGAGCGTGGCTGAATTATCCGGGCTTATTCCTGGAGTCTCCGAGGATCCGGAGAGATGGAATTGATTCAAGGACGCTTCAATTATAAAACACAGATGAATCTCAACAGAATGAAAACAGAGGGATTCATAAGCCATGACTCTCCATTCTCCACACCTCCTTTGCAGCTATTTCTCTCTATTCCTTCTACTTTTCTTTAGCTTTCACCTCTGTGTCCTCTACCCACCCCCCTCGAGACACTTCTCCTTTCCTCCTTTGCCACTTCTTGGTCCTCTCGTTGTTAGACGTCGTCCAGAAGGTTTTTAAATTGTCCGTACGCAGACTGTGCAGACTGTTTTTCGCATAATTAGGACGTAACCAATTCATTCAGAGGGGATTGATGTAAGATGGTTTATTTATGAGAAAACAGAGGCATTTTCTCTGGAGCTATTTTGCATCACAGTGCCCTGCATATGCCTTCTGACCATGAATGGATTAAGAAAAACACTGTAGCCCAAAATCTTATGTCAGAATTAGCATAAAACTATGTTTTGGGCATCAGGAAGCGCATTAATAACCAGGTCATGTAATAACTTTCAGTGGCATTAAGCTCTACAGATGTTTGGTTCCTATCACTGCCATTGTGTTGCAATCTGAATTGATATCTTCAGAATGGTGTGTTTAACATTAATCCCCTCTGAATGACTTGGTTGCTTTGAAAGAAAAAAAAAGTGGAATTCCTCTTTAAATCTGTAAAACGGTCATCAGTAGCACTTTATTTGATGGTTGCCTATTAAAGGACTTCATAATACTGGCATTAATTGGCATTGAACGACATTGGAAAAATAATACAGCCTATAAAAGTAATCCAAATACGGCATGACATTGTATTACTTGGGAAAGGTATAACAGTATTTATAACAGTGTTATAAATAAGACAGATGTTGGCAATGTGATACATTTATGTTGGCATTGTAAAGCCCCCAATAGGTGGACCAAAGAAGTGACCATTCCTATAGATACTGTTTGGTCAATTCATATAAATCATTCTCATGATGTATAGGTTAAGCTGGAAGTGTAAAGATAAGATAAGATAAGATAAGAAGATAAGATAAGATAAGATAAACCTTTATTAGTCCCCAGTGGGGGGAATTCACCGTGTTACAGCAGCAAAGGGATAGCAAGGCACTCAGTAGAAAAAATAGAATAAATAATAAAAAGTCAAGAACTTTTGAGTTTGTATTTACAAATAATTGCACATTGTTTCTCAAATTGCACAAAAATATTGCACATTATGTTACACTGAAAAAAAAATTTATTTCCTGTAAGTGTGTAGAGTTTAAGTGTGTGTATATGTGGTCTGCTGGGAGCAGTGCTGGTTGTAGCCAGCAGCAGGTCTAACAGCAGCAGGAAGGAAGGACCTACGATATCGTTTCTTCACACACTTGGGGTGAAGCAGCCTGTCGCTGAAAGAGCTGCCCAGTGCTGCCCAGTGCTGCTAGAGTCTTATGCATGGGGTGGGCAGCACCCCAAGACCAGTACCTGTTTCCTCTAAATCACATGAAGCACCGTCACACCTTCCCAACCTGCATCCCAAACACAGCCTAAAGCCTGTATTGGCTTGCATCACCCTGAGAAATGGGAGTAAAGGGAGTGGCTATCCTAGGGCCACCCGAAGAGAGTGAGGACGGGCTGTCATGGACTCCAGGCCACATACAGGTGTGTCAGTGTCAGGAACTGAACTTGTGATCTCCTGAATATCCTGGTATTTTTCAAATGGTGTAAAAGCAAAAGAGTGGCAAGGTTGAAAACATGCAATTGTCGCCAGATTATGACAAGCAGGTTCCTTTTTATAGCCAAATTAGGTAAATTGATTGAATAGCTTTGAATCACAAAGGCAGCCTGCATTTGAACCATTATCATCAAGTGGTGGAACATCCTCCATGATTAAAAAGTGTTTTTTCTTTTATTATTATTATTATTCATTCATTCTCTCTCTGTCTCTCGACCAGTGTCAGCAGTATAAAGAGAGGGCGTCCGTTCCAGAGAATAAGCCGGCAGGGACGTTCGTGCTGCAGGTGCACGCGGTGGACGCAGATGACGGAGCCAACGGGAAAGTGACATACGGCTTCATGCACAAAGACAGCACGGTCCCTGCCTTCAACATTGATCCCGAAACAGGTACCACCAGCCAGACTCTCATTTCTCCTTCAAGGCCTATTTTAGAGGCCAATTTACATCCCGTTGGGGTTTTTATTTTATTTCTCCCAATGTTGTTTTTTTTTCCGCAGTTCACAGATATCAATAAAACCTCAATTACTGAGTTTACTCAGATGTTGAATTTGCTAAGTACATCTTGAACAAAAATTAAGTCAGGGAAACTCAAATAGGCAGTCGATTCCCATTAATCATTTGAGTAAACCTCTCAGTTGAACTGTGTGCTGCAGCATAGCACCATCCTTCACAAGTCAAGACATAGTGTTTGTTGACGGAACAGTCGCATTCCGGTCTCTGGTTAATAATCTCTTTCTTCTATTATGCTGCTCCCTTTCTAAGTTCCCTCGCACCCATCTATGTCGCTCTTTCCTTCTTTTTCTCTGTGTCTGTTCCTTTCTTTCAACGCCATCGTCTGCCACTGGCACACAGAAGTCACACACACGCTGAAGTGTTTTCATGAATTCCAAAGTTCAGGCTAATTCACTTTAATCATAGCCTTTGAAACATGTGCCAGATCTCAAATGAAAAGAAAAGACAGCATTTAGAAACTTCTCTCAAGCCATCTTTTATTAAAAGAAACGCTCTATGAAATGTAACTGCTCATTGGGCATCAATCTTTCAGCCTTTTAGAAAGGAGGAGGAAGAAAGGATTGAAAAAGTGTTTAGTGTTTGAAATGACTGCGCAAATGTAAATGCTTTAAATGTCAACGCATTCGACAGTCATAAAAATCAGCTGAAAAAAATCATATATATATAAGTCTCATATATATATATGAGACTTAAAAAACCCTTCTTTATGACTGACTATATGAATGGGTTTATGTTTCAACATGGGTTACCATTTCTGAGGCGATCATTGATTTGAATCTTGTTTTAAACATAGAATAAGTCCATACGCTTATTTTCTTAACATGAAAGATGATAAGGTATGTTTCCAAGCAGCATAATACAAATATATGAAGCACAGTACTTAAGCTTTAGTTCATTCACTAGAAGTTAATATGTCTCAGGTAATGAGATATCAGGATGGTAATGTGGCAATTGAGTAGATGAGGGAAGCAGACATACAGGCATAGTCCACCAAGACTAGCAGCAAACAGAGGGGTATGAATATGGCAGGAGGACGTGAGGGTGGAGACAGGGAGGAGCTTGGAAAACCAAAATAAACAGAAGCACATGGAAAGAACATTAGGGCAAGATAAACAAAGGCAGAAACAAACAGGGAGGGAGGGGCAGAGCTAAGTGTGACAGTTAATAAAACTTGTGTAGTCTTTAAGCGTTTTTTTGAAGAGTTTGAATCAGACAGATCAAATAAAGAAAATTATAATTAAACTGAGATCAGAGCATTGAGTAAATGGTGATATATTAAGGACTATGAGTTTAAAGAATGATGCAGATTTTACGGTAAGTAAAAACTGTAGAAGTGAATTTCTTCAGTTCAGATTGCTGTGGACTGAGGTCACTAGAATGGTCATAAAAACTAAGAAAAGCTAAGACATTTTTTTTAAATGTGGAAAAGAATCTAAGAAACTTTGAAGAAAGCCTGAATAAATGAAATCCTGACAAAGGACCAAGAAATCAGTCAGATTTCTAAGAGATGCTGCCAAGGTCGACACTCCCTGTATTTCTTATATTATTAAACATTCTATAGAATCTGCTATAGTGCTGGATGTCTTAAAGCTGTGTAAATTATTCCTCTGTATTAAAAAAGGTAGTATGCATGACCCAAGAAATAATAGACTGCTCCAAATTCGTGCTGCATTATCAAAGGTTATGAGGGGAAAAAAATTATACAGGAACTGATGAATGAGTGCATAAAAAGTGTTATTGGTTATATGAACTACAGTAACTGACCCCATAGATAAATGAAGGAAAGTTTTGTGGGATGGTCTGGTTGGATTTACAAGCACTGGATACAATTGGTCAGGCTATATTAGTAGCTAAACTGTGGGGTTTTACTAGTTTAACACTACAATGGTGGTATTTAAAAAATTGTAAACTAGTGGTTGATGTTATTAGGATCCTTTCAGAGACAAAGATTATGGAATGTGGTGTTCCACAGGGACATATTTTAGGACCCTTATTCTTTATTATATGTGTTGTACATACTTTTACAATTAGAATATAGAACCATTTGCCACTTGTGTTTGCACACAGCAGAATTAGACTTCCACATGTATCACAGTACAGTGAAACACACACATACAAACACATACATACTAGTGGGCAGTGAGCACACTTACCTAGAGCAGTGGGCAGCCCTATCCACAGCTCTGGGGGAGCAGTTGGAGGTTAGGTGCCTTGCACAAGGGCACTGTTAGGCACAAATGATCAGTTACAAATATGGTTAGCAGTCTTTCTGTAACTCAGGAGATGCTTATGGCTAGCACATGATGTGTTTTACAACAGCTTAATTTGTCTTAACAAATTTGTCTTAAAATCTTGTCTTAACTATCGTGTAAGGCTGTATAATGAGGTATTAGCTGTGTGTTTCTTAGTATCAGGTTAGACTGTATTCTCTAACCGAGTGCTTAATAAACTACATCACATTTGAACTCGTCACCTCTCTTTATTTGCTGCCAAGCAAAGAAATTACAACATATGTTAATTATTTAAATTCTGCATGTGTAGCATCTTTTAAATGCAGATGATAGTGTTTCACAAGAAAAAAGCTTTAGTTGAAAATATCCTCAGTGTAGAACTTAAGAAAGTAAGCAAATGGTTATCAGATAATAGATTATCTCTACATCTTAGGAAAACAGGGGCTATTCATTTTGGGTCCAAAGTAAAAGTGGGTAATTCATCAGGGTTTACAGTAAAAGTAGAGGAAATATAATTACCACAAACACATGTGTAAATCATCTTGGCTGTGAATTAGATGGTTCTCTATGGGATGAAGTAAAGGCCTTGAACGCCCTTGCTAAAAGAAATCTAGGAAAGCTAGGAACACTGCTTTATCAGATATTTCAACTTAAAATAAAAAGCTCTAGTTCAATGTCATTTTGATTATGCGGTCACCTCATGGTATACAGGGTTCATTCAGAAGCAAATTGTGCGGGCTTGTTTTAAAATTGCATCCTTGTACACATTTAAAATCTATTTATTTTAGACAGGTGAATTGGTTATTAGTGAAAGCGAGAGCTGCATACATTAAGATGCAGCTTACTTTACCAAAGCACTTATTAAATTACTTTTCAAAGGTCAGAGACACTCATGCTCACTGTAAAAGAGTATGTTCCACAGATCTAACTCCATTTATGTTTAAAGCTTTGCTTAGGAACGAGCTTCCTATACACATTAAATGCAGCCAATTAGAAGGAATGTGATACTAAGTAAGAGTTGTCCCCTTCTGTAAGGACACAGTAAGTAAGTCTGGAGATTAACTGTAGATTTTTGAACTCAACAGCAAAACAGATACATCCTTTCTTTCGCCCCCACTGCCCCAACCCCCATCCGTCCTTCCTGGAAATCAAGAAGGACACATTGCCAAAGTGAATAAAACTGGACAAGCAAACGTTATTTTTTTGTTGTTGTTTGTTGTTGTTGTTGCTTTTTTAATTTATTTTAGATCTTTGTGGCCATAAAATCCTTTGTAAACCTTACACAGACAAATACCATATACAATATACCTACCATAATGCAATATAACCTTAGAACTAGCAAGTACACAGCAATTAATATATAATATATAAGTAATATATATAAGTAATATATACAAGTAATATATAATGGACATTAGCTGTGAATTAGTTGTGAATTCCTCAATTTACTTGTTTTTGATCGTAACAAATCCTGATTTCAGTTTTCATCACTTTAAATTTGATATGAACTATTGACATTTGAAAACATTTGCAATCCGTACCATATTTACAACTATTTTTGTTTTCATAAAGTAAATAAATTAGAGTTAAAATAATGATTTAAGGTCATCAAAAAAACACGATTCTTGATAAACACTTGAAAAAGTTTGATCACTGGTTTCAACAGCTATACCAAGAAGACACACAGCAATACATGAAAAAACATGGGAAATGAATATGAGTCATGAGAGTTTGAGAGTTTAACCCATGTTGTGCATTAGAAGGGATTTGGTTAACTTGTAGATCAAAAAGTTAAATGGTGCTGTAAATTCATGCCTCACTGGATGTTAACACAGCTTTTTGCCCGTAGCCGAACTTTTTTCTCAGTCTTTGCTCTTCAGATCTTTTCCTCTATGGAGCTCAACACATAACTAACAACTGTGCAAGACCTGGTAGACCACCAAAACTATCCAGATATACAGTGAAAGAAATTCAAGTTCCACTCTTGCTAAAGATCTGAAAACAATCCACAGGCGTAAAGCCTGGGGAGACCAAAATATAGAACATTTGCAAAGAACACACACAACATCTGAGACCATCTGAAGCTTTAAGGACTGAAAAGTCTAAATTTGTAATTGAGATGATTTGGATCGTGAGAAGCAGAAAATGCAGCAAACAGGACGGAACTTTGGAGATGGGCAAAAATATGCCTGAAGGTTTTATATAAAATCTCATGAACGGAAGTGGACGCACTAAACACAAGCTTTACCCAGGAGCGATTGTAGGCTTAGAGGTTTAATGATAACAACTCATTAAAAAAAACTACATTTCACAGTTATACCGGACTATTAATCCGAAATCAGTGTTGGGGCAACACTGTGACTGTAAAGACACAAATCTTAAAAAAACCTTAGTTTACCATTGTATTAAGACATTTTATTAAAAGTAAAACATAATAAAGGATAAACTATACTAAACTATATATATACACACATTTTACTCTTTGAATATTCTGTGGGCTAGAGTGACCAGATGAGTGCATGAATTCAGGGCTTGATCAAGATCATGTTGGCCTTACTAGAATATAAGAATCGAATATCTATAGCTGACTTACTGACCACACACACACAGAGTTACGTTATAGTATCATCTTCATATCTTAATATTCTGTAACATTAATTAGCTAATACACATACAGACAGCACTACTCTAGCACCTTAGCTTTAATAACACACAGACTACCCAACAGCACAGCAGCTACAGCCTCTCGCACTCCTTTATAAACAGTAAACAGACCACCTGCAGCATTAACCTGCTAAATAATAATAATAATAATAATAATAATAGTCAGTCCTAGCTAACAATAACAGAATAAAGAGTGCACCAGAAATATGGGTTAGGGTTAAAGTTAGGCTAATAATGACTGCAATGTGTTGGTTCTGAGTGATAAAGTATAAAAATACTTCTTCGTAAAACTTACTAGGCACTCAACACCAGTCAAATAAAGCACTGCCACCATGTGCAAGGTAAGGGGAGGGTGGGCTGCTGTATTTTCATTGTTAAAATCATTGGTTTAAACATATACTCTCTATCATTTGAACAGCTTGTCAGAGACAAATTAGCATTAAAAGAAAAAAAAAAAAGAAATTACTATAATATTTAGGGGTGCTGGGACTCAATTTAGGCCAAAACGAGGGCTAGCTACACCCCTGGCTTTACCAGTGCACTCATATGTGCATGACTGTTACTGCTTCTGATGTGTAATGTTTCACTTTAGCTCCACTTCCTCTGTTGTAGGTGTGATCGTGACTGCGAGGAAGTTTGACCGCGAGCGTCAGAGGGAGTATGCGGTGACGGTAACAGCAACTGACCAGGCCGCAGACCCTCTCATCGGCATCTGCCAGCTCAACATTCTCATACTGGACGAGAATGACAACAGCCCGAAGTTTGAGAACCTGCGCTATGAGTGTGAGAATTGCTCTTCTTTGGTCATATATAAGACACTACGTAGAGGAGACATCGACGCATATGATCATATAACCTCTGTGATCTGCGAGTTGTCTGAATGAATATTGGCTTTTAGGCATTTTCACCATTCGCACTGAACATACCTCCATCCTGCAACGTAGCAAAGCACATTAAAGTGGGTTCTGCTATCTATCATTTAAGCACCGAGTAGGTTGTTTTCAGTCACATGATTCTAACAACAGTGGAAATCCAGATGGGGGGCAGTGAGTAAAAAACAGAATGGATGAGATGGAGATGAGCTTGTACTGTGATAGTTTGAACAATAGAGAATTACAACATATGTTGGATGTGATCCTTATGTTCTGAATATGATTTTAATTGAACTTAAAGATTAGCTGCTATCGAGGCAGCGGATGTAAAAGCTACCAAGAAGAGAAAGGAAAACATATAAAAGTATTGAGGTATAACTTGTTTGTTATCGCACCTCTGTACCACAGTGCTCCACAGTGACTGTGGTTAGGTTTTTTTATACTGTGCAGTGGATTCCCCTAGCAACAAACATTCAACAACTCCTGACATTAATCTTACGGCTGTTTACTCACCATAATGTTAGGTATTAAATCTATGACCAGTGCCCACCCCACAGATCAACAACAGTGCTGACCACACATGGGTGAAATAAGCTCATTCGCCAGTTTTCTGCACCACTTGAAATGTTACAGCTCTTAACCAGCATTCTGGTACCTGCTGTGCTAATTAGAAGAAAACAAGAAAACTGGGGAATGAACAGCTGAATTCACCCTTGTGTGGCCAGTAGTAGTGAGTATAGTATTGTGAACAGTTGATCTGTGGGTGCTGTGACTGTTTAATTGCATTTCTTATATTTTCCTCCCTCATAAACACAAACTTTTGGTACTCAATAAAAACTTGTGGTTTCTTGGTTAAACTGATTTTGAAGGATGTAGATGGCATAAATCACATTTTGAGAGCTTGTAATAGAGCTCCTTATGTGAAAAATGACTACTGCCTGTGACATCATTTGCAAACAACCTATTTAACCAACTTCTGCACTCAACAGTATATAGAACCATGAACACTCTAGCATGGTTCTACTATATCCGTAGTTAAATGGTTCTCTTCTGTGATGGAAAACCTGTTATGTTGGTTTTTAAGAACCTTTTTAAAATCAGTCTATGTTGTACAAATAAAAAAAAGTAATTATGAGATTAACTGCATAGCATTTATATTGGAATTAGCATCCTTTATGCTTTTATGCTTTGCCTGCTGTTTTTAAGTGTGTTATTTAGCTTTTAGTGCATGTAAACGACCCTAGTATGACATAAAGCCCAATGTACACGTCAAAGATAGAAACTCAACCGCTTATCAAAAATGACATCATCTTGTAACACAATCCTTATTGCCAGACTTCCTGCAAGCTTGGCACGCCCTCACACAACACACAGAGAGCTAAAACAGTAAACACCACTATAAATTGTCCTGCTTCAGTCTAGCTTGTGAAGGTTGACAAGGTCTACCAGCTTACTCGCCTGACTTTCAGAATCTGACTCTGGCTTAAACTGACACAGCAGTACTAGTGCCATTGTAAGAGCAGCCACAGCATTGTTTGGGCAGAGCTTGAAGGAGAATTCCTCATGAAAACCAACTTTTGGTACTCAATAAAACATGTGGTTTCTTGGTTAAACTGATTTTGAAGGATGTAAATGGTGTAAATTACAGACACTTTGAGAGCTGGTAATAGAGCTCCTTATGTGGGAAATGACTACTGCCTGTGACATCATTTGCAAACAACCTATTTAACCAACTACTGCACTCAACAGTATATAGAACCATGAACACTCTAGCATGGTTCTACTAAAGTAGGTATAGTCGGTAGTTAAATAGTTCTCTTCTGTGATGGAAAACCTGTTATGTTGTTTTTTAAGAACCTTTTTGAAATGGATCTATGCAGCTATAGGCTTCCACTATTTTTACACAGGACCTTTTCTTTGGTACTATATAGAACCCTTAAATTTGTAGAGGTGTACAATAAAATGCTTCCAGGAAAGATAGAACCTTTTCATCATGTAAATGTTCTTTGAGCTCTGAAATAAGGTTTGAGCAGTTTTTCAGCAGTTCTTGAGCTCTGAGCAGTTCTTCAGAGACTCAAAAATGGTTCTCCTTTGGCACAGTCATGAAACACCCCTGTTTTTAGCACCTTTATCGTTAAGAGTCATTGCTGTAAATTGAAAGCTTTTTTTGTGTGATTTAATATGTGTGCTGTGTGCTGCTTTCTTTGCTCTGTAACCACATAACCGTTTCCTCGCATGTCTCTGATTGGGATCATTTGTATTCTGTGCTCCGTTCGGACAGACTTCTTGCGAGAGGACACCATGATTGGCACCAGTTTCCTGCGAGTGGCCGCGCATGATGATGACTACAGCACCAACGCAGCCATCACTTACTCCATGTCTAAAGAGCAGCCCGAATACTTGCGGGTCAACCCCGTGACCGGCTGGGTTTACGTCAACCAGCCCATTTCGCAGGTCAGCATCTGGTGTCAACGCACACATTTCTAGGTCTCCGAGGCTCGATAGATATAGATCTCCAGGGGTTAGAGAGAAGATGGATTATTCTCTTACTGGACACAGTAATGGCGAAGAAATGAAAAATAAAAAAAGTCTGTTCTTTTCGGTGGCCTAGCAGGACATTTCAGAATGTAGTCACGTCTTCGAGATGGTTTACAGAGTTGGTTGCAGGTCTCTCAAGTCTTATTGGAGAGTTTACCTCAAAACTAAACTAGTACAACTGCATATGTTTCCAAAAACCTTGACAAGGTGTACAGAATGTGCCTTTCCAGTATAAAGCTTAACCCTTGCGAGGTCCTTTTAAACCAAGTTTATTTTTACAGATAGAGGACCCTCCCAGAGCACATCTACTTTTATCATTAAGGTCATGCAGATTTGTTAATGTGGCTTAAAGCACAGTATGATTGTTAATTATTAAAAACAAATACTCACAAACCACTTTAGGAGGAGCTACCAGAATCAGTGTTTGCGACAATGACTGTCAAGAATAAAAAAGAATCTGGTCCAGGATCAGTGCTGCTTTGTGAACAACAGCCCTTTCTAGCTCATAGTTAGTCAAACTATGTTCAAAACCACATGGGCAAGTCTGTGCATCCTTTATGAAGACCTGGATGCGGTATGAGCGGGGTGTTTTGGGGATGTATTTTTACAGAAATGACCTATTTCTTTAATAGATATGTTTTTAAAATGTGCTTTTTTTATTGTCTGAAATATTAAGGCTCCTTGGGCGTGTTGCTCCCTCTAGTACAAAACGGAATCTGTCCTAGATATACAGCAAATTTGTCTTCCTGTGACTCTAGTTCAAACCACAATCTGCCATGCCTGCTCCAGGTAATAAACGTCTTCAGAAGTCCTTAATCAGCTGGATTAGATGCAGAAGTATAGGTATAGGGAGTGGGTAGCATGTTAGAAGCAGGTTGGAGCGAAATTCTGCAGGAAAGTAGATCTTTAGGAAGAATACTGGTGACTCCTCATATAGCATATGTTTCTGTAAAATAAAACCTGTGGTTTTAACCCCTTAATTGGCCCAGACCCACTGTTTTGGATCCAAATTCCTACTACAAACATCTATAACCTCAGAATAACTATGTACTCCATGTAGTCACTGTATAATAAATCTTAATATATGATAAGCCTGGAGTGTAAAGAGTTAGATGATGAAAATGATGATGATTGATTGATGTTGGTGATATTGGCATGGATAATTTTGTCTGAAGTTAATACATTTTTCCAAATTGCAAATGGTCCCAAGAAAGATTGGGCGTGCTGGTAACACTTTGCATTATGGGTTGCAAAAATTATTTATGAGATTAACTGCACAGCATATATGTTGGAATTGGCATCCTTTGAAGCAGAACTTTAATGCTTTGCCTGCTTTTCTTAAGTGTTGTTATTTAGTTTTTAGTGCATGTAAACGACCCTACAAAGTCATAAAGCCCCAAGTACATGTCAGAGATCTCAACCCCCTCTCGAAAATGACATCATCTTTTAACACAATCCTTATTGCCCGACTCCTTGCAAGCTTGGCACGCCCTTACACAACACACAGAGAGCTAAAACAGTAAACACGTACCACTCTGAAATGTCCTGCTTCAGTCTAGCTTGTGAAGGTGGACAAGATCTACCAGCTTGCTCTACCTGACTTTCAGAATCGGACTCTGGCTTAAACTGACAGCAGATCTAGTGCCATTGTAAGAGCAGCCACAGCATTGTGTGGGCAGAGCTTGTAGGAGAATGCCAACATGGCATTTGAGCAGTCAGAGTGGGCGAACTGAACACTCAGGAGGTGGGGCTTAAAGACACAGGAGCTCAAACAGAGCATTTCAGACAGAGGGTAAACACATATGTAGAGTATGAGAGGGAAAATTGAAGCATGTAAATCTATTGTAGCCAATCCCAAAAATAAGATTCTAAACACTTAAAATGAGCGTAATGTGTCTACTTTAAACAAACATACAGAGTAATTGATTGTGTATTTATCATTAGTCACTGTGTGCACTGTTAACTGGTAGCTGCATGTTCTTAGATTAAACTTAATTAATGGCAAATGTGTTTACCCATATAAATAAGTAACATGAATGAACAACTATTGTCCTTATCTATCCAAAGAAGTAGAAGCTGTTATTGCAGCAAAAATGGGACCAACTTTTTTTTCCTTTCTATTTTTTTGGTTAGTCTAATAATCCAGCCATCAAACACCATCAACTTGGCATGTGCTCGGACGTTAATGGGATAGAGCATAATAGTTTTAATGCCTAGAACTTCTAAATCTGTTCCTGTTTGTTAGTTAATTAACTGTGAATTAAGCAGTTAGTATAGCTGTGAACTAGTAGCACGCCAAACTATCAGTTAATAGTGTAGTCAATTAGTAATTAATAACTATGCACTTAATCAGTTACTAAGTAATAGTTAATGCTTAATGAACAGTTAACTAATAAATACTACTAACGAGTAGTGTACATCTGCTGTACAAAGCAGTATCACTATAATTAGCTAAGCTTCTGTAATGATTGTTGTCTTTGGTAAGTCCAATGTGACAAGTCATATTATCATCAGTGAATGTAGAGAGAGAGAGAAAGAGAGCGAGGGAGAGAGAAAAATTAAACTTGTTGATATGAGAGCTTCTCAAAGAAGCAGTCCAAGTTAGACCAGTTGCCATGACTACCAAGGGTGTATAGCGAGGGGTGTGTGTGCGTGTTTGTCCGAGGAGGTCAGCTTGAATTTGTTTTCCTGTCATCACATCAGACAGCAAGCACACTCCTGTTTATACAAGCCAGAGTGGCACATCCGCAGGGAGCCCAACAAACGCTCTCTTCATGCTAACTGGCTAACTCACCTCTGACACGCACTGTCCACTGGGCTGACAGCGTGTGAGAAGCCGACACTGTTCATTACGAACGCAAATGAAAGTACCATTTCAAGATGTGATTAAACATCGTTTTGGACGCTCAATTAGGTGCCCGCGTTATTTATTTCTGGAAAAAGAGCTCTGAAAGACTAGCGTCGAGACAATTTTGTTAATTCGCAGGCCTTCGGAGAGACTTGATCACCAATGAAATGTCTTTAACACTTCATGATTGTGGTGTTTAATTGCAGAGGACGTACATCACCAGAGAAATCATAGCCACAGACGGAGGGAACCGGAGCAGCTCCGTGGAGCTGGCCGTCACCATCACTAACGTGAAAAACCAGCCGCCTCAGTGGGAGAAGGACAGCTATGAAGTGATCATTCCGGAAAACACTGTCAGAGACACGCCCATAGTGGTATGAATTAATCTTTTGGGCTAAAGTCCTTATATAGTACTGTGTTAAAGTCTTAGGCCACCAGTGGAGATTATGTTCGCAGCGATCTGTTAATTTATTTGCTCGGAAAAGCTTAACAAAGATTGACTTGACATAAATTGTTTGTAGTTTGCCTCCAATTTGCGATCGTCTAATCAATACTTCATTAAGTTATTCTTCATTACGTTAAATCTGATGTGCTAGTGGTGGAACTAAACAATCCATACAATGACTGAAATGCATTAAGGAGAAGATCAATCAAATCCTACTTCTTTTGCTTTCATGCGGTCCTTTTAGAAACAGAAGCATTGCCCACTTAATAAAACATACCCTAAACCTCTTAACATCTGAGGAACTGCCAGCTTAATAATACATCAGCCATCTCGGTTACATCATTATTCTGTGTAATTACTGAGTAATAAGACAGTAAGCCTAGACACAGTACTGTATATGCAAAAATAGCATCCAGACCTTTCTTTTTTTTACATTTACCTCTACATCTCTGGGAACATTTTAGACTGGATGTTGGAACACTGGTTTCTTTGCGTTTATCCACAAGAGCATTAATGAGATCAGAACTGACGCTCGCCAATTAATCTGTCCATGCTCCATCCACAGATAAGTAGTATTATCAGGATAGATATTTGCTGTTGAAGCTGACTAAGGTTTCACTGTTGTCATAACTAGAGTTTCCCATGCCAAGAAGAAGAGCCCGTACACAGAGCTGCAGGAATGATGTGTTTTGTTGAAGAGTGTGCTCTACGCGTCTGCACCGAGACAGTCTGACAGCAGTCCTAACATACAGGCTTTCATACCTGCAGCTATTTGTGCATCTGCTTATGCTTAAGTCAGTCAGGAGACACAAACACTAAACCAGTCATGTGTGCAGTTCTCTATAATTACATTATATGTAGGAATTAGTGACTCTTGGGATTTTCCCTATCTTTGATTATGTAGGAATGCATGGGCATAGCAGCTACATGTCAAAGATATGATCAGATGCGGGTGAGCACAGTGTGAATATTGGGTTTACATTGATCTACGCTGGTTTAATGGGCTGTGTTTATAGGGAAAAATAACTCAACCCTGTCAGTAAATTTTTAAGAGGCAAAGGTTTAAAGAAGTGAAGCTAACAGAATTTATGAACTTTTCATTCTGCGTTGGTTGCAGATTTTTTTTTTTATAGATGGAACTAGCTAGTAACTCACTCCTTCACTAGCCTCACTTACATGCAGCCTGATAATCCATCAACAGTCCAGACAATAGCTCTTTATGTAATGTCACTCGACTGTGTGTTAGGGTGTTAGGTCACATTATTATGACCAGTATTCAAAGTAGGGCTGTGTATTGGCAAGAGCCTGGCGATATAATATGTATTGTGATACAGTGGTCACGATTCAATATATCACAATATATTGTGATTTTTCAAGTCCTACTATTAAAAGACACCACTATATGAACAGGTTTGCTAATGCTTACAATAGCATTGCGTCCTTGTGCTGCTTGTTAATGTTGAAGTGGAGCTAAAAATGGATTACAACATCTAGTGGTCAGTGGTTTAAACAAAACACACAACGAATCACTGTCTGCCAGGAATCTGTGTATCAATACTATGTTTTTGATACAGAATCGATACAGTATCACAAAACATAATATCCTGATATTTGATATTTTGATATTATCTTACACCCTTAATTCAAAGTAATAGGAATAGTAATAGCAGACCTTTACTAGTGTCTGAAGTCTATATATATATATATATATATATATATATATATATATATATATATATATATATATAATATATATATATATATATATATATTTATTTATATATATATATTTATTTATATATAGAACCCTGAACGTCTCCCAAGATGGACGCTTGACGATATTTTATATTGCAATGTAGTGGTCAGTCATGGACCTGCACAATATCACAAAGAAAACACCCAACAACATGGCTACCAACAGACCTAAAAAAAGGGCTATATATATATATATATATATATATATATAAATATATATATATATATATATTATATATTATATATATATATATATATATATATATATATATATACCTCTGTCTGAATAGATTAGTCTGATTTAGGGTGTGGGTAATGCTGTAAATGTTCTGTCAAATAGAAAATTAATTGTCATGTAAATGACTGGATACAATAACATTGTCAGTCAGAAGGTTTAAGTACGTTCTATAGTACATTTACAACATTCAACAAGATAGGAGCCCAAAAACTGGTCTGCAGAGGAGATAAGGTTTATGCTTCAAACTTTAAAAGACTTAGAATAATTAGCAGGTTATTGTAGGACTACAAAGTGCACCTGTCTGGTAATTGGAGTTGATAAAGTGGACAGTCAGTAAGATGATTTGAATGTAATGTTAGAAAATTTAGTTTTGTACTGCATTACTTTTCCTGATTTGAATGTACTGCTCAGACCTTTACTAGCATCCTCAAACCATAGGTGGACCTCTCAACAGAATGGTCACCAATATATATATATATATATATATATATATATATATATATATATATATATATATATATATATACAGTTTCCCATATGTATCCCCCTGTATATATTGTGAATAACTGAGATCATCCCATTCCTGAGATTAGTTCTTTGACGTGTAGACAGGCGAGGCATGAGTTAGCGCGCAGATGCTACGGTGTGTGCTGTCATGTTCTGTCAGTTACCTCAGACAGCCTCTGTTTTCCACTCGACCGCGTACACCTTGCTTCCTGTGCACACTCACTCGCATCTATTTCCATTTCAATTAAAGGCAGGACTCAGCTACAGTGTGTTCTTCTTCCCAGTAACTCAGCAGCCACCCACATGCATATATGTACAAACAGGCACATATAGGATGGCCCAGGCCTTCACTCTGTCTTCATTCGCGCACTTCTTGGAATAGCCATGGTCCAGTGTCCCCAAAGACTGTATTAGACCAGATCCTTCCGGTTACTCTCTGCCCTCGCTTCTATTTTTAAGTGAACCACTACATCACATTTGCTGGCCACAGATTCAGCCAATCGCTGGCCTTGGATTATTCATGGCCATTTACTTTTTTCTCTTTCATTCAGTTATGGGTGCATTGAAAATTAATTTGGTGAATCTCCTGCAGCTCTTTTATAAGCTATTAAGGTCATTAAAAATGTAGAAGAACATTTTACTAAATGTGGAATGGCTTGGATAGGGAGGTCCAGTGGACAAGGATGAATTCCAAAAAGAGGAGAGAAGAAGAAAGAGACAGTGACTAATAAAGGAAGATCTGCATTTGCTGGTATAATTGATCTGCAGTACTTTTAATTGAATGTTAGTTTCCCTACTAGGAGAGAAGTCGACCGGGTGTCTGATTGATCTGGAGTGTCTTGTTCTAGTCGGACGTTCTGTTTTAAAGCACGGGACTGTGATTAAGAGGGATATTGCCAAGTGCTTACTTTAAAAGAGAGAGGCTGAGTGCTTCCATGATTGAGAGGAACCGAATACTGAACTCAAACCACTACTCGATTATTAACGAAGGCTATGATGTAGGTCTCCTTTTAGGCCTGAGTAACAAGCACTATTAACTATTATGCATGCTTTGAATGCATTTGAAATCACCCTTCATGTATACTAATGCAGTTAGTGACCAGCTAAATAGTGACCAGCAATGCTGTAGTGGATTTTAACTCACACAATCACATTTAACAAGCTGAAGACTCTCCACAAGGTGGAGCTGTTAGCGCTAGCTCTCAAGTAACTTTCATGTGTAATATTACAAAGGAGGAAATGGGCCTGAACCCACACCAGCAGGATCCTACTAGCAGCTAAACAGATAAGCAAATTCCTTATACAGCAGAGAAAACTACTAAATGCTAAATTGCTGCATTGACAGGCCTATGGAAAGACCTATGGGAACAGTACAACAATATTGTTGCTGTAAAGCAAAGTATGTATTTCCAAACTAGAACTTTTACAGGAGAAGGCAGACGTGTTCTTTACTTTTAATGCAAGTTAATGTAAAAGGATTTTATTTCAAATGGTATTAAAGTATTTCTATTCGTCATGGCTGATCCATTCATCATGACACCTTCACACAATGAAGGCCGCAGAAAAGCAAAACTCAAACTATGTGATATGCATTTATATTTTAATAGCTGCATGATGAGAGCTGCAAATTTAATTACTGAAAGTGGGCTGAAGTGTCATGCAACAGAACAAATTAGAAGTACACTGCCTTTGGATTGTTTGAGATGGTTATTGAGATCAGTGTCTGTCTGGTCTTGTGTATCACCCAGCTCCAATTTTTCTGTTAACGATCAGATTGACTAGTATGTATCCGATACTGCTACTGATGCAGTATGACGATAGCTGATATCTGATATATCAAGGATTTGCACCCAAACAGAATAATGGTTGTTCTGCGAGTTGGATTTTATGATAAATTGTATGTTCATTGTTTTTGCAAAGAGTTTCCGTGATGAATGCATTGTTAGGAACTGCAGTGGCAGAACAGATCATATTATCTCACATGCCAGCTGCCAGACAGCTGTAATTAGATTGGTGAAGCAAAGTGTCAGAAGCCTATTAAGTGCCTATTAAGTGCAGAAGCCTATTAAGTGCCCTGTTTTTTCATGCTGACCTAAACCATTCAGTTACTGTATTTTAAACAACATATATATATATAACGTGTATCTCCATTTTTGTTGATTTGTTGAAGTTTTTTACATCAATTGATCACTCCAATAGTCAGTTACATTGTTTTAAAATTTTATGATGAATGGACCAATAAAAGTGCTCCAAAATAATTTGGAAAACATTCTGGTTCCATTAACTTACATTGAAAGTAAAGTATGTTTTAAACGATATATATATAGGCTGTTATATATGTATCTTTAATGTATCTGTAATCTCTTTACATTAACTTAAATTAAAAGTAAATAATTTTTTTTAGCTTCTCTTGTAAAGGATACCTGCATACCTCTGTTACTGTATTAACTGTATTAAAGTGCTGCCCCCCTAACAGCGCTTCCTTATGCTGTGCCCTTCAGACGGTCAAAGCCACCTCTCCACTGGGTGACCCCAGAGTGACCTATAACCTGGAGGACGGCATGGTCCCAGAGACGAACATGCCTGTACGGTTCTACCTGACGCCCAACCGCGAGGACGGCTCAGCGTCCATCCTGGTGGCTGAGCCGCTGGACTACGAGACCACCCGCAACTTCATGCTCAGGGTCCGCGCTCAGAACGTGGCAGCTGTACCTTTAGCCGCTTTTACCACTGTGTATGTCAACCTCACAGGTGGGCACGTCCATTTGTCTGTCTGTCTGTCCGTCTGTATATGAAATATGACATGTAGATCATCTATTATTCATTGGACATTTTGCTATTAACATTAATACGTATTACTGAGTAACTGTCACTAATGATTCAGTAAGAAATGAACATGTATGTTAAATAGTAATGAGACTGAGATGGGCTTGAGATGTGGAGTGGTGAAGAAAAAACAAGGAAAACGATCAAAATTTGCATCCGTTTATTCTAAGTGACTGTGACATTTAGGTTTGGATTCGAATCCATGCTCTCCTCATTCAATGCTTTCGAATGGCGTCTCCTTCCCAACAACAGAGCCACATGTGTTTAATTTGTCTCCCACCTGCTAATAACTAAGTGCTAATCCACCTCACTGTTTAATCCCATTGAAATCCTAATATACGCTAATCCCTCCTTCTAATCCACTTCAGTTATACTCTTAGACCTTGAACCACCCTTACGTAATTTTAAAGCTCGGTGGCCATCGTGCTTTAATATCCTATATCTTAGCACTCTGTTAGCCCTTTTCTACTTCAATATCGCTCTGCATTTCTAATGCCATGGGAAGTCTCTCTACCTTCCTATGTAATTTACTGGCTCTGCCCCACAGCCATAATCGGGCTCAAGTCATGCATGAATCTCTCGCTCTGTTCCATTTATGAGTACACTTTAATACTGATCTAGGATCAGCCTCCCCATCCCCGGCCCAATATTAATCCAATAAGAGTTTTATGATGAGGCTGGTTTTTAACTGCTCCTCCCTCCCCCTCCCTCCTAAAACCAGGCAGCTTGTCCGGCCCCGGCGCCAATCTTTTCTGGAAAGCGCTCCATCATTCATGAGCGTGCAGTCTTAAACACTGACATATAATTTATCCACTTTCTCTGCTCACTTATTTACGCTCTCTTTCTCCAATTAAAAGCACAAGCAGTAGCATAGGAAGCAGGGAGGCGGAGGGGCGGGAGGCGGAGATGATGAGGGGAGGAAGGGGGAGTTGGGAGGTGGGTGGTGGGGGGGAGTCGTAATGGATTTGAACCTGCTGTTTAATTCATGGATTACGACTTTGACTGGGAGAAAATTAAAATCCTAGAAGTGCATCAGATGGCGATTAGTGCCTGGGATCGTTCAACCCATTAAAGATCTTGCCCTAAATTCCACTGTCCGACTTCCCCCCCGTTAGCGAGGGATGATGTACGGGCCGAGCGCAACAGCTGACGGGTTTCAAAGTCAAAATTCCACTTAAAGTTCTCCTGGATTTACTTGGTCCGTTGCTGTACAGTATGTAAAGTGAGCCAACGGGCCTACTTCTGTGTCCCCTTGCTTGATTTCATCTCAATTTACTCATGAGGTCAAGGTGCTACATTGAAGTTGGCATCTAAAGAGAGATAGAGAAAAAAAACAAAATAATAAAAAACAAACAATGTACCTCTGAAGTTGCCCTCGGCTTTGGTGGATGGCAGATCTCTCTTAACCCGTGTCAGGAGCTGCAGCCGAAGCCATGCGACCTCGCTGAACGACTAAATGAGTCTCTGAGTCCAAGGTTGACTGTTGAAGAAGGGACAGCCGCGTTAGAGGAAAATGACGGTTAACTTCAATGCGTTGCTAGTGTTGTGGCTTGAAAGCAAGCTGAAATGACTGACAGGTCATAGCACTGTGAGTGTAAACAGAAGGTGAAAGGCTGATGTGGTTCTGTTTATGCTAGACATATCAGCTATTCCTTCTGTGTGCTTTGTGAACAGATGTGAACGACAACGTTCCTTTCTTCACCTCTTCCATTTATGAGGCTTCGGTGACAGAGGGGGCGGAGATCGGCACTCTAGTACTTCAAGTGTCAGCCAATGACCTCGATCTGGGCTTAAATGGAAAGGTAGGCAATTCTGTTCCTTTATTTTAATTGTTGAAGACTTCTCTTGTAAAGGCCTAAGTTCAAGGTTCTTCAGTTCCGGGACTGGAGATCCAGTTTCCAGCACAGTTTGATGATGCCCCTGCTCTTTTTTTGTTACATTTTTTAAAGTATTTGGACTGTTTGCTTGCCCATATTGAGCAGCAAAATGGATCAGCATACATTATTGGAGCTTTTCTTGTTCTCTCATGTGTTCTATCCTGGTATAAAATTACTGTTACAGTCTTTACTGATATAAAATCTTTATTGTTAGATTTTTGTAATACATTTCACTCATGATTTGGAATGGGATTCACTACAGCCAAAGACTTGTCAAGTAACTTTGTAAGTTGACTGCTGTGTTAAGTATAGTACTGTATAAAAGTTGAAGACCACATTTCACTTCATTTCCAGTCAAAACAGCCATTAAGCACAAATTAATTTTTCAGCATCAGGAGAAAAGGCAGAAAACACATGTGACAGAAAATCACACGGAATCCTCAGAAACGGAATGTTCTTTAAATCTGTCATTTGCTATTATTACAGCTTTTATTTATTATTTACTTTTATCGAATATACATGGATATTGTTCCACTCCTCCAAAGTTCAGCCTTAGAAGTTGGTTACATTTTCTGCTTCTCACTCTCCCGAACGTATTCAGTGATGGTGATGTCTGGACTTTGAGATTGTTCTGGGATTTTCTTTCTCTAAATAACTGCTGCCTGACAGCTACACGTTCTTTCATACGCATAACATTGAGATGTCCTCTCACAGTGGAATGATGGACAGAAACATCTGTGGATTTTTTCAGATCTGAAGCAAGAGTGAAGCTTGATTTTCTCACCAAGATGAAAACTGCAGGTCTGATGTTGACAGTTTTGGTTGTCATCTTATATTTAATACCTGATCAGAAGTGTCTATAAAAAAAATACACATTTTCAGGAAATGCATTAAAAGTAAGATCTAGCTAACCAACCGTATCCCACTGTATATTAAATATCAACACATGTAGAATGGATGCATGCAATACACTCAGGTTACCATTTCAAAGCATTCCACAATAAGAAGGTGTTAACAGGTGATGGGCGCACAATTGGTATCAAAGGATCTCCACCAAAGGCTTAGTCTTTGCAAGCTGGGTCATGGCTCTGTACCAAACTTAGTGAGAGAACAGTCAAAAAAAATAATATTTAGACTTTTCACATCTAATGAACATAATATTGCAGAGAAATCTCAGTCCATTTAGTGCAAGGCCAGAAACCACTGCTGAACGTGGGTGATCTTTAAGCCTTTAGATTGCATTAATTGCATCTATGAGAGATGTGTCCATGTTTCAGCTTTTTAGCCAACCTCTGTTGCGGGTTCATCGCTGACCTCGGCATTGGTGACTGATGTACGTGTGACCACAGATTAAGATTTTATAGAGAGTCATATGCTGCCATCAAGATTATGTCAGCAGGACAATGGCAGTCCTCACTCTGGCTTCATAGACATGTATGTACGCTTGACCGGCCTGCCTGCAGTCCACGTCTGTCCCCTGTTGAAAAACATGTGGCACATTATGAAGAGGAGAATCAGACAATGACGGCCACAGGCTGTCGAGCAGTTGAAGTCTTGTATCAAGCCAGAATAGGCAACGACTCTGTATCCTCGGCTCCCAAATGATTAAAACGTAATTAAAAGGCAAGGTGATGTAACACAGTGGTAAACAAGCCTCTGCCCCAACCTTTAATTGAATGTGTTTTGCAAGAATCTCATTCTAATTGTGTTTATATTTACAAAATATAATTAAGTTGGCCAGTGGAAATCTTTTTTTTTTTTTTCTGTGTTTGTCATTACAGACTCTAAAATATCTTTGAGGCAGAGGCGACACATGAAGAAACATTGGTGGTTTTATTTAATTTTTTTTTTTCAATCAAATGCTTGTCATTAAAGTTCGCAGTAACATGAGAGAGAGAGCTGACATGCTAAGAAATCAGATGCATTTAGTCCGCACTCGGTGCCTGTCATTCTCCTCTGCGGTGGCATTCTGATTAGCGATGTATGCACCGTTCGATAAAATCAGAGCATGGTGTGAATGCGCAATGTGGAATCACTGGGGCCGTCGTCAGCAGGGCCTGCCGCCTCCCGTGGCATCTGCGCAATAAATCGCTGACAATTTGAAGCCGTTTAAGTGAGGAAAGAGAAAACCAAGGCTTACCCGCTCAGTCATCAAAAGAGGACTCATAAGGCGTGAGTAATGACATGTACGCAGTTAAAAGCTTTGTCATGGGCTCATTCTGCTGGAGGGCTGACACTAACCTCGGCCAAGTCACACTCATTACGCTCATCCTGCCGTCTCTCGATGGGGCAAAGCTTAAAGTACAGGCCCATCAGTCTTCTGTCCTATTATAGCTCGTTGCCTGATAGAATTTTTACATAGCATGCATAAACCAATTGAGTATTAAATCCAGAGTAAAAGAAAAAAAAAGGGGAGAAAAGAAAAGCGCCACCACCAACACTCGTGACTCTCCTTTACCCTTTTAATAGAATTACTTGAGGAATGGCGTGGCGTTTGGCATGGCGGGTGGGGGTGTGATGAGATGTTCTTGTCTCTTTACATGCACGCTGTCCTTGGCTGCTTAATTGCTTGCTCTCACTGAGCAGCCGTGCAACAACCCCGCTGAATCATAGATACCATGCAATCCCACATTTAGATAATGAGTATCATTTGTGGGCGTGAATGCTAATATGATTTTTTGCTGTTTTTTTTCCCCCTGCTTTCACTGTAGCAGTTGGAGATTGCAGCTTGTTTTAATAACCTGACCCCCTACCCGCTTTTTATTATGGCATTTACATTTAATTCCACCTCTTATTTGTGTTCGCCACGCTAATTCGGCTGGCAGGGCACCATTTATTACACACGCTACGCTGTTATAGAGGGGCCACTCAAAGCGCTTTTTGCCTCATAATTGCAGTTGGGGGGCCGTTTGAGGCTGTGGAGAGACAGCGGCCTGTACCTGTTTATCCGTTCAGGATTTAGAGGCTGTCGGGTTTAGCTTCATTATTCTTATCGCAAATGACTTTTAAAGGGTCTGCCATGTGAAGGAAAACTCACTTTTTTTCTTTTAATAAAAGCATTTGATGTTGTAGGTAAACAAAGGCCTCTTTTCTACAGTCCAACCGAATGGTTCTGGGGACCGTACTGGACTTGTGTATCTGTGAGACCAGTTAGGGTTTCCCTTTGCATCAGTTGAGCTGTTATATTCAGAACCAGGATGGTACTGAGCTGCACAAAGCATTCACTAACAACTAACAGGCTAAACACTGCACAAACAACAACCACCACAAAACACGTCTGATTCTATCTGTCATTTCAACACCTGCTTGTTTTTAGACTATTTATCCTCCAAAGGGTGTTAATTGAGCATCAGACCTGAACCTGAGTCTTTACTGTGGGTGGTTGAACTTGAAGCCTGCTAACTACAAATTAGCTTTCAGCTCAAACCACTATAGAGCAATTCTATTTTATATTTCTGTCACTTAAACAGCAGATAATCAAGTTTGTGAACTAAAATATGAGTCTTTATCCTATGATAAATTATGATTTATTATGACTCACTGAATCTGACCATGTACTTAGGCACCATATCTACATATGCATATGTATTAGCTTAGCCCAGCAGGCTACAAATAAAAACACATGTTTGATTTCGGTTTTCTGTCACTCCAACAGCAATCAGTCGACTTTGCTTTCACTCTTGTGAGTTTTTGTTGATTATGCTTGTAATGGCAGAGCACCAGTTGGTTAAATCAAACCTGTACTAAGCTAGTTTTGTTAGCTAGGAGAAAGGAGGCAGCTAACATTAGCTTAGCTAGGAGGCTACAGCTCCAAACACCACAAAATAGGTTTCATTTCTTCTTTCCTCCAACATCAGCCACTCGACTTGGCTTCCTAAGAGTTGAGCCATCATTTTTTACATTTGCATCAGGCAAACTTCTCTTAGTCAGAAGTGAACCTGCTCTGTGGTGAGCAGAGTTGGCAGCATGCTAGCTAAGCTAACGCTAAATAGACTTAAATATTGCACTACAAAATTTGTCATCGCTGTAAGTATTTCCAAGTATTCCAAGTAAGTATTTCCAAAACAGTAACTTTACACAAGAGGCCAAAATCAAAATCATTCTTTACTTTTAATTTAAGTTTATGTAAAGAAGTGATTTTGGAGCCTTTTTATTGGCCCATACATCATTCAGCTGTCATGTTCAAATGATATAAATGAAAACCCACAAAAATGGAGACGTTTGGTTTTGGACAGTGACAATATGGAAAAGACAAGCAACAACAGCAAAATTTTGAACTAATTGTCTTTGTGTTACAAGTACAGATACCAGACAGCCAATCAAAACAGAGAATGTTTATATACACCCGTCTAAAAAGCACAGACACTAAAAAAAAAAAACAGCCTGTTAAAATCTATAAAACAAAGGTTACATAATGAATGACTGTTTTTACGATTCAGAAGACCCACACAAATCTCACAAGTGGACCTTAAGGAGAAGAGTATAACACTAGACAAATATGAATATGGGCTCTTTAATTTTTGATGTACTCCAGTGGGAACCTGTCAATACGTCTTGTCTGATGGTTGTGGAGAAGCATCTCGTGGTGCTGGATTGGTGTCCTGGGCCAGTGAGTTATGAATGAAGGCTGCTTGCTTTCGACAGCTTAATTATACACAGAGCTGGCTGAGGTGGGATCACTCGGTGGCTCAGAGCCGCGCAGGAAGAGTCCGATTAATCACAGACTCCATCCCTCCTCTTCACTCGTCTCCCTCTAGACCTCCCTCTGCCAAGTCTCAAATACCGTCTCTTCCACCGTCGCTTTTGTTCCTTATTGCCAGTCTCATAAGCTCACCTCTCCCTCTTTCTCCCTCAACATTTTTCTCCCTCTCCTTTCCTCTCTCTCTTTTCTCTGTCTATCTCTTTCCCTCCTTCTCTATCTTTTGCTCCCAATACTATCTCTCTTCCTCTCTTTATTTCTCTGCCTGTTTTTCCTTTGCTCTAACTCTCTTTTGCTTCCTCTCTCCTTCTCTCTCTCTTTCTATAACATCCTCTCTTTCCTTCTTCATTTTGTGTATTCTGAACCTTTTCTCTCTCTTCCCTCCCTCTTTTGCTTCCTCTCTCTCCTTTTTTCTGTCTCTCACTCCCTCTCCATCTCTCTGTCTTCTGTTTACTCCCACTCTCTCTTTTTCTCTCTCAGTTTCTCTCACTCTATCTACCTTTCTTATGGTCTCCCTTTTTTTTGCCTCTCGTTTCTTCTCTTTATTTTGTGTCTACTTTCTTTTTCTTTTGCTTAATCTCTTTTTCTCTGTCCTTTTCTTTTTTCTTTTCCTTTAACTCTTCCTCTATTTCTTTATTTCTCCCCTCTATTTTTCCTTTTCTTTGTTTTGCCTACAGTCTTTCTGCCCGACTTTCTTTAGCTTTCTCTTCCTCTCTCTATGCTCATTCTCTCTTCTCTCTGACTCTCTTGTACTTTGTTTCATCACTCTTTCACTCTCTCTTTTCCTCTCAATCTCTCTTGCTTCCTCTCTCTCCGCTCCTCTTTCTTTCTTTTGATAATTGTCTCTTCTTTTTTTCTTTTCCTTCCACTTTTCTCCATGTTTCCTTTCTTTAGCTTTCTTTCTCTTTTTTCACTTTCTTTCCTCTTTGCCTTGTCTTATCTCTCTCTCTCTCTCTCTCTCTCTCTCTCTCTCTATCAGTGGTTCAGTCAAGCTTTATAAGTATGACATAGACTATGTTGCCAAAGCACAGTGAAGTTGAATTAATCCTGTCCAACATGTTCAACAGAGTTAGTAGTAGTTGTACAAATAATAATAATAATAACAATAATAATAATAATAATAATAATAATATAATATATATATTATAATAATAATAATAATATAATAATATAATTCTCTGCCTCTCAGATCTCCTACTCTTTGTTGAATGACCGGAGCGGAGACTATCAGTACTTCCGCATTGATCCGGAACTGGGCTCCATTTACACCGAAACCGTGTTTGACCGGGAGACGAAAGGATCTTACCTGCTGGAGGTGAAGTCCATGGATGGCTGGGAGTCTGCCAGGCCAGGCAGGCACGGACAGCCCAACTCAGGTACGGCCAGCTTTCTTATATAACTTCTAAAGAAGAATCCAAGAGCAATGCTGTTGAAAAGCTACGGTAGTGAAACTACATACAATCATCTAACAACAGCTGTAACAGTGAAACTTCATTTAATAGTAAGGATGTTCAGCATGTAGGGTCGCTACAGTAACCAGAAAACCTGCTGTTTTTCACGCACATTTGACTCAAAGGTTCTTTCCCGTCAAGCTGAGTTTCCCGATTCACGGTTTTCCTGCAAAATCCGTCTGGTTTGAAAGTGCGGTGCGGGTGTAAATTAGATTGTGGCAGGATTTGTTTTTGATTGGACTGCTTTCTGAATGCACTGCAGGCATGAAAAATGAGAACGAATTGTCTTATGAATGTATATTGATCCTGATGTTGAATAGCTGGTAACCCGAGGACACAAAGGCAGATACAGAGAGAAGCAGCAGGAGAGTGTGGCTCATTTGGTGGAGTTGCTGATTGTGGAGTTGCTGTAAATCGATTGCTTTTACAAGGACAATAAGTTTTCACCAGTGATACAAGGTGATACATAAGAAATAACTTATAATAGAGCAACCCACATTTGTTTACCCTTTGATTAGTTATAAAGTAATTGTTTCGAGCTTGTGTGCAGTTGGGCTGCAGTTGCAGTTTTTAATTACATTTTCATTTATTCTGCTTATTTCAATGTACTGTTCTTTATGTTCCTGCTGTATTCTGTAAATATAGCTCCACCCCTGCTACTCTGTCAAATCTCTGATCTATTAACATGAATGACCATACAATAAACAACACGTTCCTTGTACATGTAGAGTCAGAGACAGTAGCTCATCTGTTGCTGCACAGTTTGTGTTGGACATCCTCTAGTCCTTCATCAGTGGTCACAGGGTGCTGCCCACAGAACTGTTGGCTGGATGTTGCTGGTTGGTGGACTCCAGCATCACTGCTGTGTCTGATCCATTCATACAAGCACAACACACACTAACACACCACCATCAAGTGAGTATCACTGCAGTGCTAAAAATGATACATCTTCCTGTCATGTCCTGTGGGGGTCCTGATTATTAAAGAACAGGGTAAAAGGGGATAAACAACATATGCAGAGAAGAGTGCTTCTATATGGTAAGTGGAGCTGATAAAACAAACAATATGTGTAGATCATGTATATTATGATCATGTAGATTGTGTAGATTATGGCTGATCAGTGTCTAGTTGTGTTTATATCTATGTGCATCTGAAATATAGTTTGTGTTTTTAAAGCCTTTGATTACCTATTTCAGTTAAAATGTACTGGTCTGATTGCACCGTTGGACTTACTGGTTGTGCCACCTGACATTTCAGACTAAACAGCCAAATTAAACAGTCACCTCTAGAAAGGTTTGTCCTTGACGTTGAGTTTATACTGAAATCTTTTTAAATTTTTTAAAATATTATTATTATGATTACACATTATCATTGTTTTCCCGAGGTTGTACCGCATGACATAGTACACTGAACCACTGTAAACATTATAAAAATTGTGTGAAAGGGCTACTGAGCTTAGCACTGCACAATAAAAATCACTTAAGGTCTTCTTTTATTCATAATAGCATGTCAAAATAAAAGTCCTTGGTTTTTGATTGGGCCGCCTGACATTTGTGAATATAAGGATTTGCAGACAAATAATTTCCAGCAAGTTGGGTATCTTTAAAGTCGCCTGCAACATGCTTTTTATTTTAGATTATCATTTACTTAATCAACATATTAAGTGATTTTAAGTGTAAGTGGACTAAAATAAACTAAAACAGATTTTATATGGGTGCACTGTAATAAAAATTTGACTTATTTCATGTATTTATTACATAAAAGAGGTAATGTTAAATAATTGTTAAATAATTTGTTAAATAATGATTTAAAAAATGTTAAAAATAATAATTGTTAAATAATTTGTTAAATAATTTGACATATTTCAGGTATTTATTATTTATTGGATTATGGATTATAGATTTATTTATTATTTATTTAATAAATAGAGAAAAATAGACTTCCTATCATGGTAATGACCTATATATGTCTATAATAAACAATTTATTGTTTGACATATATCCATCCATGATTCTTGCCTCTAGTTTCTTCCCCCCAATTTATACATCTATCTTCAGATTAGGTTGTAAATTCTAAATAATTCTTTTTATATTATATTTAATGCCAGTTAGCAGTCATGGCCTCTGCTCCATTATTAAACCCAGAGCTTTACATACATTTTTGCTTCCATTTTGCTGCGTCTTGACAAAACAGCAAGCAGAACGTTACAAATTCTGTATTTAGTGTGTCAAGAAAGTATGAAAATTAAGTGGATATGTAATAAATTCTGTTCCCAGTCATGCCCTTAATTGCGTGTGTAAGTATGTAGGAACGTTTAGATACTCTAGCAGACTTTTAGGGCTAAACTGCAGGATCATTATGCAGTCATTAATCTTTAGACTTATTAGAACTCGTATACATTAATTGGTTACTGATTTATCTATGAAATTAATATGTCAGTTAGTTATACAGTTATGAGAGTGAGGAACTGAAGTGCGGGCCCACGTTCATGCTCTTTCAGTTTTAGGGGTAATGAAGAGAAAATTGATGCAAATCAATATGAATAATGGCAGATATGGGAAAAAACTAACAGTGAAATAAAAAAGTTTGATAGCTGAAAGTACACAGGCCTGATGTGGTGATGCTCAGGATGCTCAGACAGACTAATCAGCCTCAAACTCTGCATGAGTCATAATGAGCTTCTCAGGCCTCAGCGTGTAATCCATTCCCTCTTTAGGCCTGATTGCCAAAGATTCATAGACTTCCGACAGATCTTTGCACTGTGGATCTGATACCATATGCATGCAGCTGCACTGCGGGAGTTTGATCCTTTATAGATGTCAATGAAATGAAAATATATATATATATATAATTGTACATATTGTATTATTGGAGTGTTTACCAAATCTAGACGTGCCTTGTAGCGGCACTCAACGCAGAGTGAGCCTTCTTTAAGTCCTCACTGTTTGGTGAGCAGTAGCATCACACATTTATATGATTAATCAGTGCATTAGCCTACCTCTTTCACAAATGAATACATCTCATAAATCTTACTGAATAATGGGTTTTACGGCAGCCTACCCATTTTAAAATGAAACAGCAATGGGGGCTAGAGGTGGAAAGAAGGAAATTGACAGGAATAGGAGGAAGTAGAAGAATAAAGAAAATTACTCAAGTGTGTATTAGCTTACAGCTTAAAAATTCGCTTCATTGAGCTAACGTAAGTTTGCCTGAACTGTGGTGTACATTAGCTTAATTAGCCAGCATTGAGAAAATGCAACATATAAGCATAAACGAATATGCCAACGACAGTGCTGGACTGAGTATTCTGAAAGTCCAAAGTAAATAGTTAACAATCTTTGCAGCTTTAAGTTAAGATTAGTTAGCCATTCCCGCTAATTATCTACACCTACGTGCTCAGGTAGGAAGTTGAATTCTCAAAGGCAAAGAGTTCAGTAAGTTTCAGGAGACATATTTCATAATAACGCAGTTTCCTTTAATGCATTAAATATTGAATAAAGATGACAAATGTTGTGCTGGTACCATTTTTCTCTCGGCCTCCACTATATTATCAGTAACTAGCAGTTTAGGAACAGAGCTAGGGTTTCCACCAGTCCATTCTTCAGACTGAGTGAAGTTTTGACTGATTTGTCTGTGTTTTTCTTTTCTTTTTGCAGTGATTCTGCACTGTGTGGAAAGAAAAAAAACTAACTATCTTGGTCAGGTCGTTAGTCCCACTCTCCCCAGCAATTTAAGGTTAACTGGGTCATTTAACAGAGCTCATGCCATGAACAAGTATAAGGGAGCCTCCAGAACTCACAGCATCTGTCTGACATGAAAAAGAAAAGGAAAAAAGCTAAGGAAGAAAAAGTGATGTCTTTGAACATAAGAATGCCTTTACAATGAAACCAAAACATAGTTTGCTGAAGATTCAAGTTATTTAACTTCTGGGGAGTACACAGCATGTTCTCTTTTATCATTAACCATGAAGAACATTCTTTATTAAGAGCTCACAAAAATTCAGATTCACATAAACAATGGGTAGTATTGTTGCTTCACAGCAAAACGGGCCTGGGTTTGATTCTTTGTGAAGTTTGCATGTTCTTCCCGTGTCTGTGTGGGTTTCCTCATAGTGCTATGGTTGCCTTCCACAGTCCAAAGACGATTAGCCAGGTGAACTGGAGACACTAAATTGTCTGTAGGTGTTATTGTATATGTGTGTGTATCTTCTCTGCGCTGTACTGGTGGCCTTCTCAGGGTGTTTCCTGCCTTCCACCCAATGAGTGTTGGGATTGGCTCTAGCACCCCCATTGTGACCCAGAAATGTAAGTGGCTTAGAAGATGAATTCATGAATAAACAGAAGTAGCATTCAGAGAAAATTAGTCAATACTTGTAAACCAAAACATTTTATTAACCAAAGGCACGGCTGAAATTGAATTCCAGCTACTGAACTCAAATTAGTGCAGTTAAGCACCATGCCAGCTACTTACCTGAGGGATGGTTAAAAAATGAAAGGCTGGTTATTTGAATAAAATACTTAGTAACACTACTGTAGGATACTGTTCATAAGGCTACATTACACCTACATAAAATGCTTATTCCAAAAAACATGAACTAACTTAACTTTAACTAGCTTCAGTATCGTAATTGGCAAATGTAACCTTTAGAATGAATGATGTCTATTAGAAAAGGAATTATAAACATTTGTGTTGGGTTAGGTGAGTTGCCCCTATGTCAGTTAATCTTATGTAAGTGTGTAAGTTGTCAGCTGATGTAGCTCTATCAAGAGCATCCTATAATAAAGTGTTACCAAACACTTACTAGACATAAAGGTGTGGCATCACACAGCGCACCACAGAAGGCATCAGATTTGCAAAAAGAGACTTCAAATCTTGTAGATAGTTGTGGCTGTTAGCTTAAAGCTGTATATATGTGCCTATTGGGCTATGTTGCATTGGCTGGTGGGGCTGTTTAGTGGGGTTATCATGGAGTGTTGGTACCTCCCTTCAGAGAAAGTAATGTGTTTCCAACAGTACTATTATTAGTACTCAAGTAGCATAATTTGAGTGAAAAATATACTCAAGAACATTTCCATTAATTTAGCAAACATAGTATATGTCTAAGAGATGTCAGTAATTCATTATATTCCTCTCGTAGAAGCCTTGGCTCTTGTATTATATAGCAGAGACAGTGTGAAAGTGCACTATGTGGCAGTAAAACTGTGCAATTTGTGATCAGTCCTTGGGGACCATGATCCACACGCATGGTTATCCTCCTGTTGAGAAGACTCGCCACCATAGGGACCAATTCCTCTCATCACGGACGTGACTCATTGATTCAGCTGGAGGAGTAGACACTTCATAAAGTCCAGCGATTGGCATTCTCGTCCACATGTTGAGGCAATGCTATGTGGCTAGTGGCTTGAAAGGTGCAGCAGCACGCTTCCCACTCATCAAAACAAGAATGTTGAGGCTTCAACCTCGCAGATGGTACAGTCAGCATTTCAAAGACAGTGACATTCTGAGAACTGGAGGCAAATAAATTGAAGGCATTGATGTAGTATTTAATCACTGTGGCGTTTTGTTTGGACTTGTTATGATGTGTTATGATTAGATATCATTTTGACTGTTACAGGGCCAGACTGATCTAGGCGTTAGATGACAAAATAGTGCTAAGATTACACTAGTTTAATTTGTATTAGCGGAAAAACAGTAATACAGCACAGATTTTGGTTTAAAGTTGTTTTATATTTATTTATATATATATATATATATATATATATATATATATATATATATATATATATATATATATATATATATATATATATACCATTGTAAGTCAAGTTTATTTATATAATGTTCTTTACAACGATATTGTCACAAAGTTTGAAAACATGAAATCCCGAAGTCACAACATGAGCAAGCCAGAGGTGGCGGTGGCAAGATCCTTCAAACCGGAAGAAGAAACCTTGGGAGGAACCAAGACTCACAAGAATTGAGCTAAATTTAAAATAGAACTTGTTAAGAACTTGTCTAATCATAACACATCATAACTAGACTTGTTATGATGTGTTATGATTAGATATCATTTTGACTGTTACAGGGCCAGACTGGTCTAGGGGTTTGATGACAAAATAGTGCTAAGATTACACTAGTTTATTTGTATTATCGAAAAAACAGTAATACAGCACAGATTTTGGTTTAAAGTTGTTTTATATTATAAAGAACACACACTTCTAATATGAGGAAAATGACAGTTCACCTAAATAAGGCTATATATATATATATATATATATATATATACAGTATATATATATATATATATATATATATATATACCATTGTAAGTCAAGTTTATTTATATAACGTTCTTTACAACAATATTGTCACAAAGTTTGAAAACATGAAATCCTGAAGTCACAACATGAGCAAGCCAGAGGCGACGGTGGCAAGATCCTTCAAACCGGAAGAAGAAACCTTGGGAGGAACCAAGACTCACAAGAATTATGCTAAATTCAAAATAGAACTTCAAAATAGAATGTACCACAGATACATAGATCTGGATGATACAGCGATGGCAGTAAGTTGCATGATGAATGAACCAAAGACTGTTGGAAAAATAGTATGGTTCCATTGACTTACATTAAAAGTAAAGCCCTTTGAGTAAGTACTGTTATACTATGCGAAGCTGGTTAGTGTGATCTTTACTGCAGGGTAATTGTGTCTAGTGATGTGTAGTGACAGGCATGCATAGTGAGGCTTGGTGGTGTACACTTAGTGGTGCTTTTGCACTGCGAGGTATATATTGCACTGTGAGGTATGCATTGATAATATATAACCCATAACATTATGTGTATTCATCCTGAACCATCATTGTATGGATGCCTACAGTTATATCACAGCAGCTTATGTGTGAGGATTAATAAAGGTAAAGCAGAACCAAGACACCAATAAGCAGTAAGCCATCAACAAGATAGCAACATCCCATGTCGAGCATTGTCACACCATGGCAAGTGCAAATGACTCATAAGAGCAAGAAGACTAGCCTGCTTCTTTAAAATCAGCAGTGTAGGAGTGCACAGTGGATCAAATGGACAAGAATTAAGTTTCAGCGTTCTTCGTCAGTTGTATGTATGTGTGCGAAAACACATGCAGTAATACCTAGATGTGCCGATCACCTAATTAAAAATATTCTAATGACTTATTCCTGCTGCTTTTAAGCAGGCTATATATGCGGAAGCAGATAGGGACAAAAACATTACAGAAGCAGTTGGCATTTACATTTCATGGGCTGTGCTCCCGTATGCAGGGGTAGTGTATTTTATAGCTTTACAGTTTTGTAGCCGATTGTGACTCATTGCGTTTCGGTGGGCGCGAATATGTGGGGGGGTGCGTTATATGACACTAGGTGGAACAAATTGGTAGCTTGCACTGCATTTGCACTGCCTTTTCAGAATAAATGAAAAGAATCCTGTTGTACTGAAACCGTTTGTGAGAATCAATCCATGACTTCCATGTGCCATTGAATCCCTAATTGATATGTGACATCATGCTTCAGGGAGTTATCATTCCCTGTTTATTACACCAGTTGGTCTCTCATAGAAAATCTGCTTTTCCTTTAGATTGTCCTAGGTTACTGAAAGGTTGTATCTATCGATTTGGGTTGTGATGGGACTCCTGATAAAGTAAACACTGCTTGGATATTTAAAGCACACGACTAAGAAAAATGTCATGAAAGCTCCTGAGTGCGCTGTGGTTCTGCATGTCTGAATTTAAAATGAACGTATGTTCGGACAGCAAGCTTTCTCAGGGGCGTCACCCTGCACTGCTGTTTATCATGATGGATGAGTCTGTACAGAGACTTGTGCTCCATTCCGTCATTTTGACTGCCCCCTTAACGCACCTCGCCCACCAGAGTAGCGAGAAAGCATGCAGGAGGACACATGCATTCAAATACAGCGCACACACATATACACAGTAGGATGAAATGATTCAGTTCAGTGACTAAACGCTTGGTAAAGTCCTCTCAGACACATAAATGGCCTGACCCAAGAGGCACTTTCAGCCCACAGAACCTCATCTTCTGCCTAGAGGAGAGTCTCATCTGTCTGGTGAAACCTATATTATAATTGTGGTCTGATTATTAATTGAGATACCTTCATTTTCATTACTCCTCAATAGGTCAGACTCACTTACACAGTTGCACAATTATGCAATTACTCCAGTAAAAAAATGGCCTTCTGGAAAAATAGCCATGAAAAAAGTCAAATATCTCTCAAATATTAATTTTATTTTTCACTAATCATTCCATTTATTGAAGGAAAAGGACTTGTGCTCAATCTTCAGGTCACAAACTGAAGACCTAAGAGGATTTTCTTGTAAATAGCAGACCTTATGGTTCTTTCAATTGTGCTAATTCACTCGAGCCCTGAGGCGTCAAAGGATCTTTACACTGTCATACTACTGCCACCATGTTTTACTGTTGGCATGATGTTCCTACTGTGGAATACTGTGGTTCACTGTCATGTTTACATGCAGCCTGATAATCCATTAATAATCCGAATAGCTTAATCGGAATAGAATATGTCCACATATACACCTCAATCCAATAGACTAGTCCGATTGAGGTCATTCCGATTACAATTTCTACACCTGTATCCGATTACATTCCCAATCGGAAAGTTTAAATACGTTCTGCACATGTACTGTAGCGTCATAGAGAACGTTTTAACATGGCAGGAGGTAGAAACAGGTCTTAAAGAGACAAAGTTCATAATTTAAACCTTAAAAGATTTATAAATAGCTAGCAGGATGGATGGCTGTAAAGCAATAATGATCTTTTCATACAAGTATATGAGCAAAGGAACGACGGTGGGTTTACACGAACTATAGAGCAAATTAAAAACAATCTACTAAATTATGGATGAAGTCACGGGAGATCGACCCCTTGCTAACATGGATGAAAACGGTGTTGCAGGACCTGACGTCTTCCTCTCGCCCCTTCTTTAATAAGTACATGCGAAGTATGTTGTTCTGAGTCTGCCATCATTTTAAAGCATTTAAAAACATGAGCGCGCCAACTAAAACTCAGGTAACATACTGATACTTCATACTTCTGTTTTTTGGCAAATATAAAATGTTATGTCTCTCTTGTTTAAAGGTTAGTGCAAAATAAACTTTTTCTAGAGACTGAGACTCAGGCTGGAGACTCAGGGTTTAGTGAAGTCAAACACTCAGGATAAACTTTTTCTAGAGACTGAGACTCAGGGTTTAGTGAAGTCAAACACTCAGGATAAACTTTTTCTAGAGACTGAGACTCAGGTTGGAGACTGAGGGTTTAGTGAAGTCAAACACTCAGGATCAACTTTTTCTAGAGACTGAGACTCAGGCTGGAGACTCTGGGTTTAGTGAAGTCAAACACTCAGGATAAACCTTTTCTAGAGACTGAGACTCAGGCTGGAGACTCAGGGTTTAGTGAAGTCAAACACTCAGGATAAACTTTTTCTAAAGACTGAGACTCAGGCTGGAGACTCAGGGTTTAGTGAAGTCAAACACCCAGGATAAACTTTTTCTAGAGACTGAGACTCAGGTTGGAGACTGAGGGTTTAGTGAAGTCAAACTCTCAGGATCAATTTTTTCTAGAGACTGAGACTCAGGTTGGAGACTCAGGGTTTAGTGAAGTCAAACACTCAGGATAAACCTTTTCTAGAGACTGAGATTCAGGCTGGAGACTCAGGGTTTAGTGAAGTCAAACACTCAGGATAAACTTTTTCTAGAGACTGAGACTCAGGCTAGAGACTCAGGGTTTAGTGAAGTCAAACACTCAGGATAAACTTTTTCTAGAGACTGAGACTCAGGGTTTAGTGAAGTCAAACACTCAGGATAAACTTTTTCTAGAGACTGAGACTCAGGTTGGAGACTGAGGGTTTAGTGAAGTCAAACACTCAGGATAAACTTTTTCTAGAGACTGAGACTCAGGCTGGAGACTCAGGGTTTAGTGAAGTCAAACACTCAGGATAAACTTTTTCTAGAGACTGAGACTCAGGCTGGAGACTCAGGGTTTAGTGAAGTCAAACACTCAGGATAAACTTTTTCTAGAGACTGAGACTCAGGCTAGAGACTCAGGGTTTAGTGAAGTCAAACACTCAGGATAAACTTTTTCTAGAGACTGAGACTCAGGTTGGAGACTGAGGGTTTAGTGAAGTCAAACACTCAGGATAAACTTTTTCTAGAGACTGAGACTCAGGCTGGAGACTCTGGGTTTAGTGAAGTCAAACACTCAGGATAAACCTTTTCTAGAGACTGAGACTCAGGCTGGAGACTCAGGGTTTAGTGAAGTCAAACACTCAGGATAAACTTTTTCTAAAGACTGAGACTCAGGCTGGAGACTCAGGGTTTAGTGAAGTCAAACACCCAGGATAAACTTTTTCTAGAGACTGAGACTCAGGTTGGAGACTGAGGGTTTAGTGAAGTCAAACTCTCAGGATCAACTTTTTCTAGAGACTGAGACTCAGGTTGGAGACTCAGGGTTTAGTGAAGTCAAACACTCAGGGTAAACCTTTTCTAGAGACTGAGACTCAGGCTGGAGACTCAGGGTTGACTCAGACTGGAGGATCATGTGGAGACTCTAGGTTAATTTGAACCCAGCAGCTGTTGTTTACATTGTGTGCAAATTCCGTGATGAATGACTCAATAGAAATTTAAGTTCCATTGACTTCCATTGACAGTAAAATGAAGTTGTTGCTTCTCCTGTAAAGTTGGCATTTTGGAGATGTTTGATTTTCCTTAGAGACAGACGAGTGATGTGCAATGTGTTTCACATTGGTATCAATGCAGTTTGAAAGCAGAGACCCCAGAAAGCCTGAAACGTTGACGTTAAATCTGGTTCCCACGCAAACCAGCCTTTGGAGACCTCCACCTGAAAATGATAGAAAGTGTCAAATATGGCGTGCGTGTATACAATAGGAAGACGCTGTCGTGAAAGAAAAAAAAAACGACAGACAGGATGTTGATGTTGTTGGTGGAGACACATGCACACGCTCAGACGTGCGGTGTTCTACAATAGTGTAATGAAGTCATCCTGTCAGTGTGATCCACACGTCAACCAGAGGAAAACAAAGAAGGAGGAAGTGGCACGGCACAGTGATGTGTGTTTATTTGAACTGAGACGACATGACCACAGCTCTGAACGACACATCAACCTGTCAGAGGCTGACAGACACCGCGTTTGCTCTCTTCCAGTTACACGCACACCCCGGCGTCTGCAGCTGGAGTCTGCCGGACTGAACCGCGCGCTTCCTTTTTTCCCACCGCGCCGTTGTTTAGATCCATTACGGCTGCATGAGCCGTCGCTGCAACCGCTCTAAATAATTGATCTCATCTTGAGGAGTATATTGCAAATTATGTCTCGTTTGAAAGTGATATCAAAGGGAGGAATATTAGACGGGATTGCACCCCCTCCCCACACACACACACACACACACCCACACCCGTCCACCTCCCCCCCACTCATCCAGCCCACACCCGTCCAATCTCGGACCCCTGGGACTCTTCACATCTCCTCGCATCTGCCTCCTGATGGCTTCAAACACAAAGCGGAGATGCGGAGATGAGAAGAAGATAGAGAGATGAAGAGAGGGGGAAAAATGGAGGAGACAAACAGAGGAGGGGAGTAAGTAAGGAGAGGACAAAATTGGACGAAAGGAGATAAGGAATGGTGGGAAGGATGCAAGGGGGTGAGAGTTTTGTATACAGGACTGTGCTAAATTCTAAGACCACCCTTTGTTTGTTAAAGGGCCTGTCAAAGATGACAGCCTGAGTAAAGAAATATAATATTCATGTCTTTCCTTTGCTTTTAATACAGCTTCCATTTTTAGTGGTCTTGCCTTCAAAGAAATCGGAAACCTCTAGTTTAGCCCTAGAAGCTGGTTGCATTTTCCATTTCTTATGATCAAAGTAAACACATTCAGTGATGTCGTGCTCTGGACTCTGGGGTGGTCAGTCCTTTGTTTTGGGAATAACCAGAAGAACCATTCTTGTTTAATTTGCAGTTGTTGTTTTTTTTATCTCCTTCTCTCAGTGAAGGCTTCAAAGACCCACAGCATTAAGTTGTCTCCTCAACATGGAAGGATAGACACCTGTGGATCTAATGCAAGAGTGGAGTCTAATGCTCTCCTCTCTCTCAAAGAGGAAAGTTAATTATCTGATAGGGACAGTTTTGATGGTCTATCAAGTCAAGTCAAGTAGAAACAATGTTTCTACAGGACCATATGGTGCACACAAGGAACATAGCACAGACTAAACAGTGTGACTTGACTACACAGTGCAAACAATACAACAACATAAACAATCCGAAATAAGTGCTACACAGGACTGACTTGCAGGAAACAGTAACTGAACACAAAGCAGCCAACGTTCAGTTCCAGGGTGAATTGTGCAAAATGCATAAAAAAAGAGATTTTTTTGTTATAGTGTGCCAACTAGTCCACAGTGTACTACATACTATGGTGCTAACCAGTTCAGGATTGTCTAATGTTGTATAAAACATTTAGTGTGTGTGTGTGTGTGTGTGTAAAGACAGTCCTGGGTTGATTAGAAAGAAGCTGTTTCCCAGCCTGGCAGTGGAGACCTGAATGCTTAAATGGGGTGCAGTTGAATGATTTTATATTTCTAATCTACTCTAATCTCAAGAAAATTAATAACTTGGCAGTTTTGACCATAGATTGGCCATAGATTACATTACTATATATATATATATATATATAGTTATTTGAACAAACTAAGCTTTCAGTATTTAACAGTAGATATACATTTAAGTGTATAAGAAGACAAAGATTTAAAATTTTGTTTTGATTTAGTATTTGAGGCATGCTTTGCCATAAAAACAAACAGACAAAAGTCAGAAGTACCACTTTAAACCTATTGATACTGAATTAAATACAAATGCAATTCATCATGTAGTGAAATGTATAATTGCATCATAACATTTAGATAGTACAGCAAAACAGCAATGAGAAACACTCTAAAGCAGAGGTCATTAATAGTGGGATGGCAGTCCAGGTCCGGACTCAGACGTTGTCCAATGCGGACCTAAACCGATTAAGTACTAAGAACTATTTAGTTTCGACAGTGTTAATGTGGTGAAAAGTTTCTAGCCCTTACGGTATACGGGCTTTGCATCGCGGTAACCTCACAGACCAATGCTGCGCGTTGCAGGATCACCAAAAGCGCTCCTTAGCTCCTCAAGACATGATGACTCTCCAGACCAGCCTGAGGAAATTCCCTCTGACTGGACCTTACTGGATTCTAATTAATTACCCCTGCTCTGGAGGCACAATCAGTTATTCACCCTTTGTTAAGTTGAGATTCATCTTGCAGACGCTTAACTACAAACAAATAGCGTCAAAAATATTGTGGATCCTGCAGAAGTAACAGCAAGAACATTACAACCCCATTAATATATCCCCTCAGCTGTTAATGTTAGCTAACACTCAATGGCCAAAGAAACACAGAGCATAATTATTTTTTAAATACTTACATTTTCCTCGTCTGCAGTTTTGCCACAGCCGGTTAGTATTGATCTCTCTTTTAGGAACAAGTTTTATTGCCTGTGCTGCGTTTTACTGACTCAGGTTGGAAAAGCAGCCTTATTCACCAACCGTTAAACACCGTTTCTGATGGCAGTTACCGCTGCAGCATTGAAAGTGGAACAGGAAACTTTGAGCAAGAAGCTGGTAAATATGAAATATACTAAATTAATTTCAGCTTCAGGTTTATATACAGGTGTCCACTGCAGCTGGACGTTGTCATCTAAAAAGAAGCTTATCTGGCAGCAGAGCAGTTCCCATGGTTAGATCTCAGCTTCTACATAACGCAAGTGGCTCTGGCGAACCTTCACAGGCGTAGTTCTGAAGTCAGGGGCAGATGGGGTATTATTCTAATGAGTCTCTAGTTGATGTAACAAGGGAGCTAAATCTGAACGTCTGTGTTGTCTTATTTCACAGTTTGTGGTTTAGTAGGCACTTCCGATACCCGAATGTACGAACACAAGCCCTGAAAAAGTATGTTTTTCATAAGAACTCCACTGCCCCCAGAGTAGTTCAGACAGTATGCTTGTCTTCAGGAAATGGATCTGCTACTATTAATTATATAAAAGAATCTTCATTCGGCCTTTCTTGTTGGAAGAACTGTGAGTTTCTGAGTTCACATCACTTTGAAGACACTTAATATTGATTTGTTTAACCAGAGTTACTGAAGTGTGGAATACATTTGTAAGTTTGCTTGCCGTGAAGGGCAGCTTGTGGCAGTTTGAAGTTTCTGAATTTTTCAGCTTTGTCAGATCGTGTTATTTAAATAATGACAATGTCAATTCAAAACACTGTCCTTTTTTATTCTAGATTATATAAGCATTTCATCATGAATGCACTAATAGAAATGGCAGGAATTGGAAATCAGAACCTGTATTTCTACCATAAGGTTGGTATAGTATAATGGGATCACGCCGCTGCTCTCTATGCTGGAGACTAGTGTTTGATTCCCCACCTGGGTAACCACTATAAACTATACCATTAAAAGTCTTCGAGCAACACTCCTAGCACCACCTTTACCTACCTGTTTACATGTGTACCTGTGTTAGTCACTCTGGATTAGAGTGTAAATGTAAACTACTTCCAAGTATCTTTACTTGGCAAGTAGCTGTGAGCAGGACATATTTCTTCAGGATTTGATTGGACAGTGAAAAGTGGCTGTTCTTGTGTCATCCCTGACCATTTCAGGGATGCAAGGCTTTGTTAAAACAAACCACAAAACCCATGTGACCACAGCACTGACTAATCACCCCACTAAAGGGGAAAAGTAGATGAAAAGGCAGAAATAGAGGCTTTCTTGTCTGAGCATTAAAGGATTAAAGGAAAAAGAGGGCAAGACTCTTAACTTTACCTTCACCTACCTGCGAATATGCAAGTGGCTCTAGACAAGAGTGCTATTTTCGAGTAAAAGAGGGGAGTGTCTTTCTCTTCTTGTGTCAGACTTATAGATTTGGAAATCAGAACTCGTATTTCTACACGGTTGGTATAGTGTAGTAGGTTCACCCACTGCTCTCAGTGCTGTAGACTGGGGTTTGATTCCCCACTGTGGTTACCTCTACACTATACATTATAAATACGAGTCTTTGGGCAAGACTCCTAACTTTACCTTCATCTGCCTGTGTAGATGGAAGTCGCTCTGGACAAGAGAGCCATAAATGTTAAGTGTTTCCGAGTAAACAGATCTGCCAACCTTTACCCATTTTGCGTAGCAGATACGCCTCACACATCAAACCCACTTCAAAATACGAGCAAAGCCATTGATGGCTTTGAGTTCAACTGTCTTTGCATTCGCGCACTAGGCGTCTATGGGTGTAATCGCATTGGGCAGCGACTTGTTGGGAAAAGATAACTTAGATCCAATCATAGTGCTAGTTTTAAACTCTTCAAACTGGCTGCAAGCAGAGAGCTGTCAAAACGACAGTAACAAAATTGGTTTTCATTCCTCTCAGTCCATCTTCATACTGGGACTGGTTTTAAAGGGAGGACGGTACCCATCATTGTTTCAGAGGTAACTGCCAGGGTGTGGGAATTGTGAATCGTCTAAAAACTCAAGATGCAAAATATAAACTTGCAAGTTTTAACAACTGGGGGTGTAAATATCCCTCCCGCGAGCGTAAATGTGAAACTCGTGAGCACTGAATGAAGTCCTGCGTGCATGTTTATCATCAAATTTTTTCCATTCTTCTTTCGATAGTTGTCCTCGCTCGCCATGTAAATCCTAGCAATGTGCCATGCCGTAATGTAATGTGCTGTGCCGCCCCACCACAAGAAGTTGCTACTTTCTAAAAATTCCCAGGTCTGGAGTAAAAGAGGGGAGTGTCTTTACTTGTGAAGTAGCTGTGGGCAGTACTTAATCAAATTCTTCAGGATTTCATTGGACGGTGAAAAGTGGATGATTCTTGTGTCACACTCATAGACAGTCTGCTGTTACCATTTCAGGGATGCCAGGCTTTGTTACAGCAACACAAACCTCAAAGCCCATATGACCACAGCACTGAAAAGTAAATTAAAAGGGAGAAATGAAGAGCTTTCTTGTTTCAGTGTTAAAGGAAAATGGGGGTAAGACTTCTAACTTCATCTTCATATACCTGTGTATATGTAAATCTCTCTGGAGAAGAGTCCCTAATGTAATGTATTTCCGAGTAAAGGAGGGGAGTGTCTTTACTTAGGAAGTAGCTGTGGACGGGACTTAATTTAATGCCTCAGGATTTGATTGGACGGTGAAAAGTGGCTGTTCTTGTGTCAGACTCAGCAGACGGTCAGCTGAATCTACTTGATTATCAGAAAAAATATATAATCAAAATAAGTTTATATACTACAGTAGTTTGAAGTGTGTTTTCTGAAAGCTGATTTATTAGTTGTTGATTTTTTGGGTATTTTTTTGTCCACTTTTTAAGTCATAGATGAGGCGCGGACAGGCTAGCCTTCTAGCATCCGCGTTCCTCTCGCTTTTCTTTCACTTTTACTGTGAAATCGTGAGAAAACTATCTCAGTCAGGTTAAACAAATCCAGTACGAGTGTAACTGCCTACCATTAGAGCCAGAGCTGGACTTTATGTGGGTGTGTGTCTGCGCACATCGCTCCATCAGCTGCTCCTCTCTCAGCCGCTCAGCCGTAGCGCAGATACTGGCAGATATCTGAACCGCCTCACTCCCGTTAACATGAGCGCAGGTATTCAGCGTAAACAAACTCATCAATAATTCATTTGCAGCCGATCCAAGCACAGAAACTAAAGCGAGGCGAGTAAAGGAGGGCCGTCCTCGGACACGCATGTTTGCGCAGCCGTGTGTGAAAGGTGATAACGAGTGTCCTCGCTGATTGATCGGGTGGGTTGCTGGAGGGAGAGGGAGAACATGCTAAGAGATTGTTGGTCAGTGTAGTCGCTCTCTGCTGATGACTTACAATGACATGGCCAAACAGGAGGTTACTGGCGGGCAGAAATGTTAAAACGTGTAGCTTTATATCTTTCGGGTGCATCGAGAAAAATGTATAATTGCATCATATTTGACAGCCTACCCACAGGCTGTCAGGCTCCTGAACAAACTGTGAGGCTGAGAGACCCCAATACTGTTCACTCGGCCACTGCTATATTACACTATTATATTATTTATTCTGATATCGCTGCTTTGGACAATATCACTAAGTCACTTTAAACAGATGTATCTTCTTAGATAACCTGCCTATGCAAAAGTTTCTACATATGTCCTCCTGTATACCTATGTATATATCTTGTGTATGTTTTGTATAGTCCTTTATATACTTCAGTTATAACTGAAGTTAGAAAGTTTCTAGTCTTTGCGGTTTACAGACTTTACGGCGATGATAACGAGTGTCTTCGCTGATTGATTGGGTGGGATGCTGGAGGGAGAGGGAGAACATACTAAGAGATTGTTGGTCAGTATAGTCACTCTCTGCTGATGGCTTACAATGACATGGCCAAGCTGGAGGTTACTGGTGGGCAGAAATCAGTATACAGAGAAACAAGAGTCTAGTCTTATGAATGAAAGGACACAATGAATTGTTCCTAATGTGACTGATACCATGAAATAACGAGGTATGCATGAAGGTCTATTTGGATCTCTTTAAAATGTGGTTATGTAAATGTACAGTACAGTGAAGGATCTATTTCACTACTTCTGTTCAGTTACCATTTCAGGGATACAAGGCTTTGTTACAGCAACACACACCTCAAAACCCATGTGACCACAACACTGACAAATCCCCCCGCTAAAGGGGGGAAAGTGGATGAAAAGGCAGAAATAGAGTCTTTGTTGTCTCACCATTAAAGGGTTAAAGGAAAAAGGGGGCGAAGAGATAAGGGAAAGGTAAAAAGAGATGGAACAGGCGTTCAGGTTGACAGAATAAGATCAGCAGCGGTTGTTTAATCTCGCGCGTGTGTGTTTGCTCTCTCCCTTCAGATACGGCGTACGTGCGGATTTTCATCAGCGACGTGAACGATAACAAGCCGGTCTTCGCGCAGACGGTGTATGAAGTCGACGTGGATGAAGACGCAGACGTGGGCTCCACCATCCTCACCGTCAGCGCTAATGACGGAGATGAAGGTAGGCCGAGACCAAGAGGGAACGCCAAGGGCAGATACTGAATACCGGGCTTGGGAGAGCAGAAAGAACGCGCGGCCGTCCACGCACGAACCACGCCAAAAAGAAATACTGATCATAGCATTCAGAAATTCTTAAAAAAGCCTTTCAAGCCTGGCCATTGTGAGCTCAGCCTTCAAATTCTAATGGGCGGCAGACAGGTCTGGCCACTGTGTACAGCCACGGTTCCATCACCCACATAGAAATTCTTCACTTTTACACACTTCTATAATGTAACGGCATTTATAATTCACAACTCAGAATACTTGGCATTCGTTCACCCCATTCAAGGAACCGCATTCAGCAGATTATAAAGACGTTCCAGCGCTTTCAAGCCAAAGCCAGCGAGAAACTTCGAGATCATGTCTTCGGACTCATAAAAAATGGAACATACTCTGTAATATTTACACTGTGCCTACAAGTGTGTACATCTGCGAGCTCTTTTCAGATGTCTTCTGGAGAAGACAGTGTTATAAATGCGTAAGGAATCTATTCTTTGTTGCAATGTCTGGTATTGAGATTTGCAATGAGGGTTTTTTTTTTCTTTTTTCTTTCTTTTCTTTTTTTTCGGTTACTGTTTTTTTCTCTCCAACTTTTGCGAGCCGGATAAGATTCCTTGACTTTGTCCTCGGTTGATTTTGTCCTCCAAATTTTGAGGCACTGTCCGTGAATACAGTTCATTTCACAGCTAGAAACTCTTTGAAGAAATGCTTTTTTCTTTGCTGTTTATTATTTTTTTTGGCTAAATATTAATCACAATAAATGCTTAAACTTCAGAAAATGTCAAATGCCAAATCAGTCACTATGAAAGCCTTGATTTTCTGAAATGCACAGCATTGTTCCCAATTTGTAGACACATTTTTCTTGTGATAGTAGCTCTCATGACTAACTTGATACTTTGTGTAGCAAGCTGGGGTTTAATGTGAGGGTACAATGTAGACTGGATATGTTATAAAATGTACAAAATACCTTTTTTAAGTAATTTTTATTAAAAAAGTAAAAATAGTTTATTAAAAAAATATATTAAAAATGGGAAGCAGGGTTACAGGGTTGCAAACTTAATAGACAGCTTTATGGACAGAAGTCATGGGCTGGAGATGAGGGAACCAGCCTTGTGACCAGAAGGTCACTGGTTTGATCCCCTCAACCAACCGGACATGACTGAAGTGCCCTTGAGCAAGACACCTAACTCTCGAATGCTCCTCAGGCACTGTGGATAGGGCTGCCCACCGCTCCGGGCAAGCATGCTCACTGCCCACTAGTGTGTGTGTGTGTGTGTTTGTTCACTAGTGTGTGTGTTTGTTTAAGTTATATGTTGAGGGCTAAATGGAAAATAGCCCTAAATGCTAAATTCCAATTCTAGATAGCATTCAGGACTGGTTAGCTTGATAGCGTGCACCTGTTTCTGTGTTCTGTGAGCTGAATGGACGAGCTTTACGTGTGCAGCCAGGTTTCCTTTGTGTATAAACTGAGAACATAGGATGTCATTGTATGCATATATGAGACCTGATAGTTGACAACATGAAAAATTATTTATAATTTTTTGGCGATACATCAAAACAGAATGTGTCATGCAGTGCTATGATGAGGCTAGAAAGCTGATCATAGAGCTACAATACATACATATAACTGACACAGCAGAGCACTGACGCACATCATCACTCTGCTGTCTCCTTCCAGATGCGCTCTATGCAAATAAGCTGAGAGGCTACAAATCAGATAATATGTGGCTCGCTAACCTATTATGTCCTGCCCGCAGCCATGCGATTGAGATTTAACACTGAAACACACACTGATTGGCAAATATAACAGTTGATACAAATATCTATATTATACTGGATGCATAGAATGAAACTGCGTAGACTTTTTCTCTGTGCCTCACACTGCATGTGTTAACAACGTGGCTGACTGTAATGAAAAAACAAGGCAGGGCTGCTGCAGATTTTGAGAGCAGAAATATACAAACTCCAGTCTTAAACAAACACTCATGAGTCTGTAATACACTCTGAATGGTTAGAATATTTCATTGGTATTGGTTTTAGCACTCCAACTCTCTGCGTCCTTGGTTGAGTGTCATGTGTACAGCTCAAAATCAGATCCTGGGAAAAAGTGGAGCATTCCAAAATGTGACATTGCATTACTTGTTTGATTGACCAGAGTAGAGAGATCCAGTTTCCCAGTCTCAGAATAGGCCAACGACTAGACTAGGTGTAGTTCTTACTGTTGAAACACCACTAACATTGCAATTAAGATGAAGTTTGGTGTAGTGTCTGAAGTGGGATCAAAATAAAGTGCCAGTGCTCTCCTCATTCACAGGGTGGCGTGCCTATCGGCTGGCATCAGCTATTCAATAAGTATTACATTCTAAACTTCTACAGTGAATAAAATATGCTAGAATATTTCACAACTGACATTTATTTATTTAAAGGTGACAACCACTTGCAAAACTATTCATTTTATCAAATATAACATTTTACACATATACAATAATAATAACATATAATCAGTTAATAATAGTCAATATTTCATTGCTGTTCAAAGAAAATGGATTGGATCTCCATCCAATTTTCCTATTTGTGTATCATTTGGACACAACAGCTGTCCTTTATATCCTTTAAACGTTTAATGATGAATAATCTAATAGAAATGCTCTAATTGGAGTTAACCCTCTTCATATTAACTCACCTTGAAAGTAAAGAATACTATAGATTGTGTTGATACTGTAGATTGATGTGTGTGTGTGTGTGTGTGTGTGTGTGTGTGTGTGGCTGTAGCATTCAGTAAATACAATATACTGTCTTGTGTTATTAAATACTGTTTATTATGCATGTATTTATTTCTAATAACAGAAAATAATCTGCTTATCTATATACTAATTTGAGCATAATAAACACTACAGATGTTGGAAAATATATTCTTTGTAACCTGAGCAAACAGTGACCAGCCGTACTGGTAAATACTTTTTTACTATTTGGCACCTATATGGTGAAAAAAGTCACTCCAAAGAGTAAAATGTAGATGTGCGGTGATTACTGACCCACTTCAAGCACTGGGTTAGCCTTAAAACTGGTCATTCTGCCTGTGATATTTTCCCAATGACTTTGTTAGGAAATTGTGTGACACTGTGTTGAGCTGCTAGTGAGCAATGAGGGCTGAGAACCCCCTGCTGTGAAAATAAAACCCCCCTGCTGTGAAAATAGTTCACACTGTGCCACAAAGACTAAATGCGCAGCACAACTGCAGCTTTGTGGACATTCAATAATATGTTTTATTGACCAAAAACTGTCCCAATAAAATATAGCATTTCAACAGAAATGGAGTAATTGTGCTCCCCGCAGTATATTTGGGATGAGCTGGAGTAATCCAGATCATCCAACAATAGTACCTGACCTCGCTAATGCCCCTATGGCTAAATACAATCAAATCCTCAAAGTTTCGAATGTTTCAATATCTACTAAAGCCAGAGTAGAGGCTACTATAGTAAAAAAGGTTGGGGTGCATCATGTCAGAAACAGATGGACGCTCAGAGACATAGAATGGAAACAGTTTACTGATGGTAGTTGGCACAACAAGTCCACAATCAGATACATGGCCAGTACAGAGCAGAAGGGCACCAAACAATATGGGGCTTAAATGAGAACGGAATGTCAGATACAGGCGAGGGTCAAAACCTAGAATCATTAAGCAACCAAACCAGAAAGCGCTAAGCAGAGACATCAACGTAGATACAGGCCAAAGGTAGGTCACGGCAGAAAATCATGGCAACCAATACAAAAGGGCAAAGCAATAAGCAAGAGACGATAGACAGAAAACGGGTCATAAACGAGAGATCAGATACAATGAACCGCTCATAAAGGCACAGGGAAATGGCACAATACTTCACGACGAGAGTGTCCACACACCGAGCTTAAATAGTCAGAGCAATAATTAAAATTCAGGTGAACTTGATCGGCGGTGGTCAGCTGACCGAGTGTCTAGAGTCAAGTGATCCACAGAGGCCTGCTGGGACTTGGAGTTCGAAAGTGGTAGCATGGACTCCTGTGCTGCAGCGTTGGTGCGCGATGTGACATGGGGTGGAGAACAAAATCCCCATTCATTTAAACAAACAGTGACGTACAAGCAGGCAAAGGCAAGAGCGGCGGATATAGATGTAGATTTTTATTAAAATCCATATGTTGCACATGAACAAGACAAAGAACTTTGAGCAAACAGAACCTCCCCGTTTAGAAGCACACAGACACGCACACATGAACAATATCAGACAGGAGTTAAAATAAAAACACTAAACAAGAGACACCTGGCAGACGGAAGGGGACCTAAACACAGAGCAGGTGAGGGGTGGAGACAAGAGGGCGGAGACAAGGAGCATAAGACTGAAACAAATACATGTGGCTAGTGAACGTAAACAAAGACAGAAGCACATGGCAAAGACAGGACGACATAAACATGAACATAGACTGTACAAGACAGGGTGTGACACAAACCTTTGGACATATAGTATGTCTTTAACTCTTAGGAGCCACAGATATAGCCCAAAATAAGAGCAATTCAAAGAAATTTAATATAAATATAAACTCTCAGCAAAGTGCATGAAAGTTGAATAGAAGATATTCTATAATGAATTTACATGTAGTAAATCTTCAGTTGTGTCATGTTAATTATTAAATCTATTAAATCTATTATTTACTTTTTTGTTTATATTTTAATAACTGAGCACACAGACCTTAAAGAATATGAACTGAATGCGTATGTACTTCAGTCATAGCTCAGGATGTATGTACTAAATATAGTAATGCAGCATTAAAGTAATAATGCTGGACTTCAAAGGGTTAACAGGTGATATGATGATGCAGAGCTGCCCTTCAGTATGCATGTGTGGTTGAGTCATATCTTGCAGGCTACACATCAATGCCACGTTACCCCTGTCCACCCCCCCCCCCCCCCAACCCCAGGTGCTTTAATATGGACGTCACAAGCACATGAAAACCCCTCAGATAAGCTCTCCGGTTCATTTCCCTGTCTCACGTAAACCCACACAGCACAGCCAAGTCGACACATAACTCATTCCTCATCAGCTAGCCTGGCTGAGTCCATAAATCCTCGTCTGAAGCACATCATCCCTTCTGCTGCAGCTGGAGTCTTCTCCGTGCTCGTGGATATCAGCGGCAACAGATCTCATCAGACGTTAATCAGAGACCTGCTAAAGGCCTTAAGCCTCATTATGACGGACAGACTACAGTCTTAAGTCACTGTTCTGTCATGTCTTTCTAAGGAACTTGCCTGAATTCTTCAGCTTTGGACTTTTTATATATTTTTATATCCTCCTGAAGCCTAAATGTACTATTTATTTATTAATTTCTTAACACTTATTCAGTATCTACCAGTGTTGGGATAGAACATTTCTTACCACTGCTTACTTTTCTTTTCTTCTCAAGCTCAGTAAAACTGTACCACAGTAGATATATCTACAGCACTGTACATACTGTAGGTAGTGTTATAACATAAAAGTCTTACATATTGAACTTTTAAGGATTGCATTAATATGCAAAGTATAATTATTATTTGCATCTTATTAGTGCTCAGTGTTAAAATTTTGAATTATTTAAATTTCTGAGCATAAAACATACATTCCTGTTCCCTTAACTTACAATCTAAAATTCAATTAACTCAAAATGTTTATTCTGCTTTTAAGATAACTACATTTTAGGTACAATGTAGGTTTTACAATGTAGGTTCTGTGTAACATCTAAGTTGCATTTTAATGACATAGCCACAGGTGCTAAACACATCTTTAGAATACAGGCGTTATTGATAAACTTGTTTAGCACTTTTTGCCTCTACTTTCTGATGACTTACTTTAGTACGTGGAACAGATTTTAAAGTATTAGCAACTTATTAAACTCTTGTTTGCTCTGAAGCTATAAGATAGCTTCGCAGTCAGTAACACAGTCATACTGTCTTGATCCTAAATGGGAAAAAAAACAATTATGCATTGAGAAGATGTGATTAATTCATGCTGTTTCATTTGCATAATAATGTCTGAACAAATTGTTTAATGTACATCATTACATCACCCTACAGATGGTCAGTATGTACAGATCCTGTGGAATATAACATAATGTTTAGTGAACCAGTGCATTTTTTAAAAGGGCTTAAGACGTATTCCTATTAATAGTGTTTCTGTTAATAAAGTGTTAGTTACCAGCAACTGTGGTGGTGTGATCAGAAAGATTGAAACTGTAACATATGGCAGTACTTAATTACAGGAATGGCATTACTGTGACTTTTACGGGTTTCTCTGTACCACTTCCGCCCCACCCGACAGTTCATTCCACCGGACCCTTAGAAAAAGGTCTAAAAGGTCAAGACTACTGCGGAAGCGCTAACTGGTAAAGCACTAATGTAACAGCACTTCTACAGCAATGGCTCAAGGCAACAGTGAGGCAGACGCTCCTCGTCCATTGTGTTCTACTGCAATATCCCTCTATCAGCAGAGAAAATGAAAAAAAAAAATCGGAGGTATCTGACGATCCCTAATGGGGGCTGGGGGGCAGCGCAACTTGCTCTGGAATATGTTGTTGTTGTTGTTGTTGTTTTTTCGCGCAGTTTGTTTATCCATTTTGTTTGTTTATGCCGTCTCTCTTTGCAGTGAGCGTCCCACGGGGAGTTGATCTCTGCCGAGTGTAAATCTAACGCACAGAAACACAAACTGATTCATTCATGCGCCTTTTTCTGCCGATTTCATTAATGTTGCGAAACACAGTAGTGCCTGTAAGATTAAGCATTCCTCCTCTTACTCAAGCCTTTTCCCTTTCATGCTGCGAGTTGCCTTGCTCCTGAGAGTTTTCAGCTTCTCTCTCTCCTTCGTTGGGGTTGGTGGGGCTGTGTTCTTGTTGAGGCATTCCATTTTTCCTTTGTTCCTTTAATTGGAAGGAGAGCTAAGCCGCCAATAGACTTCATTAATTCCAAGTTACCTTTTTTTTTTTTTTTCTCAAATTTTGCACAACAGAGGTGACTTTGAATGGTGGTGAAACTAAGACAGCATGCAAATGTGTGTAATTCTAAGCACATGGAGTTTGAAGCAGGTAGAAGGTGCATAGAAGAAAAGAAGGGGATGATAATACTTCTGGTAAGGTGTATTGAAAGGCCCAATCATAGCAGTTAGCACATATGATATTGTGTATCTGCACTGATGAATAGTTTATGTAGTTCATAGAAGAACCCAGGCAGTGAAACCCATATACACACAACACACACATACTAGTGAACACACACATTAGGGGGAAGTGAGCACGCTTTCCCAGAGCAGTGTGCAGCTCTATCTACACCGCCTAGTGAGCAGTTGGGCATTAGGTGCCTTGCTTAAGGGCACTTCAGTCGTGTGCTGTCAGATAAGGGGATCTAACCGGCGATCACAAGGCCAGTTCTCTAACCTCCAGCCTCCCGACAGGCTGCTGAGTTTATGATATATAGGGCTTTCAATAACTTAATAGGATCTCCTCTCCTATTGGACAGACTTTGACTTCAGGCTTAACGAGCATTAAAAACCTGATCATCCAGTTTTCCCTTCTTCTTCTTTTTTTAAATCAACGCGTTTGATGTGGTATCTAATCTGTGAAAATATGTAATTGACTCCTGCTTTATTCAGTCTATATAGAAAAACTCTGCCTGACCTAAAAAAACATTTGAATTATGTCACAAAAACAGCATTTACTTATATCTGCTGTTCAGCTGAGAGCAATTTAGCTCCTCCCATTCACATTGAAGCTTCAAGTAGTGTTTCAGGCAGGGCTGCCTTTTGATTAAGGTGCAATACAAGACAGCCAATCAGAATAGAGGTTGTTTACATACAGCTGTGTAGATACACCTTGGTCAAATTGTGTGTTTAGTTGTTTTCTTTTTCTTTTTTGATTTTGAAAGTAAGTACACATCCTTAACAGAGCTCATTTGACTAGGAGTGATTAAACATTTGCATCCTCCTGTGTATTAGTCATAAAAGCACAGTAACAAAAGCTTAATGTTGAATTAAAACCCCATTCGAACAGAATTAGTTTAATCAGAGGTAATTTGACTGATTGTATTACCTAGAACCCAGTTTGAAACAGCATCATGTGGATATTTACATCAGCATTACGGGACAGGAGCTGTACTGTGCAGTGCAAGTGAGTTTATTTAGTGTGCAAACTTAAAAATTTGTCAAGTTTTGTGTTTAACCTCCAAGATTTAACCCACACACACTGGTGAACATGCTACACTAGGGGGCATGTGTGCACACTTGCCCAGAGTGGTGCCAGCCCTATCCAAAGAAGGTTGGGGTCTAAAAGGCACTTTGGTCATGTCCTTTTAGTACAGGGGATCAAACCAGCAACCTTTTGGTCACAAGACCTGATCCCTAACCTCTAGCCCGCCTCTTCCCCTGTGTACCAAGTGCAGCACAACAACAGACAATGCACTGGTGTTTCGATATTTCATTTTCCTTCTCTGTGTAATTTGGCATTTGGTGATCTTGAGGTCACCAAAAGAAAATGAAGGGAGGCACTGTTTCTATGAAGCTGAAGTCAGCAGTGGTTACTATAGTGCCCCAGGCCCCAGAATGTAACTGCCACACCATTTAGAGTGGGATGAGAAAACTGGTGAATGAAGAGCTGAAGCCTCGTGTGGTCGTGTGGAGTCGAGTATCATATTTTGCACAGTTCAACTGTGAGTCTGCACTAGTGATAGATGTAAAGTCTACATTTAATAAACGACTGTAACGTTCATGGCGAGAGACACTGTGGAGTTAAAGGTTTGTTGCTAGCCTAATGTTAATCCACAGGACAATACAACCAAAATTGCAGTAACTCTGGAGCACCTTGGTACTGAGGTGCACCTACCCGGCGGTATGCTTTGTATGCTGATTGTATGCTTTTAGTATATCTACTGCCTCAATAGCAGGCAAGTTGTGTAGGTTAGTTTTCTGTACCTTTTTCTAGTAATATCTCAACTTGCACACTATGGGCTCCTCGCCTTCATCTTGTCCATGCTTGTGTGCTTTTCTTTACCTGCCCTCCACCTGAATTTCATCATCATGTGACTGAAAACAACCTATAGGGTGTTGCTTATGAACTTGTATTAGCATGACATAAGTTGGGTACACAAACTTTGACATCTTATTCACTCCTTTGTAAAAAAAAGACATTTATTATTTACAATAATTGCTGTTTAACAAAAACTGCAAGTCTGGTAATCGTAAAAATCCACTTTTAAAAAAAAAAAAAATAGTCTTCTTGAGTCACGATTTTGCAATGACACGCTTCAATATTGCCGGTTGTTGCTGTCTTTGCAGGTGCCAATGCTAAGTTGCGCTACCAGATCACCTCAGGCAACACTGGTGGCGTTTTTGACGTGGAGCCGGAGGTGGGGACCATATTCATTGCTCAGCCGCTGGACTACGAGCAGACCAAACGCTACAAGCTTCATGTTCTGGCCTCTGATGGGAAGTGGGAAGATTACACTGCTGTGGTGGTCAACGTAGTTAATAAGAACGATGAGGCACCAGTGTTCTCGGTCAATGAGTACTATGGCAGCGTGACGGAGGAGCTGGACGGGTCTCCGGTGTTCGTGCTGCAGGTGAGACGATCCCCACAAAAGAGTGTTTGAGGTTAATGCGAGATGGCAGGTGTCTAGCGATGCTCCACTTTTGCCATTTTGGCCTACAAAAGATTGGCGGAAAATGCTTTCACGTTCCATTATGAATACTAAGCACCGATTGCTAGGAGCCGACTATTAGCATTATGCAAATTTCATCATGCTTTTAGGCTAGGTGACTGTGTTCGTTTTTGGATCACAACCTCCTGATTTTTCCCCATCATCTGCATAAAGTCAAACCAAAAGGCTGCATCTCCAGCACAGCACAGAACTAGGTCGAGCCATGCCTTCCTAACACATTTCACTACTGGGAACTTGTGATGAAAAAGTCCCATTTTCCCTGAATTCATGGACTTTCACACAGTTTCAGTCACCTGCTGCCTTGAAAATTGGCATGTAATTAATTTTGAATGAGCAGGGAAATGAATCATGCTACAGGGTACTTAAATTTGAAATGGTTGCACAAGTGCTTATCATGGCAAGGACGTGTATTAGTCTAATAATTTGCCTGAATTGATTGATTGATTTTGGCCACACTTGTTTTCTTCGCATAGTTTAAAGTGCTTCTTATGCTCTTTAATCCATTATTGGATTCTAGAGCCTTTTGAGTATGGTCTCGCTGAAGCACATATATATATATATATATATATATATATATATATTTTTTTTTTTTTTTTTTCTTAAAGCCTGGATTGCAGCAGATGACATCATGCTCTTTGTCCAAGCTGTGCTTTGGAAATGCACGCTTACTTACTTCTGCCTTTTAATTTCCGAGAGGAAGTCTTGAGCTAAATTCTGCTTTGTTTTGAGCCTTTGGTTGCTCCCTGCTGGAGCTGACAGAGTTAGCCGTGAATGTTCGCATCTGGGAAGGAATGCACGTCCAACCGTAGGTCAATCACGCATGACTTCAAGTCTGTACGCTTCAATAATTCAGGAAAAATGTAGCTAGTGTCCAGGTAGCAAAAAAGGAGGCCTAACAAATTCTCTTTGATGTTGTAGGTAACAGCCTCTGACCCAGATAAGGATGCTGACCAGGAGGCCCTGCGCTACTCTCTGCATGGTCAGGGAGCTGAGAGCGAGTTCATCATTGATGAGGTGACAGGGAAGATCTATGCCCAAAGGACTTTGGATCGGGAAGCAAGAGCAGTCTGGCGGTTTGTTGTCTTAGCCACGGACGAGGGTGGGGAGGGCCTGACTGGGTTCACTGATGTCATCATCAGTGTGTGGGACATTAACGACAACGCCCCTATCTTTGCCTGTGCCCCAGACAGCTGTCATGGGGATGTGGCTGAAAATTCCCCACCTGGTACATCTGTTATGGAAATGACCGCCACTGACCTGGATGATGCGGCTGTAGGGCAGAATGCTGTGCTGGCTTATAGGATTCTAGGTAACGCTGCCCTGAGCGGAGGTAACAGCGGGGCGGACATGTTCACCATCAACCCGGCCACGGGAACCGTCTCTGTGGCCATGGCTGGACTGGACAGGGAGCAGACAGAGTCTTATATCTTGGTGGTGGAAGCCAGGGACGGAGGCGGCATGACTGGAACAGCGACCGCCACCATCCACGTGAAGGACGTTAACGACCACGCCCCTCGTTTCTTGGACCGTTCTTGTTCGGTGCGGATCCCTGAAAGCAGCGAACAGAACGCAGCTGTTCTTGAGCTGGCGGCTGAGGACGCAGATGCTGGGGAGAACGGTCAGCTGACCTTTAGTATTGTTGCTGGAGATCCAGAACAAAAGTTCTACATGGTGAGCCACCGGCAAGAGCAGCGAGGAACCTTGCGCCTGAAAAAGCGACTGGATTATGAAAGACCAGGGGAGCAGAGGTTCAATCTCACCATTAAAGTGGAGGACCTGGACTACTCCAGCTTGATACACTGCTCCTTAGAGATAGAAGACTGCAATGACCATGCTCCAGTCTTCATACCCCACTTCCTGCAGCTCCCTGCCCTCAGAGAGGATGTCCCAGTCGGCACCAGTGTGGCCATGGTAGCCGCAAGTGACTCAGACTCAGGCTTGAACCGGGAGATTACCTATAGCATAGCATCTGAATCTGACCCACACGGCTTATTTGTGGTAGACCAGAGTGGCCTGGTCACTGTGGCTAGTCAGCTGGACCGGGAGAAGGCTGCCCAGCATCACTTGGTCATCCTGGCAACTGATCATGGAACTCCACCACTTACTGGCACCGCCACTATTCAGATGTCTCTGTTGGATGTGAATGACAATGGACCAGAGTTTGAGGCAGCCTATTCTCCGATAGTCTGGGAGAATGTTCCTGGACCTCAGGTGGTCCGGCTCAATGCGAGCTCCACATTACTCAGAGCTATTGACCGAGACTCTGTGGAGAACGGGTCGCCATTCTCTTTCTCCGTCCCTCTTGAGTACCGCTACAGCAATGACTTTCACTTGCAGGATAATGAAAATGACACCGCCACCATTACGGCACTCAGGGCCTTTGACCGGGAGAGACAGAAGGAGTTCCTGCTGCCGGTTATCATGACCGACAGCGGAAAACCACCCAAAACGGTTACCAGCACACTTACCATCACCATTGGTGACAAGAATGACCACGCCCATCTTGCTGGAGAGAAGAAAATATACATCAACAGTCACAGAGGTAAGATCCACAATTCTTAGAGCATATCAAGGTAATTCAGTTTTTTGCTTAGCAGTAGAATTTTAATTAATGGTTTTACAAACCTTTCATTTAAAATGTTTCATTTGCCCTAGTCATTCAGCCAGGACATGTTTGCTGGCTTTTCCAGAATATTGCTTGAGCTACAAGACCAGAAATCAACAGTCACCCAAAAATGTCATGTATACCCAAAACTCTGTAGTCGCTCAAGCCACAGCCAGAGTTATCAATGGGGTATGAAGTACAGTATGACGATAGCCATAAACACAACTGTGTATTACAATGCCATGAGCAGTGAGACTCCACCACCCATGCAGCAACCAACCCTAGATCACATTCCTGATTTCTGATGTTTCTTTCTAATGCATACCGTCAGTAAATCTAAGTTTCAAATTCAAAGTTTTTTTATTGTCATTAATTTGTATAGATATCTAAATTGCATCAGTATGTCTGAGCAACCTTAATAAAGACCTTTTTGCAGTTTGAGCAGATTAAGGGAGCTTCTGTGGATGTGTTTACAAAAAAAAAGATTTGGGTGTCTATTGACATCCAGTGTTTGTTTGTTAGGAACGTAGGCTCATAGCTGCAGTCCAAACCTAAAGATGCCAAATCTGGGCATTGATCAATGCACCCATCAATGGCTACCTATTCGGTCAGTAGCAAACATAAACATATTTCATCTGTGAGTCCTCATAAGTAAATCAAGTTGCATAGTTCACCCATTTAATCTGTTTTTTTTCCACACATCATATAAGTACCAGGCACAACCTATATATGCTCTTTTAGAAAATGTTCCAGAAACTGGGGAAAACTACAAAAGTTGCATCAATTGAGGCAAACATTGCATCAGTTGAGTCCAAAGCTGCATAAGTTGAACAGTTGGACCAAATAATGAAAAGCTAAAAAATATGTATACATACTGATATGAAGGAAATGCTCCATGTTATTATTGGGTCATGCTAGCATGTCTAACACTTCACATAAAGCCAGGCTACATGAAGGAAAACAGTGAATGGTTAGGATTATCAACAACAAATGTGGGCCAATGTGTTTTCCTATGGGTCACAGCTGTAACTGTTCACCTGTTTATGTGTCCTGTGATATAGATTTTGTCTAATGTATTATGTAGTATGCTTACCTATACAGCAGGGGTATTTAATTAGAATTCAGTAAGGTCCAGTTAGAGGAGATTTCCTCAGGACAAGGTCCGGACAGCCATCATTTCTAACTTGTGTTATGATTCAGTGCCATATCCTGTATACTGTAGTAGCCTAGTATCAGCATCTTATACCATCAGCTACTGAAAAACAAACTTATTACAAAAACCGTTCAGTATGTTGTAGTATATTTACTGTTTAAATGCTGAACTGAAACAAGAGCTACATTTAAAAAAACAGAATGCTTTTGAAAACAGTGCATCTTAAAGTGTTTATTTATAGAGAAAGTAAATAAAACGTGCGTCTTCTTGTTAACTCAGCTTCACAGATTGACATGTTGGTTTTACAGAGCGGTATTCTCCAAAACTAGACGAGCGAGTTCATTCCATAGCGCCTTTGGTGATCTTACAGCGCACGTGATTGGTCTTTGAGTTCACTGCGCCATAAAGCCTATATACCGTAAAGACGAGAAAAGCTCCGCCGCTTAAAATAAACACAGTCAAAATTAAATCACTCGCAATAGTTTATCAGTTTGGGTCCGCATTGGACAACGTCTGGGTACGGCTCCTGACCACGGACCACGGTTAGTAACCTCTGCTATACAGTATATTTTATTGTAAAGCTTTAGTGCGATAGAATAGAGTGCATGACACTGGTCATGGGGCCAGTTAGACCACCCACCCACAAATTTTATATAAAATCAAAACAATGTGTAATGTATTGTATGTTTAATTGTGTGTACTATTCATTGAAATCCTGATTACCAAAACTTCCAATGTTTTACAAACTCGAAGCAACATCTTAGCAATGCTTAGTCCTGCTTAGTGTTGCACCAATACATTGATGAGAATACCGATACCCATGACCAACACCACAAAGTCGTTTCAGAAGCACACACCCAAACTGATGCATACATGCTCACCAGCAAACAGAATTTAATAACACATCTAGGGCGTGGGGTGGCAGACAGCACTAAAAATGCTCATGACTAAATCTGTGAGAAAACATGCTAATGTGAGCCCACTACCTGCTGGACAGTCATGGGCCGGACCAGAACTGACAGGATATGACTGAAGGGCGCTTGAGCGAGGCACATAGCCCCCTAGCTGTTCCTCAGGCACTGTGGATAGGGCTGCCCACTGCTCCAGGCAAGTGTGCTCACTGCCCCCTAGTGTGTGTGTTCACTAGTGTGTGTGCATGTGGGGGTTTATTGCATGGATGGGTTAAATGCAGAGGTCAGATTTCTCTGTGTGCAAGCACAAATGGCAAATAGTCCTATATAAAAAAAGACTAGCTGAGCCAGGCTTCTTTCAGTGATCCCTCATCTGCCGCTGTGTAGTCACTTACAATCCGAGTTAATTTTAGTGCAGATTGTTATTTAGGGAGCAGAGTAATAATAGCCTTTGGCCTTGATTTAGTCTTTAGCTAGCATAACAACCCACTATCCTGATTCAGCAGTGGGGCCTCGTGGCCCACCGCTTCTGCCAAGCCAGAAATATGTGCCACAAACACCATGAACCAGAGGTGTTACTAGGATGTCATCTTTGGGTGGGCATTTTAATTATTTGAGTATGTTTTACTTGGCATGCAAACAAGGACATAGTTTAATTTTGAAGTTTAATTAAGGTGGGAGACAAAATGAAAACAATTACTGCATCTAGTATTTCAGGCGGGGTCTGGAGTCATTACCCAATGCAAAAGAAAATATAATTAAACTCTAGCCAGGAAATATTATTATATTTTGGTTGGTTGGTAGACTACAGTTAAACAGAATGCACAGGGTTGGGCAGCAGTGTCTGTACGATAAACATAGGTGTGATGAACCAGGATAGTTCTGCCTAGGATACAACGACTTCTAGGCCCAGTATGATCAGCATAAGCAATTAATCATTTTTAATAATTTTTCATTTTTTATTTTTTAATTAAAAGACCTGCCTTATCCCAGTCCTTCTGGCAGTGCCCATGGAGAGCTAGCTCATTTACAGTGATAGACTGAATGACTTTGCTTGTGCTTATAATGTAGTACCTGTTCTTTCCTATCTGGGTAGCTGTACCCAGGAGCTTCGCAATACTTCCACCTGTCTCTGAGCGATACTGCTATTCCTGCCGTGCACACAACACTCAAATGTGGGGAATGCTAGAGGGATGTTTAAGGAAACCACCATCTTGTCTCTCTTTCAGTTAGTGTACCTACATTCCAGCCTCTGGGTCAGAATTGGAAACACCAATATTTGTGACAGGCAAAGCAAAAGCAAGTATGGTCAAAACTTGCGAGGGAGGGGCTATCCATATTCAAGTCAGTAGAGGACAGGGGAGAGATGGAGGATGGTGTGTCTGGTTTTTAAGAAGGACAGAAGTTTGCTGCCCCCCTGACACTGAGGCAGAAACGCTTTGCTCTGTGCCTTCATAGTGGAAGATTTAGCTAACTAGCTAAATAAAACTAGTTGTGTTTGCCTTCCGTACAGTTATTTCATACATAACCAACAAGCCAATTCTAGCAACCAGTCAAAAACAGCTATCCTGGAGCTGGCTAATCACTCAACCAGCATCCACCAAGTGAGCTGGGAACTTAAACATGCATCTGTAAAACTAGAAATGGCTACAAAGATTATTGTATAACCAGAGAAAAGACGGAACAAATGTATGAACAGTTTTGATTTGATTACTAAGAGCTAAGTTACATTAGACAGATGAACATCTATATATAGTCAAGTTCCATATTAGATAGGGGTATATAGTATTGGTATCAGTTCACGGTATCAGCCAGTATTATTTAAGAATTAGTAATCAATGTTGTAACATTGACATCAACCGGCCAGGTGTTGTCATGACATAATACATAATACATAATATAACAATGTAATATAGCACTAAATAATATAACACTAAACCAGCATCCACCAAGTGAGCTGGTAACTTAAACATGCATCTGTAAAACTAGAAATGGCTACAAAGATTGTTGTACAACCAGAGAAAAGAAGGAACAAATGTATAAACAGTTTTGCTTTGATTACTAAAAGCAGTTACAAACAGCAGTAACCTCATCATGTCTGTACTGCTTGTGTGAAGAAGTGTCATGTTCATCTAAGCACACTGCCAGGTTCATAACAACAAGCAGGAAAACAGTGCTTCATACATACATATATATATATATATATATATATATATATATATATATATATATATATATATATATATATATATATATATATATATATATATCAGCACTTATAACCTTTTAGCTAAGTTACATTAGACAGAGGTGTCATCTATAAATAGGCAGGTTACATATTAGATAGGGGTAGTATTGGCATCTGTACATGGTATCAGCCAGTATTATTGAAGAATTAGTTATCAATGTTGTAACATTGACATAAACCAGCCAGGTGTTGTCATGACATAATACATAATATAACAATGTAATGAAAATTGTCAACACAGATGCCACAATATTTTAATGTCATGACAGTTTATGACATCACTTCTGCTAAGCGTACTCTAGTTAGCTTTCATAACATGCAACGTTATGATATCTTTCATGACATATACCATTAATGGTACCAAGATATACTTATACGTTCACACCAAGTCTATCATGACAATTTATGACAGCGTATGACACCTCTAATTATATGCTATGATGTAAATATGTCAGTGTTGTGTAGCAGGGTTTAAGTACAGTGTTATTCATATGTTTGGTTACAGTACGGTTGTCACTGGTAGAATTAAGTGGGTTAGTATTTAAAAAACAATAACTTTGGTTTCTATGTAAAGAAGTGTGGTTAATGTGGTCTAGTGGGTTATACTGCTGCTCTGTATACTGTAGACTGGGTTTAGGTCCCCCACCTTACACTATACCGGTAAGAGTTCTTGGGCAAGACTCCTAACACTACCTGTGTAAATGTAAACTGTAAGTCTACCAAATGCCATAGATGTTAATGTAAATGCCTGCAACCGAAACTATAGAATATATTTGAATTTATTTTAGCCGTAACTCTTCACACATTGGTTTTCTTAGAACTGTGTTGTAATGAAGAGTGCTACATTATGGAGCAGTTAGTGTCCACTGAGCTCTCAAAGCTGAACTCTCCACAGCATTGAGCATACAAAAGAATCTTCAGTGAAACATTTATGTCTACTGAGGAAAACACATGGACATGTCTTTTTTGTTTCAAAGACTTCAGAAGCACTTTTAGCTGTTTGTTAGTTTCTCCTGGTCTTCGGGGTATGCTCTCGCTCACTTTTCAGAAAATTCTTAGGATAGCTGGATGTAGCTGGAGCTCTCCGGTGAGCTAGGATGAAAGGCGGGAGAGTAATGCTGTAGCAACTGCTGGCTGGTCTCAGTCTCACGGATGTAGCCAGGTTGTTTTTTGCTCAAGAGCTTCTTGTGCTAAAAGCATAGCAACCATGGCAAACTGTGAGTGGGTCCATTAAGGTATTTCAGGCCCAAACAGAGATTCTCCACAGAAGCTTCTAGGGCTACTTCAGTGTTTGCTTACAAAAAGTGACTGAAGATGAAAAGACGCTCAAGGCTGCTATTTGCCATACATTAAAGAGCAATACTATTACTCCAGCACCATTCAGTTTAGGTTTAAATATAATGTTGAATGTATCTGTTTTTCAAACACATCCGTTCAAAGCCGCAATGCATTTTGCTGCCGAATCAATTTAGTTCAACAATCCATTCAGTCTATTTCATCACTGTTCAGAGAACAACATCTCCAAATTGGTTACTTTTCAGTGGAGAACACATGCTCTTTTATTGTACATTGATATAAAGAATTTGTATTTGAAGCAATTTTGAAGCTTTTCTGTTGATCCTATCATCATGACATTTTAACACAATGTAAGCGACAGCTGTTGAGCTCAGGTGGTGGCAGAAAACTAAAAACTGTAGATTTTAAAAATAGAGATATATTGAAGATATGCTGCATAAGTAGCTTATTTTAAATGTATTGTTAGTATGATGTCTCTAAAGAAATCGACTTATTTACCTAATTCCATCTATTCAGGCTACAAGAGTACCACTTTTGTGTAGATCTGCATAGTCTTGAACACATCACATCTTCTTTTACTGTGTCAGTGTTTAGAAGCTGAGGAGCTGCTCAGTAGTTTTAGTCTCTTTTGTCATAATTTTCCTTTCATAATGTGGCAGTTAGTAATAGGTCTGATATGCAGGCAGGCCAGTTTTGCACTTGGGCTTAGCAGAGCCATGCTGTTGGTCACCCAGTATTAGTATCCAGCCCTTGTCTGCATTCTCTTATTCCTTTATTAATATTATGTAGCAGAGACAGTGAAATTTCCAAGGTCTTTGTTATAGTTTATTAAGCAAGTGTTGCACTATAACTTTACTTCTGCCTCTCTGGTGTAATCTCTTTATACCCAGTCATATTACTGACCTGACTGATCTAATGCTAATTAAGTTAATTAGTTGTAAGATGTACCACCAGGTGTTTTTTTTGTTGTTTATGTTCTTCAACACATATTTTTTACTTGTCTTCACAACTTAGTTATTAAAATAGTATATATTTTTCATTTTCTTCAACATTTGATATGTTGTTTGTACTATTTTCAGTTGATTATAGGTTTTAAAGAGTTTGCACATCTGCATTCTGCATTTTCACAGCTCCAACTTTTTTGGGGACAGTGTTATAATTGCCCTCAGACAGCTCAGGAGGGGCAAAAAAGAAAAATACAAGTACTGTGTAGGATATGGGCCCTATTTGTGTTGTTTTGCAGTATTTTTTTTCTTAACTGGACAACACAGACAGATATCTACAGTTTATATTTTGTTATCCTTTTTCGGTTATACTGCTGAGATAACGAGGGAGATCAGATCCCTCAGTTGTTCATTAGCAGGTCCCATTAGTTACCCGTTGTTAGCTGTGCTGATTATGAGCTCGAGGCAGTGGCAGAGTCAAAAGTTCTGGCAAAACATGCACTGCACATGGCAGATATGGACCCGTCCAATAGCGAGCCTTGTTGTGCTACTGAGCGCCTCTGGCAGCTCCAATTGAGAACGCTTGGCAGTCAGTTTGAATGCTGGGTCTAGTTCATCATGTATATGTGGAAAAAAACAGTGCCCTGATTTAACCTGCCATTTAACCTGTGCATTGTTTGCTCACTAGAACTTTTATGCATCTTAAGAGTGCGCAGAACCTTTTGGAGCTTATCCGTTGAACCATAAATTGACTAAACTGACAGCCATATGCTACGAGGAGCGCACTTGCAAAGCAATTTTCACTGTAGCATTAAGCAAAATTGTTGGAGGCGAAACATATTTGAGAACCATAATGAATCTGGCTTTCTTACGTCCCTTTGGATCCTTTATCAGTTTGCTTCTCTGCTGTGAGTTTGTGCTGGAACACAGAGCTATTCCTACAACATGGACTTACAGATCCAGAGTCGAAACTTTAATACTTCAATAGCAAAGTTTTTATGTTTCTTATCACTGTTCAGTATCTAACTGGGTTCAAAATTGGCCACATATATTAATTTACATTTATTTGCATATTCAGTGTTATGATTTCAGCTTCTGTTGTCTTGTCTAACTTTGGCAGTTTCTCCTCTATCCAGGTGTAAAGACAAAGGTTGGGCTTTTGCACAGATCAGATCCTGTCAGCTAAATGATTGTATTCATTTAGAAAATAAAATACAAAAGAACTGGTTTGAGTTTTTATCTATTACTCCCAGGAAGCTGGATAGAAATGAATAGTAGCAGATCTTACAACAAGCTTCTGTGTTTTGTTCAGGGGTGTTGATTAGTTGTGGATAGCACAGCTCGCTCTACTAGTACAATAAGCAAATTAAAAACAAGCATTCCTAAAATGAGTTTGAAACTGGATGGGTAGCCCACTCTGCAAAACACTGGCAAACTGCCTGGCTTGGATGAGGGGGTGTAATTGGTGTTTTTTAGGAGGTATGTGCTACTGATGGTCTCTTTTCGGTCATATCCAAATATTCATTCTTCATTCAGTAGTTTTTTTTTAAAACTCAGCCGGAGAAATGGATATAGCGTCTTGTAGTTGGTGTAATGTACTTTGATTTTTGCTACTGTTTGTATAACATAGTGACTTATTAATTTCATTAATTAATTTAGAACTATTTCTCACTTGTGTTTGCGCATAGCATTGTGTCTGCGTTTTACCCATCCATGTAGTAAAGCACCCACACATACATACATACACACACACACACACAAACACACACACACTTGAGGGCACAGCAGTGGGCAGCCCTACACAGAGTGCCTGGGGAGCAGTTGGGGTTAGGTGCCTTACAATCAAGTTAGGGCACTTCAATCAAGTCTCGTTGTTCCAGGGGGTCAAATCAGTGCAAGACCGCTTCCCTAATCTCCAGCCCACAACTGTCCCGGTCCCACATTATTAAAATTACTATTGTTTGTATAATGTAATATGATTTTATTTTCTTGTAGGACATATTATGATGTATTATTGTTAGTCGTAGACCTGGACAATAATTCAATAACAGTATTTACCGCGATATTTTTCATGGTGATATCATTTTTGCGCTATTTTTGCAATTGTTCCTTTCACCTGATGGTGGCAGCACTACATAAATGTATAGTACATTTTAGCGGTGTGTTACAAGGCAAAGTTAAATAAACTTAAGGCTGATTTAAGGCTAATTTATTCTTCCTCTATGTGTGGAAATGTCTGCATGTTTCAAGCGGTATGACCATCACTGCCACACACATTCTCTGCGTCAGCTCCGTTTACATGGTTGCTGAGCAACACTTCCAGTAGCGGGCAGTTCAGAGTAAATCAAACATGGCGGCGGTGGATGAGCTCGTAGTTCTGTATTTACTTCAAAATCGAAGAAAAATGGCTGTTTGTCTCTGCGCTGCGGCGAAGATACATCATGAATTCATTCTTGAGTATGAATGAGCCTTTAAGTGCTGTTATTTTTCTGACTGAACGTCCTGAATTTACAGAACTGCATGTAGTTATGGCTGTGTGAAAAAAGCGCTAACTCTACATTTACACTGCACCGTCCGAGTCAACCGACGTGAACGCATATCCCCTCTTCAGCTGCCACATGTTAACAGAGGTGCTCCTTGAGTAGTCAAATTATATCACGTGCTTGTGTTTCCAGGGGTTACGGGGCAGAGTTGATTAACGCTCGTGGTTTTATACAAGCTATATTTCTTGTATAAGCATAGACACTTCAGCCTACACATGTTCCTTTTATGTATATGAAGACTTTTCATGTTCTGTATCCAGGCTGACATACAACCTTTGAATCTGTTCAATCTGTTTACAAAAGTATAAGAAACTCAGCCCCTGTTGTAATTTAACGTCAGTTATTTTTATTGATAAAGTAGATACAGACTTCCATTATAGGCATTCCTGGCAGTTTTTCTGAGGCCTTTAAATTATTTATATCGATATCGTAATTATGTCGTATCGACCAAAATGAAGGAATATATCGCAATATAAATTTTGCCCATATCGTCCAGCACTAGTTAGTAGAATGTATTATGACATATTTGTTTGTATAAAGTATTATGACGTATAATAGTTTGTATAAAGTATTATGGCAATGTTGTTTGTATGACCTAAATTGTTATACATCATGCTCTACCTCACACTTAACAGAATAACAGTGTATTATAGTATAGTATCATTATACTGATATTAATAAAACCCCCATCATCATTTTGGAAGACAAACAACTTCAACTGTGCAGTAATGTTGTTCACTTCGTCACCATCACTGCAGCTACAACCAGGATTATTAACGTTAACTACAACAAATGAAATAACGAAAACTAAAATTGAGAACACATTTTCGTTAACTTAAAAAAATAAAAACGGTAATTAAAAAAAAAAAAAGATAACTAACTGGGACTGTATTATGCATTTACAAACCTAACTAAAATGTACTTAAATTATAGAGAGAATACCATTCGTTTTCCTGTTTGTCAGTTTATACATAAGTCTTGTGAACTGATATTAAATATTAAATATTTTTTTCCACTCGAGTAGTTTTACGTTAGCTGCCGGCGCCGTACGGCTTCCTGATGCCACTTCTTGTTTACAGTCTGTTCTGCTCTCCACGCTAGCCTGCAAAATGGCAACAGCAAAAGTTGGGAGAAAGCAGCAGAGTCTCAATTTCAAAGTCCATTTGAGAAGCTTGCAGGAGAGGGCTAATTGCAAGTACCTTGACGAGCTAGCCTTTCTGAGTAGCTCCCCCGAAAGTGCAGCCACAGCCTGGCAGGTAGCTCTGGGAAGGAAACAACCATAACAGGCTGCTTTCACCGGCGACCAAGCTGCTGGTTGGTAGGAGCACCGCGAGTAGAAGGAGCACCGCGAGTAGAAGAAGGATGCATTGGTAAACACGGTTATTAAAACTGGGATGTCCACATGACTGTGACTCGTTTGCCTTCATAAGTTTAGCATTTCACTCAAACCAGAATTCAACTCACCGGTGCTGCAAGAGTGAAAAATCTTTGTTGAGTTTTTATCACACAATACTTATTCTGAACTTTTTGAATTCTGCACCTGAAAAATAGCACAAAGTGTAATAAAAGCTAAAACTAATACTAGAACTAATGAAAACTAATCTTAAACTAAGCAGTAATAGCAAAAATACTAACTAATAAAAACTAGAAAACCCACATAATTAAAACTAAGTAAATTAGAGAAAAAAGTCACAACAAGATAAAACTAAACTATAGTGAAAAATCCAGATCTATTATAACCATGGCTTCAACCCAGGTGGAAAAATGACCCAGAATGACCATGAATAAGATCAAAAGATGCTTTAGATACAGTCTCCAAGAAAAGCTACTGATTAGCTAGATTGATGGACTCTAGTTCTATAACCTGCACACCTCTTAAATTCAGATAAATCTAGTGCATCAGATTTTACAGAAACTGATCAAAGTTGCTACCAAAACTGCCCAGCTTTTAAATAATAAATTTATAAAATGTGCCCTTTTTACACACTATTTATTGAGCTAGTATGCAATTTCAGCTTTCATTTCTTATCACTACAGCCACAAATACAATAAAATCTATTACTCAAATGTAAAACACTCAAATGCTTAATGCACTTTAAAAACTCCTTTTAAACTGAGTGTTCTGAAAAAATATATAATTTTACTGCCGTCGCTGCATCAGTTATGGGTTTGTTATTTCATTACAAACTGCCACTGCTCTGCTGAGTTGCCTCCCAAAGTGGTGATGGAGTGATTGCCAGCAGAATACTATGAATTATATTGCATTATGTTTGTCAGAATCTTCATTTATCAAGTAACAGATGCAGAAGTTTTTTTTTTGGTTTTTTTTTTATCCAATACCATAAATAAATATATATGTACTTACATAAACAGAGAGCATACAAACTGTCTGGGAGCTACAATCAAGTGCTGAAGTACATGTAACAGTATATATGACTAAAATGGAGCAGCTAATATAAATGTAAGTATAACATATTTTGCCCTTGTTCTAATTTAAATTTCAGTCGCTTTAGCACTTATAGAAAATGAATGTATAGAGAAAGTAAAACATACACAGGTTTAATGCACCTTAAATAAAATCAAGGCCAAAAATAAGAGGTGCAAATTCTCAAAGCTGCAAATTGCTTCAACATTAAAATAAGTAAAATACAAATACTGTACTTTGCTGTACTGCCTGGTGTGATCTGCAGTGCGTGCAAACAAGTTGGATATGATTGTGTTTCTGTCTACATGAGATACTTTGAAGATTGAAAACCAAGTCGATTAATGACAACACACAAATCTAATCAAACTAGTTTTTTAATCATGACACCCCGGTATGAATAACATGGCCTACTGCAGATTCATTGTTCATTGAGACGTTCCACACCGTTTCTGCATCTTTCATTCTCTCTCAAACACGTACACTAACCTCATTTTTTCCATTCGCAGGCAGGATGCCAACAACCGTTTTGGGGAAAGTCTATGCTCCTGATCCTGACGACTGGGACAACAAGACATATGCCTTCGAGGGACACATTTCTAAGTAAGAGCTTCTCTCCCTTTTTATCTCTTCACTTTCTTTCATTTTTCATCTTCTTTTTTACCTTTATCATTGTTTCTTCATTACACTCTCATTTTTTTTTTGTGGGTCAGCAAAGCTATTCTGAAACGGTTTTCTCTATAAACCTTGAGTAATTAGTATCTATAAATCTGTGATGCTCTGACTTGTCAAATTCTCTTTTTTTTTTCTTTTATTAGACTCACTGCACTAACACATATTCTGACTGTGGACAGTAGGCCTCTAATTACCTGTCTCAAATTTAATCTCAAATAAAGTAAATATACTTTTCTGATTAAGATTAAATTAGTGATTAGTATGAATGCAGGAGGAATATATCACAGCTACTCACGCCTTACCCAAACTACAAAGTAGCCCATTGTCACTACATGATTGTTCAAAGAAAATCTTATTTACAGTTGCATTTACATAATCTGACAACTCATCCAGAGTGACTTACAGTTCACATGAGCTCAGGTAGGTGATGGTAGAGTTAGGAGTCTTAATCAAGGACTCATAAGTTGGTTACCCGTGTGGTGAAGCGAAGCCCAGACTGCAGCATGGAGGGTAGAGGTCTAACACACTAAATTACACTGACACGCTTTTATATAGAAATCTTTTTTTTTTTTTTACATTAACTTATTTAACTATACCAGCCACTTTTTGGGTATTCAGACTTTTTTTCAAACAAATGACTTTTCACATGAGCTCACTCTCTCAAATTTCTACTGTCCCAAACAAATCTTTGTATGTTGAACCGTTATTCAAATATCAATAAGATAATACAACTAGTTACGCTTGTTTATTCTTAAATATACATTCTCCCAGAATACTTTCACTTATTTTCTTTTTGCTGTAAATAAATGTGCCATAAGTACAAGCATTAGCCCGAAGGCTGATTACATTGGGCGACTGGAACGCTTTCGGACAAGATTCCTAGCATAGCATAGCATAAAGCATAAAATCTATTTGACACATGCATAAAAGGACTAGGAGGTCCAATGGCAGCTCAAACAGAGGTTCAACTGGGCTACAAACAGTCTTATAGCCTATGTTGAAACACTTAACCTTTTAGCTTCTGAATGTTGTCACTGTCCATTGAAAAACAAGCATCTCCAAAATTGCAACTTTACAGAAGAGACCAAAAACATAGTTTACTTTCAATGTAAGTCAATGGAACCAGAATTCTTTCCAAGCTAATTTGGAGCACTTCTATTGGTCCATTCATCATAAATTTCCACACAATGTAAACAACCATTGGCATGTTCAAATGATGTAGAAAACTCAAAATTGACAAAAATAGAGATATGTTTTTCATTGGACAGCGACAATATGCTACTTTCACTTTTCCAAAATGGGACATGGCTCAGTGTGAAATTTAAAAATTCAATGTTCTGCACTTTTGTGTCATTTTTGCGTTGTGTTTGATGTTTAACAGGCATTAGAAGTTGCTCACATTTTCTGTTTCTCACAATCTAAGTAATCCCAAACACATTCAACTGAGGGAAGTGGTCAGTCCATTGTTCTGAGAACAGCAGCAGCTTCTTTGTATGATTTGTAGATCTGTACATTCTCTCATTGAAGAGCTTCTGGACAGCTACACATCCTTTTTAGAACCATAGCACTGAGTTGTTCTCTCACAGTGGTGCAAGGATGGACAGAAACACCAGTAGATTTTTTCAGGTGGCAAACAAGAGCGGGGAACAATTTTAATCAGGGGTGCTGATCCTAATCCTGGAGATCTACCACACCACACAGCTGAGCTAATCCACCACACCTGATGCAGGTAATGAATAAATATAAATATATCTACATATTACAGAGAGGTGTGTTTGGATCTAATCTCTCCACTGCAGGAGATCTCGAGGACCAGGATTGAGCCCCAGCCTTAAGTCTTGTTTATCTGATAGTGACCGTGTCGGTGGTCTAGCAGTTCTTGCATGGAGGTCTTTTTTCTTTATATGTCTCAATAACGTTCTGAACTCTAGTTTTGGAAAGTATTTTATTTATTTATTTTTGCTTTGACCTTCACCATCCTTGTGCAATAAACTTATTTTTAATCTCCTCAGAAACATCTTCTCAAAAAGATATTATTTTTTTCATTTTGACTGGGAAGTAAAATAAATGAAGGGTGGTCTCTGACATTTGCACACCACTGTATGTCAGATTTATTTATTTTTCCACCCCCTCGGCCTCCTTATTGATGTTGGTCACGTTAGCAAATACTCAGAGGGGCTGTGTACTTTCCGATCCATCCGCGCTCTCAAGAAAGTGCAGATAAAGATCAGCTTTAGAAAATCTATGCATTTCGTACCCAATTAAATCTTAAATTACAGCTCCCAGCATCCGAGCGGATAGCTCCCGGACCTCCAAAATCCTTTGTGTGTCTAATGAGTGTGCGGGGGCGTTTGCTCAAGTTGGGCTTGGAGGTTGAATGCCAGGTTAAAGGTAAATTTTAAGAAGCAATCAGGCCGGTGTCACTTTGTGGCTAGGCCCCTGAATTTTAAAGAAGCACAATCTTAGCTCTGACATTTGGCCCCTAGTTATCAGCCCGGCTAATTAAAGACCAGGAAAGCTTCTGCAGGAGGCTGTTACCTTCAGCCTTCCCTTTCTTTCCCTCTCTACCCCCCCCCCCGCCCCCCCCACACACACACCCCCGCATCTCTCAGGGTTCATGCTGCCCTCTTTAATCACCTCTCGTCTAATTTAAAGTGACATCTCATTTACACTGAATATGTATCCTTTAGTGCTCGGCCTAGAGGCATCTGAACAAAATGCCAGTTTTCTGTTACTTGTGAAATTTGGTTTGTTATCAGTTAAACGGTTTTGAAATGACCTGCTTCATTCTTTTAGACTTGGCTGCTTTCGTTTGAATTCTGGTTGCGTTTTATATTATCGTGGTGCAGATTACATATTACATAGACTACACTGTTTCAAGTTGTGAGCTTAATCCTTCAGTACCTCTCAGAATTTCTCATAGAAGTAAGTGTATTCGCCACTTCTCAGCATCGCGCTTGGTTTTTCAGAACGCTACACTCCGGCCCGTCCTGAGTAATCTCTCAAATCTTTCCACAATCAATATCAGTAAAGAAATCCTGTCTGATATAAGCCTCTTTAACTGTAAGCATACTATTACTCCTCTTAAAGGCCCAAAATCGAAAAAGCTTTCCACTTTTATTTATTTATTTCTAAGAGTTTGATGTAATATGTTGTTGGGAATTTATATAAATCATTGCATTTGGTAAAACGTATGCTTACATCTGGGCCTGCTGAAGGTCAGGGCTTTGTGACCCCCGCATTTATGACAACCCCAGGCTTGAGAACAAGACCCTGCAATGTTATCTTCTAGACCTTCTAGGCTCGAGAACCACTCCACCCGGAAGTTAACAACGTGGCTAGGTGGAACTCAAAATGGCCAGAAGGCGTAGAAAGGTGGTCCATAAAGGGGACTATGCAGCAGACATCTTTGGGACCAGGGCAGACCAGGGTGTGAGAGCTCAGAGAAACATCAGTACCGCAAGCCCTTCGAATAAAAAGCTTAAACTCTGAACTGGTCTCCCTCTTCATTCTGACCACAAAAAACGAAGTTACGACAATGTAAACATGGTTAAAGTTTAAATGTTCTCTCCTCAGTCCGTATAGTCTATATATGGAAACTAAGCTGTGTTGAATATGATGTCACAAAAACTAGCATGTGTCTATATTCACCTAGTAAACCTACAGCAGTTTCACTCTAATGTTAGGAGTGTTTCAGGCAGGAATCCTTTCTGAATAAGGCCAATTAAACAAGACAGCCAATTAAAACAGAGCTCATTTGTATAAATCAGGAACAAAATGATCATGCAAAAATTAATTATGACCGTTATTTGGTACATAAAACCGCTCATAATAGAGCTCAGGAAAAAAGGGCAATGGAGATTGCAGGCCCGTTAAGGCATATTATTCAATACAGGATTACAGTAATTGCTAGCAACTATACTAATACTGTCGCTGTCAGGACAAAACTTTGTATCTCCAAAATGGTAACTTTACAGGAGAATGAAAATAAAACATTCTTAACTTTGAATGGGAATTAATGGAGCTGGATTTTTTTTTTTTTTTTTTCAATTTGTCGTTAAACCAGGGCATGTTGTAAAGGGCAGCTGGCATTTTTAAAAAGCTCAAAAAGGTATGACAGAACCTCTGGAAGGTTTTGATTCAACAGAACCAGCATGTAAGTTCATGAGCCATTTGAAAGTGCACCCATTGCTGACACAGGTGGTTAATTATGCACATACTCTGAAGCAAGTAGATTACTGTACAACTAATCTCCAAACAAATGTCTGGCTTTTATGTAACAGTGACTTTTATGCATGTCTTGTTTTTTAATATGTTTGAATATTTTAAGCAATAAGCTGTGTATTGTTTTCCAAGCAGGTTAAAATCACTGTAGCATGCAGGCTCAGGTGGTTGACTGCTTTTATAGAACAGCGAAAAAACAAAGTGCATTTATATATAATAAGGCAAGGCAAATTTCCAGAGGTGTACGATAAAATATCTATCTATCTATCTATCTATCTATCTATCTATCTATCTATCTATCTATCTATCATCCATTTTTTTATATTGAGTTTCCTACATCATTTGAACACGGCAGTGGTTTTTTTTATTGTGTGAAAATTTCATGACGAGTGGACCAATAGAAGTGCTCCATTGGCTTACATTAAAAGTAAAGTATGTTTTGGTCTCTCCTGTAAAGTTCCAATTTTGGAGATACTTGATTTTCATTGGACAGTGACATTATATATACTGTTGCTGTCCAATGAAAAACTTTACAAAGAGACCAAAAACATACTATACTTTCAATGTAAGTCAATGGAACCAGAATTTCCAAGCTAATTTGGAGCACATTTTTTGGGTCTTTTATTATGAAATTGCCACAAAATAATAATGTCCAGAAAACGTACCAAAGATCTGCATATACAACAGAAAGAAGCTTACTACAATAAGACATCCTAGGTCTCTATCACATTCATACCTGAAACAATTCATCTCCTCAGACATACTCACGCCACTTAATTCTATTGTTTGAAATGTGTGTGGTTAAATCACCTCACTTATAGTTCTACTTTTTAACAGAAGGTCTAACCAGTATTAAAAACTTCCTTTAAAACTGTTGTGTAGAAGCAACAGAACACTTTAGATCATGTGAGATGAGAATGATCTGCCTTATGTGTGTTCTTTGGGCTAACTACAGTATTTAATAATCATAGCTATGCTCTTCCTCTGGCTTTGCAGTTACTTCATCCTGAACAAGCGGACAGGTTTTCTAGTCATAAAGGAGAGCGCTCCACCCGGCATCTACGAGTTCCAGGTCCGTGTGTCAGATGGGGAGTGGCCGGACGCCGTGTCCAGCGTGATTGTGAGAGTACGAGAGCTACGGGACGATGTCATCTATAACTCTGCCTCCCTTCGTCTCGCAGGTATGGCTCAGTATTTACAGTTAGAGAGGAAAAACAACCTCCTGCTATTTGTGTGATAGCTGTAGTGAGGGAACAAGCACACCTGGAATAAAGTAATAACATGTTTAATTTCTTTTTACAGAAAGTTTAAACATGTTACACCATTTAAGATGGAATGGGAACATTTAAACAAGTGGCTGGTGAATAAGACTTGTATTTATGATGCTGCTAGGTGTTGAAACAGAGTTTATCATGAAACCGGTAACCATATAATTGTCATCACACTATAAACTTGCACATTGTAAACTTGACTTGAGCCTCATGTTGAAAGTACTTTTATAGGTTTATAGTTTTTATTATATAGATATTCTAATATGGGACGATATCTGCTTTTGAACTATTTGAACTCTCCTGGCTGCATAGTGCCACCTTTAATCTTAATGTAAATTTGATATGGTTTTCATGTGTTTATATAAGGCATCGTCTATATTATCATTATAATGTTTATTAAAAAAAAAGCTGCAGCTAATTTTCTTTGAGGTCTTCAATATAAAACATGGTGAAATGATTTAACCTTGTGTATCAGTACATATTAGAACATATTCAGCACATTTTCACAGCACAGTGATAACACTGATAACCATGTTAATCTGGGACACTATAATCATGATATTATAATTAATGAAGCATTGAAGAAAAAATAACCCAGATATTATAACATTAGTCATCCCAGAGGAACCAGGGGTCATGATGGCTATATCACTACTATGTTGTGAACCTACAACCAGTAATTTCCCCTCTAGTGCCCTACATGGACCATATTGCCATTAATGTTTTTCTTACTAGCATGGACCACCCTTCAAGTGAGCCAAGGGGGGCAAACTCAGAAGGCTTGGGCTGGAGTTCTGGGTGGCTTCTCCAGGTTGGAGTTAATATGGAAAAAGGATGGGGAGGTGGTGGGTGCGCAGTTGTTCAACACAGTGGTGGAGTGAGAGTGGGGGTATATAAGGGCGGTAAGTGTAATCAGGGCGTGGTCCAGTTTCCAAAACTAAGTTACATAGTTACTTTTTTTAAAAATAAAAATATAGATTTTGGACCTAAACCTTGGCTCAGTACATTTACGCACTCAGCAATATTAGTAGCATTTTCAGTACACCCTTAAAAATGGTTCCTTAAGTGTTGTTTTAGTAAAGACAATGGTTAGTTATAGAACGCTCAAAAAACCATTGAAATGCATACATGCATATATACACACATTGTTCATCAATGGTCAAGACCACCGGGAGACCACCACAGAGCAGGTGTTATTTGGGTGGTGGATTATTCTCAGTATTACAGTGACACTGAGGTGGTGCGTTAGTTGTGGTGTGTTAGTGTGTGTTGTGCTGGTTCGAGTGGATCAGACACAGCAGTGCGGCTGGAGATTTTAAACAGTGTGTCCACTCACTGTCCACTCTATTAGACCCTGCTACCTTGCTGGTCCACCTTGTAGATGTAAATCATAGACAGGAGCTCATCTGTTGCTGCACTGTTTGCATTGTTCATACTCTAGTCCTTCATCAAATGTCAAAGGACATTGTAGGATAGGTTTGGTTGGTGGACTGTTCTCAGTCCAGCAGTGACACTGAGGTGTGTCTAATTCAGCGAATAAAATGGGCAGTGAGTTTAGAAACAAGAGGGTGTACCTTAATAAAGGGCTCAAGGTTCTTGAACCTTTTTCCGAAGGGTTCTGTATAATACTGCAGAATAGTGGAACATGCAATAGGCTTTTCTTTCTAGAACCATTTAACCATACAAATAGCTGTTTATTCTCTCAAAAGTTGTTTTCATGGTTCAATAAATAACAGCAGCCTTAACTAAAGAACCCTTGAAGAACCACTTTTAAGAGTGATATCGTAATTATGTCTCAGCCATCCGGCAAGTATTCATCGCCACTGCATGTAATAGCTTTTTGTGAGCGAGCATTTAGAGGCAGTAAAGGCTTTGAATGTCTGGTTCCTATCACCACCATTGTGAAAAATCCTGACCTGGTACATTTATCTACAGCAGATCGTTGCACATCAAACCGCTACTACTTTTATTACTTTTTTGTGGTTTTTGGTTTGATTGCTGGAATTCCTTATTAAATTGCAGCGTATGAAACAAATTGCTTAGGCTTACATGTATAACAATGAGAAGTCTGATGATTAAGTCGTCACAGTGAACAATCTAAAAGTTTATTCCCTCTCCTGAAAAAAGAAACAAGTTCCTGCTTTGGGGAAAGACCACTGATGATATGTTAATTGATGATAATGTGCAAAAACTCCAGATTAGCCCATTTTAATTGTAAATTGCGCGTCCTAATAAGATTCTGAGGGCTTTGGAAGCAAATTTCATAAGCTCTGAGGAAGACTGACATAAGTTGATTTAAGCTGCTGCTGTCACATGATGGCACATATCTCCAGTAACGACACTGGTTTAGCTTCAGCATGCGTATCGGATCAGTCGGCGGAGCCGGCGTTAAAGCCGGTCCTGTCTTGTGCTACTGTAGAAAAATCTACAGGCTCATCTGCATGTGGCTGCGGGCTTTATGTCCATCAGCATTTTAACAGAGGAGACTACATTTCCCTGCGAGGGAGGCTTTGAAATTGGGTTACGGCTGAAGGAGTTTACGATTTGAGGGTTATTAAAATGAACAACGAAAAAGGAGGAGGACACCGAGACAGAAAATAAGACGTCATAACCTATATAAGCTGATAAAAGGATTTCAACAACGGGAGCTGTGGAATTTAAGCACAGGACAGCTGTACAGTTTGTTTGTGTGTGTGTGTTGTGCCTTCACTTTATGGCTTTGTGCATGCTGCTGCAGCAATCTGTTCCGATCTTTAATTTCTTAGCATCTTATTGGATTTCGCCGGCTATTCTTCTAGCACGTTTTGTCCGAGACGAAAGAGATGCAAGCGTTAATCACATGTTTACTGCACCACAATAAACCTGGACTTTTAAAGGGTCCGTGTCTCGGAAAAAACAGCTTTTCCTCTCTTGAAATCAAAGAGTTGGCTATGATTTCTGAACAAGTTTGAAAATGCACAAGGACAAATAGGCCATATGTCTTCACTGTCCAGAAAAATGATGTGGCTTCTTTCAGTGATGAGCAAAAAGCCAGAGACCACCTTTTGTGTCCTCAGCTTCCAGCCATACCTCCAAATTTTAGTCTTCAAAACGCAACTGCTTCATTGAGGCATTAAGCAGGTTCAGTGATGCTGACGTCTGACCTCTGGGATGGTCAGTCCATTGTTCTGACACATTTATTTAAATCCATAGTATTGTCTTTGTCAGCTGTCCTTTAAACTGTGTTAAAAAACTAAGGACAAATGGACTAATAGAAATGCTCCAGAATAAAAAGTCTTTACATAGACTTCAATTAGACATTCAAGTATTTGTGGGGGTCCATTGTTGGGTGGCTTCTCCAGCATTGCCAGGCTTTTAACTGGTTTAGCGTGTCTTCTTTATGACATGCTCTATTCTAATATGGGAATATAGTCTACCACACACTAACTGAGTCCTCACACGTCTCCTCTTTTTTTTCTTTGGGTTGAAAAATGAGGGAGGATGCACTCTTTTCACCGGTCTCTTGCCAGGTTTTCAGATTTACAAATATGCATATTGGGAAGTTTTACAGAGACACCTTGGGCATAGTAACAGTTGCTGTGCTTTGAAGGGCCAACTGCGTGAACCAACTGGGCGCCACCCTGAGGCAGACACCAGCGCTGCATCACTAAACACTAAGCCTTTCAGCATTTGAGCATTTATTATTTCCTAACAGACAGTCGTTTTTAGACACGTATGGGGTCCAAGCTGTTAATTAGAAACACCCCTCCTAGGCCCCAGTGTATTTTATTAAACATATATTAATATTTACAGCAGAAAAGAGGACAGCCAATCAAAGCAGAGCTCATTTAAATATGCCACAGTAATGAAACCAGCCTGTTTATGTTTAGAGTAGTGGTTTTCAACCTGTGAGCCATTATATATATAATGAACCTCTGGAGGGGCATGGCTCATATATTTATATAAGTCACATGACTGGGTATAAAAATAGCTTTTTAGTAAGGCGAGAGTCTCTCAGAAGAAAACATGGGCAGAGGTTTACTACCAATCTGTGTCCAACAATTGTGGAACAACTTCCAGAAAATGTTCCTCAATGTAAAATTGGTAAGACTTTCAATATCCCACCATTTATAATGCATAATATCATCAAAAGATTTAGAGAACCTGGAGAAACAGCTGTGGACAAGACGGACAGTCCGTACTGGATGCCTGTGCCCTTTAAGCCCTCAGGCAGCACTGCATTAAAAACAGTCTACACTGGAAATCACTGCAAGGGCTTAAGACATTCAGAAATCATTGTCTGTGAACACAGTTCACTGTGCAACCCATAAAAGCAAGTTAAAGCAAAGAAGATGCCTTATGTCAACATAATCCAGAAATGTTACCATCTCATTTAAAATGGACTGAGGCAAAACAGTAATCTTGGTTAGTGGTCAGATAAATCAAAGTTCAAAATTCTTTTTGGAAACTGTGTATGCTGTATCCTGCAGACTTAAGAGGAGAGGTAGACCATCCAGCTTGTTATCAGCAGACAGTTCTGAAGCCTGCATCTCTGATGGTATGGGGTTGCATTAGTGTCTATTGCGTAGGCAGCTTAAACATCTGGAAAGGCATAATCAATGCAGTAGAAAGAGACTTGAGAACAACATATGCTTCCATTTCCAGCATCATAATTAGGTCAATCTGCCGAAACACATAACTGATGAAACTTATCCAGCTAGATATGTTCACATTTTCAATGCAAGTCAATGTAATATCTTTCTTTTTTTGATTATATGGAACTTTTCCATGATAAAAAAATAATATGCTTGGTGTTATGTTGTGTGATTGATGCTGCATTGATCATCATGTCCTTTTTTAATCTTCTTGTGGACCTCAGGTGCTTCTTATGGGCTGCTAAAGGTCAGGAATCCTTGCTTTAAGGGATAATAAAGAGAGGTTGAAAATGGTTTATGTCACAGTGGGTCAAAAAAATAGGAGCTAGGGGTCTTTTAATCTAAAACATGTTCTGTGATATTGCTTTCTTCCGAATGCACAGCCATACATATCTACACGGGCACAAAGCTTGTTGCAGCTCTTTGATAGGCGGGAACTATCCACATCATGATGTCGTATAACCTTTTTGCGAAGCGCTTCAGCTGTTCACACATAAACAAACATCGCTTTGTGCCAGTTTTCAGTCTCCGTCGCAGCGCCAGCAGCTGTCAGAACTCTGGAATTGCCGTCAGGTTCAGTTTCACAGGCAAACAGCGTCTGTCTAAAGAGGCAGGGGTGTGAATACATGCTCGTTCTTCTCGTAACTAACCCCTCCCTCCCTCCCTCCCTCGCATCACCACTCCTCCCCCCAGCGTAGAGCCCTATCCAAACACTCACTTAGAATCCCTGCGTGGAGGAAAATGGAAAGCCCCACTCATAGTATTACTTGCAGCCTCCTTGACATTTGAAATCCCATTTCAAGAATAAATGTTGAAGGCAATGAGGGCCTTTTTAATTCTGCTTTGGAGAGATTAAGGCCTATTGTGTGCTAAACTTGCGGGTGAAATTGATTGAAAGGTGAAATGTGTGGTAAACCCGGGATGCCGAGTAAGTCCTTGAAACACCCACGTTGGCTCATGGAGACGAGCGAGAGTACACACATACACACGCGTGCACATACGCTAAAACACACATACCAACACACAATCTTGCTCCTTCATCCGCCTAACTCCCTCTTTCCCTACTCGCATACGCACCGCGCTCCCCACATTCTCCAGCAATACGCGCCATGAAAAGCCCTCGGCTGTTTGAGGTGGAACTTTTTAAGGCGGCTAACTGCTTATCCGACTGCAGGCTTATCTTTAAAAAAAATGTAAAATGTCTCATCTCTTTTGATCCTCATCTCCCTGGCTCGCCCAGCATTCTGCCGCCACACCAACTCACCCCCACCCCACCCCCCCAGACAGACTTTGTGGGATCAATAAAAAAAGAAATTGAGAAAATATCTGCAGTCATTCAGTGGGATTAGCGTTCCAATCCCCACGCTTTCTCAAGGTCCTATTGACTGCCACTCTGTTGCCATTGGCCTCCAAAACACAACACTGAACAACTGTTCCACCAAGCGAAGTCATTTTTAGCAGGTGCTAACTTTAGCCAATTTTATAAAATTCCACATTTAGTCAGCATGTTCTCTGACATCTACGCTACCGCTCAAAAGTTTGGGATCACAGTGAAATGTTCTTGTTTTCAATGGAGTATCTTCTTCCTTAACACCACAATGGACTGACGGGTCTCTAAAGAAAGTTGTTTCTTTCTGGTCATTTTGAGTCGGTCAGCAAGCCATCAACTGCTGATGCAGTTGCTGATACTAAACTAACCTAGAATTTTGTTCTCCCTTTTATGCTCACTTATTTGTAGAATGTTTTTCAGCTGTGCATCACAATTGAGCAAGAGTGTCCTAACAACCAATTAGTCCAATAACGTCCTTAACTTGGATTGGTGGGCGTACCAGGAGATTTAGACAGAGGACTGAGAATTGCTGATAATAGAACTATATGCAAAATAAGCCTCTATACAAAAATAGGCTTTAATACAAACATTTTTATTCTTTAAAAATCATCTGATGCACTTACATTATTTGTGAAATGGACAATATACAAGATAAGAGACTTTGGGTAGAGAGAAAATGTACGGATCTGGTTTTACTATAATCTGATCCTACAATGGTGAGCTTGTGAATAATTTGAAGAGCTCTGCTCTGATTGGCTGGTTGCGACCAAATAAAATAAACATCTTTGTAAACATAGATCATAGGCTCCATGTAGCCGCTCTGGTGTGAAGAAGCTAGGTCATCATAATATTTAGGTAGATATGCTGGCAATTCATTTGGAGCTTGTTTGTAGCTGATGCTCCCTATACTAGCTACTTGCTTTCGGTCTCGGCATCAACAAGTAAAGTAAATTAAAGTTATAACTCATTATGAAACTTTCAGTTTAAAAATCACAGCATTTGTCAATTGGTGCTGCGATGCTAATAAAGGTGGAACTTGACCTCTTTTCAGTCTCTTCATTGTCAAACCCGCCCGATATTGTCCAAGGCTTGAGAAACTGTCTGGAGTAAAATGTATAGAGCAAACTAACAAAGCTGGGATCTTGTTGAAGATGTGGGAGCTCAAGTTGGCTCACTATTCAGTAGCTTATTTTTGCTGATTTCCTATTTCACCTTAATTGGTGCCACAGTTAGCATTGTCTTGTCCTGCTGAAATAACCATGAACTTTCCAGAAAAAGACTTACTCTTGATTTCAGCCTATGTCCCTTAAAAGTCCCAGTACACATCACTGTGTCTCATGGTGTCTACACACATATGCAAGTCACCTGGGACATGCGATGTCGTGGGCACTGATGCGCCCCCCCTGTACCATTAAAGATGTTGGCCTTTTCAGGTTTGGCTAATTAAAGTCTGTATGGCCCCTTCATCTTTGGCATGGAGGACTTGATGGCCATTTTCGGCAAAAGAACAAGCTGAAACGTGGACACATCTGACCGCAGCACACATTTCCACTGTCTTTTGGACCATCTGAGATGAGCTTGGGTCCAGAGAACTTGGCGGCGCTATTAAATAGAACTGATGTATGACTTTCTCCCTACATCAGTTGCATTTCTTAATACAGCAGTAAGCTGTTTTAAGTTACAACGACTTTCTGAAGTACTCCCGAGTCCATGTGGCTATATTTAACACAGTTGTTCTTGCAGTGCCTGAGCCATGAGCAATGTTTGCTTGCAAACTGACCCTTAGGTAGATGCTCCTTTTACTCCCAGTCAAGATCCCCTCACTAATTCACTTGCTTACTTTGATCTGTGTAGCTTGAAAAGCCTGTAAACCTGTATTTTACCTCTGTCCCAACAATCAAGCTAGTCCATTTTCTGTACTTTTGTCAATTATTAAAGGTTCAAGTGAATTGAAAAAAATCTCAGATTCTTGTTTTTATTGCATTTTACAAAATATTTGGAGTTGCAGCTTATTTTTTGCTGATTTCCTATTCCACCTTAAGTGATGCCACAGTTAGCATTGTCTTGTCCTGCTGAAATAACCATGAACTTTCTAGTAAAAGGCTTACTCTTGATTTCAGCCTATGTCCCTTAAAAGTCCCAGTACACACCACCGTGTCCCATGGTACCTTCACACATATGCAGGTCACCTGGGACATGCGATGTTGTGGGCACTGATGCACCCCCTGTACCATTAAAGATGTTGGCCTTTTCAGGTTTGGCTAATTAAAGTCTGTATGGCCCCTTCATCTTTGGCATGGAGAAGTCATCTGAGATGAGCTTGGGCCCAGAGAACTCGGCGGCGCTATTAAATAGAACTGATGTATGACTTTCTCCCTACATCGGTTGCATTTCTTGATACAGCAGTAAGCTGTCTTAAGTTACATTGACTTTCTGAAGTACTCCCGAGCCCATGTGGCTATAGTTTTACTTGCAGTGTCTGAGCCATGAGCAATGTTTGCTTGCAAACTGACCCTTAGGTAGATGCTCCTTTTACTCCCAGTCAAGATCCCCTCACTTATTCACTTGCTTACTTTGATCTGTGTAGCTTGAAAAGCCTATAAACCCGTATTTTACCTCTGTCCCAACAATCAAGCTAGCCCATGTTCTATACTTCTGTCAATTATTAAAGCTTCAAGTGAATTGAAAAAAAAACCCCTCAGATTCTTGTTTTTATTGCATTTTACAAAATATTTGAACTTGCTGGAAGGCATAGGGATCTGGGGACCTTTCCTGACTTGTGTGAGTATGAATAATTCACACCTGAATGTATGGAGGTCCACTTGAGAGTATACGTGCGTGTGTCTTTGCTAATAAAGGTGGTACTGCTCCTCTTTTCAGTCTCTTCATTGTCAAACCCGCCCAATATTGTCCAAGGCTTGAGAAACTGTCTGGAGTAAAATGTACAGAGCAAACTAACAAAGCTGGGATCTTGTTGAAGATGTGGAAGCTGCAGTTGGCTCATTATTTAGCAGCTTATTTTTTGCTGATTTCCTATTCCACCTTAAGTGATGCCACAGTTAGCATTGTCTTGTCCTGCTGAAATAACCATGAACTTTCCAGTAAAAGGCTTACTCTTGATTTTAGCCTATGTCCCTTAAAAGTCCCAGTACACACCACTGTGTCCCATGGTACCTACACACATATGCAGGTCACCTGGGACATGCAATGCCGTGGGCACTGATGCACCCCCTGTACCATTAAAGATGTTGGCCTTTTCGGGTTTGGCTAATTAAAGTCTGTATGGCCTCTTCATCTTTGGCATGGAGAAGTCATCTGAGATGAGCTTGGGCCCAGAGAACTCGGCCGCGCCTTTAAATAGAACTGATGTATGACTTTCTCCCTACATCGGTTGCATTTCTTGATACAGCAGTAAGCTGTCTTAAGTTACATTGACTTTCTGAAGTACTCCCGAGCCCATGTGGCTATAGTTTTTCTTGCAGTGTCTGAGCCATGAGCAATGTTTGCTTGCAAACTGACCCTTAGGTAGATGCTCCTTTTACTCCCAGTCAAGATCCCCTCACTTATTCACTTGCTTACTTTGATCTGTGTAGCTTGAAAAGCCTATAAACCCGTATTTTACCTCTGTCCCAACAATCAAGCTAGCCCAGGTTCTATACTTTTGTCAATTATTAAAGGTTCAAGTGAATTGAAAAAAAAAACCCCTCAGATTCTTGTTTTTATTGCATTTTACAAAATATTTGAACTTGCTGGAGGGCATAGGGATCTGGGGACCTTTCCTGACTTGTGTGAGTGTGAATAATTCACACCTAGATGTATGGAGGTCCACTTGAGGGTATACGTGCGTGTCTTTGCATGATTGCCGTTCCGACTGTACTTGATAACCATGGAAACAGAGAGGGGCATGAACCACATCTAAATCAAACCCAGTAGCCATCCCATGCTGTCAGACTAAGAACCTAACCCTTGTGGATTTATGATGGGAGTGGACAGTCAGCCAATGTGCCATCAGTGGCCTCCACCCAGCTCCATTTCCATTCAGCTAATCACCGTCTCTGCCTGGCCTCCTGCTCACATCTCCTCTCTGACAGACACTCCTCAGGCTCTAATGATTCTCGCCACGCTGCTCAGGTGAGCCGGGACACAGAGTCAAAGCCAGCCGTCAGAGGAGGGATTTAGAGCTCTAAATGTGAGAAAAGGCAAAGACCCTTTCTTTCCCACTCACTTACCCACGCATATGCGTTACTGTCAAACGTTTGTGCACTTGATAGATTTGACTTCAACTCTTCTGTTGAATGGTCATCAAAGTATATGCAGGGTTCACATCAACCTGAAGGAGAGGTGAACGCCCTTTCCAGTTTTATCACCAGTTCATTGAGAGCAAGAGTGGATGCATGTTTCATCACCTCTGCGATTGTAGCCCCCCCCTCGCTCTCATCCTCCTATGATGCATCTTGTTGATTTATCTCTAAATCCAGCAGAGTTCACAAAGAGGTCCTCCAGTGTTAACATCTAAGCCAAGTCTTAAGCCTCTGCATCAAAGGACGAGTATCTGAGGTGTAAGTTTGACTTGAGTCTTGAGTCTCTGAGGTGTGAGTCTCACTCGAGTCTCTAGTCTTTGCGATATAAGTCTAACTTGGGTCTTGAGTCTCTGAAATGTAAGTGCAACTCTAATGTAAGTCTTTAAGGTGTAAGTCCGACTTAAATCTCAGAGGTGTGAGTGATAGTCGAATCTTAAAGCTCAAGATGTTCTTAAGTTGATTCATGCCATTCATGGGTCTCTGAGATGTGAGTCTCGGTTAGGTCTTGAGTCTGTGAGGTGTGAGTCTCACTCGAGTCTCTAGTTTCTGCAATATAAGTCTAACTTGGGTCTTGAGTCTCTGAAATGTAAGTCCTACTTTAATGTAAGTTATTGAGGTGCAAGTCCGACTCAAGTCTCAGAGGTGTGAGTGCTAGTCGAATCTTAAGGCTCAAGATGTTCTTATGTTGCTTCTTGCCAGTTAAGTGTTGGGTCTCTGAGATGTGAGTCTCGATCAGGTCTTGAGTCTCTGAGGTGTGAGTCTCACTCGAGTCTCCAGTCTCTGCAATCTAAGTCTAACTTGGGTCTTGAGTCTCTGAAACGTAAGTGCAACTCTAATGTAAGTCTTTAAGGTGCAAGTCCGACTCAAGTCTCAGAGGTGTGAGTGCTAGTCGAATCTTAAAGCTCAAGATGTTCTTAAGTTGCTTCATGCCAGTCAAGTGTTGGATCTCTGAGATGTGAGTCTCGGTCAGGTCTTGAGTTTCTGAGGTGTGAGTCTGAGTCAAGTCTCGAGTCTTTAAGGTACAAGTGTGAGTTAAGTCGTCCATGTCCAAGTGGTGTCTCGAGTCTCTGAGGTGCAAATCTGACTTGAGTGTCAAGTCTCTGAGACATGAGTCTGACTTATGTCTCAATTGTCAGAGCCATGAGTCTGAATTAAATCTCAATAATGTAAGGGAGGTGTGCGTCCAAGCCGGGTCTTAAATCTTCAGACCTTAATCTGTCTGACTCAAGGTTTGAATCTCAGAAGTTTGAATCGAAGTCATGTCTAAGTCTCTGTGGAGCAATTCCGAGTGGTTTCTCGAGTCTCAGAAGTGTGAGTCTGAATCAAATCTCAACAGTTCGAGGTGCAAGTCCAAGTTGAGTATTAATTCTCTGAGGTTTGAGTTGAGTTGTGAATCTTGGGTGTAGGTTTGACTTCAGCCTTGATTCTCTGGGATGCAAGTCTGTTTTGAGCCTTAAGTCCTTGAGGGGCAATTCCTAGTTAAGTCTTTAGTCTAGATGGAGTGAAAGTTTGAATTGAGTCTTCGATCTGAGGTGTGAGTCAGACTTGAGTCTAATAGGTCTAAGTTCTTTTTGAGTTTAGAGTGTCTGTGGTGCGGGTAAAATGCAAACATATGGTTATAAACTAGAGATGGACCGATCAGCGTTTCTGTGGAAAATGAAAGTGTGTGTATTTCCACCTAGTGGTTCAGATAGGAATTGCAGGGAGCTGGCTGGAGGGCTCCTCTTTCTGGATGAAATGCTAGCTGGAAATACAGACATTAGGCTCATTTGTTTGACGTCATCCATCGGCTCTCGGGATCGGCTAAATTGGAGAAATATCGGCTGATCTCTGATCACATATTTTGATTAAAAATCAGCCGATACCGATACGTAGCTGATAGATTCTTCCATCTCTATTGTAAACCAAAGGCTCGATTTGTTTGCAATGGCAAGATTGACAGTTCTAATTAGTTTTGTTTGCATTTATTTAAATTTGACTGAAATCTTCTGAGCATTAAGTCTTAAGCCTGGGTCAAGTCACAGATCAGATATACCATGCCAGAGTAGAGTCACAAGTCGATACTGTGCTTTGCTTACATTAGTGTACTCCAGCAAATCACAGCACGGCAGCAGCTGGATATAACCTGAAAACCACTGGTTTTATTAAGAGAGTCTTCACTGCAACTTCCTGCTATTTAAAAGCCATGTTAGAAGGTGACGAGTGCAATCAGCGGGTCATATTAACAACGGTCGAGTAATAAACTCAGCAAACAATCTGTCACAGCATTCAGTCATGCTACAATCATGAACAAAGTTCATTTTCCTCTTGGTCTGGACCTAGACTCAATGTGTCAAGGCCCCTCCCAGGTTATTTGTGAGTTATTTGTAATAGATTACTGACTTTCTTTCATTAGCCCACCATGAATAAATTTTAATGTGTCACAACAACATTTAGCCTATGATTATCCAGACAACTTTTATATCATGCAAAGACATTGATTGATGAAGAAATTAATTGAGGTAGTTCAAGTGCTGAGATGTCTACAGTACAGTTCAGACTTAAAACTTGGTGTTGTTGGTCGACCTCAAGAAAAAAAATTCTTTAGCCAGGTTCAGGTCTGGACCAAAATTTCAGGCCTGATTAAAGCTGTACCTCAGGAGCAGAGTTGGGAAGCATTGCTGTACAGCAGTACCCAGTGCAGCTGTCAGTGTCTCTGATATCATTAAAGCTTTCCCGGCATTTCCTCCAACATGTTCTCCCCTGGCTGTGTGCTGTGAAGCATCAGTACTGTCCCGGAAGCCCCCCCTGTTACTGTCTGCAAATGGCCTCAGGGGAGTTTCATCCTGCCTGGGGACGATCTGAGCGAAACACAGGCCACCTCTCTGGGGCTACCACTTCTTGTGGAGCAGTTGGTCTCTGCTGTCCGTAACCACCCAGACAGGAAGGCATACCAATTATTGTGGTCCTCTAGCTGTGGGGTGGAAACCTCCATCCAAGTTTGGCCCTCGCCTGACAGCTCAGGGGATCCGGTCCGCAGTAAACGAAAGCAGGACATCGGTGCCCATAGCAGTCTTTGACCATAACGTTCAGTTATTGGTTGCAGACTTCATCTTGGTGTCCCACCAGCTGTGACTGTGACAGTGGAGAAGAGGGAGCCATCGCCATGGTGACAATGGATGATGGCCAAGTGCACGAGTCTGTATTTTGAGATTTTTTATATTTTATTTATTTTTTTGATACAGCCTGTCAGCCGGAGTTTGGAGGCGCGGCCACCGCCGGTCGCTAACTCCCCTTAATGACGGCGAGATGTGTTGACGAGGGGATAACGTGAGCATGCATTTTTCATGAGCGCTGCTCTTCAGTTCCTGACCCCTACTGGTCCTCCTCTGGATTAAACATGAAGCCATGCTTTCATTTTGCTGGGTTTGGGGTCTTTGTGCTTGCGTCAAGCTGCGATAACAGCAAACGCAGGCAAAGCAATAATGAGGGGGATGGGGATGAACCGCACTGAAGAGATGCTACTGAAGTTTTAGTCCGTTCAGTTCAGTTCAAATAGATTGTATTTATAAAGCTCTTCTTTTGCAGCAAACATGGCCATAAAAGAGATTTTCAGAGTTCGGGTCCAGACCCCTAATGAGCAAGCCAAGGACGACTGTGGTAGGAAAATGTCCCTAAAAGCATCAGGAAGAAATACTGAGAGGAACCCAGACTCATAAGTGGAACATGTCCTTCTGTGGGCTACATAAATATTACTTAGCAAATGATGAAACAAATGAAATAAACAAAGGCTCTCTGACCCCTGAGATGATCCAATGACTAATGCAACCATTTTCCGAATATTGTCAGAAAATGATCGGCAGAAATAGAACTGATGGAAGGTTGTATGCATTCATCTTCTGCTTCTACTCGAAATGCCTACCTTGTAGCTCCACCCTAAAGTCACAAATATAGAAAGTCTATTTTTAGTCTTATTTTTTTAGTCAATTTATGATTGTCATCCTCTAGCTCTTCGTCATTGGTCAGTTTCTGACCACAGGGCTGTTTAGGCTGCACAATGGACCACTATCTAGCCTACATTAAGTATCCCCCCACTGTGCTGTGCTGAGAATGGTCCACCACCCAAATTATATCTCTTACAGTGGTCTTGTGGTCAGAAGCTGACCACTGATGAATTTTGGCTGACAAATTGGGATGATATCTGTAATTGCACACATATACAGTGGACCTTTAAGATACACTGAGCTCATTGTACACATATATACTGGACCTATAAAGCGTGAGGCACAAGTGATAGGAAGCATCAGATAATGAAGTGCAAGGTAGAGTTTTCTGATAATGTGGGCAGAAATATGAGATTGTGGTTTCTAATAAAATGGCCAGAGAGTGTATTTAGATGTTAGAGCAGAGTACATAATAAATAGCACAGTGTTGGCTCATTGTTCATAGCAACATTGCTGTAATAATATGAGACCGACAGCAGCATGAAGTTATGTAAACATTGCCATGATGATAACATTACTGGAGTAGCATGTGCTGGCAGGGTTATATTTTATATTACACACAAGAACCACCCCCTCACTTATAGGCTGCCTTTAGACTAGAAACTGCAATCTCAGATATTTCGAGCTACACAGATGTGTTTTGTGCATTGTTTAATTCAGAAATGTGTCACAAAGCAATTCCTAATGCAACGCAAACACAAATTTTGGTTTTCACAAAGTTTGCTGCCGCAGTTCTTATGGTGGCAATTTGTATTAACTCTAGATTGTGAAAAGTGATCAGATGAATTGCAATTAATTGCAAAGCCATGCCCTGCCATGAAAAATGACCTTCCAGTCACTGCATTTCAGCCCTACAAAACGGCCTGCAAACATCATTTCAGTGATGATCTTGTTAGCTCAGGAGAAAAGATTAAATAGGAGAAGACAGCTGATATCACTCTGTCATGCTGATTAGAAGAGCAGACTGGTTGCTTTAAATGGGTAGTGGTTTCTTCTGTTAACCATGGTTACCAAAGACATTGCTGCTTTAGGTTTATTCTGTAGCTGCAAGCTGCAGAAATATCAAGTAATGAAGTACAAATACTTTGTTACCTTACTTAACTAGAAATGTTGGTTATTTATACTTTACTGGAGTAATTATTTTTCAGATGACTTTTTACTTCTACTCCTTACTTTTTAAAATAGCCTGGTTACTCCTATTTCATTCAGCTGGTTTTCATTCACGTACATTTACATTCCAGTAAAGATTGTTGATAACATGCCTTTAAAGTTTGACTTTTTGCACCATTACAGTACTTATAGACAACTAGTCATCATATATTCTGCTCCATGAAACACATGTTAATGCTCAGTAGTACACAGATATGCTTCTTTAATATATTTACATTGTACTAAACTACATTCATTTTCAATGGGCGTATATGCGGCTGAAACAGGAAGCCTAGTGCATCCCAAATTTATCACCATTAACATTTTAATATAACATTATATTCATTATGGCTTTTAGAAGAATGTTTTTTTGGGGAGGTGGGCTAGTGCACTATAGACCCCTGTGGTGCGGCCTAAGCTTTTTTACTTTATACTTTAAGTTTTGAAAGCAGTACTTTTACACTTTTACTGGAGTAAAAAAGCTTGAGTTGATACTTCAACTTCTACAGAAGTATTTTTAAACCCTAGCATCTATACTCCTACCTAAGTAATGAATGTGAATATTTTTGACACAGCTGACAGCAAAAGTTGGAAAAGGTGATGAAACATTACGCTGCATGTTATGGCACAGTGTTGTTGACTGTAGCGATGGAGGAATTTTCTGTCACAGCTCCAAACATAACAGTTAGCCATAATTCTTCTACCATTATAACGTAAGCTTGGGATGCGCAATAATATCAGCATCATATTAGTACCTTCAGATGTTTCAAATATTGATGATTTTGCTGACATTGGACGACTGTGCTAAAGTGTTGGCATTCTGTTTATTTCATATTCCACCATCAGCATAGGTGGGCATCAGGGATGTCTTGAGGGGCTGTGGCTCTAACCTGTAAAAAGAGGAATTCCCAGATGTTAGGTTTCACCCATCATCCATGGCATAACACATGGTCAATTAACTAACCATACACCAAATTTGAAATTAAAATGTGTACATTTGTAAGAATTGATTAAAATTAATTGCAGATTTATTTTTTGCAGATATAGTTTGATGCTGGCAGTGGGAATTCAACTAGAGGAGGCTATATCTATGTTTATATGTATAAACACGGTACAATAGGCATATAGGATTTTATGAACATATTTTCTTGCCTTGTCATTTCACATTTGATGCTAGCTATTAGAAGTATTTTGCTTGATTACCAGGCCTATCCACAACTTTTTTATGTTTTTGGCATTAGTATTAACATTATGTTTAAAGAATAAGTTAACTTCTATCAGCTATGTCTGCTTGTTGGTTGAAAAATGCTTCACACTGTTGGGGATTTTTTATATAACTCATAGCATGTAAAAAGCTTATTAGACAGAAGGCTCCGAGCTCAAGGGAAGGTCAGGGCTTTTTGCTTTTTTCCCCGCCATATAGGGCCATATACCCTGCAGCATTATCTTGGGAACTTCTATTTGAGAACCACTGTTCACCGAAAAGAATAACGACTGACCACGTGTACTGGTGGGCCGAAAAAAGCAGACAGGCAGCCCTATATAAGACAAACATTCAACTACATCTTTGAGACCAGGGCAGACCAGGGTTTGAGAGCTCAGAGAAACGTCGGTACGGCAAGCCCTTCGAATAAAAAGCTTAAACTCTGAACTGGTCTCCCTCTTCATTCTGACGGCAAAAAGCGACAGCACATAGCTAGCAACAAGCTAATAGGACAATAGCGTCCGTGTTAGTTTATTTCATATCGAAGGCTAACAGGGACATTAACTTCTTTTAAGGTAACATTACTGTCTTTTAGAAATAAATTCACATCAATTAGCTTGTAATATGAAATAAGCTAATGTTAGTCTTTTTTATTCAGCTGTCTAGATGTTGGCCAACTAGCTAGCTACCTAAGACTGGCTCATGTGATAGCATAATGTGTTGCAAATGTATTCCTTTGTATACATTTAGATTTTTATTTACAGCATATTACACTGGTTATAGCATTCACCATTAATAATTTCCTCTCATAGCCTTCACACAACATCAGTTATAAGTTTAGTAATGAGTACAGGGCATTGCTCTGCATTCTTCACACCTTATGGCTCTGGATTGCCCCGTCTCTCTGTCCCATGGAGGCATGCCTATCAAAAAGCAATAAAAGTTTGGATGATATGGCAGTTTAATAAGGTCTAACTTCAGCAGTTATAGGCTCCTTGTATTTATGCTGAGGCACAAATATATATATATATATTTTTTTTTAATTCCCACAAAGAGGCAGCTCGGTCAAAGAGGGCAAATTGGCTGTTGCTTGGGCAGCTTCAGCCAGGCCTTGGAAGGAGAATTAGATATCGGCCCAAAATTCCCATATCGATGCGTCCCTAGTGTAGGAGCAGCATAAGGGCGCGTGCATATTGTCCAGAAACAGATTAGGAGTGCGTGCAGGGTTTGACAATTATGAAGGGAAATTCAAATTATAACAGAAAATGAGGAGGGAAGTGATGACTGCCTACTCATTAGAGTCTGTAGAACATCCAGGTGAGGCTTCTGATTCCTGCAGGAGGTTCTGATCCATGTGTGTTTCCCACAGACATCACTGCTAAGGAGTTCATGGAGAGGCGAGGTGGATTACGGAGCAGGTACGAACTCCTGGGAGACTTCCTGTCGGAGATGCTCTCTGTAGGCCCGGACGACATCAACATCTTCAGCCTCATGGACATACGGGACAGAACGGTGGATGTGCGCTTCTCTGTGCACAGCGCTCCCTTCTTGCGAGCCGAGAGGCTGCACGGATACCTTGCCGCGCATAAACAGAAGGTAAAGTGTCCAGAGTCCCAGCCTTCATTATGTATGGATGTGGATGTGCAGGGCTGAGTATTGGCAAAGTCTCTGATGGTAGAGCTTTTCCTTATCCAGGATTCGCAATGCACAGTGCAATAAGCGATGGGAGAATTACTCTTAATGTGTGGTTTGCATTGCAGGAGCTGATTACGGCTTGGTGATGGGCGCTCAGCTTAATTGTGCAAAGACTTCTGTTGTACCCTGCTTTTCTTCTGCCAGAAATATTCATCAACGAAATCGTCACCATGCTCTTTTTTAGGATGTTTTTTTTGTTAACTTTGTTTACACTGTAATTAATTGCCATTGCCATCGGCAAGTTATAGGCTAGCTTTGTCTGAACTCGGCTATAAATATACGATCTGTCAAACAGAAATAGGAATGCAACAGTTGGAACGGCAGTATCAATTACCCAAGCTTGAGCTCCTGTCACTCTCACCTGTTGATTACAGGTCTATGACTTGAGTTACATTACCCTCAGCGCACAGGCCTGTGCTAAAAAACCTTCCTTCAGCTTAATTACTCGGCTTAAAAAAAGCCCTTTGGGATCGCTCTGCCACCGGCTGTCCCTTTGTTTCTGTGAAATGAGAACGTACCTGCCTCTCCCGCGCTAACGTATACCTCGCTAACCCTGGAGAAACTGAGGAAAGCTTCGGGTACCGTTTGCCAGCCCTTCATTTGAATGCGCCGGGGCTTCGGAGGAAAGGCATTGATCAGAATGAGACGCGACGCATGACGTGGCGGGTGAGCGATCGAGAGAGAGCAAGAAAGAAGCATAGCGGAGATGCGGGGAAGGAGGAGGAGAGTTGAAGAAGGCTGGGGATATTAATGTTTGGAATTCTAATGCCGGGAAATACCAGACAGAAGGCGCGCTCGCTTCTCTTCTTCTCGCTCGTCCGCGCTCGCTCACTCTCTTGCCTCTGCTCGTTCTTCCTTTCATTACTCAGGGCTGAAAGTTTGGGCAGGAGAAAGTGAATGTTTACCTAGATGAACTCATTAATATGGAATGCATGCTTCGCTCCACCTGTTGTAATTGGAATGGCCACAGAAAGAATGAAACTGCTTTTGTTGTTTGTTGTTGTTGTTGTTGTTGTTTTGTCAGAGAATGAATTTTGACTAGATCTGAGTACATATGAAAATTAACTGAGATATATCTTGGACATGGCAGGTTTGTAGACTACTATTCAAAAGCACTTGTTTTATTAACTGCCGTATTGCGTTTAATAGTGACTTAAGTTTAATTCCAGCTCGATCAGGTGCAGTTCTGCAACGTCCAAAGTTCTTACAAAGAAGTTTGCAAAGAAATTTTGAAGTTGCCTTCTATGAATTATATACATTTTTGATAATGGGCAATGAGGCCACATTAAGGCGGCATGGTGGTATAGTGGTTAGCACTGTCGCATCACAGCAAGACGATCCAGGTTAGATCCCCGGGCCGGGCCGGGCCGGTCCAAAGACATGCAGTCAGGTTAATCGGTCACTCTAAATTGTCCGTAGGTGTGAGTGCGTGAGTGTAGGCCATGCGATGGACTGACAAACTGTCCAGAAAATGGCGCTGGGATTGGCTCCAGCCCCGCCATGACCCAGACTAGCGGGATAAAGTGGCAGATAATGGATGGATGTTTCCACATTAACCTTTTCAAGTTACCCTTTATTGGAATAGAGGCCACTACACATTAAAGCACAATTTTATTTTGCCATTTATTTGTATGACAATAAATGAATTAGAGCATCAGAATCAGAATCGGACCTTATTAGCCAAGTATGCTTACACATACAAGGAATTTGTGTTTGGTTACAGTAGCTCACAGTGCACAATAACTGACATTACAGAAGTAACAAACACACCCAACTAGCCATCCTTCAACACCTGTAAACTGAACATGTGCAGAGTTGTATATTTAAAGTGCACAGTGCAGCAGTAAAGGACAGTTAAATATAAATAAATATGGAGAACAAAGAAGTCAGGGGTTGAGACGGTAGTACAGAGTGTTCTGAGACACTATCAGATAAGTAAAAGTGCAGTACAGAGAAACAAGAGTGAGAGAACTTCTACATATTGGATGTATATAGTAGACTGTATCCAGAATGTAGTGTTATTATTGTTCAGCTGTTCAGGAGTGTGATGGCAGGTGGAAAGAAGCTTCTCTGTAGTCTGGAGGTCTTGATCCTCAACTGGCTGAAACGCAGACCTGAGGGAAGATACTGGAACAGGTAATGTCCAGGGTGTGATATGGTGTGTCCAGAGCATATACATAACTGACCATATCTTGCACACCAAGCATGAATTTTTGGATTATTAAAATGCAGCTTTATTTTATTCACCATGTAATGATTTTGGCTATGTTTTACAAGCGACAAAATAACTGTCCAGTCTTTGTCATCTGTGCTGTTGGCATGGTGAAAACCGAGATGTTCCAATCAATACAACCTTTTTCATAAACACTGAATCTCCAAAATGCAACATTATTTTATTCACTATGTGATAATTTTACCAAACTTTCACCACAGACAAAACAACTGACCGATCATGGTCATCTGTACTGTTGGCAGGTGAAAACTGAGATTTGTTCCGACCAATACAAATTTTCATAAACACTGATTGCACAAGAATCTTTGAAAACAGTTCAAACAAGGCTCAAACTGCACTATAGTTCTGCTCCGTAATCCAACTCACTGGATCAGACCCTCCTGCAGTAATGGGAAGCATCATCTGGATGTTCTACAGATTTTAATGAACTCAGACTTTCAATTTCTAATTGAAGTAATGAAGCTACTTTCACTTTTCTGAAACATACCGTAGCCCACTGTCACTGTTTGCTCACTTTTTAAGGAATGAAGGAGATCTAATTTGTGCTGGAGGACACTCAGCCCATTTGTTTTTCATCACATATGGTACTGCATCTCCAAAATTGGCTGAGACACAGTTATGAAGATCCATGAAAGTTCTAGCCCTTGAAATGAGATGAAGAAACTTCACTGTTCCAAAGTAGAGACAATTCTGCTCAGTTTTAAAAGACTGAACATTAATACTTGTTCTTATTTGAATTTTTATAGTTTTGTTTATACCTACAGTATATACAGACATGTACTGACTAGACACCAGACATTATCTTTGGATTAGGTGGTTTAATATTTTGCTGAAAACAGTTGCTATATTAATAATGTGGACTGAAATATTGCTAAACAAACGAGTTTATTAATAAACTGGATTATTATATCACAACAATAATACATTGGAAAATTTCAAACAAGACCTGTAGAGCCACATATTAAAAACTACTACTACTAAAATAGTAATAATACAACTAGATAGTAATATAAGCAGGTATTTTTAGCCTTATTATTTAATATTCCTTGCACACTTATTGGTGAACAGTAAGAAGCTTTAAATAATAAGGGAAAAAAAGTTAACTGTTAATTTTCCATTTATATACTGAACAAAAATACAAGCATAAACACGTTTTGCTCCCATTTTGCAGTAGTTTGATTAAAAAAACATAAATATATAAATAACATAAAAAAGTAGTTCCCAGAAATGTGCTGCACCGCTCCAAATGATGCACACACCAGATACAAATGTGGAAATTCTGTTTAACCACTCAACCTGTTTTGGGGTTCCATTAAAATCAGTATATGTCTATAAATAAAGCTGTGTTTATATTCATGTTCCTCAAAGTAAATTCCAGTCTGTGATCTATTTATGATGTATAACAAACAACCTGCCTTAGTATTTGATCACTTTAAATACAAAGCATTAACATATAAATTTAAATACCAAGCATATATATATATATATATATATATATATATATATATATATATATATATATATATATATAAATTTACTGTTATAGAGCTTTTTCAATTAATATGGAGTCATCTATAGCTCATCGGTTTAAATCTAAACTTCTGAAAAGTCTTATTTTTTCACAGCTTCCTACATTATTTGAACCCTGTCAGACATGGCTTGTTCTCTCGCTCGCTCGCTTTGAAAGGAAAGGTGAGATACGCGATGCAAGGGAAGAGACTGAGCATGCGGAGATCTGCATGCACGCACTAAAGCCTCTCTGAATCTGGTGTAATTGCGTGCCTCTATTTTTGGCGGTTGTGACGGCTGTTTGTGGGTTGGGTGAAGTAGGGCATGATATAAGCTCAGAGCGGATGATGAGAGGAAGACAGAGACAGAGAGGGTCCTTGTGTCTCTAACTTTTAAATGATGCTAAATCCTCTTCCATGATCTCTTTAAGTTTTAACCCTTCCAAAAAACCTCAATTTCTCTTTCTACTCGTACTTCTAAACCCCTCCAACCCCCTGTGCCCCCCCTGCCAAACCTTCGCTTGGGCTTTAAACGACCTACGATTTCCCCCGTGGCCCTGCTGGGATAAGGGAGAAGGATTGAGGTGCACGTTGCTCATCTCCCAGGGGTTCATTCTTTCCAACCTGCCCCCTAAACCACCCCACCCCCCTCAGTACTTCAACACATTCATACACACATTTGTGAAGTGTCAGAGACAGTGCAAACGCTCACTGACAGCCAGAAAGGGGAAGAGGAAAACCACTCCCACCCCTGTGGTGCTGGAGAGCTCTGATGAAGTCGGCTGAGAGAGGATGTTTGGAAAGACATGGAGAATGCTCTCATTTACGGAGAAGCTCATTATCTGCTGCATGTTCCAGGTGAAATGTGAGCACAATAAGAAAACATGTTTTCTTATACACAGCAAGTAAAAGTTACAAGAAAAACTTATCACATTAATAACTGGTATTTTATTCGGTCATTACTCTATGATGATTACAGGTTGTAGAGTAGATATGGAACTAGATTCTTGGTTGTCTGTCATCGCCTAAGGCTAAAAAAAGTTTGAGAACTGCTGCTCCAAAAAAGCTTTCATGGATGCCTGCTATTGCTCTTACTGCTGAAGAAAAAAACATCCTGGAGGAAATTTTATTGCCCAAATGTTATGACAATAAATTATGATTCTACTCATTTTCTATTACACAAAATATCATTATAGAAAAAAAGGAGACATGAAATGCTCGGTACACAGACAAATAATGTAAACACTACAGATATGTCAGTTAATGTTGCAACAAATGCATATCAGCAGCATGTTCCAATGGTATGGTATGTTTACCACTGTGCCACATAAGCTTTTACCACTAATACTTTAATAATAATCAAGCTGAGGACACCAACTGTATTAGTTCTAAAAAAGTTAACACATATGAAACTAAAATCTAAAATGCTGTTAGATGTATATTATAGTGCTGATAAGCTGATAATATTGTAGTGTGTTCTGATATAGTACAGTCTATGTTGATATACAATATCAGGCATGTGGATAGTAGTAAAGTAAAGTTCTGTAATCATTTGGGAGCTGAGAACACAAATGGCATTGGTTGTGAAAGTACATATTTTCCCATTCTTACTTACAGAAAAACACTTGATGTATATTGCACTTCATATTGCACCCCACATTCACAATGGGAGACAGGTCTGGATCGCATGGAGCCCAGTCTTGCACCTGCACTTTCTTACAAGTAGCAGTGGCCCTGAAAAAGACGTAGTCTAGAAGGCAGCATATGTAGCATTCAGCGTTAATGGTGTCTTTGCATATGTGCAAGTCACCCACAATTTAAAAAGGTAGACCCATCAGAGCACTGCACATGTCATTCTCTCTCGAATGATCTTCAACCCAGAGAAGTTGGTGGGAGTGTTGAATGTTATATATCGATATATAACTTCAGCCTTGCCCTTTACTTACCCCAACGTTTATGGAATGATCCTTTTAAACCCAAGAGAAGATACATGAGATTGAGTGTTATACCACATTCTGTTTAATTCAACTTAGCCCACCCACCCCAAAAAAAAAAAAATCATACAGCCTTTCAGACCAACCTAAACCCAAAATACTTTGGTCTATTTTACTACTTTACTCTTCTATTATTATACAACATACCTGCTATTCCATACCAGCGTAGATTTTACTATATTAGAATGCAGTACAATATTATCAGATCATCAGGACTCACCAAGAAGTTTGTGTAATACTCTAATTATCCATTTACACAAGTTCTTGTGCAGTTATCTGCTTTGAGATTGGACCACTTTTCAGATATTCAGCATTCTGGACACTACATTTTAACTTTGTTGTCAGTGTGTTACAGCTGTCTGAGCTGATATATAGAACTATTCCTACAATCTCTTAAATTTTACTTCATATTTCAAAATGAAGGTTCCTAAATGGTAAATAATTGGCACAGAACCTTTATATGCGTCTTTTAACATACACTACTGTGTAAAAGTCTAGGCTCATTGTTCAGAAGCCTTTATCTTAGCAATAAGATAAGAATATGTTTACCAATAACAACACTAGATATCATTAGAACAGATATAAATAAGCAAAAATACAACACAAAGTAACATAAATGTGTTACTTATTATAAAAATAGTAGATATTATCTTGAGCTCCAGTTTGAAGAACAAAGTTTAGTTCCAGATTTCTCTGATTCTTTAAATAAACTTCCATGGAAAGGTCCTTTTTGAAGTCAAACACGGTTCCTTTGTGGTTGGGCTGCCCAATGTTGGTGACCCTAATTAAACACCCCTGATCCAATATCTGGATATGAAAGGGTTGGATCTGAGCTCTCCAGACTGGTAGATCTGCAGGACCAGAATTGGGCACACATTTCTTGTGCACGTGACCTGGAACCAGAGTACTAGCATCATATTAGAAAGGTTTAATACAAGCATCTGCATATTTGCACAGTGAGTGCAAACATCTGAACTTCTGCTAGCAGAGGTCTTTGCCAGGGCATGTAAACAATGCAGGTTGTGTCAGAATACCAGGGCCGGTGATGCTCTCGGGGTGAACAGCAGTCGAGGTGCTGGGGGAGTTTGAGAAAATTGAGCAGGAACTGTTGCGTCGCTTCTTCGAGCTCAGTTGGAAGCCAGCTCTCATTCTTAATCTGCCGGCGTCTCCGCGCAGGTGGCTACACCGCGAGAAAGGTGACAAGGAATAATGATAATTAGAGGAAATCCGCTTACGGGCTACGCGACGGCAGCCACAGTCATTTTTACTGAGATATCGCTCACTCAGAGACTCCGAGAAAAGTGGTAGTAATTATATGCACACAATGAAAAGCGGGCGGCTCTAGATTTGGCCCTTATGCTCCAGTTCGTCCTGCAGTCCTTTTCCAGACTTTTGCGGTTATGAAACGACTTGTGCGCCTGTAATGATTGCAAGTGTTGTCCTGCTGACTGCCACACCTGTTGCTCATTAGAGCAGGCATTACTGCAGCGGCTCCGGCAGTAAGAGCAGGGTCGGTGGGGGGGAGAGGGGGGCTTTCAGAGGCAGAGGAGCTCAGCAGTGCGTGTGATTTTACTGTTCTAGTCTTGAGTATGTGTTATTCTCCTCTCATGTTCCTGCCAGGCTGCTTCTCTTCCTCTATGTGACTCATCCTCCTCGCTCACTGCACTTGCTCTAGTTTTTTTTTTTTTTTCTCCTTATTTCTTTTTATTTTGGGCACAATATGTTTAGCAAAACGCATGTCACATTCACACACGCAAGATAAAGGCTGTTCAAGCCACGGGTCCAACCTGAAGGAGTCTTGCTCTCAGCAGGCAGTGACAGGACTTTCCATTTCTCTCCTCTTTACTCTCATCCTCTGTTCTGTCTGCATGCGTCGATCTCGTTCCCCCTTTCTGCACCTCCCCGGGGTGTCCTTCTGTGCTATCATGCTGCCTCCGTGGACTGGCTGCCCTCGGGGAATTGTGGGTATTGTAGTTCTGGTCCCTGTGGGTCCCTTCAGAAAGCACTGTTTGGAAATGAGCTGACAGTGGCATCGGGCACGGAGCGCTTCTGCCATGTGGAGACAGCCGGAGGAGAGAGAGAGAGAGGGAGGGAGAGAGAGAGAGAGAGAGTTGGGGCAGCGAGAGAGAGAGAGAGAGCAAGAATGATCGAGAGAGGGAAAGAGGGAGAATGAGAGATGGAGGGGTGAAAAAAGCAGTGGAGGAGAGAAAATGAAAGGGAGGTAAACAGACGGATTAAGGAGTAAGAACGTGTGTGAGAGAAAGAGAGTAAAAAAATGAGAGACAAGAGAGGGTGGGAAGGGAGGGAGAGAAAAAGAGAGGAGTGAAAGAGGGAGAAAGAGAGAGAACGTGTAAGAGCGAGAAATGGAAGGGGGGAGCATATGAGAAGGATGTAGAAAAGAAAGAAAGAAATTAACAGGAAGAAAGGGAAAGCGACAAGGAGGGAGTGAATTTTAAGAGACAAGGAAAGATGGAAAGAGAGAGAAAGGAAGGGACGAACAGCACAAATGGGGAGCGATAAAAAGAAAAGGAGCGGTATATTGAGAGAGGAAAAAAGAATGTGAGTGAGAAAGATGATGAGAGAGAGAGAGAGAGAGAGAGAGAGAAATAGAGAGAAGGGAGGGTATAACCAGAGAGAGAGAGATAGAGATATAGTAGGAGAGAGAAAGAAAAAAGGACAGAGGAAAGAATTAGAGCAAGAGGCACAGGAAGTAAACAGAGATCGGGAAAAGAGGAGAAAAAGAATAAAGGTGAGAGTAAGAAAGAAAGAGGATGACTAGATCTCCTGTTTATTTAGCTTTGGGCCATCTCTCTCTCTCTCTCTCTCTCTCTCTTTCTCTCTCTCTTTCTCTCTCTGTCTTCCCCCACTCTCTCTCCCTCCCTACCTCCCTCTCAGTCTCTCTCTCCCTCTCTCACTCTCTTCCGCTGTCTCTCTCTCTCTCTGTCTTTCCCCACTGTTTCTCCCTTCCTCCCTCTCTCCCTCTCCCTCTCTCTCTTTCTGTCTCTCTCTGTCTTTCCCCGCTCTCTCTCCTCTCACTGTCTGTCTGTCTGTCACTTTAGCTCTCTCTCTCTCTGTCTCTCTTCTCCCACTTTCTCTCACTCCCTCCCTCTCTCACTCTCTTTCCCTCTCTCACTCTCTCTCTGTCTTTCTCCATTCCCCCCTCTCTCTCTTTCTCTCTCTCTCTATCTGTCTGTCTCTCTCTCACTGTCTGTCTGTCTGAATCTCTCTCTCTGTCTTCCCCCGCTGTCTCTCCCTCCCTCCCTCCCTCCCTCTCTCTCTCTGTCTCTCTCTGTCTTTCCCCGCTCTCTCCCTCTCTCATGCTCTCTCTCTGTCTGTCTGTCTCTCTCTCACTGTCTGTCTGTCTGTCTGTCTGTCTGTCTGTCTGAATCTCTCTCTCTCTGTCTTCCCCCGCTGTCTCTCCCTCCCTCCCTCTCTCACTCTCCCCCCCTCTCTCTCTGTCTTTCACCGCTCTCTCTCTTTCCCTCTCTCACACTCTCTGTCTCTGTCTGTCTGTCTGTCGCTCTCTCTCTCTCTCCCTCCCTCCCTCTCTCACTCTCCCCCTCTCTCTCTGTCTTTCACCGCTCTCTCTCTTTCCCTCTCTCACTCTCTCTCTGTCTCTGTCTGTCTGTCCGTCGCTCTAGCTCTCTCTCTCTCTCTCTCTCTCCGTCTGGACTGGAGGTATGAGACTAGGCCTGGCTGGGTGTTTCTGAGCGCAGATGAAATGAAACCTTTTTTTTTTTTTTTTTTTTTTGCGGTGGTTAACCTCGCAGGTAATACATGCAAATCACCTCCTCAGCAGGCATTAGCACATGAAAGTGGCAGCGAGAGGCCCATGCGCCCGGCGCTGGCCCACACTTTGTATGTTAAATAGAAAGCCCCCCGGGCCCAGAGAACGATGGTGGGAGGCTGGGACGGAGAGCTAAAGGAGTGCTGGATGTTTAGCTCGTGGTGTCGTTGAACATTTTAACCTTTAAATACTGCACATTTGAGCAGCGTCGGGTGAAGGCAGCCGTCGGATCTTCGCTGTGAACCGTTGAGCAATGTGCTGCAGAGGAAGGCATGAACAGATGTGTGGTCAGTTGGGCAGACTGGTTCCAGCACATGCAGTAGACCTTTTACATTCACTGCAGTTTGCGTACAGTTTCAGGCCATTTTATTAGAGTCACCCAGCCCGTTAGAGACTACAGCTCTTTTCCACGCACGATTGATGATAGTGCTCTATCAGTGGGCAGTTTCTGACCATAGGACCACTGTTAGCTGTATATTTTAGGCTGGCAGGCTATTCCCAACTCAGCAGGAGTTTAAAAATCACAGAGGCCTCATGCCAGCGTCAGTGGTGTGCTGAGAATAGTTCAAAACCCAAATAATCTTCGGTCAGCGGTGGTGGTCTTATGGTGATATACATAAGCCGAGTATGAAATAGCCTGTTGCTCACATACGGTTTGTGCCCAAATGTAGGAAAAAGTAGTATGCAGTGTGTGACCAACATGAATTTCTCCAAAGATATCCGGATGACGTACCGCTCGGAAAACATATTCCAGCCCGAGATATCTTGCAATGCAATATCCTGCATCTCAGATTGCAACCTGCCCGTTTCAGAGGACCGAACCACCTGGATATTTTTGCTGGCTCTGGATTTACCCTTTCAATATAATAAGTGCTGCTGCACCCAGTGCATCGCTGAAGGCCCATCAGTTTTCTCAGCTGCTCTTGATGTTCATTTGCTTACTTTGTCTAATTAAAGTTAGCTTTCTGAATAATGTGGATAAAACATTAACTCAGCCGAACAATCCCCCCAGCATCACATTCACATTCTGGAGACCACACAGACTTACCACACAAACCAACCCAAAGCCTTTTTAACTTTTTTAAAGAATAAAACAATGCACTTCTATTGCTGTAGTTGAATCAGGAGAGTTCAATGCATAAAACTGACATCCCCTGAACCTTGAGCGCTGTTGTTCCTCCTTCAGATACAAATCTTACATTTGCAAAAGAGGGCAGTAAAACAGCCCTATTCCAAAGTCCTATAATTACATAACAGTCTGGACTCATTAATATGTACACCCCCCAAAATTTACATGCTGCAACAGAACTACAGCAATGAAAAGGCCAGTCATTGTGGAGAGATCTACTGTTCCAGGCTGGAAAAGAGAGTGTTGGCACTTTTCAGACCCTTTCAAAGAAAGCTGCCTCTTAACAGCCATGACTGATGTTCATCTTTAAACAAGGCTGAAGTCGGCTTTCTGTTTACCAGTTGATTAATTGAATGTTTTGTTCCACCTTAAATGCTACAGCTTGTGCAGGTGCCACAATGTAAACTACAAGCAAGCTCCGAGTAGGCCCAGCTAACAAATTAGTCTGACAACTTCATTTATTTACACAAAGGGTCATTTTATTTTCCTGCTTATGTTTATTTCAGCATGTTGCTTCTGTTTGAACACCCCAGTGTTTCGCTGTAAACCAGCCAATCAGAGCAGAGCCTTTTAATAAAATAACGACATTACAACTAAATAATTGGGTGTAAATGGGCAGATAAAACCAAATCGGTTTCACACTAACCGAAAGTCATATACCTTCTATATAGACATCAGAGAACGATTCAAAATACAGGACCTATGGAAAGTATTTGTGATTCAGAAGAAAGAAAGAAGATAGAAGATAGCCAGGGTATAAGACAGATCTGCTAGGCAGTGTGTGGAAGGCATGGGGGAAAACAGGGATGGTCTTCAGATGATTCTGTTTGGCTCAGTCCCTCATGTTGCTGGGCTAGTCATGGCCCTTACCTGTAGTACACCGCATGGCCTGTGCTTTATACTGGAAGTACTAGTACATAGTACAAAAAAAGTAAAAAAGGGCTTATTTATTATAAAAAGGGAAATAACATGTTTGGATAATAACTGAATTTAACATCTGAACAGTTTATCTCCCTCCTGTATTCCTCCACACTTTCTCTTGTTTAGTGAGAGAAGTGAGCTCTTGGTTGTCCAATCTGGGCTGAAATTGTGTTAGAACCATTCTCACACTCACACTCGGGCCGTTCTGTGTGGAGGGTACGTCTGTCTCCGTCCATTCCTGGTTGAAAAGTCGCTTTTCGCCATCAACTTTTCTTTTTTATAGCACGCCATCTGACTCGCTTTACTCTCCGACTGCTGCTTCTCGACTGTGTGCACGCCGCACTCCCAAATCTGCACAGATCTGATTGGCTGAGGAGCGCATTTAGTGATTTTACTACGCACGTAATTGGTCTGTATACCGTCTGTATTGGTCTTTATACCGTATACCGTAAAGCTAAGAAAAGTTGTGCCGCTTAAAATAAGCACAGTCAGAATTAAATCCTTCTCAATAGTTTAGCGGTGGGGGTCCGCATTGGAAAATGTCTGGGTCCGGACCCGCACTGCAGTCTACCTATTAGTGACCTCTGTCATAAAGACTGTTTTGGCCTGGGCTGTGTTCTGAATGAGACATACAGAGCAGTCAAACAAAAACTTGTTTATTTATATCAGTCTTAAATGCACAGTAACAAAAAACCTGTTTAGTTCTCAGGGATGAAGAGAAGCTGGAAGATGGTTTGAATTGGGAATTTTGTCATGAGGGGTGATTAGGCAGAGGCAGGGTATCAAACAAAGTATGGGTTTCAAACCTACACAAATTAAAACAGGGCTAATAATAGTGTATCCAGGTTAAGATACGTAAATGACAGAGAGAGAAAGAGAGGAGGGGACAGGGGGTGCTGAGACAGACTGGTGTAGCTTCAGCGAACACTATGTATGGTGACTGCGTCTTGTCTCCTCCCCTGCCGGGTGTACTATACCACATCTGTGTTTAGCCTTCAAGCTTGGCTTTGCTCTGAAAGCAGACTGGACCACCATCATTAATCACCCATCCAGACTCACTCATCCCCCTGCTGCTGCAGTATCCCACTGATCCAGCTCAGCCTCCCAGCAGGCCCACCACAGGACTCCAGCAGCCACGCTGGGACGCTAGCTTGACCTCTTCATCTCCAGCTATAACTTGGCTGATGTAATTTCATCTCTGCTGAAGTTATCTCTGAAGTGCGTCTTCAGAGGAAAAGAGAAAAAAACACTCTCAACTAAACATCTGTTAATGTAAATGAAACAAAACAACCTGAAACATTTGCATTTCAGAATTTCTATCAGTCCATTCATCATTAAATGCTCCCGTAATTTAAGGAGCAGCTGGCGTATTGTAATAATGCACCTCTCTTCTCTTTCTCTCTTTCGTCACTCCCTACCTCTCTCTTCCTAGCTGTCTCTCAGAGTCAGTCTCTTTCCATCTCCTTCTCTTATGCTCTCTCTATGTTCTGTCTTCTCTATTCCTTGTGTCCCCTCTCTCTCCCTCTACCTATCACTGTCTCTGGTTTTGTTTCCTCCTCTCTCTCATTATTTCTCTCCCTCTCTCTTTCTCTCTCTCTCACTCATTTTTCTTTTCTTCCCACTCTACATTTCTGTTTCCTCTCTCTCTCTTCCCTTCCTCTCTTTCTTCCTATTTCAATCTGTCTTCCTTTCTTCTCTCTCTCCCTATCACTGTTTGTCTGTTTGTTTCCCCTTCTCTGTCTTTATGTCCCCTCTTTCTGCTTCATTCCTTCATTTCTTTTCTTTTGTCTCCTTGTAACTGTTTCTCTCTTTTTCTTTCTCCTCTCTGTCTTGCTTTCTCTTTCTATCTCATTCTCTCTTACTCTCTTTATCTTTCTATCCCATTCTTCTTCTTTTCTTCTCACTCATTATCTCTCTCCCTATCTCTCTCTCTACCACTCCCTTTATCTTTCTTTTCCATTCTTCTTTTCTTCTCACTCTCTCACATCATCTCTCTCCCTATCTCTCTCTCTTACTCTCTTTATCTTCCTATCCCATTCTTCTTTTCTTCTCATTCTCTCTCATTATCTCTCTCCATATCTTTCTCGTTCTCTCTCTATTACTCTCTTTATCTTTCTTTCCCATTCTTCTTTTCTTATCACTCTACATTTCTGTTTCCTCTCTCTCTTCCCTTCCTCTCTTTCTCCCTATTTCAATCTGTCTTCCTTTCTTCTCTCTCTCCCTATCACTGTTTGTCTGTTTGTTTCCCCTTCTCTGTCTTTATGTCCCCTCTTTCTACTTCATTCCATCATTTTCTTTCTTTTCTCTCCTTATGACTGTTTCTCTCTCTCTCTCTCTTTCCTCTTTCTATCTTGCTCTCTCTTCCTATCTCGTTCTGTCTCTTTTTTTTGTCCTTACTCTATTTCGCTGTCTTCCTATTTGTCTCTCCCTTATTTCCTCACAAATCCCTTCCCATCTCAAGTGTTCTCTGATTTCCGTCTTCCCCGAGTCTCTCTCCCCCTCTCCCTCTGTCGCTCTCAGTCTCTCTCTCTCTCTCTCTCTCTCTCTCTCTCTCTCTGGTAAGCTGACAGCATTTCAATCACGGTGTCCTCGTATCCTGGGCTGTTTGTACGGTGGTCCGCTGCGGTGCCCGCTGTTGAGTAAATGCTGTTGAAGCAGCGAGCGCAGGTTATGTACTTGCTGTTTATGTGCTTGTGGAAGAGTATAGGTTAGGAGAGGCCTGGAGTGGCCGGTGTGGCAGGAGATGAAATGGAGAAGGCTTATGAGTGTGTTTATGGTGAGATGTGGTATACATCAGAGACGACTATGACTATTTTTTTGGAACGCTGTTTTGCACTCTGTATGCTAATGTTAGGTCGTAGAGCCTCTTTCAATTTCATTTCGTATTTCTCATTCTTTTCCAGGTGCCTGATCCCCAGACACTGTGGGTTTGAAAGAGCATTACATCCTACAATCTCTTTTTCATTGTTTAGTGGATGCACTCTCTGCTGCTCTCTTCTTCTTCCTCCTCTCTCTCTCTCTTGTTCTCTCTCTTTCTCTCACAATATGCATCCACTTGCACTTTTTCTTGCTGTGTCACACTGGGCCAGCCTCTGTGTCTTCAAGGAACCATATAGAACATATCAGGGCCTGTATTTGTTTTAAAGGTGCCATAGACGAATTTTACACAATGTTTTAAATTATTCTATGTGACTTTGCTTGGAGTAAAAATGCTCAGATGTGGTTTTACAAGCCCATTTACACCTTATTCCTTGAGCTCCTTGAATGCAACAAGCTATTTTCCCATTTTTGGTGAGGTTATGAATACTTCAATGAGCTCTATTCTCATTGGCTGGTCTACAGTGAGACAATGCGATGATCAATTAGAAGCAACATGTAAAAATAGACATCAACACAAAGTGAATAAAACGTGTTACTCACTATGAAACTTTCAGTGTAAGAGGATGTGCTGTAACTGGCAAACACTGATAAACTCACACAGCATGGCTGCTACTTACAGGTTGCTGTTGGGGTTGTGATGCTAAGGTGGAACTGCTCCTCTCTTCAGCACCTTCAGTGTTAAACGCTGAGCGAAGCTGCTTAAAGCTGCTTGAAGCTGCAAAGAAGCATTTTTCCCTTCCCCTGAGAACATCCTTCTCTGAGAGTTCATGAAAGTCTCTCTCTCTTTCTCTCTCTCTCTTCCCACAGCTGCAGTCCTTCCTGCAGGTGAATGTTACTCAGGTGCATATAGATGAGTGTGCAGCTGCAGACTGTGGAGGAGGGGGCGGATGCACGACCCGCCTGAGTGTGAGTGACCGGCCCACAGTGGTGGACTCAGGCAGCATGGCCCTAGTGTCAGTGACCCTGGAGGCCACCGCTGTGTGCAGCTGCGCCGCTAGAGAACATCTCCACCAAGGCTGCGCTACGTACCCCTGGAACCCCTGCCACAACGGAGGAGTGTGTGTGGACACCCAGAGTGGATACAGGTCAGAAAGCAGATACAGTGTATGTGTGTTTATGTTTGTGCATGTGTGTGTGTGTGTGTGTTTTCAAGCTTGATCAATGAACCAGTTATGATACAGTTATAAGATTATGATATCAGTGTTTGTTCTGATACTTATGCTCGTCTTTAACTCAGGATTAGCAACACAGACTTGAAGCTCTAACACTTGCATTTTACATGATATATGGGGAGAAGAAGTCTAGCCATTCACTTGTAACCACACTATATATTAATTAGTGAATGCTACACTTCACCGCATTAGAATTCAAGTATTTTTCATCCATCTAAAACTATGATTCATAGCACAGATGTGTAGCACATCTGTTACGATGATCATTTTTAATACTCTATATCATGTAAATATTTTTTTCTCTGTAGACAAATTGCTGAAATGTACAGTGGACTGAATTTAGTAAGTAGCAACAGGTTTTACAGAGGTGCAGCCACATCTGAGAATATGGCAGAAAATTGTTAACTTATATGCATATGATTTAGAATAAGTTGGCTAATTTTGGAAATCTGACTTTGATAGTATTTAATGTGCATTCAGTTTTAGAGACTAGAAGCCTCCAAACAGCTGAGCTAGTCATGTAACAGTCAGCGTCTAGCGTGTTTTACACAAACCTTTATATGTGGTTTTAAATTATTGGTCAAAACATTCGTTCAAATGGTTTAATTGTGTAGAAAAATGTTTCTTTGAAAATAATATAAAAGAGAATTATTTTCTGTTTGTTTAGCATTTGGAGTATTTAAAGGTCAACTAATTGTGTAGTTACTGTGTTTTGTTCCCAATAACCTTTCTATGTATTTCACTGTGTGGCCTTAAGGCAAAAAATCTCAGCCTTTATTTATTTTATTCTAGTTGTAAGGGACCAGTTTTTGCAAGAAGAGTTAATCAAACTAAACATGAATCTTCTAGTGCGCACAGTACAGATATGTGTGGAGCTGGCCTGGGGAGCGGCCAACATACACTGACACCTGTGCAAGTGAACCTGTATACCTATTTACTCATTTAGAGTTAAAAATACTCCAAATCCAACCACTATCTCACTTTTTTAGACTTTTAAAAGTCTCAATCTCTGCATGTGGCCACTGTTGGTGCTCCTCCTGTGGTATTTAGTTTATTAAACTGTGAATACTGTTTGACCAGAGGAGGATGGGTCTCCCCTTGTGAGTCTTGGTTCCTCCCAAGGTTTCTTCCTCCAGTCTAAAACTGTCTGTTTTCAAAACTCTAAAACCCTGTAAAGCTGTTTTAAGACATCATTGTAAAAAGTGCCATACAAATACATTTTGACTTGATTTGACTCCCCAATTTAGCTGAAGCTGCCCATAATCCAGGGAGGAGCAACCGCGATACACAGCCTCTCCTCCAGCACGTATGATTGAATATTATATGGAAAGTAGACTATGCTAAGAGTTTTTCCCCATGTTGTCCAGCGCTTTGTACTTTGTATGTATAGTCGTGGGTGAGTGTTTGAATAATTCTAGCTTTTTAACAAACACAAATGAGTTAAATATGCTGACAGGAGTTTTCAAACTTTCTTTTGTTTGTTTGTTTGTTTGTTTGGCCTACCAAATGCTATTCCATACCTCACCAAGCTAGTTATGTTTAGAATTCAGAAGGGTTATCTTGTTGTATCTACAAGCACATTAGGCCACTGGGTTTGTATGTGCTGTGGATTAAGAGAATTTATGCATGAAGTTTTAAATAAAGAAGCTGTCCTTGAGAACTCGCCTTAAGGGCCGCTTGAGGAGCCTCGGCGCGGTTTCACTGCTGGTTGGCTATAAGGCCTGGAGGTAAAGGCCATTGTTCTGCCGGAGCCCCGCTCGCGGTCTGTCATCAGCCGTGCATCAGGTTGCTCCTGTGTTTAAGGAAACGGCAAAGCGGACGCGTTAGCATCGCATTAAGGCTCCAGTCAGCGTGATGAAACAGCCTGAAACTGTTAGCCAGGCTCGTTCCCTTCTCCCTGCCTCTGCCTTCGCACAAACGGCCTCTTTGAAGGCACCAAATGAATCAAGATCAAGTGAACTTTCCAGATGGGTCGGGTCCACTATTTGTAAGGCTAATCTTCTCGCCACCGAGAGTTCTCACAAATATGAGGGGCGACAGAGCTTTTCCTCTGCTTGCTAGTCAATTATCCAGCCCAGGCGCGACTATTGATTTTCTTCACGGAATAACAATACACGGGGATGAGGGGGAGATGCGGAGGGGAGCCGTGGGCTGACAAAACTCCATGATTGCTAGAAGCAGAGGCTGTATTTTTATTTTTTTTTTCAGCCGCCATGAAAAGCTTACCGGTCAGTGAGTTAATAGCTAACTCTCCAGCGTGGAACCTTCTCCGGGGCTCGCTCACAATCGGCTGAGAGACACAGCCTATACTTTTAATTTCTCATTAGATGCAGCTCTGGGAGAGCTTTCTGTAGAGAAAGATGTTAGATTCCGCTGCAGGCCCACAACAGGTTAGAGCTATCGGCTGGTGTAATGTATTTGATCCCATTCACTTATGTGGGAAGTTTTATGAGTGCGAGTGGGATGAGATGCTCAGCAGGCATTATTATTTCAGAGAGCGTTAAGGAGAGGATGGAACGGATATGGAGAATAGAACAGCTTTCCCTATGCTGTAATGACGTGAGACGGTTACAGATGCCGTTTAAGAGGGGGATTTCTGCTCCAGCAGAGTTGTTAAGAACACAGAGCAACACATCATCAATATCCACTAGTGTCTTCCAGGGGGCTCGATTAAAATAAACTGCCCGCGAGTTGGAGTCACGTGAATTATATCAGCGGCACATTTACTTTAATCAACACTTCCTCAGAGCATATCTTTTTAAGAGAAAGGCTTCAGCGAAGGCTGGACTGCTGTGCATATTTCACAGGTCAGAATTAGCACGACTGGGACAATGAGAAGCTTTTTTATTTGATTAGCTTGTTGTAGAGGCACCACATAGCTTTCTGCCTACACATATCTAAACAATAGCTGCATAGCACAGCTCACTGATAGTTACAGTGCTATTGTAGCTTGGTGAAAGGAAGCAGTAGCCGCTTTCTGCTTGCCCCCTAGTGGCCACTCTGCCAGCAGTAATGCTTTCGGTTTATATAATCAACTAAAATGTGACTACACATAAAACACATAACTGTTATCAGATTAACTAAGACTCTGTTGGAACTCTTTATAAAATGCTGTGATAAGCTGCTGACCTTCAATGCAGATTGAACTAAAATGTTCACTGAAAGATAAAAAACAAAACAAAATGTATGTACAAATGTCACATAGACAGAAAAAATAATACTTAAACATATTAAAACACTGTAGCAAGGCATGTGCTACCTTGGGAGGAGGAAGGACGGGCCCTGTTCTGTAGCTGGGCCACCATGATTGAACATCAGGTGTTATACAATACAGAGACCTTGCTGTGGAACAGGAGACGTGAGCTCGGCCCTCACTAGCGGCTGATGTCGGTGCCCAAGGGTTAAGCTCCTGGCACAAACACTTTTGGAAATGTTGACCTGCTTATGAATGCAAATATCCTGGTATATTCTGGTTGCCTGAAACAAACACATTTCCAAAAACAATTGCTGCAGAAAATGTATTATTATTATTATTTGTAAACAGACCCCCAATTAAGCTGTGTTGAACTATGTAATGTTTTATTTTATTTTTTAATTTAACTTAAATTGATGTTTTTATGTGCTGTTGCAAGTCAATCAGGGAGTCTTGTAAACATGGTATAAACATCAGGAATGCTTTCCGGAAATGTCATGTTTACTTATTAAAGTCACATGCACAGGCTCAAACAGAAGGTCTGGCTTAAGATATCAGTCTCAAATGCAAAATGATCAATATGATGACAACAGTAGTAGCAATAGTAGATAATTTGCTCATATCCCCGATATGTTCTTTCACATGTTGTGTGTAATTACATGATTTCACCAGAGAGGTCTCCAAATCCCCAAAACGTACACAGTGCAGCTTTAAATTTAATGTTAAATAGATACTTTACTGATCACAGAAAGAAATTCAGGATCTCCGCATGTAACCCATCTGTGCAATGAAACACTCACATATACACACACACACAAGTGGGCAGTAAGTACATTTGCCCATAGCAGTGGGCAGCCCTACCAAAGCGCCCGGGGAGTAGTCAGGGGTTAGGTGCCTTGCTCAAAGGTACTTCTCTCATGTCCTGTGGGTTCATTCACAGGGCTGGTTCCCTAACCTCCAGCCCACGACTGCCCCGAATGTGTATTAATATATTATTTCTGTTGGTTTATTCATCATGAAACATTCACATAAGGCAAAAGGCAGCTGAAGTTTTCAAATCTAAAAAAAATCCTGTATGGCAGTGACAGTATTCATGCATTTTTATGCTTTGATTTGAAGGAGGTAGAGTGAAAAGTGGTCCCATGTCTCATCTGATTGATAACGCAATCAAAAGAAAAAAAAAAAATAGGGGGTCGCCACTGGAATGCCAATGAAAGCAAAGTCTTTCTCCATATTCATCAGCAATCTGGATCTGTTGTTGTACTCTGCATATTGCTCCCCCCCCCCCATCTGCTCATATGGTCGTTTCTAAAAGATATGCAAAACGGCATGTCTCTGAATCCCATTCCAGCATATGTCATCAGCTCTGCGTTTTAATCACCCCTAAAAACGGGTAGAAGTTAATTTAGCTCTCAGTAGTTTAATTAAAAGGAGCGAGTAAAGCCGTGGATTTTGGAACCGCTGGACGTAGTAAGCGTGTAATGGGGCTCGCTAGTGGTGCGGTCCACAGCGCTTTGTGTTGAGAACGCAGCGCTAATCCAAGCTTTCAGGCCTTCCTCGACGTACACACTGGCTTGCAGCAGATGAATTTAAATTGCTTTTCCGGGGCCCCACACGCACAGCGTGCAAGTCGAGTCTCAGCAAGGTGCAGTTCAAATCCTGTACCAGCGATTTTGAACATGTGGGCTGTAATTGAAATACAGAAAGTACGGTGACAGTCACACTTGTTTAGCTCCAGCTCTTGGAGGTTGTTTGTGAAGACTTGTGGAGCACGTGGCGGCTAAGGCTGAAATGGCATGATATGCTCATTAATTTCGCTATCAGGGATTTGTAATGGCACTATTGTTTACGTCAACATTATGGCATTTTCCCAAGCAGTAGAGCTTTTGCGTCTGTTATGAATTCCCTAATGCAAACGCTGTAGCTAATTACGCCCTAGAGTAATACAATGTTTACATACCAAAAAAATATTTAAAAAGAATAAACTTACAAAATATTCGAAAGAAAAAAAAACTTAGCCTTCTAGACTTCCATTCTTCTCTCCTATAATGTCAGAAGATTAATAAGAACTTCCCAACTGTCTTCCAACTGACCAAGTATGTAAATATACAGACAAATAAAACAGGAATCTTCAAACTGATAACTTTACAGAAGCACAAACAAACTCTCTTTACTTTCAATGCACTTTAATGGAAAGATATTTTTTAAAGCAATTTTTTAAGGATTTTTATTAGTCCAATCATAATTTTGGCACTGTAGAGTTCAAATGATGTAGAAAACTGTAAATTGCAAACACTGGAGATACTTGATTTTCATTGGACTGCGACAATATGTGCACCATGGAGCAGCTAAAGACAAGAAATAAAGCTAAGTAATATTAAGGGAAAACAGGGGAAACGTGTGGTATCCCCTGTAAAGAATAAAAAGGCATGTAAAAGCATCATGTCAGAATTTGCAGGATTTGTTCAAACCCTGTCCTACATCTGTATTACTATAACATGCGTAGGCTTAAGGTCTGGCTTGATGCAAAACTGACCTTATAGCGACAAAGATATGATGATGACAGTAGACACTTACATCCTCTCAGAATCCTGTTTCAATACCCTTTCAGCGCGCTTGTAATCATCAATTCATCTGCTCAAAGAAGGAGTCCAAAGCACAACCGAGATTACCAGATGATTTTAGCAAATGATGTGCAGTTACACATTTCCACCAGAGAGGTACAGTCGTCCAGGTAAACATAAAAAAAAAATAAAATAAATAAAATTCCATAATAAAAATTCCATAACTTTAATCCAATATGATAAACTTAAAAAATAAATCTTAAACTTGTACTAAGATGTGGTAACATTTATTTTTTTACAAAATATTTGACCAGGCAAGCCCAAACTGGCATATGGCTGTAAACAGTGTAGCTTTGCTTCTAGCCATTTATGTGGGCGGTATCACCATGTTCTGTTTTGAGAAGATGAAAACATTTTAACAGATAAAATGATTTAGCATTTTCAATCTATGCTCTTACACAAAAGCTTAGCTGAAACCTGTTCCTCTGTGAGGTTTGTCATATTTTACACACACAGAGAATCAACAGTGTCCTTGTTAAACGGATTATGCAGAAGAATATTTAATTTAAATGTATTAATTAAAAATATTAGACACACTTTACATTCGGCCATTAGAGGGACTGTAGAAAAATGCTATATATATATATATATATATATATATATATATATATATATATATATATATATATATATATATATATTATACTCACTGGCCATCGCTGTCCAATTAAAAAGATCAATATAAGTGAATGGAGGGTCTTTTTGTTCAAAACAGTTTTGCTGCAATTTTGTTGGTCTAGTCTCCATGAAATACAGACATAATGTAAATGGCACCTGTAGAGTTTTTTTTTTGGCCAGCAAAGCCTTGCAAATGCAAAATAGTTATTCGAATAACAATTTGAATACAGAGAAATAAAGACACCAAGCGCCAAGAAACCAAACGACAGCTACAACTTCTTCATCAGTACAAGTTCTTCATCATTATTTCCCAACAATGACTGTAATAAACAATCAGCCATATAGCTAACGACTGCATAATTAGTCTAACTCACTCCAGCTACAGTTTCACAACGCAGTTTCACTGCTTTGAACTGAAATGAAGTATGATGAAGAGATAATAAATTTGGCCCTAGTTGTGACTACTTAATGACACTCACCATGGGGAAGCTGAGGGACTGCCACTCACTGGACAGCAGCACACTGATTCATAAAGGCTGTGAAATGTTCCTATAAATCCAAACAAACTACACTATCAAATGTGGACATAAATCATCAATCCACCACCAATTCGGAGCACAACACTCTTGTTGGAGCACAAACTGAAATGAAAACATATCATCAGTGCTGTCTGGCTGAACTGAAGTGCTGTCAGACTCCTCTGTCTCCATATCATGTAGAAAAACAACCATAAGTCTCATCTTCATTGGGTGATTATCGTAGATCTAATGATGTAGTTACAATTAAATGTTGTAATTTGTGTGACAGATGGCTATAAGTAACAGGTTTTCTTTCCGAATCAGCTTTAACAGAAAGTGGCCAGCACAGGAAGTTGTGGGTTAACCTAAAAGGGTTAACCTAGTAATAACTCAATAGGATTATTTTAGTTACTGAATAATAATGCTTAAATGGACTCTTATGGCTGATCATTGGATTTCGCTTTCAGAGTTCTGTCTTACTTTAAGAGAACGTCTTAAAGCTCCTTTCTTCAAAGTTGGGTTTCTTTGAAATCCAGACCCAGACTGAGGCTTTAAATGGTGCAGCCGTTAAGTCAGGCTTTGAGAGTCTTTATTTAATCGCAGCAGGACGACTGGTCAGGGCTGCTCTTTTACATCAGCGTTGTGCTGCAGTAAAGGGTAGGGGAGACACGTGTGCCGGGCTGCAGCTTCCTAGGAGCAGCTTGGGGTCACGTTCCTCGCTTGGAGGCACCCCAGCAGCGCTCAGAACAAGACTCCGGACTATCAGAACAGTCCGTGGGCACTGAGCCAACATGTACATGCACATCCATGGAGGGGATCTCTTGAGATTAGGACCAGCAGCCCTTAGCTCCTGGCGGTGGAGCCTAACCCACTGAGCCACTTCCTCCCCTGTGCCGCTGGCTGATTAAATGGCATCAGCTGATTAGCCATGTAGGCAATTTCTGAGGTTTCATGGAGTGGCATCAGCCGGCAGCCCACGCGCTGTCACAGCTAACCGGATAAAGCAATAGCAGCGCTTTCCCAGTGGAGAACATGAGCCTGGCACTGTGAGCACTTCAGATAGACCCACACTCCTCCACTCCACCCTGACGCCACGTGCAATACAAGCGCAAGCGAGATAACCAGGAGAGGCCAGTGTGAGCATTTCTGTGATAGCGCACTGGCTAGCTGCATTTATCAACTATCGTTTGAGCCGAGATCCCCAGATATGCGGTTCAGACTTGCCCCGAACACCCCGCGTGCGATGACACTCAAGATTTAAGGAGCAGCGAGCAGATACAGGGCCTGGAAATGGGAGGCAGAAGGGAGATTACATTGGGTCTCTCACCCGCTAAGAAATAGCATCACTCACGCTGGGTATGCAAGCAGGAAATGAACACAACAAGGCACGAAGATAAACAAGCCAGCATGTGAGAGGGTCGCGTTTAGGCCTACGTGGCTGAAGTGAAGGCTCGGACTCGTAAAGACAAAGTGGCAAAGTGGTCTGATGCGGTTTGCGAGGCGTTCTCGGAACCGCGGGGACATTGTTAGCCTTGTAAACCCTCTTCCGCACTCTCAGAATGATCGCTTTAAGATTGGAGGGCTAGAGCTGATGACCCAGCTGCATACCCCCAGGCAAAGACTTCTGATTATCAGGTTAGAAGAAAGCAATGGTTCGATGGCCCCGCCGGGATTGTAGTTGATGGCGTGACATTTTGAACTTAATCTTTGAAACCTGTGACGGTACCTAAACCTAGACGATGCTTATCAACCGCCAGCGTTTCTTCAGAAGGTGGAAAGATTTGAAAAGATTCAATGACATTTTGCCTGCAGTTTTGCTCTGCCTAGTTTGCTCTCTATATATATTTCCTTCTCCTCTTTCTTGTCTTTCTCTCTCTACATTTTTAGATCTGTCTTTTTCTTATTTTTCTTCATCTTCTATTTTTCTCTTGCTCTAATTTCTTTTCCGCTGTTGCATTCTTTCTCTCCTTCTCTCTTTCCATGTTTTCAGTTCTCTTTTTCTCCCTCTGTTTTCAGGTTGTATGGGTTTGCGGTAGATGCTTGGGGTCTGTTAGAGGTGTCAGGGGAAAATGAGACGCACTATGGTTTAGATGAAGTCTTGTTCTCAATTCCATTTTTCTCCAGGTTTTTTCCTCCCAGCCTTTAATGTCTTTTGTAAACTGTAACTTATCTGATGGACTGACGTGTGTGCCATTTCCAGAGTTGTGCATTACTCCACATGTTCTTGAGATCACATGAGGGGAGGGGCAACCTCTCCATTGAGCATGGCTTTCTTATGCTAGCTGGGGCTTATACCACTACTGCACAATGCAAACGTATGCCTTTGTGTCCAAATTGAACTCGTCTGTTTCACAATGCTGCATCTTCCATGATCACATTCATTCAGATTTAAATTTTTTCTTTCCGATGGTTCAAGACTGGTCTCCTTTTTGACCTCCTGAGCTGACCTGAGCTCTCAGAAGGCTGAGGTTTAGGTGCAAGTGTGCACAGTCTCAAATGTATTTTGGATATGGATATGACATATGGAAGTAATAGTAAAAGTAATATGGAAGTAATAATAATAAAAAAATAAATAAACGAATAAAAAATAAAAATAATAATAGTAATAATAAGCTTAATTTATGTAGTATCTTCCGTACAAGGCAGTTCAAAGTGCTTTACAATGCAACATTAACATGAAAAATATATTGTATTGAATTAATAATATCCATTTAGAAAATAAGTAGAAGCAAATTAAAGAATAAACACTAAAAGACAATTAAATAAATATATAAAATATTAACAAATACTAAAAGGCTGTTGTTAATTATGAGCTTGAGTAAAAAGAAACCTACAGTGCTCCACAGTTTGGGTGAGTGCTGAACAATGCTGCTATGGGGGTCTTTTGGAATGTTATCAGACTTTGCTGTGGAGGACCTCGAGGCTCATAAAACAGCAGAGACTCAATGATGCAAGATTGAGCTAAACCACTTAGAGCTTTGTATACAGAAATAAGGCGTTGTAAAAGATACACGAAACCAGTGCAGCGTGGCTATAGCAGGAGTCATGTGCTGCAATTCCTAGTTTTGGTTAACAGTCTGGCAGCAGAGCTCTGAATTAGCTGTGTTTTCACAGTTCACTTTATTTGGAAGACCAGCAGAGCATTACAGTAGTCCAGTCTACGTAAAATAAAAGCATGAATGAGCTTCTCGGCCTCTTGTTGAGTTTTTAACTCTTTGTTGAGGTAAAAACTGAACAAGAGTTGTTTTAGTCAGCCTATTAATGTAAAATTTTATCAAAATCTGAAGTTATACTTTTAGAGACTTTTAGAGAGTTATTTTCTTTTGGCTTTAGGCAGTGTGTGTGCAAAGTCCCATGTTGGCTGGCTACTTCAGTGAGAGATAATTTTAAAAGCTATAACAAAATATATGGTTTAACAGTTCTGGAAATGCTCTCTAGTTTGGTTATGTGCTTCATTAAATTTTGATCTTTCCACTGTTCTCTTGAGAACGGGATAGATTTGGCTATAAAGAGCCAAATGGTTGAACCAGCGCCCTCACTAGACAGAATGGCTAGGCAAAACAGAAGCTCATCATTATTGTGGGTGAAGCAGCTAAACAGCAACTTTTCCCTGAATATGAATTTGCGTCATATAGAGTTTATTTTTAGGGATAACTTTGATTTGGTAACATTATCAAAGACCCTGTATTTTGTATATTGGCTTTAGTGCCAACATTTAATGTTATTTAATGTTAGAAAACTGTTGCTCATCCATTGATTAAAAGTGTGTAGACAAGGAACCGCCTGCTGGGGCATGTATAGCTGAGTATCATTAGCATAGCTATGAAAGTGAATACAGGTGGCATCCAAAATCGCCTACTTCTATACTATACAGTACACCACAGCAGCAGGCGAGAATGGCTAGTTGGCTGTGTGCACGTGGTGGGAAAAAATCCTCCGGTTCATCTTCTCCCAGCTACAGCTCGACATCGTCTGAGTATGGCTTCAGGATACATGGCAAAAGAAATTGTCAGAGCTACAAAAAAAAATCGAAAGATCTAAAATAATGTCTGTAAGTGGGGTTTTTAATGACTAGCAAGTCTTTTTCAGTGGTGGTGAGACATCTTGCGTTAAAGGTCGTTGGTATGATGGAGGATGTGGTGTGTCTGAAGTTGTGTGGCTATTAAACACTTGTGTACTGAAAGAGCCGGCTGCTTTACAGGTCAAGCAAAGGGCATTGGTTCCTATCTAGTAATTACTGTCTAAGTAGGCGATTTCAGACAAAGCCATTGTGTTCTCTGATGACTCTGATTACCCATTGATAGCATATATATTGTACAACCAAGTAGGCCAAGGCAGCTTCCTTGTGCTTAAAGTGGTTTAGGCTGGTATCCAAAGGGTAGGGCACAGATGTTATATGTTTAAGGGATAAGTGCAGTCAAGCATAAAAGTAGACCTTATGTTGTATTCTATTGGAGCGCTCTGAATGGTTCCAGGTTTAAGGATAAATGGTACATTGATTGAGGATTTGTGTCTGTGGATGATTCAGGTGTGTTACTCTTGCATATGTAGTCCTTATACCTATTATGACATTCCTTGTTCTCTGTCTTTCTCCTCTTTGTATCTCCTCTCTATTTCTCTCCCATTCTCTTCATTTCCTCCCCTCTCTCTCTCGCTCCATTTCACTCTCCATCCACATTTCAGCACCCCAGTCCATCACGCAGGCACAAATTCCTAGCGTTCAGTTTCAGATTTCAACAAGTGGATTGAAACCAAAATCCAAATAGGCACGACCTATTAAACGTCCCTTCCTCTCTTCCTCCTTTGCTGCGTTCCTATTCCGGGCTAGCTTTGAAATGCTTTGATGGTCCACTTCCTCTGTTATTGCTTCTGTCACTTGGCCGTATGGTCTCATGCCTAAAGTGGCATCCACACAAAGCAGCCTCCTAACCACCCGTTATCGGCCATATGCGAGGAGTTCAAGGCAGCCAAGACGACTCTAACCAGTACCAGATATGGCGGACCCAGACTGTAACCCAAACCCTGCGCCAAAACGTGGAGTCTGGTGACATAGACGGCTAGTGGCTCTTTGTGAAACTTTAGCTTAAAAGGACCTCCAGACGATTCCTGCCTTATTGTATTGATTGGGGAGTGAAATGTCGCCTTATTGCGGGCAGGGCCGGCCCTCGCCCGCGTCCTGGATGTGTGTCTGGGGAGAAAATTTGCTGCACTGGGCCAGAAAACTATCTGGATCGGGTTTCTCCAGGAGACTGACATTAATCAATGTCTTCGTATTAGGAATGCAATAACGGCGATATTATCACGGTAAATTTCTTTGCTGGTGCCCATTAGAATTCCGCCGTGCACTCGCATCGCCTGTCACGAACGTGATGAATGTTTTGTAAATGACTTGAACGCATGAACAAATCCAAAGCCATCCCGGGCCCCGCAATAAAGACGTGTACTGTAAGGCGTATCTTGGGACGGCCCGTTTTTCTTGCGCTGCCAATCTTCTCGTGCTGTCTTAAACCGTCTGTTTGCGAATCAATTCCGAGCGCGTCGTAAGTCTATCACGCTGTCTTTATTCTCATGCGTTAGACAGCTGGCTTTGTCGCAGGGCTGCCGGTGGTTAGATTGCATCTCGCTCCGTGCTTTTGTGGCTCCCGCTCGTTCGACTTTGCGGTTTGTCCTCTCCTTCAAACGCCTTTAATTGGACCGAAATTTCACCCAGTTTGGCTAGGCTCCTCAAGTGAATCTCTTATTCTGTAGTATTATTCAGCGCCATAAAAGCGTCTGCTCGCTTTAATTGGCTGGAAGTGGGAGCGGTTTTGTGAAAAATACCCCCCCCCGCCCACCCATCCGCTGAAGAGCACCAGCCCAGCCTAAGACGCCAGGGCGATTTCTCCTCTCCCTCTGCTTCCGTGTTGATCATTACTTTAAACACGTCCTCTCATGTCGCCGTTTCATCCGGCTCGTCTCCCGCCATGGTGCGTTGTTTTAGTAAACATGGGCCTAGCTTTGATTAGCGGGCGACACTACCAGAGACAGCATGGCGCACGCTATTCTGTTATTGGATGCGTCGATCCTGCCTGAGTAACGTTCGAATCCTACGTCTGTCAGACGTGCCGAGACGCTGTCATCTCACAACATCATTTGCCTTTCAATCACAGAATCAGGGGCCTGCGGCGGAGAGAGAACGAGAGAGACAGAGACAGAGAGAGAGAGAGAGAGAGAGAGAGAGGGAGAGAATGAGAGAGTGAGAGAGAGGAGGAGGATAAAGAGTACAAAAAAAAAAGGCTGACATGCTAACTCGCATATGGAGAAGCTACCAAGTGTAAGAGATTGAGAAAGAGTGAGAGTAGCAGAGAGTAGGGGAGAGAACTAGGCAGGGAAGAGAGGGAGAAAAGCAAGATTCATGCATTTTTCAAAAACTATGATTATATTCATCGAAGCGACATAAAGGCAGGGAAGCCGAGAAAATAGCAGTGGTTTCGGTGGCGAATCAAAGGAAAGCAATTGTGACTGATGCCTTTTAGTGGATGATATGGTGTGTGTATGTGCGTTCAGGGTGCGTGCAACAGGTGGACTCAGCATGAGAAGAGAAGTCAAATGCAATAAAAGCTCACTGCGGAATAACCTATTGAATCCTAGCATACATGCAGTAAGGGTGCAAAAGTGCAATTCAGTGTATTTTGATGCATTGATCTGAATGTAGTGATTCAATCCCAGTGATTTTGGTATCAATTATCAGTAGTAGGCATGCACAATGATATCGGGGTCATATTTGCATCATCTTGTAATAGGTTAAAATGATTATTAGTAGTGGACATAGGGCTTGCACAACTTAGGAAGGGAATGCTTTGTAGTAAGCGACTTTAAAAGTCTATGATGAAGCAAACTGCAGGGGTCAGTAAAGCATGACATGCCCTTTTCAGTGATACCTCTTCCCAAGAAGTCCGTTGATAGTGTCGTAACTTCATTTTTGCCATCAGAATGAAGAGGGAGACCAGTTCAGAGGATAAGCTTTTATTCTTAGGACTGCGGTACCAACGTTTCTCTGAGCTCTCAAGCCCTGGTCTCAATCATGTCTCCGACTGCATTGTCTTTTTAGGCCCACGTTCCTGCTCATTCTGGCCCTTGTACACCTGGTCAAGTCGTTATTCTCTGGGCTAAGGTCTTGTTCTCGAATAGAAGTTTGAATGGAATCTCGGACCTGGAGTTGCCTGCCTTAAAACCCCAAATGACGGGGTTCTCAAATGCTCGGACCTTCCCACAAGCTCTGCAACATTCTTTGGCCATCTGTCTTACATACACTTTTAACAAACTATAGTACTGTATGTATAAAAAAATTCACAACAATAGTCTCCAGGGAACCTATGATATGGACTCTCACAAATTTATGTCCGATTTAGGCCGCGTAGGCAACCTTGCTGAGAAACTCATGGCTCAGGTCCAGAGAGCCAGAGGAATTTTAGAGCGCCATACACTGTGCAAAAGTTATAGGCACCTAAGCTGATTGTTTAAAGGTCTTTATTGTTGTCCCCTCTCACAACAACACGTGACCTATTATTGTAGTTTTTATCATTGTAGCGCTGTAGATCAGCAAAGAAATGTAAAAACAAGTCAGATTCCACAGGTCAGTAGAGCATGGCGTGCCCTTTCCAACAAGCAAGCCATCAGAAAACTGTTAATGTGGACCCTGGAGTCATCAGGCTCTCCACCTGTTTTCTTCTCTGAGGTGCTCGTGTTGTAAGAATCATAATCGTGAAAAGTTTTAAGATGTTCTGGTTGATCCTAAAATCAGTTGTCTGAGATCATGGAAGGAGCCTTAACTTGTACTCTCCTGTGAAAAGACTCTATTTGGAGCAGCCCAATCTTCCAGTTACTGTTTATCCCTGGCTCCACCCCTCCATCATTATACACACATGTAGCCATTTGTGGACTCATTCACACCCCTACATGTACTTCTTTTCTTCTTACCGATCATCCTCCTCTACCAGGGCCTAGAAACTGATTTTGTGCAATCCCACTCTACTTATATTTATATTTGGTTATATTTGGGTTTATATAATTATATAATTTGGGCCTTTTGTTATTGGCAGAAAATAACATAAAACCATGGAGTAGAAAACCACACAGATGTGAATCTCCATGAATCTGTATAACAGCTAAGGGGTTGCTTTCAAGGGAACAATGTGATTGACTCAGTTCATCAATAGTCAACATTAATGCCTGTGAGGACTGTGACATTTGGATTGTCCCTAATTAAGCTGCTCAGTGCATGCAACCTGCCTAAATGCCCTATTGGTTACAGAAATCAATATAATATAAATTTTTCAGGACGTATAGTATTGTTGTAAATATTTCTGACATACTGTGGCGTCTGTTCAAGGCTTGCTAATACAGATGGGCACACTGAAAGCTACAGAGGTTACGAGAAGTTTATGGTTCAGTGAATCCCATCATTTTATGGCAGGAATGACAAGGAAGTTGCCCAAACTCAGGAGATGGCCAGATGGAGTCAGGCCTATAAGACCACGCACTTGCCGAGACCATGTTTAGATCTCCTCAAATAATGTATCTCGGTATCCTTAAGAATAAAGCTTATACTCTGAACTGGTCTCCCTCTACATCTACATGATAGCTTCCAAGAAATCTCCAGCGATGTTTTTGATTCAAAGTGCAGTCTTAGAAGTTGGTTGCATTTCCTGCCTCCCACAATGCAAATAATCCCAAACATGGGGATGCCCAATCCAGGTCCTGGTCGTGTTTATATATATTTAACAAACCTGACCAGGTAATGAAGGCCTTCAGTGTTGTTTGGATGTCAGAGCTGAGAGTGTCAGGTCTGAACAGGTAGTCGATTTTCTGAACCTAGATTGTGAATTTCAAAGAGCCTATTTTAAAAGGGGTTCTATATAGCATCATTAAGGGGTCTTCTACCATTACAAGCTGGACGTCATAACTAACAGAACACCTCCTTACATCTACATTTATTAAGCAGCTTATCAGCTCTATTTACCATAAAAGTGCACTTTGTAGTTCTACTATTACAGACTGTAGTTCAACTGTTTCTCTGCATACCCTGTTTTGCAATGGTCAGGACCCTCACAGGACCACCACCAAGCACCTCAGTGTGACTGCTGCACTGAGTATAGTCCACAGACCAAACATATCATGCCAACAGTTTCTTGTCAGACATATCCTGAGACCACTGACAAAGAACTAGATGATGAGCAGCACAAACTGTGCATGACAGATCAGCTGTCGTCTCTGACTTTCCATCTGCAAGTTGGACCAACCAGGTATGAATGTCGAGTATAGTGGACAGTGAGTGGACACAGTGTTTAAAAACTCCAGCAGCACTGCTGTGTCAGATTCACAGATTCCCACACCAACACACCACCACCATGTCAGTGTCACTGCAGTGCTTAGAATGATCCACCACCCAAATAACTACTCTGTGAGGGTCCTGTGGGGGTCCTGACCACTAAAGAATAGGGTAAATGGGGCTAACAAAGTGTGCAGAGATACAGAATGCAGCTGTTTGGTAAGTAGAGCTGATTAAGTAGACAGTAAGTCTAAAAAACAGGGAATTGTACTTCATGAGGGGGCGTCTCAGGGTAAGCCTGCATATTACAGTGTAGTATATGCCATTTGTCTGTCTGATGTGTACTTCAGTACCACAGAGTTTTTAAGGTCATGATTTCTGTCCACTCAAGCAGAAGGATGCTGTTTTAGTCTGTGGAGACTGAGTTATGACCTCAGGCCAGTTTAGCTGTCCCATGAGTCTGTGTACAGCCTGCCATGTCCATATTCCCCCACTCCCCTCTTTTAATGTTTCTGTGATTTATCTGATGTGTTTGCTTTGTATGTGTGTGTGTGTGTGTGTTTGTGCGTCCTAGATGTCAGTGCCCGGCTCAGTTCGAGGGACCCGAGTGCCAACAGACCAAGCACAGTTTCCATGGCAACGGCTATGCTTGGTTTCCCCCAATAAGGCCGTGTTTTGAGAGCCACCTCTCTCTGGAGTTCATCACAGAGGTGGCAGATGGCCTGCTGCTCTACAGCGGACCCCTGGCCCAGCTGCAACCCTGGGAGCCAGAGGACTTCATGGCTATAGGTAAGCAACCTCTGTTCCTGATTTAGTGGTATAAAATGCATCAGTGCATCAGGTGGTGATTCAGATTTTGCTCATGAAATGCTAGAGTCTATCATGGTTTATAGTATGTAGACCGCAGTGCTTGTTTTTGAACAAATTCAAATGTTGTGGTCATTTTCTAACATGGTTGAAAATGACCTGTGCTTTTCACTACTATGTGAGTAGTTGCTCCAATGGCATTTGTGTGTTTTTACATAATATTTAAAGAAGTGTTTACATAAAAAGTGAAATTTGAGATTCCACGATACTTCGAGTCATCTCCTAAAAAATGGTAAATCTGAGATATACTGAATAGTTGATGAGTAGTCAAATTGAATTGTTACCAAAAGACCTGTAATCTAGTTGAATTTTGTTGAAATTGGAAATTTCATGATTATTAGAATAATTCCAAAGAGTAATAGTAATAGTGGATTTTCTTAACAATTCATTATCTGATTGAATCGTGTTGAAGCTGTTCTGACATTTCAAAACAATCATGGGATTTTTTTCATAATACCAAATCATTTTCTCACACTCAAATTTAATACAAACAGATTTAATTGTTGTGAATTCTATAATATATTGATTTATTTCCTCAAGAATCAGAATTTACTAAGCAAACGTAGTTGAATCTAATTGAACAGAATCATGTTGAACCACTTAGATCCTGTTCGTAATAGAATCGACTGGTTTTTGTAGGGGGTCGTAATCAATGCAAATCATTTTAAAATTTCTTGATATACTTTCTCAAAATTCACAGTAAACTGAATCTATTTTTATTATAAGCAAATTGAATCATTGTAAAATTTCAAAATTCATAATATATTGTGGCGGCATGGTGGTGTAGTGGTTAGCACGGTGAGCACCTAACAAGATGATTAGGGTTTGATTCCTGGTCTGGGTTTTTCTGTGTAGAGTGTGCATGTTATCCACGTGCTTGAGTGGGTTTCCTTCGGGTCCTCCGGTTTCCTCCCACAGTCCAAACACATGCATGTTAGGTTGATCACTCACTCTAAACTGCCTGTAGGTGTAAGTGTATGCATGAGTGTGTGTTGGCTATGCGATGGACTGGCAACCTGTCCATGGTGACCTCCCATGACACTGACCAGTGGAATGAAGCAGAAGATAATGGACGGATGGATAATATATTGAATAATTTTCTTAGTCAGAATAGAAGTGAATCATAATGTCAGAGATGTTCGCGCTTTTCCCTGTAGATGAAACAAAAGGAGATCAAGGTAACCAGAAGAGATAGTACAGTCAGTAATGCATAAGGCTAACAATCCTTGCAGAGCGTTCTTTAAAGAAAACTGAACGCTGTTCATGAAGCCTCATCAGAGATAGGAGCGGGCAGAAACGACTCAATTTTAGATAGACACCGACAGAGGGAGATAACAAAAGTTTATGTGCTTATTTATTCAAGAGAAGAGAGCGCAAGAGAACGAGAGAGAGAGAGTTACACAGAAAACTGGCCCTCTCAGCCAAGATTTAGTGTTTTTAATATAAAAGTTTGAAGACTGAAACACTCCAGTACTCTGGGGAGATTTGCTTCACTAAACAAGCAGTCAAAAAAATAAAAATAAAATGTCTGTGTGTGTTTGTGTGTGTGTGTGTGTGTGTGTGTGTGTGTTTGTGTGTGTGTGTGTGTGTGTGTGTGAGGAACAGGCTATTAAAGAGAGGATGTGGGGTTCTGCCTCCTCTGTGCGGCTGCGGTCTGAGCAGCCAGTCTTGAGAGTTGCAAGTGTGTCAAGGGTTAACGAAGGCGCTCATTATGCAGTAAAGCCTTATTTGTCATTCATTTCACAGAGTAATTACAATGGGGTGTACACATTTAGAGCTCTAATGAACTCATCCATGTCAGGCTACGTGCTCTGCATAGTTTCCAAAGACACGCTCTGTTTGATGTTATTCTTCCGTTCAGATAATGCACCTCTACGTGTGTGTGTGTGTATGTGTGTGTGTGCGCATGTTTTCACAATCAGTATGATTAGTAAAGCTCAAGATCCTATCGGCGTCTTGCAGCTCTGAGGATTAGGCCTATCCTGGTCATGAAATTTCTGATGATGTGTAATTGTCATATAAATTACTGCAAATAACAATTTAATTGTCTGTTATTAATTTATGCCACTATTATAGGATAAGCCCAATGATAGTATCGTTAAACATTTACAATCACCGGATTATGAAGATGAAGAGCCGTTTATTAGCTTGCAGTCTCTGTGCTTTTTAGGAAAAGGGAAGGGAAAAACAAGGTGTAGTCCAGAGGTGGTGTCCAGATTTTGTTTCTTCAGTTTTGAACTGGAGCTATGATGCCGGTAAACTCAAGAAGCCAGTAGTCACCCAAATATTAAACATGCCCAAAACCTCACCCAACCGAATCCATGTCTTTATTAAGATCATCAAGTGGTCCAGCACCAAGTATGACTAACTGTCAGCTATAAAAATCTTGACCATATACAACAGATAACAGGTGTCGTTTTGAATTGCAAGTCCTTCTATTAGGTCATACTGTGTCCTCAGCCATGTCAACAAGTCTGCCTTACCTTATTAAAGACCTGGATGCAGTTCAAAGCAAGTTGAGGTTTTGGTGACTTTCTAATGTATATTAGACTCAGCTCTAGAGCTAAACTGGAAAGGCAAAACTATAAACACATCTCCCAGAAAAGTAATTGCTCTTGTAAAAAAAACCTTTTATACAATCAAAGGCTTTGTTTATACATAGTAACATCAAATAGACCCTCTAGTTGTTATAGCCAACAAATGGATTTCAAGACTGCAGAAAAGCTGTTGTCAGGGTCTTGTTGCATTTGTTTGGTCAGAGTCCTCATGTAACCAGAACTTCATTGTAGATGGGGGCTTGGGTACAGCTTAAGGGGACCAGTCTAAAGCATTATGTCTTTTAGAGACACAATTAATATTTAATGAATAATTGCTAACTTTATTAGATAACAAGAAAAAACTTATTTTTTCACATTCTATTGATAATTGTAGTTTGTAAAGTTTTGAACTACATATATTTATTAGGCTATATGGCGTATTGGTTCTTTATCCAGCATAGTTTATTTCCTATAATCTGCAAGGTAATGCAGGTAATGTTTCCATGTTGGCATTGGAATAGAAAAATGTGTCATTATGTTGGTTCCAATACAGCAAAAAAAAAAATTGTCAACAAGTAGGAGCTTACACTACATAGCTTCTTTAGCCTGTGCTGTGTTGATGCAGTTGATTAGGGCGATTGCTAAGATGCTGTTGGGGACACACTGGGCTGCCTTAGAGCTCTTTTTGTTCTTGTGAGTGCGGTCATATGCATTTTTGACCTCGGAATGCCTGTGAATGGAGCCGTAAACCACATAACGAAGTCTACTACAAATTATTTAGCAACACAACCCAGTATGAAGAAAATCTTGTGTTGATTTAGGCATATATTTTACATAACGCTAATTGGTAGAGCGTAAGCTCCCAGTACAGACTTACTGCAAAACAAGAAGCAGATTTCACACCTAATTCACACTGTGTTTGTTCAGCATATGACCGTTCAACCCAGCAACTGTGAAAAAGAATCGCAGTCAGCTCAAATAATTGCAGTCAGGCGATTACGTAATAGTCATGATGGGTGTAGTGCGGGTGTGAATCAGATGGGAGGACTTCATTTATTTATTTCTTTTTTCTTTTTTTGGTTTCTATTTTTTCAACACTTGCCCGTCCAGACAATACAGTGTTGCACCCACATTGTCTGACAGCCTTCACTTCACGCCTTCCCCCGCTCTCTCCATCTTTTGAATAGCGACTGTCTTCTGCTGCTCTGAATCACCACAGAATCCATGTGATTGCTACACTGTCCAGGAAAAAAGGCCTTACAGGCATGATTCACTCCTACAAACAAATGCATGGCTTCTTAACTCTTTATGAGCTGTTACAAGGAGTAAGTAAGTTTAAAGGATGGTTTTCACCTTTAATGTTGTCAGTCATCCATAGAGAGACTGAGGTTTTCTTTTTTTAGTGTTGCACTGAAGACTAAATGTAGCTAACAGGAAACCCTGCACCACTATATAGCAATGCATGTAGAACAGGGCTATTTAGTTAGAGTTCAGTAAGGTCCAGTTAGAGGAGATTTCCTCAGGCCAACGTCTGGACCAACCTCATTTTTAACTTATGATTCAGCTTTACAAATTGACATCTTGTTTTTACAGAGCGGTATTCTCCAAAACTAGGCAGGCAAGTCTCTGTCCATTCCTGGTTAAAAAGTCAGTTTCGTTGTTGACTTTTCTGTTTTTACATTATTCTTTCTGACTCGCTTTAGTCTCCGGCTGCTGCTCCTCGCTTCGTACCTCGCCTATGTGCACACGCCACATGCCCCAATGTGAACAGATCTGATTGGTTGAGGAGCACCTTTAGTGATCTTACAGCCCACGTGATTGGTCTGTGAGTTCACTGCGCTGTAAAGCCCGTATACCGTAAAGACAAGAAAAGCTCCGCTGCTTAAAATAAACACAGTCAAAATGAAATCTTCCTTATTTAAATGAGTCAGTCTTTAGTCAAAACACAGTACATATATATATATAATATATATATATATATATATATATATATATATATATATATATATATATATATATATATATATATATATTCCACTATTTGCTCAAGTAATAAGACATTTAACATAAGGGAAATTAACATAACAAGAACTATAATAAATTAAGTCTAGACATAAAAAATATATCAGGTTTGGTTTTGTACATATTCCTCATAAGTAACTTGTACACATACTTAAATGAAGTCATACTTAAATGGTGGGATTGTAGAAATATCACGTATAAAATATATTGCACATTATGAGCTGATTCAACATAACATGCAGTTGTTTGGTGCTCTCCAACATATCCACAATATGTTCAGATTTTTATTTTTATATAGTTTATCATGATATATATTGTTATATATTTATATATGTTGTTATATTGTGCTGTTATAATGTCCAGTTATAATGTATTTGATGTACTTCATTCAGTAGCATGACATCTGTAATGGCCTGTGTTTGAACAATGCTCTGTCCACCTGCACACGCTGTCTATAGAGAATGGTGCCCCCATGTGCATGGCGTCTGCACCTCTTTGTTTTGTACACAGTTACGTCAAATTTTTGCCAAAGCCAAACAAACGCCATCACCCCAATAAGTATGATGTGGCCTTAAGTCTATATTGCTCTCAAACAGCAATGAGAATGCATTCATAGCATCGTCTGTCGTCAAAGAACTTCCTTAGTCATCACCCAGCCCTCTAGTCTACAGAGCCCGGGTCTGTCATGATCTTTACAGCACACCATTATAAGTGTTGCGGCATTAGCTGGCACACTTGTTTCCGTGAACTTTGCTGACGGGGAATCTGAAAATAACTGGAGCTGCGCATTAAAAGGCTGGGAAACTGGTAGTCTATTCTGGACCTAAGCAGTGTGGCACCGTTTGCATCCGTTACGCTGCCATAAACTTAAAAATACAGACTACTTCAGCATATAACACTGGAAAGTCTGGAATGCAGAATAAGGGAAAGACAATTTTAAAGTAAAACAAACAATGTCATAAGATTATAGCTCATCTGTTGCTGCAAAATTTGCATTAGTCATCCTCGAGTCCTTCATCAGTGGTCAGTTTCTGGCACCTTTGAATGGTCATCTTTTCTCAGTTCTCAGTTTTTAAAATCTCTGCCTGAGAATGACCCACCTCACTAATAATACTTGCTCGGTGGTGGTCCTGTGAGGGAACTGACCATTGATAAACAGGGCTAACAGGAGGGGCTGACAGATTTTGCAGCATCTACCTAATGAAATGGACAGTAAGTGCAGATACATGGTACAGAGATACGCAGATACGAGTAAAGATACAGCCTGTGCTCCACTACTGCAGCTAACACTGGTACATTTTGTGATAACGTTCTCTAGTGACTACTGAAAAATGATTCTATCATAGTTCTGGTTATGGCAGCATGCATGTGAGAATGTAACTGCTGCATCATATAAGATGGAATGGGAAACTTCAGACCAGAAGCTGGTGAATAGGAAGTCAGCATTAGCCTCATCCTTTTGTGAACCTATATATACAGTACTGTACAATAGTTTTAGGCACTTAAGGACATTAATTTATTTGAAAATTATTATTCCAGATAGGGAGTTTTTATTTGCTCAGCAATGCACGCTTTATATTGAAGATTCAAATAGTAATAATACAGTAAGTAGTAATTTTACATACGTCCTTGTGTTTATTTAAGTCTTCCCAGGCTTTTCCTTGTGGAAACAACCCAGTGTTATTTACAGTTCTCCTCTAATACCTGCTTTGACTGCTCAGTACTTTATTAAGCTAAATCAAGATTGCTGCTAAAGAAATTGAATAAATTCATATAATGTTGGGGCATCCAGGAGAAATCTGGAATTAAACTTTGTACTGCAATCTGGCGCACTTTATTATCTACTTCTTTCAAAATAAGATATTTTTGTCATTTTGCATTGTATTTATGCCTATTTACATCTAATGATATATGGGGTTTGTACTAGTTGGGTTTTAAACAATGAGCTTTGGTTCCAAAGACTTTTGCAGAGTGGTTTAAGATAATCTGTTTGCAAAACTTAGTACACTTAATATGTCACCTTAAGAAAGTTCTTTAATTAACAAATTTGGGTTTACCAATTAAATACTGGTTTACTTTTGTACAGTTCAATTACAGGCTTTGGCGTAAAGTGTTTTCATCCATAGAGAGAGCCAAGCTGCCAGTGAACCTCCGCATGACGTTTGTTGTTCGTTTTCTCAGCAATTACGTTATATTTGCTAAAGCCAGACGAACATTGTCTCTGCAAGTATACTAAGGCCTTATACCTAGTGGTAGCAACAAGAGTGTAATCACTAAACCAGCACAATAGTGTGAGACAAGAATGGATAGACTGAGGGGAAGGCAGAAAACGAATGGGTGGGAGGAGGTGGTGATGGAGAGTGAAAGAAAACGAATGAGTGAATAGTGGGAGCCAGCCACAGAGATATGGAGTGAGAGCAAAGTCTCTCCTGGCGGTGGTGTACAACACCGCGCATGTGTTCGCGTGTACGATGCCGTGAGAAGGTGCAGCTTCCTCGTGCAACAGATGATCAGTCAGGTACCATATCTAAATTGAATCCGGCCCATTCATGCCATACGGTGTGTAATAGTGTTCTTACCCCGTGGATCCATCTGCGGCCGAAGAGGGTTGTGCAGAAGAGAGTGATAGTCAGCGGGAGAGAGATGAGAGGAGAGGCTAGTGAAGACATGCAAGCGTCTACCACTGAAGGAGTGAGAGATGGAGAAAGGAAGAGCGAGAGGGAGAGATTCTGAGAGGGAGAGAAAGAGAGAGAGAGAAAGAGGGAGTAGTAGATAACAAGTGGTGGCAATGGGGAGAATTGCTAGGTTGAAGAATAGGGGTCTCTTGGAGCTGGAGAAAGAGCGAGAAAGAGATGTTTATGTCTGAGAGGGGGCGATCGAAAAAGAGAAGTGCAAATGACTCTAGCTTTCCGCGGAGAAAGACGGAGAACGACATGCAGGAGGAGAAGGAGGGGAAGAAGGGGATGATGAATGATGAATGGCAAAGTGAAGGAGAACAGACAGCCAAACGAGTGGAGCTCCAGTGCGTCTCCGTGCATTACTCTCTCTCTCTGCACTCCTCTGGTGTTTCACTCCATCAGACCTTATTATTTTCTGCTGTTTTTCAGTGCAACCTATTAAACCTTATCATTGGCCTACTGCCTGCCAGCTTCACGCCTCTGCTCTCCCTATTAGAGATAGTGATGCTGCTGCCGCTGCTCCAACACTTCCACCCGAGCTACTCGCTCCTTCCTCTCTCGCTTACTTTCCCTCTGTCTCTTTCGCTCTTTCCCTCGCTGCACTACACATGCTCCCACACACAAATGCTGTCTCCCTCTGCCTTTCTCTCTCTCTCTCTCTCTCTCTCTCTCTGTCTCTTATTTTCAGAGTTCAGAGCATGGTCCTCAGTTGGTCAATGATGGTCAAAGCTCAGTCGATGACAGAGAAACAGAGGGAAAAAGACTTCTACAATAATGCTAATGTCTAGCCTCCCTATGGGGTTTCTCAAAGTGTGTTAGCACCAAGCTAATGCTGGCAAGACCCTCTGGATGAACCATTTGTAAAAGACATTCCATATTGTAGCGCTGGCGTAGAGTATGAGGCGGGGGAGGTCATGATTCTGTTGCAAGAGGGGCTCATTCATTTAAATACAAACAGAGAGCATATACAACACATACATTGACTGGTACAGAACTGATAACGTCATGAATAAAACCACAGAAGAAGTTAATGCTTTGTAACAGGAGACAGAAAAATATATGAAGATGCCAAACTCCACAGGTCATGTCTGGATTGCCTTGCTAGCCTTTAGGGAAGCAGTATCTTCCAAAATGGTATGCGATGGAGGGTGGACCCTAGGTGGCCTTGCCAAGATTCTCACCCACACCGAAGTTCCAAAGAACCAGATAAATTTTGGGTGCCGTAATTAGACTAACCAACTTCAAACTTTGGATTATAGGGCATTATGGCCCCTCTCCAACCACACATGACTTTCTATTACAGTCCAGGGGATACAAGAATTAATGGTGTTCAATATCTGATTTTAAAGCTCTGTAGATCATTGAAGAAAGGTTTTAACGAAGCCCAAAGCTTAACAGGTCATTAGAGCATGATGTGTCCTTTTTTAACAAGCCCGTGTTGCACTGTTAAGCTTCAGGTAACCAAAACCTCTCAAATTTAATTTGCCGGCCTTGCCGAGATGCTTGCCTGCATTGAAGATCCAGGGAGCCAAACAAATATTAGTGTAACCAACTTCAAACTTTTAATTTTTAAGGGACACCGGAGATAATGGTGTTCAGATCAGTGGAGAAATCAAAGCCAAACTCAGTCTGTACAGCATGATGGGTCCTTTTTCAGCGAGCCCTGAATTGCATTAAAACCTTAAGGAAACTGTAGCCACAGATCTGAAAGTCACCAGTCTCTTCCCCTGTTCCATCCTCTGAGTCATCTGTAATGGTAATGTCCTAATTACATGATCAACACCAAGCGTAAAGTATCATAGCTAAGCAGTAAAAAGCACAAGACAAATAGTCTGTGCAACCCCTAATTACCACCAGCCACAGGCTTCACCCTCGCAGTGACCAAACCAACCCCCAGCACAAAACACCCACACCCCAGACACACTAAACACATACACATACATTAAAAGAGTGACATTAACAGCAAATAGAGGCATTAACAACATCAAACAACATAAATAGTCCCTTTTAAGGAGGGCCCACACTTATCATGGGCCTCTGAACTGTCGTAACTGTAACAAAGAATGAAGAGGGAGACCAGTTCAGAGAAAAAAGATTTTATTCAAAAGGCTGCAATACCAACATTCTCTGGGCTCTCAAGCCCTGGTCTTAATGATGTCTCGGACTGCATTGTCTTTTATAGGCCCGCCTTTCTGCTCCTCTGGCCCACCAGTACACCTGGTCAGTCGTTATTCTTTTGGGTGGACAGTGGTTCTTCAATAGAAGTTCCCAAAATAAGTCGCAGCCTTATAAGCGGGGGTCCCAAAAAAACCTGACCTTCCTCAAGCTCTGCAGCCTTCTTGGGCCACCTGTCTCACCATACATTTCGAACAAACGCTATAGTGTGTTTTTAAATAAAATTCACCACAGAACATAGCAACTCGCATTGTATGCCTCCCAAGTTTCATGGAGGCAGGGCAAGCTAGTAACGCCTCACCACAGCATGTTTTATCAAACACTTGTAAGACAATTAGCATTGTACCTGTCAGCCCTGGCACAAACCTGCAGCTGCAGTTTCCACATCTGAAACCTGATTATTGTGTATTTCCGAATTCCAGAAGGCCACATTTGTCTGTTGTCATTTTTCTGTTCCTCAATACATGGGATTGGCTGTTTCTGCTGTGACCATCTAATTATCTTGGTAATTATTCAAATCTGTAAGTCTTCTAAAGCCTAGTCTAGCTTCTGAAACCTCATAGCTCCCCAAACATAGCTCCTTTTTGGTTCCTGGAAATCTTAGGCGCTCTCGGAAGAACTAAAAGGCCCTGAGGGTTCCCGACTGCTACAGTTCATCCAAATACTGTGAATGTTGTTCCTGCTTTGCAATGGAGAGTTATGAGGAAAATCCTGCCCTGAAGCATTTATATGCTGTCCTCCAAGATCAATGAACCTACAGCAGCTTTTATGGTACTTCAAAAGGTATGAATACAGAAACAGACTATTTGTGGCACATAATATCAGTGGAGCTTTTCAGAGTAGTATAGTCGTTGTCCAAAAAAACTCCCAAAAATCTCCAAAATGGCAACTTCACAGTCGTTACTTTCAATGTAAGTCAATAGAACCAGGCGTTTTGGAGCATTTTCATTGGTCCATTCATCATGAAATTTTCACACAATGTAAATGGCAGCTCGTGTTTAAATGATTCAAACGGGGATACATGTTTTTCTTTGGACAGTGACAACATTCTGAATGTGTCCTAAATCATAGTCATTGATTGTGAGACAGTATATAGCATGTGAAAATCTTGGGCCTGGACCCTCAAGCTTCAACTCCTGATCTTTGCAATGTTTTCAGAGTAGTTACTGAACAATGCATTTAAAGAACACAAGGAATATAGGATTACTAATAAAGAATATTAGTATAAATGCACTGCTAATAGTATTTATACATTATATATATTTTTATTATCATCATAAATAATGCCACATGTTTATTAGTCTTTGAGATGTGAATGTATGAATATGTAAATACTTTAGCTTTTTCTGATATCTCCATATTGGAGCATTAAAGTATTTAATGGCTATATAGAACAGAGGTTTACTCATCCAGTGCAGAGAGCTCTACTTATTATTTCCATTTTACTTTCACTGGTCAAAGCATAACTCACTGATGATTGATTGCATGTGTTGCTAGGACACTGGTTCCATTGAATGTCAGGGGTTAAAGGGGTTGATTGGAATTATATTTCTGGGAATGAGAACTGGAAAACCTGACTACGAGCTTAGTAAAGGAAGGAAAAAAGAGTCTTTGGTTTGAAGAGGCTCTTCAGCTACTCCGTGAAGTCTTCTATATCTCCGCGCCTTTGAATCAAACCATGTGCCGCAGGCTCATAATTTACAGAGCCTTGTATGTGCAATACCTTTCATCACGTATGGATTCTGCATGTGGCATTTGTTACAGACCTCATTCCACTCTGCTCTTTACCTCGGTCTTTTTCCCCTCCTTTTTTCTTTCTGTCAACACAATCTGCAGTGCCAGCCTGGACTCGCGTTTCCTTCCTGACCCCTGGCTTTCCTCTCGATTAATCTCATCGGTTGAAAAGGGCAGGAATATTTGTGCTCTGGGACCCATGCGGGTTTCGTCTTCAGTTAGAGTCTCTTTTCAAGGTTGCGTAAAGATTCGGAGGGGTACAAGGGTGAGCATGTCTAATCAATAGACAAATTAGACTGACAAATTAAATTTGGTTGATTAAGGACAGCCGGTGAATGGTAAGTAGTCTCCCAAGGCTTCTCTGAGGCGGGGAGGTGCTGCATAGCCACGATGTCGAAGCCTGCCTTGGGCGCCAATGATGCGCGAGGAAATTAAATGACATTTATTGTCCCTTTGTGACAAGACGGTTCACTTGGAACACTTCTTAATCAAGGCAAAGATGTGAAACTAATGCTGATGAGTGTTGTGTCAGTCTCAATGTCGAATTGTCTTTAGGGGTATGTTGGAATTACGCTTGATAGATAGGAATACTTCTGTTTGTTTAAACACGGTAGATTCCTTAATAGTAACTAGGTTCACGTGCATGTAATGGCCCGATGAAGCGTTCAGGCCATGTTCAGACTTCTAGCCCCATTTCGATTTCTGCCTAGATCCAGATTGATTTTTGATAGTCTGGACAGCACAAAACCATATGAAATCCAATTCATACATGTGGGATCTAAACCACATTTGGAGGTAGTGTTTCTGTCTGGATGCTCTATGGGTCTTTGGCGTCACTCACAACATGCCAAAGAGCAATAACGCACTTCCATTACCACCTGACCCACGCTGACAGGCTGGCAATAACTGGACACACAAATTCAATCTGATTACTTGCAAGTACTTATGCACCTAAGGGAGTTTGCCCACTGCATGGAATACCCATATCTTTGGAATCAGAAAACTGGAATAGTAGGTTTTCCATTGGCTGCCAGTCCAGCATCAAAGGTTCCAGTATTATGTTTGTTGTTACCTGCTGAAGATTGAAGCTTGCTGTTAAGGTGAATCACAGTTTAGAATTTTTTTACTCTTCCAGGTGAGAATAACATCATTAAGCACTTATACAAGATTAATAAAAGCATCAGAATGTGTTGATTATGAAATTATTAATATCCAGGTTAGCCTGGAGCACAGAGCAGGTGATTTGCTCATGTTTTCACACTTGTTTGAGAAAAATCTACATTTGTTAAAATCAACACCTGATTCTGTGTATTTGTAGATCTTTGTAGATCTTTCAAGCTAATACTTTTATCACTTACACTATAATGAATAAGATGCCTAATGTGTCAGTTTACACTCAAGAGAAAGGGTTAACGCTTTGCTTGACTCTACACATGTACATGTGGACATAACTGTGATTATATGCACACATAACAGAGCAGTATATCATTTAATATTAGCCAATCAGTTCAACTAACTTGCAAGCAACGCAGTTAATTAGCTAAATTGGACTCTTTGGAGTGACATAAAATGTTATTATGGTGGTTCCAGCTGCCAACTGTAAAATTTCTTTTTGTTGGTTGCTGATTAGTCTATCCCTATGCAAATATGAAGTGATGTCTATTTCTAATATGTCACATAACATGTTTAACTGTGAGTTAGCGAAGCTCACACATGTCCAAATCTGACTTGAATAGCCTGGACTGTATCAGCCTGGACCACCCAGCATCTTAGACCTCAGTCAGACCAGAACAATTGCAAAGTTCTGTTTACAGGGCTATATCTTGCAGCTACTTCTGTATCAATATATTTGTGGGGCATGTGGACCCAATCTGCACATTATTGAGAAAGCCTACCATAAAGCTGTCTAATTCTGCTATTCATCTAAAACATAAGAATCAATCACACTTGTGGAATGATCTTAATTTCATAGCACAACATGTGAAGAAGTCCAACAAACAGATCTTCCAATGTAAATTCTGTATACAATTTTTGTGCAGATGTGCAGAGTGTAAGCTGATAGTGGAGTAAGCAATAGTATGTATACCTAGCCTTGCAAGTTTGACATGATATTGAGCATTTCAGTGAATGTCACAGAGCTTAGGTCTAGGAAATCAATGTGACTAGAATCCATGGGTCAGAATTCTGACCTGTGTTATTGTTATGAATAACTTTAGATAAGTAAAGCTGCTAGGTAACGTTAAAAGTAACACTAATTCTATGAAAAAATTGTCTAATACAACTAATTCTCTGTGAAAACTATTCAGTCACAAGTTTGCATACCCTGCATATTAAATATAAATGATTGTGTACACAGTTTTTGAAATTAGAGTCAGCTACAACAAGTTTGCTACTTGCCAGTTATCATATCAGCTTAGAAATGCCATAGCAATGAATTTCCAATGGGTTTTTTTCTGCCTAGTTTGGTGGTCACTGGGGCGGTTTGAGGCGAAAGGGTTAATCCCAGAGTAACGTACTGACTCAAAGTTCTTTACAGAGGGAGGAACAGGAACCCGGGAAACACAGATACATTCTATTCCCTGCGAGGTGTACTGCATAGGATATCAAAACAACCCAAGTTTAACCTTCCTGTAATACGAAAACAAAATGAAATTCATAATGTTATGGGTCAGATTATAAACAGTAAGACTTACACAGATGAAATATGAAAAAATGTAATATACTTACCTTTTTAACAACTATTTAGGAAACACTTTCTTCACAAACTGTAGAGTTGTGATAATACTGTTAATTCATGTATTGCAAAATATTCCAGGTTCTTTAAGGTGGCCTATTTAATTTTTTGTATTTTGTAAAAGTATTCTCAGTTACAGTTAGTCTTTCACCCTTTTCGTTTATATACCACCCCCCCTACACACACACCTTTTTAATTACTCCCCACATGATGTACACAGTGTGTGTTTTTTGCAGATGTATTTTTTTGCACCAGACACCATAGTGCTGGTTTTACTATATTGTTAAGGGCAGAGCTGGCACCTTTTTTGCTTCCTGCCATCCCTTTTCCCTGCTTCATTCATTGCTTGTTGATTGGCTGCCGGTGTGGATGTGTTAGCTTGAACTTTCTGGACAACGGCTGCAGCTGCTGAGGATTGAGGTGGCAATTGTAGTCCAGAATGATTAAGGGCTTCATGTCGTCTCTTGCACTCTTGCACTCTTTTGATGGTGGCTGTGTTCCATTGTTTTTATCTAAAGGCGAGAAGTCTGTAGCAGGTTTATCCTTCGAGTCCTCTGCACCCAAACAAAATTCAACATCTGGATCTTCGTCTATACTGTCCTCTGCATCCAATGCATCCTCTGTCTCTGAAACCTCTTCCTTCAATTCGGGTATCACAGTTCAAAGTCTGTGATAAGACTTCTTGGACTGTCAGTCTTTTGGAGCTAATTTTTTTAGTCTGCTGTGGCATTGACAAGTAATGTGGGGGAGCTCCTCATTACTCTCCCGGGCAATCAGAACCAGTGATAACATCAGTACACATCCAAGACATGTTTTTATTTTATGTCTGTGAAACCACCTCTGTACATAAGTGTTTGGTTAAGGGTTAGGGTTAGAGTTATTGTGCAGACCTTCCACAACACATCAGAGCCACCACACTTTGCATGAAGTTCATGACCCTAAATGACAAAAAGTCAAAGAATTTTATGAAGAAAATAAGTGGGTAACCAGTACTTGGCCAAGTTAGCCAAGCTGGCATCCATGCTGAAGAATGACTCCCACCCCATGCATGAGACTCTGGCAGCACTGGGCAGCTCCTTCAGTGACAGGCTGCTTCACCCCAAGTGTGTGAAGGAGCGGTATTGCAGGTCCTTCCTTCCTGCTGCTGTTAGACTCTATAACCAGCACTGCTCCCAGCAGACCACATATACGCAGCAGACCATACACACACACACTTTAACTCTACACACTTACAGAAAACAGAATTTGTTCAGTGTAACGTAATGTGCAATATTTTTTCATTACCCCTGTGCAATTAAGCAACATGCAATTAATTGTAAATACAATCATAAGAGTTCTTGAATTTTTATTATTTATATTGTATATACTGTTTATTTATCATTTTTTTAAAGTGCCTTGCTATCCATTTGCTGCTGTAACACAGTGAATTTCCCTACTGTGGGACTATCAAAGAATTATCTTATCTTATCTTATCTTATCTTATTTTAGACAACTGTGAAGAGGAAACGGGTCAAATTGAGCCATGACATAATAGCCTCCTATTATGAGTGATTCCAAACTGTAGGGAGTGTTGAATATTTGTTACAACCTATGGTGTCTGTTATAAGCTTATGGACACTGATGACACCATGAATGCCAAAGGGTTTACAAGATTGTTTATGGTTTAGCGACACCCGTCATTTAGGGTTTTGGCTTAGCAGATCCTGCCCGAGCCCTAAGCCTTGGAAATACAGATGTAGCCTGATGGGTTGAGGCTGGTTGACCTGTTGTCAGCCTGTACTTAAATACAGTGTGTTCCTAGTTTGAAGTTAGACCATACCAGGGTTAAGAGCTCTCAGAACGTCTGTACTGTTTCCCTGAAAATAAAGATTAAACTCTGAACTGGTCTACTTCTTCATTCTGACGGCAAAAACGAAGTTACGGCAGGAGTGAAAAAGTTCAGTAGGGGGTTTAGAGAACAGGAAGGCGTGAATAGGTTTACTGATCAGCCATTGCATGATTTTGCAGATGCATATTTGACAGTCCAAATAAAATTATTTATTATCTGCAGGTCCCCTTAACAGACATTCCGTGCTCAATAATAATTAAACAGCACTGCTTTGGTATGGAATGCATCACACAACACAAAAATAAAAGTCTTTTTAATGTTTAGTAAAAAATGACTAGTGAATCTACATGTAATGTTTAAATTAGTGGCATATAAAAAAAAATCAACTTTTGCTTCATAACATTCTTCATGTACGTGGGCCAAAACCCAAAGCGATGTCTCTGGAATCCGGCAGTGCATTTGTAATGATTTTGTGTGAGGGAGCTTTCAAAGACATTAAACATCATTAAACTTCTGGTTCTGACCTAGTAATTTCTCTAGAACAGAGCATTTCACATCAAAGCACCCCCTTACATTACATTCCTCTCTGCTTTTTTTTTCTTCTCCTGCAGCCTTTTAGTTTTCCAAGGGTTGCAAACACAAATCACAACCTTTTTGCTTTTGTTTCCGTCTCATTATTCACAACAGTTATCCCAGACTTTTAATTTGCCTATGGATTGATTAGATGTGAGGTTAATTTTGTGATACTAAAACATAATGTGAAACATAAATCAAGTTATGACTCGAGCTTGTATTTGTGAATAATGGTCTCCTATAGTCCTTCATTTTTCTATCCCACCGATTTTTCTAAATTAGAGCCTGTCTAAGCGTGTGCAATGTGTTCATTAGGGCAAAAACGGAGGATGCGGACCAGTTTCCCAATGAGGTCGAGGATATTCTGTGGTACATGTACTTGCGCGCATACCCAGAGATATTTTGGAGGGAAATATCTGGCAGATGAAAGCAGTTGAGGGGGGGATATACAGTTACAACCCGAGTGTGACACAAGCATTACGGTCAATTTGCAGAAACCTGCTTCACAGCCGACCCTTCCAGACTTTTACTGCTACGCCGGGTTTCGAATATCGCTTTCAACCCACAGCGTTTCGGGCCCATTTGCCAAGCTGGGGAGGGTGAGTCGGCACGCCAGCTGATGACAAACCATCTGTAATACACACTCACACATGTATACACACGCCTCACCCCAACCAATGTGGTGCTGATTTGTATATGCTGAGTGATTCGTAATGCTATTTGCTGAGCCCATATGCTTGCTGTTTGCTATAGCTGTCCCATGGGGCCGAGTGAAAGAGGCCATTTTTCATGTTTAAGATAGGAAACGCTTTGTGGGGGGGGGGGTCAAAGTGGCCCTCCCCTCCGAGTCCCTGCCCAAGCTGACACAGGGATTAATGTGCAGCGATGTCGAGAGGAGGCCGGCATGAATTAGGGATGAGGAGAGGAAAGCCGTGGCGATTCAGCATGACTGCTGCGCAGCATGGCTAAGTGCAAAAGCATGTCGCAGCAGAGCAGAGGACACTTACAGCTGTTTCCAGCACAGACGTTTAGGAGCGAAGCCGCAGGAGAGCCCTATACAAACTTGCAAAGGCCAAATGACCCACACTGAAGCTGCCCACGCTCTGTCCAGTTCAGTTAAATAGTAAATTCCCTAATAACACAAAAATTACATTTGTGTTATCAGTGCATTAAAAAAAAACATACAGTACTGAGTGTCCCGGTAAAATGGCCCTGAAGTATAAGCTGTTATTTTTTTGCATCAGCATCAGCACATCTCCATAGTTCAGTCGGTTGTATGTTCTGCTCACAATCCAAAAAAGTCTGGACTTTAAAACACACCATTATTAGTACATTATTACTGAGTACCTTAAAAATTGTGTGAAAGTTCATTAGGCTGGAAAAGAGTCTACAATCAGGAAAATCATTAAACAATAATAGCATGTATGGAATGGAGCATGGAGAAAGCCACTACTCGCTAGGATGAACATTTCTGTTTAAGATATATTAAAGACCGCCAGGAAGAGCCTGAACACTGAAATAATGTAATTAAAAGACAAAAATTGAGAAGTTATGTTTGGTAAAACTAAATATTGCATTACAGGGACCTCATGCTATATGTGAAACATGGTGGAGGTAAAAACACAGCTTGGAACAAAACACCACCAACAAAGTTGTAGCTGTTCTGTAAAGAGCAAAAGGCCAGTATCCATCCATGTGCCTTTAATGTGCAGGGCTGATAACAATAACAGGAATCATTTGCTTAAAGCCTAATTTGGTTAAAGAATATATATTTATTTTTAATAACTGTACATAAATGAATGTATAAATAATTTGAAACTAACCATCTCCCATCCTCTCTCTTTCTCTCTACCTCTGTCTTTGTTCCTTATTACTTCTTGTAATAAGGAATTATTACAAGGATTTTTATATCTTATAATATAAAAATTATTACAAGAAATTTATAGCTTTCTTTTTTTTTCTCTCTTTTCCTCCTTTTAATGTTTTTTTTTCTTTTTTTAACTTTCTTTCTGTTCTTTTTCTTTCTGTTTTCTATCTATCTTTCTCTTTCTTTCCCCCATATCATGTCCTCCATTTCTCTGTGATCTTTCTTATTTTCTTTTATTCAGCTTTTTTCTTTCCTGTCTCTGTATCTCTTAGTCTTCTCCTTCTCTTCTTTCCCTTTTCACTGTTCTTTCCTATCTCCACTTGTTTGAAAATGTCACATCAGCTTTAACAGAAAATGCCCTAAACTCAGTCAGTGAAGGGTCAGGAGTTGAGCAGGTACAGTGTCTGCAGCAGCACTTTCAGACAAAGCCAGTGTGTGTGTGAGTGTGAGAGAACGTGTGTGTGTGTGTATATGTGTAAGGCAAGCGTTCTCAGGGGTTTCTCTTTGAAATGGCTCCTCCTCTGGGTGTTCAGCATCACTGATCCTCTGTGACTTGCAATACAGTCACTCAAACCTTTAAAGGATCCATGTGAAAGAAATAGACTAAACAAAACGAACCGAGAGACAACATCAAAGCCAGCTTAACCTCAAACGTTAAGCTGAGACCAGCTCCCACTCCTCATAGTCCATTCACAAAGCCCTGACTTCACACAACAAGCCAACAAATCGAGCCGACAGAATCTCACCTCCAGGGAATTGCGGACTGTTCAGGCTCTGCTGGGCATCAGCCTATTACTTCTGTAACTCTTACAGTCCTAGAGTCGCACCCAACAGACTTGTGTAGATGTAGCCCAGCGCAATGCCGTCTTTCCTGCTCTCTCTTTCTCTTTACATGTACAAATCTTAGCTAGATTGCTGGTCTAGGCTTCTTAAGTGGGTAGGACCACCATTCCATACAGGAGGAGGGACGTGGGAACGTGTTTTCAAAGCAGGGGCTGCTGAAATGTAGCATTACGTAGCATATAGGCGGTGTTAACAGTAACCTCACGCAAAATAACATTGATAATGTGCAGAAAGTATGCGGCTAGAGCTGACATATAACCCTGCTTGCATCTTCATCAGTGAGGAATGTCACCTAGAGGGGCATGAAGTTCAGCTCTGCCGCGCTAACTAAATCATCGCTGTCCAACTGTTACAGTTCTCAACTTTCAATGTAAGTCGATGTAAAGTTTTATTCTAAGTGATCTTAAAGAGTTTCTATTGGCTCATTGATCATGAAATTTCACAGGATATAAAGAACAGCTACCGCAACAATAAGCAAATGAGCAGTGAGACCCGGGCAGCTATAACCAATCAGCAAAGATCTTCTTTCGCATACTGCGAAGTGAGATTGTGAAGCGTGATCATGGCTGGCGAAGCCTTAACGCTGGCCAGCTGAGAGGACCCCCGGGTGGAGCAGAATGGTGGCCTGGTGGCATTGAACACAACGCTTCGAGAGGAGAGTCAAGGTTCCAGGAACAAAGCACCCTCAATGGCACACCAAGTGGCAGAGGAAGGGTAAAGCGGCTACTGTTACCCCCCAGTAGCATGAGAATTAATAAGCGCAGGGATGCAGCATTTGTTTAACCAACCTTTCTGTAAATAGAATATTTAATGTTTTCCACATGTTATACTTCGGTGAGTGTACATTTCTGTTGAGATGCCAGCAAAAAAAGAAACCACATCTACTTCCAGTTCTTTTCCACAATTGAATGACTACAGATACAGGTAGTAGCATTCAACTGCAGCCTTACTTTTGCTGGAAGATGGGGACAAGAAAGTAATGATCCATCAAACACTGTTAGGTAAATATGTGTGATAAAGTAAGATGGGTTTTGAATGTAAGGAGATAGCAGAGTGACAGCAAAGATGGCTCAGAGGCAGGATCTATAAGTCAATTAGTGCTGATTCCGATGCAAGGCGGTGGACTGTGATTCCATTGGGAGGGAATTAGGTGGGCGATTTTCACCGGCAGGCAGTGATTGAACGAGTTAATGAAGACGGGGGAGATGTGTTTGGCGCGGGCCACTTGTCCTGATGGCTTAATCATGGTTTGGTTGACCTCTGCCACCGTGCAGTGCCAGGCAACATACACTGAGAAAAATTATGCTCAGAGAAGTGCTCTCGACTCACACGGTAGAGCCAAAGGTTGTCAAGCGATCCGAAACAGGAAACAAGTCCCTGCTAAACATCGGAGCGCAAGAAATCCACACTGAAAAGGGAGCCAGAGTGAAAGGGAAATAGAAACAAAGGCTTAGAAAGAGAGAACGGCTTCCAATGGGTATCATCACAAGGGTGATGGGGGCACAGCTATCTGCTGAGGCCAAACTGATTAATGCAGAATCACTGAGAGGCACAAGCGCTTTCACATGCAGCGCCCTATCTGACAGTTGAAAGCCTAGGGGAGTCTCCGTTGCTTCATTAATTTTTAATTTGCCAATCGACTAGCTCAGACAAAAGTGAACTTTCCCTAATATGTTTGTTCTCATATAGTGGAAGATGATATGATCGTAATTATGACAGCCTCTGCAGGGTTATCTACCTCTGCGGCCTATGTTATGATATCTGGCTGTAACTTGGAAGAGTTTGTGAAACAGTTTCAACCCAGCTGTGTAGCAAGTTTGAGTTCTATTTGCTGTTACTCACTAAGTTGTCCATATCAGTGACAAAAAAAAAAATGAAGAAAATAACAAAAGTAATTTCAAAAATCTTTCAACACAAAAGACCAGTAGCTTTATTTCTCAGCCAGGTGATTGTAAAAACCTCATAAAAGCTATTGATAGTATATCATTAAAAAAAACAAATGGGTTTAAAGGCTGCCAAGAAAATATAGATACAGAAAATATACAAAAAATACAGAAAATCATGCAACCCCTGGTAGACCACCGAAACAAAAAAAATGTAAAAAAAAACCATAAACATACTAAATGCCCATTTTGACTGTAGATAAAAAAACATATGAGGGGTGGTCTTTGATTTGTGCAGATTGCTGTATTTCAGGTAAAGAAAGTGGCACTGTACTTATCACGAAGATTCAAAACAATGTAAATGTACCCTCAAACTGAACCCCTGCACTTTCCTTCCTGAGAACACCAGGTGATCATCAGACTTTCTACTGTGGTCTACTGTTTTACATGTTTTTGCTTGTTTGATAGCAAGGATTTAGCCTCCCTCGCTTTTTCTTTTGCTAAATGATCCAACATGTGTTAAAATTTGGCTTCTTAAACCTTTGGGGTCCAGCACTGATGCTGCCAATCCAGCACTAATGCTGCCAATTCATTCTACTAAGCATGCTCATAAGTTTTTAATGTTTAACATTAATTCAGAACAGACTCGGCTTCTGCAAAATCATAATGATTCTTTTTATACTGGTAACATTTTTAATAATCACACCTGCCAGTTTCTTGTTTTCCCATTTCACCTTAAATGGTAAAGCATAATAATAATAATAATAATAATAATAATAATAAGAAGAAGAAGAAGAAGAAGAAGAAGAAGAAGAAGAAGAAGAAGAAGAAGAAGAAGATAAATAATAAGAATAATAAGAATAATAATAATTGTTGCACCATTGAAGGTGGAGCAGGAAAATATGAAGCCAGTGACTAAGAAGCTGAAGGTTAGCACCAGAATATAACTGCTACACGATTTAAGGTGGAATGGGAAAATTTGAACAAGAAGCCGGCATATAAGAAACTGACTTCAGCCTCATAGTTTTAATGCTGGTAGTATTTTGATAAAAGAAATGTCATAGAAATGACATGGTTTTATTCATGGAACTACCAATAAATTTGTGTACAGCCAGTGTGTGGATCATTCCTTTTTGGCTTATGTAGTAACATGGCGACTCTATATGGCAGCTTCTGTTTGTAGGATGAGCTTCTATGTATTATATGAAGGGCTCATTGTAAGCCAATGAAAACGCAGTTTGATTTGTAGATTTGTAGTTTCAGGTAATTATGTTCTGATGGAGACGTTGTTTACTGTATTCTGTTTATGTTAATAGAGCCCACTAAATCTTACACACTATTCACACTGCCACTGTGAAACTGTAGTTGTATATATATATTTTTTTCTTCAAAACAACTTTTAAAGTCATAATTGGAAAGAAATATGGTAAGCTACAGTTGGGTTCCCTAATAAAAGCTACTGAAGAAACATATATAAATCATAGCCGTTTTTATTAGACACGTCTCAGGCCAGTTTAGACGTACCTGGGGAGACACTATATTTTAGATGATTACAGATGAGATCTGAGATTTTACTCCAGGGGTTTTTTTATAAGTCGGATATAATTCATAATGGAAGACCTTCAACCCAGAGCGCTGTCATTAATAGCAGTCCTGTTCAAACTGACCTCAGGCTAATGTGATAACCAAACCTGCTCCTATTTCAGGGGACCATAAATAATTAGACAAATGAGCTTGATCTTAAATTAAATTATTAGGTTTAGCACTTGGCTACCGATGCCTTGTAGTCAGTGTCGGTCTTAAGTCTCACATCGCGAGGTGCTGGATGTCTTCTTTGGTGATTAAGAAACTATTTCAATTCTTGCTTGTTTTATCTTCAGTCTTTGTAGGTGAAATGCGTGCTGAGTGACTTTTTTAGTCAAGAACATTACCATGAACTTCTGTATTAAGTATTGTGCCACTTTCCTGATAAACATAAAGCACTGTTCACTCATACCAGCTCAGATTAGCTAAATCCTTCACCATCTTTCGCAGGTGAAATAGTCTGAGTTGGATTATAAGCAGTTCTTTTTTGTTTCCTCATGACCTTCCTCTTTCCATCACTTTACTTCAGGTTAATCTTCATCTCAGGATGTGCTTCTAGGACACTGCATACTTTTTTATCTACCTTTGAGCAAACTGCAGCCTGGCCTTTCTATTTTTGAGGCTTAGCAGTAGTTTGAATCTTGTGATAAAGGCTTTGTGCCAGACTACTGTATTCTTCCCTTTATGCTGGTGCCTGCATCCTGGAGAGTGTTCTTGATCTTTTGTCATGATATAAAGCACGTTTAGTCATCTACTGTTGTGGCTTTCTGCGTTCCGGCAGGGTGCTTTCGTTCACTGTTCTTAAAAAGGGGTTTGACATGTCGAGGGCTTGTATTTTATATTAATCTTGGACATAAGGTTTTTCATCATTTAGTCTAGGTTTAGATTTAATCTGCCACTAATACCTAATCTCTATCAGCGGACCTTTTCTGATTTCAGTCTGATGGTGGCTTTCTTTACTGCAATTAAAAATTCTATTCAAATGGAGATCATGCTACTGTGTATGAAAAGCCAGTGATTGTACCTGATAGTCCATGTCATTTTATGCTAGAAGAGCTCCAACTACATATCTCATCACCTGACATATTCTACTATATGGAACTGCAATCTAAAGAAGTTGATATATATATATATATATATATATATATATATATATATACTTTTTTTTGTAGTTTTGATGCCACACACATCACATCCAAAATGCCTAAATCCATAGGCGGAGCTTCATTTTAGCCACGCCTTTATGTTTTAGAACAGGGGGTGTCCCATGTTGAGCTGTTAGACCCCCTCATCCTGAAATAAATGTGTCATAAATCTGAATATCATGTTAAGAATTGTCACTACCAAAACATATTTTTAATTATAAAGCGTCACAGTAACTGCATATAATAATAATAATAATAATAATAATAATAATAATAATAATAATAATAATAAAACAAGTATAATATATTTAAGTAGTCTTTCTGTCCAACAATAGTCTTTACATTAGTGCATTTCTATATATTTTGACATGATATTAATTGATATTAAATAATTATTACATGATATTACCACGGAAATGATAATAAGTATGTATATTCTGTCAAACTGGTTAAGCTGAGGGACACAATGCTGTTCTACATGATATTACATAGCATGGTAAATAACATTAAATGCTACTTTTACGACAGAATGTCCCCTGCACTAGATACATGGGGAGAGGGACTGAAAAGGATCAGTGTGGTAGTGGTAGTTATGTGTGATAATTTCAAAGTCCAGTTGTTGGCCATCAGGCCATGTTTACATCTGTCTGATTCCAATTGAACGGCCTACAAAGACTTACAAGGATACTTTGCTGTCTCTCTCTATCTCTCTCTCGCTCCTTATCTCAGAGCTGATCGACGGCACTCCCACCCTGAAGATAAACCACGGCTCGGGCACTCTGGTCCTGCAGTTGCCGGGCAACGTGAATGTGGCGGACAGACGGTGGCACAGACTGGACGTGAGGAGCAATAGCAAGGTGGGTGTGTGTGGGCGGCAGCAGGCCCTCCGCCAAGCAACCCCCACCTCAACTCCCCGCCCTTCGCCGCAATGCCCAGGGGTGCAAGCGCCCCGCTGCATAATCTGACCTTTCACCTGTGTCCCTCCAGGCCAGCACCTCACCCTCTCTCTCCTCTCGCTCCCGCTAACATTTGGCTCCTGGCCTGAGGGTCACCACCTTTGAAGACTGCTTTGAATAAAAGCTGGTTTGTATTGCTCAGGCAGAAGAGAGAGAAAGAGAGAGAGGAAGAGAAAGAGAGAGAGAAGAGGGAATATGAAGACAATGGCAGATATGCACTGAACGTCTGCCAGCACAATTGTCACAGAGCGAATGCATCTCCTTTAGCTCTGCATGTCCCAGTCAGCAATACTGCAGTGAATCTATCCCGCCCATACGAGAGAAACCACCTGAGGGTCACTTCCAAATTACAATTTATAATACTCACTTTCCAGCGCAAACGGCAAACGCGCTGCCCGCTGGCTGCTTAAAGAATATTGCAGACTCTCCCTTTGTCTATTTGACTCGCTTTGGGTTTAATTGCATTGTGGCTTACACGATCTGACAGATAGAGGTGTGAGAGCGGCTGCGGCGTGCGAAGGGCTTCATGTCTTTAATTGCGTTTTTTTAAAGAACGCACGAACATTAGAACGAAGAGCAGCCTGGTGATGACTCATCGTCCCTTAGGAGCAGAACAGAGCTGAAAAATCTTCACGTCGAGTGTTCAGGTTCTAGCTGTAAAGGAGCTTTAACGATCTTCATTGAAGAGCAGTCTGAGTGGAAAGAGAATGCATCCACGGACGAGTGCAAATTGAAACTTTACAGTGTGTTCCGGTTGAGTGTGGTGAAATGTGCAAAGTATGTGTGACATCTCCTCCTAGGATGTCCGCTTCACCCTGGATCGCTGTGCAGGAGCCACAGTCATGGAGATGGAAGGTGTGGGCAGCTGGCTGACCACGGAGGACCACACGTCCTGCGAGGTGACTGGGGTCACGCCAAATCTGGATAGGTAAAACATTGTTCAACAACATTATGGTCAAGTAGCTGTGAACTGTAGAGAAAAGTTGTGATTGTAAGTTGAACCCATTGCGTCCAATGAGCCCTCACGTGCCTTCTGAGTGTTTATATTATATAATAATATATAATTTTATTAATGGTAAAATAAAATGGCTACAATTTTACCATGTCCTGCATATACCTTTTGGGCTAGAGTGGACTTTTTGGTCAAAACCTAATCTAAAAACTGTCATAAAACAAAGTCTCAGGCAATGTTTTCATAACAGCTTTATGTATAACTCTCTGCGAGGCATGTTTATAGAGGCATTAAACACTTTGGATGTCTCAGCACCACCACTGTAAACAGTTATGACTCTAGTTCTCATTAAACCAGTCTGAACGACTTTGTTTGCATCTTAATCGCTTAATTGTGCAGAAATGTTGAAAAAACATCCTTTAATAACCTTCATTGTTGGACATGCACTAATGTATAATATTCTTCCTCATTATGCATGTGATTTTCATTATAATACACAATCCACATTATTGTGTATCCAAATACACATTAGCTTTAAACATGAGCCAGTTATATTATTATACAGCATCACATAACAGCTAGTTTTGCCCACATAATCTGTTTGGTTGGAAAGTGTTAAAACCCATGTTGTTTTATCAGAGTCACCTTATTAGACATTGCTAAACAGAATAGGTAGAATTACTTTCTTCCATGGAAAAATTTGACAATATTTAAAACATATTTTTCAATCAGTGAGTGCGTTCACTAGCTCTCAATAATCATAATCGGAGATTTGCAGTTATCAGATTATTCACATAGCCATGTACGCAGTATGCTCTGATTCCCTAGATTGAATTAAGGCATAGAAATCCAATTAAGAGACCTGTTAACGAAAGCTGGATTTTAGCTCAGTATTTCATTCATACACTATATTGCCTTCACTTGGCAATATAGTGGCATCCCATTCTTAATCTATAGGGTTTGATATGATGTTAACTCACACTTTGCAGCTATAACAGCTTCAACTCTTCCGGGAAGGCTTTCCACAGGGTTTAGGAGTGTGTTTATGGGAGTGTTTGACCGTTCTTCCAGAAGCGCATTTGTGGGGTCAGACGATGATGTTGGACGAGAAGGCCTGGCATGTGGTCTCCACTCTAATTCATCCCAAAGAGTTCTATTCGGTTGAGGTCAGGACTCTGTGTAGGCCAGTCAAGTTCTTCCACACCAAATTCGCTCCTCCATGTCTTTATGGAGCCTGCTTTGAGTACTGATGCGCAGTCATGTTGGAACAGGAAGGGTTTGTCCCCAAACTGTTCCCACAAAGTTGGGAGCATGAAATTGTCCAAAATCTCTTGGTCTGCTGAACGTCAAGAGTTCCTTTCACTGGAACTAAGGGGCTGAGCCCAACTCCTGAAAAACAACCCCACACCATAATCCCCCCTCCACCAAACTTTACACTTGGCACAACACAGTGAGACAAGTAGCATTCCCCTGGCAACCGCCAAACCCAGACTCATCCTTTGGATTGCCAGACAGAGAAACATGAATTGTGTCCAGAGCTTGGATGCACCTGCTAGGACATAGAAACCCATTCCATGAAGCTGTCTACGCTCTGTTCTTGAGCTAATCTGAAGGCCACATGAAGTTTGGAAGTTGCAGGAGCAATGTTGAAAACAACTACATGCTTGGCAAAATGCAAGATTTAAATATGTTTCATCTTCCAGATGATTTATGTTTATAATTTCAGGTAACGTGACTCCAGGGCAGAAAGTATAAGGTTTATGTTACATTTATGTGACATCTTATTTTTCTTATTTTCCAGGCTGGTTGCAAAGCAGAAATCTGATAACTGCCAGATTTATGTAGACCCAGCGTTTTCCCATTATCTAATTACTCAAGTGCATGTAAACATGTCAGCCTGATTACTGATAAAAATCTGATTTCCTGCAGTTCTCTGATTATTAAGTGCAGGTAGTTCTCAGTGTTTGGGGCTTAATTGTTGTTCCTTTTTCTTTACTTAGCATTACAGTTTGAAAATAATCTAACCCAAACCCTAAGCCATAATATTATTTGTAACAACATAACACACTCCCTCTTATGTAGCAACAGTCACAACATCTTTACAACCCAGGGAATTAAAATCTGTGCTTTCTTTAATGAGGTTAATCTTGTTTTTGCAGATAAACAGTAAACATGTACTAATTATATCCTTTGAATAGTGTTCCAATTACTGGTAAATGACCGATATATTGCACCATATTTCTCTCCTCTTGGTGTAAACTTTTTTGATGCTCTCAAGAGCATTCCCATTACCAATCACTAGACTGATGTCTCTTGCCCTGCACACGTTTTAAAACTAACCCAGCATAACCAAAAGCTGGCTCACCTTTGTTGTTTTGTTTATCCATACATTAAATATCATTCGATGTTTTGCCTACCTGTCTGTTCAGCCGTTTCTTTATGCCTTGCTTCGTCCGTATGTGTGTTTGTTCATCCGTCTGTCTGCACGTCTGTTCCTCCATGACTTCTACCGTTGCATGAAAGCTGGATAATGATTTTAGTTCTGTATGAGCGGCAGAGCAGGCTGGAAGCATTGGACAGAGAGCTGTCAATCAAGCTGCTCATTAGCCACACCCACACAGTTATTAGATTGGTTAGATCTGTGGTTTATAATATTGTCGCATTTCTCTCTACTATATATATATATATATATATATATATATATATATATAAATAAAATCAGAGGTGGGAGTAAGTCACACATGTGCAAGTCATAAGCAAGTCTCAAGGCTTAACCTTCAAGTCTCGAGTAAGTCCCAAGTCACTGTGGAAAAATTCAAGCAAGTTGAGTCCCTGCTGTAAGTCAAGCAAGTCTCACGACAAGTCATTCAAATTATTACGCCATTAATTATTATGACTCCAGTTTCCACATTTAAATCACTTAAAAGGCATGAAGAGCTGAATTTTATTTTCAATGTTGAGAAATACTGTTTTTTCATAATGCTAATGTTAACAGCACCACACGACCCAAATCATATCATTCTGCCCTTTTACTGAAGTCAAATTTTATTAATATTTGCTGTTTTGTATCTCAATAAATATGCAATCGATTCAAAAGCCGAATCTAACGTTTGCTTTTTTCGCTGTTTTTAGAACTGCAAACCCTGCATGTTGCTGTTCTCTTTTTATTCTTATTGTCGACTGCATACTCCTTAAATCCAGACTTCACTATGTTGGAGTAGCTGCTCCAGGATAGGAGCTACATGTTGGTCTCTGCCGGTCTGTGGCATTCTGATGGGTTTCCAGGTTTACGCACATCGCAAAACAAATTACCAATCATCAACAAAGCTATAAAAAATAAATGTAATACAAACATTTAATAAAAAATACAAGCTATTTCGAGTCATCTGTGCTAAGTCTAAGTCGAGTCTCAAGTCATGAATACCAAGTCAAATCGTCATGTGACTCGAGTCCCCCACCTCTAATATATATATATATATATTGTCGCTGTGCAAAGAAATACATATATCTCCATTTTTATTTTTCTACACCATTGTGTGAATCATTCACAATGAATGGACCAATAGAAATGCTCCATTAAAAAGTCATTTTCTCCTGTAAAGTTGTCATTTTGGAGATACTTGTTTTTCTGTAGACAGCGACACCTGTCTAAAGAAAATACACTATATATATATATATATATATATATATATATATATATATATATATATATATATATATATATATATATAGCTTTGCTGGATGTTTAATATAACACTAAAGTTTAGTATCATACAAACATTTTTTAATATTTCTCTGTTTACCCTGGGGCTTTAAGGACCTGAAAGATCTTTAAAAGAATCCCTCAGAGGGTAAAGTACACGGAGTGTATCTCATTTACACACTTGCCTGAGGTTTTGCGGGGGTGGGCAGTGCTTTGTGTTGACTTCGTCCTACAGTGGGCCCGGAGGCACTTGCGGTACAGTAGGGTGAAGATGCTGAAGGGCTAAAGACGGCGCCCAGCGTGAAAGCTGAGAGCCTAGAGCTCTTTGCGAGTGGTGCACATTAGTGATTTCCCGCGTGATGTGACTGGTCGATAAAGTATTTAATGTTTCCTTGTAAACTATTGACACGATAGCGTATGGATTTTCTGATAATCACATTAGGGATCAGGGTTAAAAGGTTGAGCGATTGATTGAGTGCATCCATGGATGGAAAGGAGCAGTCTATAACCACCGAGCCACCCAGCACTGTTTTTAGTGGGTATTAATGCTCATTGACTGGACCTGCTGATTAACTGTCGGACCACTGAAAGCAGCTTGCGCTTTAGTTCACTCTGATCTGTCCACAGGCATTTGAATGTGACCCAAGTGCTCCAGCTGGGAGGGGTCAACGAGAACCTGCCCTACATCTACCCCCAGCTCCAGCACAAGCACTTCACCGGCTGCGTCCGCAACCTCATCGTAGACAGCAAGGTGAGCAATCCATACAAGATGCAGTAACGTTTTAATCGAGCATGGTCAAAACTCTTGACATTCAATTCCACTGCGCATTTCAGCTTGTGGTACTTTGAGCAGACCGTGTTATGAGGAGACACAACCAGGAGCTGCATTTGAACAGCTAAAGTAGCTCAATCTGTTGTCACGAGAAAATAATTATATTGATTAGGTGGTGGTATTAAGAAAAAAAAGTAAAAAAAGAAAAAAAGAAGTGTATACAACGGGCTCAAAAATGCCCACAAGAATACTTTGAATACTTTGTTTATGGAACAGTGGAATGTGAAAGGTTTTCCCAACAAAACTTGCTTCGTCTGCCCTCGATGCCTCTGTAGCATCGACCAAATTCAGTGCAATCTCAAAGCCAATAAACAAGAAATTGCACTTTACAATGACATTTTATTTCTTGGTTTTGTTGTTTAAACAAAAACACAGAAAAGGTAGGAGAAAAAAAAGACCAGCACTGAAACGCTGCATATTTCAGCATCTTTGTTAGAGAATGGCACTCATTCTCACTGCACTCTGTTTTATGTGGCAGCTTTTAGCTGCTTTGTAATAAACAGTGCCTGCTTATTCAACCCTTACAGCCTTTCACAGTTAAACAGATGAGCTAAACTACACGCACTTGCCTTCAGTACTGCTGATCTACCTTGAAGAGCTCATCCAGTATTTATGCGTTAAAAGTTGCGCCTTCACACCTCGGGCTCGACTTTGTGCGGGGATGTTAATGGGTCATCAGCAGCACATAACACATTTCCAGTACCGCTTTCCAGTCTGGCTCCAGGCCGCCGCCCGGGTTTGTGATGGAGGTCAGGTTGTGCCCCGCTGTCCGTGACTCACTAGTTCCGGATGCTAACGGTCCTTGACGCTAAAACGCTCCCCCGACTGGCCCGCGGCTGCGGACGGGCCGCTGCAGCATGCAAGATTCATGCGCAGTATATGGAAGCGGGGCAGTGCTGGAGAAGACGGCATTCAGGACTTGCTGAAGCATGAAACAGACTGGAGCAGGGGACAGGTCATAGAGTGCAGGCTGTGAGAGGAAGAAGGAGACGCAGAATTTAATTGGGTTCCTGTTTCCGATTGCCCTCTTTTCCATTTCATCTTCAGTGGTACTCTTCAGTACATCTCTTTTAGTCTTTAATGTTCTAAACTGTGTGCTGACATATCTTGCTTTCTTCCTATCTCCTCATCTCTTTCTCAACTGCACAGCGGAGGTAAGGGCGCAGAGGATATGCCCCCACTAGCCAACACCCCACTACTAGACTTTAGCTACTAATTTTCAATTTAAGTACTTACTCTGAATGGGTGAAGGGCTGTGGGTCACCAAGACTAGAGCTTTATGGGCATTGAGCTTGAACTTCGATCTACATAGACCACATTTTGTATTTTGTTTCTCTTCACCCATATATCAAATACACAGTCAGTTGTGCGTTAAGGGTACACGAGAAGATGTCATCTATAAAGGATGTGCGCTAACTTTCAATATACAATGTATAGTCTGACCAGAGGTGTCCAAACTTTTGCATACAACTGTAGCTTCAGTAGCAGGCATTTAGCTCCTGAATAGAATCCAGAACCCCAGACACGGATCACTCCAGCGTCGCTCCATTTACGAGCAGCCGGCGCAGATGAACAGGGAGCCCGCTCATAAAAGCAGAGATTGGACATCTTAATCGCCGTGTGGGCCGCACGGACGCGGAGAGAACTGAAGGCCTCAAGGTTTTCTCGTCCTTTCATTGTGGCCCTGCGGGCCGGCTCTTTTATGTGCCTGCAGCTCGCCCGCCGCTGCCCACCACTGCGGTCATTTCCACTGAGGCAGACTGCATAATGGGCAGCTCGTAAACAGAATGAAGGGCACTTACTCGGTTACCTTTCTTCTTCTCAAGGCTAGGCTGCGCTGGGCTCTTTAAATCACCCCGAAGTTCCTCGCTCTTTGCTGTCTCTATTATATTTTTGGTGTCCATTTGTAGACTGCCTCCTCTTATAGATTTTTTTTTGGTTTGTTTTATTGTCTCACTTTGAGAGCTCTTTGCCTTTCTTTTCATCAGCGCCGCTTACTTGCTCGTCTCTTCCGCAGCTGTACGATCTGGGCTCTCCAGCTGATTCCTCCAGCAGCAGCCCTGGCTGCTTGATGACTGACAGCAGCTGCATGAACATGGGCTTCCCCTCCTGCGGCACCCGGGGACGTTGCCATGGCGAATGGGGCTCCTTCAGCTGCCAGTGCATGGCCGGGTACAGCGGGCATCAGTGCGAGCAGGGTAGGGCCACCCCACAGGCACTCGTACACATGTGAGGGAGGGAGCAGTTACGGTTGGCATGACATTAGAACTCACTTGCTGAGGGACGCTAGTGAATGGATGTGTAAATCGATGAGGAAGCGCGAGTACGACTGCGGATGTCAACAGAAGGCTTTTCTACTGTAGGAGTCAATACAGTGGCTTTGAATGTGCAGTGCGTAGGAGGAGAAAGTGTTAGCAGCCAACGCCACGCTTTCGCAGAAACACAAATCTGGCACGGATCTGATGGATTCTGAACCGTTAGGAGTCCTTACAGTAGGTTCTGTTTGTGTAACACCCGGAACACATCCTGTCAGGAAAGCATGCGCAGCATGTTCCTGCACCAGGTTCACAGCTTTTAGAAGTTTGCGATCACTTGACATGTTAAAGTGTTTTTATTTTATTTAGTAATAACTTAATAGTAACAGTTCTACACTTAAAGTACTTTACACATGAGGATTAGAAAAGAATATGTGAAAGTGAATGAAACGACAGCATAATATATACATATATACAATTACTGTAGCCCAGAGTCTAGCTTCTTCTTTATTTCATTCATCAATGTTCAGGACCACCAGTTTTTTTTATTTAGTAATAACTTAATAGTAACAGTTCTACACTTAAAGTACTTTACACATGAGGATTAGAAAAGACTATTTAAAAGTGAATGAAACGACAGCTTAATATATACATATATACAATTACTGTAGCCCAGAGTCTAGCTTCCTCTTTACTTCATTCATCGATGTTCAGGACCACCAGTTTTTTTTATTTAGTAATAACTTAATAGTAACAGTTCTACACATAAAGTACTTTACACATAAGGATTAGAAAAGAATATTGGAAAATGAATGAAACAACAGTTTAATATATACATATATACAATTACTGTAAAGTCTAGCTTCCTCTTTACTTCATTCATCAATGTTCAGGACCACCAGATATTATTTGGGCAGTGGATTATTCTCAGCAATGCCGTTCCACTGATGTGGTGCTGGATCAGACTTTTGCTGAAATGTTTAAACACTGTATCCACTCACTGTCCACTTTATTAGATACTCCAGGACTCTGCCTACATGATGCTTTTGGTTGGATATTTATTGTTGGTGGACTAGTGGCACGAATGTGTTTAAAACTCCAGCAGCCTTGTTACGTCAGATCCACTTACACCACCACCACCACATGATCCGCCTACTTAATAATACCTGGTGGGTGTCCTGAAGGGTTAGCAGGGGGACGAGGTATGTGGAAAAACAGATAGAAGCTACAAACTACAGTCTGTGCTCCTACATGGTAAGTGGAGCTGATAGAATAGACAATGAGTGTAGAGAGCTTCTAAAAAAGTGGACAGTGAATGCAATGTATGTAATAAACTGTCAGCCTAAACAAAGTCTTTTTATTTAATTCCAGTGCAGCTTGAAATGGTATAAAACAGCCTGAAGGTTTTGGAAAAGTTCTACTTAATATTGAACTTAGAAGAAGTTACACAGCGTGTCGTAATAAAATCTTCTTTTAACGTTCATGTATGAGAAAATGTGCTGTCTTTGGCCTTCAGCAGTCATATTGTGTGTGTGTGTGTGTGTGATTGACAGAGGTACCGGAGTATTCTTTCGACGGTCGGAGTCACGTGCATTACCAGCTCTCCGGCCCGCTCCCAGCCAGACACATGCAGGTCCAGGTTCTGATCCGAACGCGGAAACACAGCAGCTCCATCCTCAGCCTGATGTCTGCCCAACAGAACGAATACCTCCGATTGGAGGTGAGGACTCTCCCTCTCTCTTTCTCTCTCTCTCTCTCTCTTTCTACTGTTTCTTTCTCTCAGTGTGTGTTGTGGCGCCGGCCTGGGGGCAGGGGGCCAATGTACACTGTCTGGGAAACCCACCAGGAGCTCATAGACACACACGCAAACACCAGCACAAGTCAACATACATGCATTGTTTACACTTTCTTGGTGACAAACCAACGCAATGTCAACTTCACAGTGGCTGTTAAGTCTCTCCTGGTCCCTCTGTAGGACATTCTCTCTGGGGTACAGGTGGTCCTCTCCACTCGCTTACACCAAGAAGAAAGATACTGTCTCAAAACCATAGCAGCGTTCTATCTGACATTTCTCCTCATAAGACTGATTATTATAACAATAGAGCTACTGGGTCAGGGCTTGTTCCTGCCCACTGCTCATGACCAGTGCTTTAGCAGCTACGCTAAAGGCTACCTGGCTAACAATGGCCTGAGGCTTAAAAATCCACTAGCATAAATGCTAATCCCTTGAGTATAAAACTACAATATGGCCAATATTGTTGCGACGGTGTACATAAATGCAATTTTTTGTGTGGTGGAAGGCAAAAAACAAATAAACACCAGAGAAAATTGGAATAACTTCCATTTAAACACCACTTCTCCGCTTGTAGCTTCGCTTTTGTCCGCCATGTTGTAAAAAACGTTTTGCCTGCAAGTTTTGACGCTCGCTAGGTTTTGAACCAGACCCTATATGTTGCTGGTACTCCTCCCACAAACAGCAGAGGAGCATCCAGCATGTGGCGGCAGGAAGGGTGGTAAGTCTGCCTCTATATACACTACTGTGCCAAAGTCTTAGGCACCTAAGCTCATTGTTTAAAAGCCTTTATTTTAGTAATAAGTGTATTTTCACCAATAATAACACCAGATATCATTAGAACAGATGTAAATAAGCATACATACAGTAGAAAGTAGCATATATAACTTATTTTGAAAGAAGTAGATCATATCTTGTACGCCACTTTGAAGAACAAAGTGTATTTGCATGAATGTATTCAGTTCTTTCAGCAGCAATCTTGATCTAGCTGAATGAACTGAGCAGTCAAAGCAGGTATTAGATAATAACTGTAAATAATACTTAGTTGGAAAAAGTGAAACTAACACACTGACATATGTAAAAGTACTACTTACTGTATTCATGTTTGAATATTTTAAAAAAGTGTTTTGCTGAGCAAATAACAGTTTCCTTTTATTAAAATAGCTTTTTACATATAATAAATGCCTAATACTTTTGCCCAGTAGTGTGTATATACATATATATGCATCTGCCTCTCTCTCTCTCTCTCTCTCTCTCTCTCTCTCTCACTATCCTTGTTGTTGAACTTCTCCAACTGTGTAATACTTCTTCTATTTTTCCTTTATTCTTTATTCCAGCTCTATCTCTTATTCTTCTTATTCTCTTCTCTCTCTGTTTGAGCAGACACGTCCGCTGTGCGTCTGTCTGTCTGCCTCGTGTGACTGTATGATTGGCACTGGCTCAGTGTATCAGATGATGTGCAATGCTGAGTTTGATGTTTTGTGCTGGATCTTTATGTCCCCTGGTTGCCTGTGTCCTCTGACTGGCTGCCGCGAGTGTAATCTAGATGTTTAGAGTTAATTGGTGAGACATAAAGCTAATTTGTTCTGCAGCGGCGGCCCATCTGCTGGACTCGGCAAACATCAACGCAACAGCGACACAACATTAGAGCAGCGTGTGCTCATGTGTTTAACCACAGGGGTGTTAGTATGTCTTTCTCTGGATGAGTGACGCGTCTGTAGAGCGCGTGCCGGACCCTCGCTCCGGGGCCTGCATGTTTTACCAGATTTTTGTTGTTGTTTTCTTCCCCTCTTGTTCAAACACCTGCCTCAAGATGATGCGTTTGGGTTGCTGATACCTGCTTTTGTATGCCCCTCTCTCTCTCTCTCCCTCTCTCTCCCAATTCTTATTCCTCTCTCTCGCTTTCTATGCCCCCTCTCCTCTCTTTCCCTTTCACTTCTACCTTTTGCTTTAACCTTTCTTTGTCCTCTCTCTCTACTTCCATGCCCCTCCACTCTTTCTCTCTCTCTCTTTCTTTGTTTCTGTTTTTCTTTTACCTTCTATTTCTCCTGTTCTCTCTCTCTCTCTCTATCTCCCTCACATTCCTTGTATATGTCTCTTTGCCTCTCTCATGTCCCTCTTTCTTGCTATCTTTCTTTTTCTTTCTTTTACCACTTATACTCCATTTCCTGTCTCCTCTCCTTTTCTCTCCCTCTTTCCCTCTGTCTTTCATTTGCTTTCATCTTTTATTCGTCCCCTCTCTCTCCCACTCTTTCTCTTTTTCCCTTTTACCCTTACCTCCTTTTTTACTTTATTTTCTTCTTTCCTTTGTTCCCTTTGTCTTCTCTTTGTTCTCTTGTCTCTAGTTCATTTCTTTCTCCTCTCTACCTTCTTCTCACCTATATTTCTCTTTCTTTCTCTTTTTCCCTTTATCTCTCTCTTGCCTTTTCTATCTCTGTCTTCCTGTCTCACTTCTTATCTTTTTTCTTATCTTCTTTTTTTCTTTTTACTTCTCACCCTGTCCTGGCATCTCATTACATCTTTCTGTTTTCTCTCTTAAATTTCTTTCTTTTTCTCTTTTTTCCTTTATGTCTTTCTTTCCTTTTGTATCTATGTCTTCCTGTCTCACTCCTTCTCTTTTTTATTATCTTCTATTGTTTTTCTTGTTCATTCTTACCTTGTCCTGGCATCTCATTATATATTTCTGTTTTCTCTCTTACATTTCTTTCTCTTTCTCTTCTTTTCTAATATTCTTTCTTGTTCCTTTCTTGTTCCTTACTATGTCAGTTACTTTCCCTCTCTCTCTCTGTTTGTTTGTATTTCTCTCACTTTGTTTGTATCTCTCTTTCTGTCTGTATATCTCACTTTGTTAGTCTGGGTCTCTCTCACTGTGTTTGTCTGTATCTCTTTTTGTCTCTGTCTGTATCTCTTTCTCTGTTTCTCTCTCTCTCTCTCTCTCTCTCTCTCTCTCTCTCTCTCTCTCTCTCTGACTCATGTAAATCTGCGTTGATTTATTTGTGGGATGCATTAGGATTGTCTTTCCGACAGGCAGCGAGATATCATATATTCTCTCCAGTGGCAGGCTACAGATTTCATTACCGCTCCACAACGTGACTCATGTGAAGCTCCTCCGTCTCCTTCTTCTCTTTTATTAAGCATCCAGCCGAGATGCTGCAGACGATAGCACTCTCATCATATATGCAGAAAGGGCTTTCTCTCCTACTGCTCTGCTGTCAATTACCCCAGCAACACTGCTAATTGATGCGATGCGCCGCTGCCTATTTAGCGTTCACTGATCTATTGGATTATACCACAGAGGCTCAGCAGGTAATTCCAGCAAGGTGCTGTACCATTAGTCATCCCTGAATCAAGATGATACAAAACAAATAGCGAAACAGGGTGTTTTTGTTGATGCTGATGGGGCGTGCTGGGACTTGAGGTGTAAGTATTGAAATAGCAATGATTTTGATTCTCCAGCCTTAAAGAAGGATGAGGGCTGGAAAACATGTCTTGCCTACAAGCCCAAACCCCGCTTTTGTTGTTTGTTGTTGCTTGTTAATTTCGTAGACATTCCCCAGAGAGCCTGCACTGTCCAAAGTTTGAGAACACTTTGCCTTCTTTTTTTTCTTTTTCCCCAAGAATGATCTGTTTTGGTTTATTTAGCTGTAGCTCGGAGTCATGCTAGTCAAAGTGGGTTTTTTTGTTGGTCTGATACCATTGGGCCAAAACAGTGGTCAGTTTTCCTTTTTGATAAAATAAAAATAGAAAGATACAAATAAGCGATATCAATTGTCATTACTTCCTGTTATTTCACACAAGGCGGGTAGCAAAATATGTATTGCAGGGGACACCGCCCTCACACACACACACACACATGAATATTCAGATATGCTCAAAATGTCCTGCCAATATATTGATCAAAAAATATAAATGAAAATTTTCCATTAGCTTTTCTTGAAGCTTTTCTTGACTGTTCCCATCTGTTGTACCACCATGCTAGCACATCACTTCAGCAGTCTTTATAACATCTATAGTAACTCTAACTTGTGTGAAAAGGTATTAACATTAATAAATAAATAAAAAATAAATAATATTGTATGAGGTGGAAATAAACACTTTTTGTGAGCCAATATATGACTGCTAATCAATAAACCATGAGTAATGTTAGCCCCCCATCACCCTCTCCCAACCCCCATAGACTTGCTTTCCCCAGTATTCAATTCATGGCTATGGCCTTGATTTCACCAGGATATGCTTCTTGCTGTCTTGATGCTGTTTCCAAATAAATAAATAATTTGTATTTCTACCAAGTAAGTGAACACAGTGCTCAATAGAGATGGCCCGATCAGCGTTTTTGAGGCCGATTCCGATCACTGATCACCTTTCAGCGAGATCAGCCGATAGCCGATACCGATCGAGGGCGGGGTATACGCCACGGCAGGGCTACAGGTAGTTATTAGTGCAAGCAAGTCATGAACCATGGTCTAAACTGGTTTATTGCCATTTTTAACGAGCTCATATAAAACAGCATGATATTTTTAACAAAATTAACAGTAAATAAACAAAGTAAATCAAACAAATATCCCCAATACTGCCACCATTAAATTTAGACCCTTAATTTAAAACTAAAAAAGCAGATCAAATAAATGCAGTAAAAACTGTCATTAAACGCAGACTCTGTTATTTTAAACTAAATCTGTAATCATTAAATGTAGATCTTGAATTGTTGCTGCTGTTCTGTTCGTACCGGTCAGATCTGGTCTGCACAGGTTTCTGGGTTGTTTGTTTTGTGCTAGCTGTGTGTGCTAGCTCAGCTGTTTGCTGATACTCACTGTATTCAGCCGCGTGCAGTGCTGTATCAGATTATTAGTGTTAAATGTCTTTGGTTCCCATGAGACATGCAGATCTTACACATTTTAAAAACGCCCTGGTTGGGTCTGCATCACATACGGTAAAACACTGCCAGACTGACGACATGCTTTCTAACAGCGCATGCTCTTCTTGCGAGGCCGCTGCTTTCTCAGTCTGTGGAAAATGAAAGGGCGTGTATTTCCACCTAGTGGTTCAGATAGGGATTGCAGGGAGCTGGCCGAAAGGGGTTTCAAGGAGGTCTCCTTTTCCTGGATGAAACACTAGCTGGAAATATAGAAATTAGGCTCATTTGTTTAAGTCAAGTCAAGTCAAGTCAATTTTATTTATATAGCGCTTTTTACAACGATGTTGTCTCAAAGCAGCTTTACAGAGTTTTGAAAACAGTTATAACATATATCCCCCAGTGAGCAAACCAGAGGCAACAGTGGCAAGGAAAAACTCCCTCAACTGGAGGAAGAAACCTTGGGAGGAACCAGACTCACAAGGGGAGACCCGTCCTCCTCTGGTCAAACAGTATTTACAGTTTGAACTAAATACCAAAGAAAGGAGTCTCTGTTTGAAATCTGGATAGCAAAGCTTTAGAAGCTGCACAGATAGAGGCAGTGTACGACTGAGGCAGTCTCTGGCTGAGGCAGTCTATGACAGTCTTTATGTAAAGTGGGCGTGAGCTGAAACAGTCCCATCCTATCTCAGTGCTGGTGCATCTGGATGGCACAGTGATGTAACTGAGGGTGTAGCAGTAAATGGACAGGAGAGCTGGCTGGTGATGGTGGGGTGATGGCCCGATGATCAGTCCTTCAACAGCCTTCAACAGACAGGGGGACAGTCATTTCCTCAGGAAGAGTAAAGAGAAAGAGTTAGTTGGGCTCAGGAGTAAGACTGTAGAGAATATGAATTTTCAGAATTTTAGAGTGTGGCTGGTGACTCCGGCAGATCTAACTATAACAGCCTAAACTAAAAGGAGAGAACCAGAAGGTAACATGGACATGAGAGTACCCTGAGACACTGGGGTCCCCCCACTCCACCATCAACAAACCTGTGTGATCGCGTGAAGTGGTGGAACAACAGCACCAACATCTCAGTTTACCATAAACCTCTGTGTCCAAGAACCCCCAGATCTCCTGCCTTTATCTAAAAGAGAAGCTTAATTACAAAAAGCTACACTAAACAAGTATGTTTTTAGTCTAGACTTAAATATTGAGACTGTGTCAGAGTCCCGAACATTAACTGGGAGATTATTCCACAATTTTGGGGCTTTGTAGGAAAAAGCTCTTCCCCCCATTGTAGTCTTCTGAATTTTAGGAACTATTAGAAAACCAGCATCCTGTGATCTGAGTGAACGTGGCGGTTCATAATAGGAAATTAGAACTTGCAGGTACTCCGGTGTGAGACCGTGCAGGGCTTTATACGTCAGTAATAGAATTTTATAGTCGATACGGAATTTAACAGGAAGCCAGTGTAGCGCTGATAAAACTGGACTGATGTGATCAAATTTCCTGGTTTTAGTTAGTACTCTAGCTGCAGCGTTCTGAACCAACTGAAGTTTATTCAGGTTCCTGCTGGAGCATCCTGACAATAATGCATTACAGTAATCTAGCCTTGAGGTTATAAAGGCATGTATCAACTTTTCAGCATCAGACACAGATAACGCATTTCTTAACTTTGAAATGTTTCGTAGGTGAAGAAACGCTGTTCTTGTAATATTACCGATGTGTTGATTAAATGTCAGATCTGAGTCAATTGTTACACCAAGATTTTTGGCTACTGAACCAGGAACTACAGAGAAGTCAGCAAGATTTAACATTAAATCTGAACATGTAGTCCGAGCAGCCTTTGGGCCGAGGAGGAGAACTTCCGTTTTATCTGGGTTTAAAAGAAGGAAGTTCTGTAGCATCCAAAGTCTAATATCTCTTACACAATCTTCTATCTTATTTAATCTGGATTTGTCATCTGGTTTGGCTGATATGTACAGTTGTGTATCATCGGCATAACAGTGGAAACTAATTCCATGTCTATTTATAACTGAGCCTAATGGTAGCATATATAGTGTAAATAACAGAGGACCTAAAACAGAACCTTGTGGAACTCCATATTTCACTTTTGTAGTGTTAGACGATACATTATTTATCTTTACAAACTGAAAGCGATCACTAAGGTAAGATGTGAACCAGGATAACGCTGTTCCTGTGATTCCAACTATATTTTCTAGCCTGTCCAAAAGAATAGTGTGATCTATAGTGTCAAAAGCTGCACTTAGATCTAGTAACACCAGTAGAGATACGTGGCCCTGATCAGAGGCAAGAAGAAGATCATTTGTTATCTTAACTAAAGCTGTCTCTGTGCTGTGATGTGGCCTAAAACCAGATTGGAATTTTTCATATATGTTGTTCTTATGTAGATGAGAACAGAGTTGTCGAGCTACAGCCTTTTCTAATATCTTAGAGATAAAAGGTAAATTGGAAATGGGTCTATAACTGGACAGTTCTCTGGGGTCAAGATTTGGCTTCTTTATCAAGGGTTTTATCACAGCTAGTTTAAAAGACTTAGGTACATGACCCAGACTAAGAGAAGAGTTGATGATAGTTAAGATAGGTTTAATAATAGCTGGTAATACTTGTTTCAATAGGCTTGTTGGAATCATATCGAGTGTGCATGTAGCAGAAGTTGAGGAAGAGATAAGTTTTTCTAGTTCTGTCTGCTGTAGTGGAGAAAATGTTTCTAGTCTTTCTTCTAAAATCACATTTTGTGCTGTTTGAGCCAAACCGGATGAAGGATAGGTTACTCGTATTGGTAGAACTTTTTGTCTAATATTCTCGATTTTGCTATTGAAAAAGTCCATGAAATCATTGCTGCTGTAGTTGGCGGGTATCTGAGGTTCCGTTCCTGCCTGATTTTTGGTAAGTTTTGCGATGGTGCTAAATAAAACTCTAGGATTGTTTTTGTTGTGTTCGATGAGTGTGGACAGGTATGCTGAGCGTGTTTTAATAAGTGCCTTTCTGTAACTGCTAAGGCTGTCCTTCCAAGCAGAGTGAAATACCTCTAGCTTGGTCACTCTCCATTTGCGTTCTAATTTCCGTACTGTCTGTCTTAAGGTGCGTACTTCATTGTTGACATTGTTTAACACCATCGATCGGCCCTCGGGATTGGCTAAATTGGAGAAATATCGGCCAATCACTGATCACATATTTTGATTAAAAATCAGCCGATACCGATACATAGCCAATCGATCCTTCAATCTCTAGTGCTCAATTTTCAAGCTATCGTTCCAAATATGCCCAACCTTCTATTAATTGTCTAATAAGTGATCAAAGGATTAAGGATTCTGGCTAACTAAATCACCATCTCAAGTTTAGATGAAGCCATTAATAAAATCTGGGAAAGTGAAGTTGAGTAACTGTTAACAGAAAGGCCAAATTGACACTGTTCTGTGATCAGTTTCTGTTTGGATTTGTAGCCTTCTAGGCTACCTTGAAATTAGCTTAGCGAGTAGGCTACAGACCCCAACAGTGCCACCCCTCACGGTACAGGCTTAATTCTGAACATTGGTGCTCTGTTGACACAAATTTAGATAATGAAAATGTTTGAGATAGTAGAGTAGTGAGACAGTAAGCCAAATCGAACCTGTACTGTGGTGTTTGGAGAGATTGTGCCACAGCACAATACAGGCTTCATTGTGGCTGACTGATGCTAATGACACCTGTTTAGAGAACAGCGCTCCCGTTTAGAGGATAGTGCACCTGTTTAGAGGATGGCGTATTTGTTTAGTGGATAGCGCACCTGTTTAGAGGGTAGCATAAAGTGGAGTTACTGGTATTGGAGTGAAAGCTGAAATCGAACATGTTCTATCGTGTGTGCAGAGAAGGTGCGGTTCTGGAGCTTGTGGCTGTTATCATGTCCAGTTATTCCAGGTTCTAATTTTCCCCTATTTATCTCTTAGCAACACCAGTGAGTTATCAGTGAGCCCTTATACCACCAACCAATGACTATCCTACAGTATAAAAGGGTGGAATGTGTCTATTTATCTATTCAGACATGGAATAGAAAACCGACACATCATAAATGTCCTTATTATTTTATATATAGGCATTATATTTACATACCACAGTATATCATACTACCCTCATACTTCTTACTGCCGAACCCCAATAGCTTTATATGCAGTAGAGATGCACCAGAGAGAAAAATGTTAACAGAAGCTGAAATGAGAACCACGCATAAATAGACTTTGTGAGTTGGCACTGTCATTTGTGATTTTTCTTGTAATTTCCAAAACTGTGTCTACAGATGGCATTGACACGCTTTGCAGGGATTTTCCTTTTCTGCTTCTGCTGTATTCTGCATATCAAGCTGGATATCAAGCAATGTCAAACCTGTAAATCATGAACAGTGATTACAAACGCCTTTTGTGTAATGTTCCTCGCAGAAGACGTTCCACATGGCCAATATTTTCACTGTTGTTCTGCAGCTGCTCCAACTGTTTGAACACATTTACGCTGACCAGCCCAGTAGAATAGAAAAACAAACAAACAGCTTTTTAATTGCTCATGTTCATTACCGAAAGCATTTGTAAAGTTTGGACTGGTTTTGTTTAAAGCTATTTTAATGCAACTGCTAACAGTCCATCCATTATTTAGCGCTTAATCCTGCTAGTCAGGGGTCACAGGGGGGCTGGAGCCAATCCCAGTGTCATTGGGCGAAGGCGGGGTACACCATGGACAGTTCGCTAGTCCATTGCATGGCAAACACTCACTCATGCACTCAATTTAGAGTGACCAATCAACCTAACATGCATGTCTTTGGACATGTGGGAGGAAACTGGAGTACCCGGAGGAAACCCACTCAAGCACGGGGAGCACATACACACTCCACACAGAACGGCCCAGACCGGGAATCCAACCAGTATCGTCTTGCTGCTGTGAGGCGACAGTGCTTAACACCACACCACCATGCCGCCCTGCTAACAGTCGCACAAAGCAATTGAAAAATTCAAAAGTTGCCTGCAACACGTTCCTATAGTTTTCCACTAGTTACCAAATTAACTGCTCATGTTTTTGATACAAGGTGTTAACATCAGCTCACATCAGTGTTTGTATATTTTAATGTATTGGAGTAATTTGAATAATTGGCCAAAAAATATTGGGACCCTTAGAAATAGTATGTGGTGAGCCAGGTTTCATATCATTTGTAGGCACCTTCTATGTTTTGAACATTTTCTGTTTTTTTTTCGTTGTTTGATTGATCCAGAGAAATCAATGGTTTGTCATTTGATGTGTTCACACGGTGCGTTACTGGTATTTTGATGAGTGTTATGAATTTAAGATATAAACAACCTTTGTGGCTGAGTTTAGTTTCACGTAGTTTCATTCGCTTTAGTTTCATGTAGGTTTAAAGTAAGTAATGTTGCCTGACAGTAAAGCCAGCCTTAGATTTTGATGCAATGTTTTTTTTTTCTTTCCACTGAAAAAAAGTAAATTTTTGACCATTTTGGGCCCAAAATATTGAGGAAAACAAGCTCTTGCACTGCATGTATTAAAACAATTTTGAAAAGCTAGACATCTCCAAACTTTCGAAGGGCGCTCTATTTGACTCAGGAAAAAAAGGGACTGAAAAAAAAGCATGTTATTGGAAAACTGCTGGATTCTCTTTAGCGAGCGAGCAGCTAGTGATGAATAGGAGCACTTCTGCGAAGAAAAACAACCAAAACAAAACAAGACCCGCTAGAATTCCGTGAAGCTGTGCTCATCTCTGGTTTTTCTGGCTATTTTTTCCCCCATCTGATGAATTCCAATTCGAAGCACACAATTCAAAGAGCGGCTGCGGGGTTTCGCACCTAATGCACAGCAGCAGGTCTGAAATTTCCATGAGCCACTGGTCCATGAACCAGCGGTCTTATTATGCCTCCTGCACCTGTTTACATGGTGACCCCCCCACTCTTTGGACTCACCTGTGGTTGCTATACTTGCTTCTAGCTGCTCGGTACAGGGAGGCTACGGGGGCTGTACCTGTGGGGGCGGTGCGGTTTAGTGGAGCTTGTTCACGGCAGGAACGTTCCAGATGAGCCCTCCACACCACCCAGGGTGAGAGAGCAAGCACACGCCACTTCATCTTTAATTGGCGGGAAAATCGGGACCCCCAGGAGCATGTGGTGAGCCTGGTAAAAAAAAGAAGCCCGCCTTCAGGCTAAGGGCTAAATATAATATATATTAATGCTATAATTAATAGTTCATTAGCAGACCTTGAAGTCGGAGCCTCCACACTACAAAACAGAGCCTGGAGGAAGGCTGACAAAAGCTTGTTTGTGTGTTTTTCTCACACCTCCTCTCAATAGGAAAGGCGAGCAGACCGAGAGAGAGAGAGAGAGAGCAGGAAGGGGTGAGGAGTTCAGCGAGGTCAGCCTTGTTTGTTTTTGTTGTTGCTTCATGGCTGCGGCCTTTCATTAGTTTTATTTTAATGCAAGAAAACCTAAATGCCTCCCGGCTCTGCCACATTGTTTAGCTCTGTTGCTCACGTCATGACAAAAAGGCCAAGATTTTAAATGCAGGTGGCTAAATTATGCTCACTGGGACTCGCGTGGAAGGCCTGTGAAGCCACAATAAAGGTTGAGCCACATTTATAGTGGTGCCCTGCTAACTTGTGCAAACATACACACACATACTGTACACATACACATATCTATAGTTCATTATCTTAATTATTTAAATGTATATGTATAAAAAATAATTGGTTACGTAGACAGTTATGTAAAAAAGTTATTTACTTTCTGTAACAGATTTATATCTCACTCTTTCCATTTTGGTTCCATTTTCCATTTAACACAAAACTGTATACGAGAGGTCTGCATGGGACTAAATTTTTAATGACACTCCCACCCACTTATTCAGAAACCAGTAACCTTTGTCCCAATTCCACCTAGGCTTTTCAGCCTGCGCCCACCCACAGTCCAATATTTGACACTCCATTCACAAATAAATTATTTTCTACTGAAACATTTGTGCCTGAAAATGACCACCATATGTCAAATCTTCCTTAATTGTGCTGTATTGGCCTTTTCTTGGAGCACTTTCCACAGCTGAGACCACCTGACCGTCTACAGGCTCCCCCATTTTTGTGGCACAATAATAAAATTCATGTTCTGTTCACAAGATTGATTGCTTCACATCTACTTAGAAAGAGTTTATCGGTTTCTTACTGATTATTTAGCTGTTTCGCCCTTATGATAATTATGCATGCTAATTACTGTGTGATTTTTTACACATGTACCTTATTCAGCTTTCACACAGACTAAAAATTTAGCCCTGCACTGCCAAATATTGTGGTGGGCCCCGTGGGGACCCACAGGAGTCACTTGAGACTCTACCGCACACAATAAGACCCAGTTTACCCCTGGTCACTTCGTCTCGCATCTTGAATATCAGGGTTATATCTGGATGAGGTCAAGCCACATAAAAATATAAACACATCTAAGATACAAATCCAGTCTCTCAAACTGCTGTAGGTGGAGGTCTGAGATGGACTTAAAGCACAATCTTACAGCAGTGTAAACAAATTCCTCCCAGTACAGTCAAAATCCCTCCCAGTACAACCAGAACTTCTCCTAGTACATTCTAAACTCTTTCCAGTGTTGTAACTTTGTTTTTTTGCCATCAGAATGAAGAGGGAGACCAGTTCAGAGTTTTAAGCTTGTTTATTTTGGTATTGCGGTACCGCCTTTGCTCTGAGCTTTCACACCCTGGTCTGAACCTGATCAGAAGCTGGTCAGAAGCTGGTCAGAAGCTGGTCAGAAGCTGGTCTGAAGCTGGTCAGAAGCTGGTCTGCCTGGTTTAAACTGTTTGGGCTCTTTATAGGTTCGTCCCTCCATTCTCGGCTCCGGGCTTTCTCTGGGCAAGTTGTTATCTCCTGGGTGGAGGGGTTCTCGAGCCCAGGGTTGCCTGTCATAATGGCCTCCCCCCTGCCAGGGATAACAAAGCCAGGACCTTCCCGCACTCTCCCTGGCCACCTGTCTTTCCATACAATCCGAACAGATGCTATAATGTGTTTGTTTTTTAAATAAAATCCAACACCAGTACAACTTAAACTCCTCCCAGTACAGTCAAAATCCCTCTCAGTACAACCCAAACTCCTCCAGGTACATTCAAAAAGTTTCCCAGAACAACTCAGACTCCTCCCAGTACAATCAAAGCCCCTCCTGGTACAGTATAAACACCTCCCAGGACAACACATACTCCTGCAAGTACATTCTTAACACCTCCCTGTACAATCCCAGTAAAACTGAACACCTCCCAGTGCAACCCAAACTCCTTCCAGTACAAATGTAACACCATTCAGTACAAAATGCTTTCCAGTATAATCAAAATGTCTCCCAATACAATCCAAACTTCATCCCCAAGCAGTCTGTCGTTGGGCATGTGATCATGGAGGACACACCTGGTTGGGGATTGAAGAGCTTAATAACAGTATGAACAGACACTACAGTACAAAACGGCAGGCAAAGGGGGCTGAACGAATAAAAGGTTGGCACGATTTCAGCCCAATTAACCATTTACCTACCATGTGTAAACGTATGTGGCTTAAATCTGATCAGGATTCCTCTCATGCTAATACGCTACCACAGTAGAGTTGAAGGAGACAAAGTTCTATCAAAACATTTGAAAGACTTTCAAACCATTCGCTTTTCCGCCATTTGGAAAATGTTTAATATGGCTATGCACACTATGAGACGAGTAGCAGCAGTCAAAATAGGGATTTGTATCTGTGCAGGATTAAAAATGTATCAGAAACCAGCACCTGTTAAACAGCACTTGCAAAAGAGCAAATGACCCCAAGACCCCATGTAAATTTAATCCCGTCAGATCAAAACAAATCACAGATATATCATAATAAAGCGTCTCCTCCAGACTGAAAGATGGATTCTGCATTTTTGATGGATTTTCTCTATTTGTTTCAGCAAACTCAGGAATAAATATAAGCAAACTATACCATACTTATGCTGTCACTGTTGAAATAGATGAAACTTCTAAAGGCCAGAGCATCACCAGACAAGCAGCATGTAGACAAGTATGTAGATCCACCGTTTTGAGGTGCACACTATTGTCGACATGTCCAGCACTGTGATAGTACGCTGTTCAGTATTTTCCTATATGTCATTGCAGATGGCATAGCTTAATCTTTTAACCGAGAACATAATATATGTATATGTATGTAAGCCATGCCATCTACAATGACATATATATATATAGGTGGTGTATTGGTGTATAGCACTGTTGCCTCACATTGAGACGATCCAGGTTTGATTCCTGGTCCAGCATGTTCTGTGTTGAGTGTGTATGTTCTCCCCACAAACAATTTTTAATAAAAATAAACACTGATACAATGATAGTATTCAGTCAAATAGATGCACAAAAAGAAGTTACTAACATTGATAATTGACAACTATAGCTTGAAACCTGTAAAGGAAAAATGATTCCCTACCCCTTAATTATTAAACCTTTTACAAAGCGCAGGTCTGGGTAGTGCCTAGACACCCCCAATACCCACGAAAACAAGACATGAATTTTGCAGTACATATCCATGTTAATCGACATAAACTAAACCCGCCTGCAGACCAGGCGCATGGTATGAGCGGCGCAGCAGCAGCACGTACCAAGCATGTGTTTATTTTCTCATTTGGTGATTCCCCATAGCATTGTGCTGGTGATGTGAAGCCGGTGCAGCATAATAATCACATTTTAGAACTGCAGCTACATGCATGCAAAATAAACTTACTGTGGGGGGAGGGGCTTGCGTACTTGTGAAAGGGTTAAAGGTCAGACTATACCAGCAGGATAAACACAAACATTTGGTGTTTTATTGATGTAGGAATAGAGAATGTGCTCTTTCCATTTTCTCATCTTCACCTTACATCACTTTTCTTTTTCTAAACATTCTACGAATGAGTGCAAACGGTGTGTCAGTGTGTTCTGACCTTCAGGGTTAATTTATTATCATTATGATGTCATAAAGCCACCTTGTACTTTGAACCGCTTAGGCTACGATGTCATAATGAAACATAATTGAAGGTGATAATTTCAGGACAATTGAAATAATTGAGTAATTTGCTCACTGGAACTACAGTACAAACGGAGGGAGAGGCAGATAGGTCAGCAGAAGGGCAGCGGAGAGTGTCTTACAGTATGAGCAGACAGTGGCAGCTTAAAAAGGCCCAAGTGGTGGACTAATGACATGGGAAAAAAAATTATATTGGAAAAAAAAAAAGTATTTTCTTTCTGCTCTTCTTCATACAAGCACGAACCTGAAGCCAGTTGAATGTTTAGAATCTGCTCTTTTTACAGAATTTCTAAACGTGTTTTAAAGATAATACTAGTGAAACATTATTAATAGAAAATTATAAAACAAATAGTTCTGGTCCTAATATCTGATTGGCTGAGCAGAGTTCATAGCTGTCATAAAATACACAATATATCATTGCTGTCCAATGAAAAACATTTATCTTCATTTTTGTAGGTTTTCTGTTTTCTAAGCTGTCTGTTAGAGCCATAATAGAAATAAGTGGATTATAATTAAAATGTCTAAAATGTCTAAAGTTTGTTTAAATATTTGGTAGGACTGACTTTTGCTTACTTGATAATGTTAATTGTTAAGTTTAATCTTGCTTAATTATGCAAATTTATATGTGACATCACTCTGCTAATGCTAATTAGTTCCATGAAGTTTGACCGTGACTTCAAGGAACTAAACCAATCTCCTGTGTAGGTGGAACATTTATTTAATTCTTGTACTCTTAAGATTTTGGTTTAGTAAACAGTGAAACGATCTAAAGAAGTCTTGCGTTATTGACTTAAGCTCAAGGAACTGGTCCTAAAACGAAACTGGAAGAAATGGCAACTACACTGCCCTTGATAACTTCTGGAAGTTTCATGATGAATGGACCAATAGTAATGCTCCACCTTGAAAAATCACCTTGAAAAAACAACTGAACTCTGCACTAAGGCACCATGTCACCGGAAATCCTTGTGCTGTTACTGGAATAATCTTTGACACTAATACTGCTTGCTTGAACCACCAATTGTGCTCATGAAGTAAGAACCCATGTTTTCTTAACTAGAACTAGAACTAGACTAAACCACCCCATCATTAATACCACCGGCTTGAATTAAAGTACTTACAATACGATTCACTGTAAATCTACAAATGTTTATAGAGCATCACCTGAATGGCTTTAGATGTTTGTTGGGCATAAAATCCAGGCTGAATCCCAAACACCACCGTAGTCTCTGAATAGCGTGCTCGTACACAAATACTCGTACACTATTTCTGGAGTGTGGATGTGGATGAATCCCAAATGAATATTTTTATATACTATATGTAGGAAACATAGAGCCATTTGAGATTCAGACCCAGCATTAGAAGAGCCAGCTGTTGGTTCAGTGCTAAATAAGACCCGTGGTGGTAATTTGGTGACCAAGAAGTATTTATAAAGTGTTTTTTTATAAAGGTTTTTTTCCATCCATTAGTGCTCATATGGTCATTATTGCACGAGAAACAGTAAAAGGTTAATGAAATGACCTCAATATACAGCGACAGACATACATCCATTAATTCATTTTCCGCTCTTATTATCTGGCTAGTGGGTGGAGCCAATCCCAGCATCATCGAGCGAAGGAGGGGTACACCATGGACAGGTTGCCAGTCTGCATGGCCAAACACACACTCACACCTACGGACAATTTAGTGACCAATCACCGAACATGCATGTGTTTGGACTGTGAGAGGAAACTGGAGTACCTGTAGGAAACCCGCTCAAGCACGGGGAGAACATACATACTTCACATAGATCGTCTTGCCATGAGGCGACAGTGCTGACCACTACACCTTTGTGCCGCCCCAGTGACAGACAACCAGACAACATTATTGTCTTTATTCAATAGCCCATGATTCATTTGCATAAGAGCGGGTTTGACATTGGGGGGGGCACATTTGCTAATATGAATCAATGCTGAAATGAAAGGATGAAACAATGTATGTCGAGGTTTCCTGACTAGACAAGACTAACATTAATGTTAGGCTGTGTCCCAAACAACACCCTCTGGAGCATTACATACTGTACTACTGAAAGCACTTCTAACAATGGTGGCCTTTTATTTATTTTTAAAATGTTATATATTATATTTATTTTTTTTTACGTATTTAGTGTAGCAGCAGTCTGCAGTTTGGGACGTGGCCAGAGAGTAATGTAACTTTACGTTTAGAGTTAATATAAACGTTAGCTAACCCAAACCCTCCTAGTCTGTTACCACAACATATTACACAAAAGCCATTTTCATTGCAGTATATATGGTCATCGTTGCTATTTATTGCTTTCATCAGTGACCTCACGTTTAAAGCTGGCACAGTCTACCTGATGCTTCAACGAGGCTAGAGTTCGGGTTAGTGAAGCTGCTGACTGCAGGATATTTCAGATCAGGCATCTTAGCACAAGCCTTAACAAAGTTAAAGACCACCTAACAACCACAGCCCATTACTTACAACAAACACAGCACATGAATTGCGAACTGTTTAAAATGAAGTGCTTAAACAGTTTCCGCTTTTTCTGTGGTTTAATTTTTGGGTGGAACAAATCTACCTGTTTCTGATATTGGGTGGGACACGTCCCTCCCATCCCCCCAGTTCCTACGCCAATGAGCAGTAGTATTGTACTCTAAATGAACTACATTTCTTGGTGTTATATTTGTTTATGTTGTTTATTATAAATAACAGTACATTTCTGTGTTTTTATCATATTTTTTTGTCAACCATCATTTTATATTAAGCGATTCAAGGTGATTTTATTGTGGAGAAGGACTTTTATTCTGCTCCACATCATGCCTTAGAACACCCTTCACTGTGATAAAATCCCAGTAACACACAGCCTCTCCTGGCTTATTGCTTTATTACATCACATTTGTGCTTTTGCTGGCTATAGCTTCTGTGACTTCTGTGACTTAATTATAGTGATGTCATAATTTCCCCCTGATCCATTTAACCTGAGATGTAATAATGAAAGGTTCGAAAGTAATTATTCGATCACGGTTGAAGGGGATTAGCGCAGCAGAACTACAGTACAGACTAAGGGGTCCAGGCAGACCTGCAGAAGGGCAGAGTGTCTGGCAGCACGAGCAGACAGCAGCAGCCCAAATTGACAGTGTATTGAATTCCCCGGTCCCAGTGTTTCCAATTAAAGGGGTGGTATGTTTAATTCCGTTAGTGTGTGGCAGGTCCTTATCAGATCTCTTCCCCTGTCTGATTACAGCCTTCTCTGATGACTTCCTGCTGCAGTGCAGGCTCAGCCACTTGCCTCTGTCTCCCCTCACTGTTCCTTTCTCTCTTTTTTATCCCATTTCTCTGTTGCTCGCTCTCTTGGTCTCTCTCTCTCTCTTCACCGCCGAGTGAAGCTCCTTATCAGCCCAGTGTCTCTGTGGCTGGAGCTGTTTACTTTCTGCACTGCCTGCAGGTAACAGCTACAGACAAATACGCTCACCGGAAGCATTTAAATGTGTTTAACGCTTATTGTTTCTCTCTCTCTCTCTCTCTCTCTCTCTCTCTCTCTCTCTCACCTACTGTCGTTTTCTCTGTTCTCTTTTCTCGTCTGCTCAAACCATTTTACAATCATATTTGTCACTTGTTCTTTCTTTTTTTAATGTTTTCTCATTCTCTTCCTTTTTTCCTCTTTGCTCTTTTCTCATGGTCTCTTTCTTCTTGTATCCTGTCTCTTCTCTTTCTCATTCTGTCTCTTCCCTCACATTCTCTTCTGTTACTTTCACCTCTTCCTCTTTCCTTGTCTCTGTCTCTTCTCTCTGTCCTCTCTCTATTTCTCTTACTTTACCTTTTCTCTCTCTTCTCTCGTTTATTATGTCTCTCTTTCTTCTCTAATGCTTTCTCATTTTCTCTCTTTCTCCTCTGGCTGTCTCAATCTTTCTTTATCTTTTTTCTCTCTATCCTCCTCCATTTTTCTCTCACTCTTTCTTGTATCCCTCTTTCATTTTCTCTTTCTCGTTTTCTATTTCTCTTCTCTCTGTCCTCTCTCTATTTCTGTTACTCCCCTTTCTCTCTATTCAGTCTTTTATTCTGTCCCTCTTTCTTCTCCAATGCTTTCTCATTTTCTCACTCTTTCTTGTATCCCTCTTTCATTTTCTCTCCTCTCTCTATTTCTCTTGCTGTTTCTCCTCAATCTCTCTCCACTTAATATCTCATCCCTGTCTCTTTCTGTCTTTCTCTTGTTATTCTCTTTTCCGTGAACCTCCGCTTTCTTTTTTCTGTTTCTCTTCTCTCGTTCTTGTTCTCTAATTATCTCTCTTCTCTCTCTTGTTCAGATCTTTCAAGGTTTGTTGGCCGTCTTCTATAACCTCGGCGATGGGGACTTCAACTTGACCATGCCCTCTCATCGCCTGGACAATGGCGAGTGGCATGAAGTGTACCTTGATCGCCATGACAACGAGATGACCCTGCGAGTGGACGGTGGCGGTGGGCGGCGGGAGGTCACAGGCTCCCCGGGACGAAGCCGTGAGATTGTCATTGACCCTTCCGTAGTCATGCTGGGAAATTCTTTCCCCACTGGACACAACAAGAGCTTTCAAGGTAGCACCATAGTACAGGCTTGAGGACTGGTGGTCACTTTCATTGTATCTACATCTTTAGAAACACCTGCCGTGTAGGCACTTTCTGTAGGTTTACAGTTACAGTTTGCACAGTTCCTCAGCCCCCACTGTCTATACCAGGACAAGGACCACCATAGGACCAGCAGATATTAGTTTGGTGATGGTCCATTCTTACCTCAGTTTGTAATGCATTAACTAGGTTTGGTCATTTGTCTTTGCTTACTTGTATTAAATATGTTTGTGGCCTTTCCAATGCAGCATTTGCTGGTAGCTGCTAAAGCATTGCATAGCACTTAGTTTCACATGCTGTGTTTTTGGTGTAGCCCGTATGTACAGTCACGTTACACACCATGCAAAAGCCAGTCAGTGGCTGAAACCTACCACTGGCTGAAAGTACACAGTAGTACATTCAGTACAGTAGAGTGCTGGTCTATGTTTACCTTACAGGGTTGAAGCTGGGTGAATATAAAAATAGCATAACTATCCAAAATGATAACTTTACAGGGTAAGACAAGACTCTCTTTACTTCTCATGTTAATTAAAAGTATTTTTTTCAAGGCAGTTTTAAAGCATTTAAAGCATAGGTCCAATTAGTTTGGAAATGTCAATATAATTTAAAAGATATACATAACTATACAGAAAACTAAAATTTTAATTTTCTGAATTTGTATTTTTTGGTAACTCTACTGTGGGGGACTCTATATAAGGCTACATGATACCTACATAAGACTGCCGAAACTGACATAACCCTACATGTATGTTTATAAAAACATATTCCTGTAGACCTCATTCGCTATAACAATTACATTTGCTAAAGTTGCCTTAATGACAGGGTTATGTCAATACAGGGTTATGTCAGTCTTTTATGTTGCCTTATGAACAGTACCCTACAGTAAAGTGTTACCATCTTTTCCTTGCACATATCGTGGCTATCCAGTGTGGGCAGCGTGCCAGCAGCAGTTAACTTGATAACATATGCACGAGTGGACCTTTTTATGAACAAGTGTGTTCATAACAGTGACATATAAGTCTCCTAGAAATATGAATGTAAACCATCAAGGCAGAAAGATTGAATGCGGAGGTGGGGGGGCAGGGGGGGTGGTGATAAGGCTTGTAAGGTGAAAGTAGCTCCAGCGCCTGTGCAGCTTTCGCGCTGCTCAATTATTCGTTTCTGAGCTCAATCATGTATGGCCTGTTTCGAACCGGTCTGACATTTAGGCCACCAGAGCTAAATGCACGTCGATATGGGACTAAGCCTGATCTCCTAGCAGCTTACCCAGGGCAAGAGTTCTCCAACAGTGTGCTCTAAAAATGTGCAGTGCGTTATGAATTCATACTTTAATCCTCCTTCACCGTCTGATTACACTCTATTGTATCGGAAGCAATGAAAGATTAATAGTGGTGATTAATACATAATCGTCCCAAATGCACCTTTGCTGTAGAGGGAAAGTTTGGACCCACGGAATGTCTGGCATGAAATGGACAAGGGAAGAGCGGATGAAATGACATATGACGTGACAGATAGAGTGAGAAGAAAGGATGAGAGCAGGATGAGTGCTCCCCCAGGCCCGACTACTTGCAGTCGGACCGCTTAGCCTCAGGCAGAAACATCCGCCGTGTGTGTTCAATAAGTGGAGTTTAAAAGCAAATTCACAAAAGCAGAGGACATGCGTGATGAGTGTGTCTGTTATGCTGCTATAAGGAAGCTCATGGGAAACTTGCTGGATGGCTTTTTGTGAATATATATATATATATATATATATATATATATATATATATATATATATATATATATATATATATATATATATATATCCAAAGTTTAGGAATTGCAATTCATGCAATTCACAAACAATACTATCCATTTCACAATTAATAGTGTATCAGATGATTTTTAAAGAATAAAAATGTTTGTATTAATGCCTATTTTTGTATAGAGGCTTATTTTGCATATAGTCCTATTATCAGCAATTCTCAGTCCTCTGTCTAAATCTCCTGGTACGGCCGCCAATCCAAGTTAAGGATGTTATTGGACTAATTGGTTGTTAGGACACTCTTGCTCAATTGTGATGCACAGCTGAAAAACATTCTACTAATAAGTGAGCATAAAAGGGAACAACATTCTAGGTTAGTTTAGTATCTGAAGCATCAGCAGTTGATGGCTTGCTGACAGACTCAAAATGGCCAGAAACAAATAACTTTCTTTAGAGACCCGTCAGTCCATTGTTGTGTTAAGGAAGGAAGGCTACTCCATTGAAAACTATATATATATATATATATATATATATATATATATATATATATACACTTGCAAAAGTAGTCAGCCCCTTTAAAAGTAATCAGCTATATGTAAATTATATTTGATGTTTTATGTTCTAGCGTATCTTATTCTATAATCTGAAATAAATTTATTTAAAGCTTCAGTAAGCGAAACCCCCTTCAATACATCTTTTGTCAAATTCAGCTAATATCTCCGCTAGCTGTTCATTCTGTGCGCAGGCTGGAAAGTCTGGTGTTCATACACAAACCTGGCTGTGTAAATGGAAAATCAACAAAGTGGCTCCACACAGCACTTCTACAGCTACTCAGTTACAGACAATAATGCTGATGCACAGTACAGGGAAAAAAGGAGGAGGGGCTACATGCTGAACTCCATGCATTGTCATAAAAGGAGAGATGACTAGAAGCCAGCCAAAGAGATGTTAGCAACAAAGCTAGAGTCAGAAGTTCTCAGGTCAAGCTAGGGTGAAGAGCGGTCTTAACATCAGTGAGGTATTTCAGAAGTGGAGACACCTCTTAGAGTTGACATGGCTTCCTGTGCGCCTGTTTGAATGGTGCAGTTAACCAGTGGAGCAGGAAAGTTCAGATAAGAGGCTGGGCAGGTAGACTGAGGGAATCTGGTGAATAGGATGCAGACTTCAGCTTCATGGAGAGTTAAAAAACATGAGAAGGAATGAGGAGGTTGATCTGTTTCTTATGGACAGGTGGGTACCTGGGGTGTGTTCCACAGACCCAATAGGCCAATAAAAGAACTCCTTAATTAATTTATCTGAAATAAAATCTGTGAAACTAAAAAAAACAATGAGCATTGTAAGGAAATTAGAGATAAAGATGTATCCACTGTGTGGAAATGGAAGCTGCTTTATATGACCCAAGCATTGCCGTCGCTCACAAACCAGCAACAGATCAAGAAGGGGACTTGAGAGGGAAACCACAGTGAGGCCAACAGTTAGTTTAAAGGAGCTACAAAGTTTGGTCACTGTAGGATAAGTCTTTTGTGGTCAGACTAAATTCTATATGCTATGTGTAGAACAAACCTAACAGTGTCCATTGCAACCATGTTCTGGGAGGGTTTCAGTCAGTGTGGACCGGGCATCTTATTAAATTTGAAGGACGGATGGATGGTGCAAAACACAGAGATACTGCAAGACAGCCTGCTTCAGTCTGACAAAAAAAATAAAAACAAAGCTTGGGAGAAAGTTTACTGTCCACCGTGACAATGATCCAAAGCACAGGACCAACACAACATAGGAGTGGTTGAGCTATAAAAAGTCAGAGTCCAGTTCTCAGTCCAGCAGAGAATCTGTGGCACTGCAGAGCGTGTCTTACCAACTTGAACAACCTGAGGCAAATCCAGGATGAACAGATGAAAATAACTCTCAAATAAAGCACAAAGCTGATAGAACCAAACTTAAAGACCATCAATACCAGCAACACTCACCATCACATCAGTGTCAATGCAATGCTGAGAATAACCCACCATCTCAATAATGCTCACATGTAATCTGTGGGGGTCCTGACTATTGAAAGCAGGGTGAAATGGGGCTGAAGAAGTATGAGAAAAACACAATGACCACAGTCTTTACATTGGGTCTGTCTCAAAACCTAGTGAGGGTCTACATAGGCAGCATTTTACGTCATAGTATGTGCTCCTGACATATAGGCTGTCCCAATTCTTACCTACCTTAAACATGCTGTCTACTGAGGAACCTTATTTAGACCCATAATACAACACAGGCCAGTGGTTTTAAAATGTAAGTTATTTTGATTCTCTCTGGTGTTTTAATGTGTTTCTTGTCATATAATAAAATAAAACAGCATTTTATTTATTTTTAAGCCTCGGACTATTGTTTTGCATGCCGGCCGGTAGCTTAGCAACCAGCTAAACCACCGGTCGCGTTCTGCAGTGGGCGGGAACAAGCCGTGACGCAATCTCTCTCTAACTAGAGTGTCTCAGTAATCTGTTTTATGAGGAGAGACGAGGAGAGAACGCTGCTACTTAAACAGCAGCCTAGCTAGACAGCCTACTTAGACACTCACTAGGTTTTGAGACACACCCATGTTTTGCATGAGAAACAAGGTGTGCACATTTTCTTTTCAACTATCGCTTGGTTTTGTGTTCTAACCCCATACGTCTCACCCCATATGTGCCAGGCTGCATGAGGGACCTGAGGCTGAACGGACGCTACGTGCCACTGGACGGTCAGCCTAAAGAGGGCGTGTCTGTGGTCAGCTCACAGGGAGTCACTTTGGGCTGCTCTTCAGACTCCTGCAGGAAGAACCAGTGCACTCCTCCGTTCACCTGCGTCGACCTGTGGAGAATCCATGAGTGCAGGTGCGTCTGAAGGAAATGGCAGCATTAACTTTTTCTTTTTTTTCCCTCTCCTGTAAAAAAGTTACTGCTTTTGAGATAAAAGACTTCACATTCACTTGCATTCTTCTCTCTTTAGTCACTCACTCAAAATCTCTTTTATACATGCACACTGTGGGGGGTCTCCACAGGCCTGCTTTAGATGCACAAGACCCTCTGGGGCTGTCTGTAAATTTGCCAGTATCAAACTGTGACAGGCATCTAACCCCGTTCCTCTCACTGCGGGTTAGAATTAAATGGTGTCGGTGTAGGTGGGTGCGTGCGCATTCATGTGTGTCTATGTGGGCGGGTGCATGCATGTGTGAATGGGGTGCAAAGGGACCGCTTTCTTATCTGCTGGGAAAATTCCTTATTCTGCCACTTATCAACCTCAGCATGGGCCGCCGTCCAGGAGGTCGTGCATTTCTATGATGTGCATGGATAAATGTATGTCGGTCGATGTGCATGCGCTTCTATAGCCGAGGCATTTTGGTATTTAGCCACCTTTTCAGCAGTTCTAAATACTGTTCAATGCTCCATCTGCTACATAGAGATTATCCCAATGTGTCTCGGCGTCCCATGTCCAGACATTCAGTGGAATCCATTGGATTTGGACACACTGTGGAGGTTTATTTGCTTTGCAAAGGATTGTCACAATAATTCACAAGCACATCCTGACATGGCCATGTGTTTATAGACAGAGGACCTTTCATGTGCGCGTGTAGGATTTTAAATTTCACTTATGACTTCTCATTTATAAGAATTAACCGTTAGCCCGCCAGCCGGTGTAAGTTGTGTTAACCTTTTAATGCCTGGCCAAAGTAATTGGTGATAAATCCAGCAAATCCCAGCGTTTAATGCAAACAATCAGTCACATTAGCTTGTAATCCGTGTAAACATAAGCTACTTTTCAGCCTAATGCCCAATAAAGCACTTTGCCAGTCTGCCGGTAATTTTTAGGAGATTATTAATTCCCTTTCCATCTGCCTGTTTTTGTCTCATCCAATCCTAGGTGTCCCCCGGGTCACATGGTCAAGGCCAACGCCACGGGCAAGTTCTGTGTGTACACGCTCTGCGCCAGCCGTCCGTGCCACAGGGGCACTTGCGTTGCCCAGTCGCCCTCCAAATTCACGTGCCATTGCCCTGAGGGCTACCGCGGCCGGCACTGCGAGGTCACGCTGGCCATCTACCGCGACGACGTGGGCCTCAGCTTCAGCTCGCTGTTTGCCATATGCATCTGCTTCATGGCACTGCTAGGTAGCTATGTCCAACACGTCCTGTTCTACCTCTGGTGACATTCATGCATGGTCACTGTGCCACCTCCATGTCTCTCTGTGGCTACATTTAGATGACGGTATTTTTCATTTTTTTTATTTTTTTTTTAATCAGTTTTTTTGGGTCTATCAATCAATAACAGTTCTATAGGACACATTTGAGTGTCAGATTTTGCTATGTTTGAATTGATTATTATGGTGCTGTTCATCACAAAATATCCCTACTGGGGTTGGGGGGGGTGTAATTTTGTGTAAATAGCAAAATAGAGTTTAATTATTTTATGTAGGTAGCTAGGCTGAGGCTGTCATTTGTCTGAGAAGCTTCTTTTCAAAGCCTGTGCGGCAATGAACAAGTTCCACAGATGTGTTGTTGTCTGGATAAACCTGTATTGTCTCTACCACCAGACAGCTTCTGTAAGCATGCAGTTAAATGTGAATTCCACTGATTTTTCAAAGCTTATTCATAATTAAACAGCTGAGATATAAACAGAGTCATTCAAAGCAGTTAATAGAGAAACTCACAGTGGTAGTGGTGATGGGAACCTGAGGTCTGAAGCTTTTAGTGCCTCTAAAGGTGCCTTACAAAAAGTTGCTGTACCAGTATGTTGTGTGATACCCAAGAGAATCTTTAATTATTGTGCTGAGAATTTAATTCCAATCCAATTGCATATATGTTATACAAGAAATGTATGAAAATAAAAATAATTTTTTTTTTCAGATTTGCCACTGTTTACCAGTAACATCAAAAGAAGGCTTGTAGGTTCATTGATTATTTTGTATAGTAAACAAAATGGCTAAATTTGAATTATAGACATCTTGACCCCGGTTCCTGTTACCACCACTATCAAGAAATCTGTTTTTTTTTTTTTAAAGAATTTTGCTAGTTTTAAGTGTGACTCTCATCCATGTAAAAATTAACCAGAAAATATTATAGAACATTTTAGAAGAGTTAATTTGATGCCTGACAAATAAGGAATACACAAAAAATAAATAATTCACTTTTTAAAGCCACAAATTAGCTATTGTTGGTTCTAAAGGAGCAATTTATGTCCTCTAGTGGTAAGGTTGCATATTGCAACCTAATGAACCCCTCTCCCTTTACTTTGAATACAAAAAACTATTCATAATTAATTACAACCATAGTCTTCAAAAGTTTTTTGTCTTCTGTTTATATGCAGCATCATGATTATTTGCTAAAACAGCTGAATTAGTAATTGGGTTATGTTAAAACTTTGCTGTTTAGACTCCACAGAGTATATTATTGAACATTTTGGGGGTAAAAAATCTGAATGTAGCCTCTGTCATGTCTCCTTTCATTGTTTGTCTAAACTATCCCAATTCCAACTTGTGTCATGAGTTACTTCTACTACTGAGTCCATTGTCCTGTGTTCATTGTACTCTGCATGTTGGCTGTACATCACTGTGACCAATTCATGTACTGTATTTTACTGCTTAAAACTTTCTCTACTGTGAATGTGGTTGGTAGAAGGTTTCCATATATTACCATCTCCTTAGACATCCAAAGCAGATCATATTAGTTGATTGTGTTTCAGCCATGACATCTACTGACAACATGAAGCACATGTGAGGTTCTGGAGTTTAAAGCTTCTCAAATAAGATTTCATCCTCTACGTTTCATGAACACAGGTGTATGTGAACATTCAGTCAACAGAACCACGTCAGTCAGAACCAAATAATCTTCTTCCTTCTCTGGCAGATTACGGCCGTGGTAGCATTGTTATGAACGTGATCATTCACAGCTGCTGAAGCCGTTGGAAGTGTTAATTACTTGATTTGTAGGCACCAAATGTTCTGTTTACCCAAGCTGGGCTAGAAACGGAGATCAATGCACCGGGGCTTTTGGGCGGAATTTCAATCGGAACAGAACTCTCCCCGTGCAGAATCTTAAGTAGCGGAGAAAGTTAAATTTTTTCTTATTTTTTTTTCTTATGTCTATTTATTTGGTCTTGTTTGTGTCCTAACACATCCATAGGGGTGAGAGGGAGTAGAAATGAGAGAGCCAACTTTCTTGCTAACAGTGTGCTTTCTGGGCCCAAATGGATTTTAGCGTAGCATGCTAACAGTAAACTCTCACCTCCTCTAGTCGTTTTCCACCTCAGTTGGGAACTGAACTAATGCCACCTGGCTTCTGCTCACAAGCCCCCCACGTCCAGAAGCTCCCAATCTAAAGAAAAAATAGAAAAATTCACCAGTTCCTCAGAGAACGCACCAGATCAGGCCAAACGGAGACAGAGAAGGACTTATATTTTTAATGGGGCTGCAGAGCCGAAGGGTCAAAGTAGACGTCACATGGATGAAATGCTCAAGAGATTCAAACGGGAGGAAGAAAAGGTTCAAGGCCCTATATTACCATCCTTACACTGTGGGGAGGGGCATTAGCTGAATAAAGCTCTGAGCTATTTTGATAGGAAGAAGGCAGGGAGGCCTAAAGAAGCTACAGAGTGTGTGTGTGCTTGTGAGCCACTGTGTGACACTTTGACTGGCCGATGAGATCCTCTTTTCCTCTTCTGTGCACCGCCGGCTCGCCTCGGGCCATCTTTGCCATGTGGCCCTCGGCATTTTGGGAGGATCTGAGCAGTGATAAGAGAGAGCGAGGGGTTTATTCGAGAGGGATTTACTGTAGCGCTTCTCAAGTGAGCAATAAAGTATGAGCCTAGTTCTGGGAAGAAATAAGGCCAGAGCCAGTTGCACAGCACCAGAAGTCTGTGAAATTGCGTTTATTTGTTCAGACGGTCCATAGAAGGCACAGACCTTTTTTTCTTTTAAGGTATGACCAAATCTAAAAGTAGCTACACGTATGTTTTCTATTATTTTTATATAGATTTATTTTTGTTTTTTTAAACAAGGTTTTGTTTGGGGTTATTTTTGTGTACTTTTTATGAATTAAGTTGATATATAGAGCGTAATTCTAATGTCTTTTTATTTTATTTTTTTAAACAAAACCAAGTATAAAAAACGGAGATAAATTTTTTATGTATTTATTAGTAGTGTGCTCATAGAAAGCACAAATTTATTTAAACACATCAGTTGACAGACATTTTACTGACGCCATTATTTTATGTCTAACCATGCTTATAGGATTTTTGCAAAAAATGTCACATATACACTGATGCAGTTTTTAAATGCAAGGGCTTAACTGACTCGCAACTATATATATATATATATATATATATATATATATATATATATATATATATATATATATATATATATATATATATATATATATACATACTTTCTATAATTTATAACTACAAAGTGCTCCTATATGGTGGAGCTGTTAAAATAGACAATATCAAGGAGTTGGTTTTACAAGGGGGTTTAATGTTATATGAGATGTCTGTTTACATTGTGTGAATATTTCATGATGAATGGACCAATAGAAGTGCTTCAAAACAGCTTGGAAAACAAATCTGGTTCCATTAACTTACACTGAAAGTAAAGTATGTTTTTGGTCTCTCCTGTCAAGTTGCAATTTGGAGATACTTATATATATATATATATATAGGATGTATATATGGATGTATATGAACACCACTGCCTACTTGAAGGCAAAATATCAACAGTAAAGTTTGCTGGAGGAGGGCTGTTTCTCAGGTTTCGGCCCCTCAGTTCCAGTGTAATGATACAGCATACAGAAACAAGTTGGACAGTTATCAAGTGTCAATGTTGTGGGAAACACTTTCCGGAGAAATAGAGGCTGTTACAGCCACAGATAATAAAATAATATGAAAATATAATGTAAAAAACAAGTAAAGCTTTTGTTTAAACTAGTTGTAGTTGTTTGTGCATGTTCCTCGAGCTGTTATTCAGTCACACTCAAGTCTTAAGTATTTAGCCTGAGTACAGTTGCAGCAATTAAAGGTGAGTCGAAGTCAAGAGGCAGTCAACACATGATTTGAGTTCAACTGGAGTCACTGCTGGACTGAAAATAGTTCACCAACCAAAACTATCATCCAGCGTTCTGTAGCCACTGATGAAAGACTAGAGGATGACAAACACAAACTGTGCAGCAACACATGATCTATTATCTTTAACTTTACATCTACAAGATGGCCCAACAAGGTAGGAATGTTTAATAGAGTGGACAGTGAGTGGACACAGTGTTTAAAAACTTCAGCAGCAGTGCTGTGAATGATCTACCACCCAAATAATAACTGCTCTGCCGTGGTCTTGTGGGGGCCTTGACATTGAAGCACAGGGTGGCTAACAAAATATGCAGAGAAACAGTATATATCTAATAAATATTTGATAGGGGGCTAAGACTGCAATTCTGACTCCAGTTGAATTCATATTGCGTGTTGTCTGCGTCGTGACTTGACTTGGACTCGCCCCTTGGACTGCCACAACTCTACAGGCACTCAAGACTTAAGACTTGGGTCTGGCTAAATAACAGCCTGAGGAAGATGCACAAACAACAACAACAAATTTAAACAAAAGCTTTTCTTGTTTTTCACATATTGTTCACATAGTATTTTACCCTTTGCGGCTCTAACAGTCTCTGTTCCTCTGGGAAGTCTTTGCCAAACGGTCGCCACAAAGTTGAAAGCTCATAATTGTCCAATATGTCTTCCCTACACTGGAACTGAGGGGCCGAACCCTGAGAAACAGCCCTCCTTCACTGAACTTTACTGTTGATATTATGCATTCAAGTAGGCAGTGCTGTTCTCCTGGTCTCCATCAACCCGACACAAATTCATCCTACAGCCTGCCAGATAGTGAGGCATGATACATCACTCTAAAGAAACACTGCTCCAGAGCCCAGTGGCACCACTCCAGCTGACGCTTGGCATTGTGCATAGTAATCTTAGGCGTGTGCAGATGCCCATCCATGGAGACCCATTTCACGAAGCTCCTGATGCACTGTGTTGCTTCCAGTAGCAGTTTATGCTGTCTGTATCGTGAGTGATCCATCAGATGATTGTTTTTATGTGCTACAGCAGGGGTATTTAATTAGAATTCAGTAAGGTCCAGTTAAAGGTGATTTCCTCAGGACAGGGTCTGGACCATCATCATTTCTAACTTGTGTTTGTTCAGAGTCATATTCTGTTTACTGAAGTAGCCTAGTATCAACATCTTATACCATCAGCAATTGAAAGTCAAACTTATTACAAATACTGTTCAGTATATTTCAGTAAACTTACTCTTTAAATGCTGAACTGAATGAATTCAAGTAAAAACCAGGGCTACATTAAAAAAAACAGAATGCTTTTTAAAAAAGTGCATCTTGAAGTGTTCATTTATAGAGAAAGTCAATAAAACGTGCATCGTCTTGTTAACTCAGCTTCACAGATTGACATGTTGGTTGTACAGAGTGGTATTCTCCAAAACTAGACGAGCAGGTCCATTCCAGAACCGTTCCTGTTAAACAGTCAGTTTTCACTGTTGACTTTTCTGTTTCGCTTTAGTCTCCGACTTCTGCTTCTCGCTTTATACTTCACCTGTGTGCGCCCCAATTTGCCCAGATCTGATTGGCTGTGGAGCACCTTCGGTGATTTTACAGCACACGCTATTGGTCTGTGAGGTTACTGCGCCGTAAAGCCTGTATACCATAAAGACTAGAAAAGCTCCGCCGCTTAAAATACACAGTCAAAATTAAATCACTCTCAATAGTTTATCTGTTTGGGTCCACATTGGACAACATCTGGGTCCGGATCTGGACCGCGGTCCGTCTATTAGTGACCCCTGCGCTACAGGCTTCAGTACTCAGCCGGCCCGCGTTGTGGGTTTGCAGGGTCTGTGAATTTGTGGCTGAGCTTTTGCTGCTGCTAGTATTTGCGTTCCTTTTTAACGAAACATGCAGAATTTCCAGGATGTTTTGGGGTCTAGAATGTTTTAGGAACTTGCCTTCATTCACAGAGTTGGTTATTAAAGGCCAGGCAGGCGCAAATTTTAAAAAAGCGGCTTTAACTAGAATACTTGTAATTCTTTAAGTAGATTATTTGAAGAAATTGTATTTATTAATCGAGTTAGCAAAAGGCAGATCAAAACGTGCCTTTATGTAGAAATGTATCGCGCTCTTACAAAGGCTAATGATTACTTTGATCATTGAAATGCTTAAAACGTATGAAGCCGGGCACCTTTTGAATGGGCTTTCAGCTAAAAAGCCCTTAATGAGTAAGCCTGAGTTAGACTTCATAAAGAAGCCTCCCACCGTCTTCCACTGCGTGCTTTGCGACACGCTGTGTTTTGTGGGCCACGTCTACGCGGACAGCTCATGCGTAGAAGATTATACCGGGCACGCATGTGGCAGTTCCAAGACTCTAGGAAGATATGACTTGGTCAAAGGCCTCACGCTGCACGAGAGTTGAATGGCAGACTAAAGCAAGGTCCATGCTGACTCAGAGCTCGGCGTGTAGCGTGAAGTTGAGTGGACCAGAGGGTTCGGCTCACAGCCCCTGCGACCCAGCTCCAGGAAAGCCCTTACATAAGCGCTGACTCGCCCGCCCCACCGCTGCGTCTGTTCCTCGCTGCGGCGCAGAAGTGAAGCCAAAACACAGCAGTGCAAAACATAATACATCATCATAACAAAGTAACCAATCACCAGCCGAGCGCAGCGTGCCCTTTTTCTGGAACACCTCCGGGTGACATGCTCTAAAGGTAACACGGCTGATTAAGTCTAATTCTGTCTAAGGTGACACAAGAACCGCTAGGGTTTCCGCTGAATTGGCTTTGCAGGACGTTTCTGAGGAGGTGTTGAATCACGGCTTTGGGGAACAGGCCCTCTCGTTTGCTGAAGGAGAGCCTGTTTTCTTTTTTAAAAATACAAACCAGTCATTTTCTTATAGCATCAATCACATTAACACAGAGTCGTGCTGAGCTGTAATTTGCCAGCTTCTTCCTTGGCGCGTGCCGCACACAACTAATCAGCGTCGGCTGTCCTCAGTTCCGCTGTGATGTACCGTATTCAGAACTCATGACGGAGACTCGTTGAAACAGCGGTGCGGCAAATTAGGGAGTCAATGGCTCAGATTAATGTAGATCACTGCACTATTCAAACCCAGACTGAAGCGTCCCGACTTGCCGTTCCGCCCACCGCGTCGCGTTTCATTTCTGTCGTCTGTGATCCTTCTCGTGTTATTTCTTATCATCGCTCATTTTTTCATTATTACCTACACGTACACAACGTCTGTGTGAACCAAGTTTCAAGTTTATTTGTCATTTGCACATCATGTCAGGACATAACATGCATTGAAATGCTTGGGGTGAGGCTCAGATAATAACTCTACAACAGTGCAGCCCTATATATGTAGTAAAAACAGTGCAAACATACAATACATAGACAATAATGAAGTTAAAAATAAGCTATAATATATAACTAAATATATAAAGGACTATACAAAATATACACAAGATATATACATTGATATACAGGAGGACATTTGTAGAAACTTTTGCATAGGCAGGTTATCTAAGAAGATAAGTATATTCAAAGTGACTTAGTGATATTGTCCATAGCAGTAATATCAGAATAAATAAAATAATAGTATAATATAATATAGCAGTGGTTGAGTGAACGGTATTGGGGTCTTTCAGCTTCACAGTTGGTTCAGGAGCCTGACAGCCTGTAGGTAGAAGCTGTTCAGTAGTCGGGTTGTTCTGGCCTGGATGCTGTGGAATCTCCTGCCTGATGGCAGTAAAGTGAACAGGCCATGTGCTGGGTGACCGCTGTCTAACCTGAACTTCTGGATTTTCCTCAGGCAGCTAGACTGATAGATGTCCTGTAAGGCTGGTAGTTTGTTGCCTACGATGTGTTCTGCTTTGAATTCTGTTCGTTGCAACTGACCTACACATGCTGCGCCCAGAAATGCCTGTCGTCTGACATCTGACAAGCTTTGCAGAACCTCAACAAATATTTTTATTGAGAACCTAAAGAAAAAACTGGATCTGTTTCCATGCATTGATTTTGCTGTTGGACTCCAATGTACACAAATATTTGAGGGTTTTTTAAACTTTCTTGCTTTGGGGTGGCTTTTGGAGAAATGGTGCAACCTTGAGTTTTAATGTGTAATGAAGTGTTCTCATTGTCTGGCAACACTTTATTTTAAGGAACCCAAACAGGGAATTAATTAGGGGGTTATTTTTTGTCAGTTAAGTCCAAATTTGATGCATACGGATGGTGTATTGTAATGATATGTTTTTAAATAATAATACTAGAAATCAAACTTCACATGGCATTTAATGATAAAAAAATAGACATATATTTTACAGCAGACACCTTTGATAAATTGTGTATTTTTTTAACAATAAATATCACAGTGAATTAGTACATAAATGATGGTCTGTTGTGAAGATGAAATGCTATAAAAATGTAATCTCACCGTGACCCAAAATTACCATCAGTTTTATAGGACTACCATTAAACACGTCTTACAAACTGAAGATACAAGATACAAATAAAATTAGCTGCACTTTTTTGTTCAGATAAGCATTCGAATAATAACGTATACCCAGTACCCTATGTACCACCATTTGGCTGTGAGAGGTACAAACAGTTCAAATATGAGAGCATTCAAATATTTTATTTTGTATAAACGCAGATTAATATCACTACATCCCCTAATATTATAGTTATTGTTATAATGCTGGAAACCTTTTCTGTTAAGGATATTTTAACCATCAAACTATTCTACCTGCAGTTTTAGCACAAGGCTGAAGTTGGCTTCCTATTCACCAGCTTATGGTTTACCGTATGTGGTGTTGTTATTATAACAACTGCTGCACCATTTAAGGTGGAATCTCAACAAGAAACTGGCAAATAGGAGGCTGAATTCGACCTCATACCAATGCTGGCTTTTTTGATTAAGATAAATTAAGCATTGAAATTACAGGTTTATGTAGAGTGCTGCCTATAAAAACATGAAATGGTTGGACCACAAGGCAGCGAAATTCATTACAGCGCTTTTAGTGGTGGTCATGAAGTAGCCTCATCTTCAGCATTTTTCTTTCTGTGTGTTCTGCAGACATGGTGACCATCTTCAAGCAAGGTTTTCTCCACACTCTTATAAAAACCAAAATACAACCACATTTTTAGATTTAGAAAAATCTGGGATTCTGCCATGTTTCCACAAAACGAAACAAATCCAAAATCCAAAATTATGGTTTTAATGATAATTAAAATGTAAAACAGTAAGACGAACCACTTACTGCATTGGAGTTAACACTAATATATAAGTGACTGATATTTCAAGATGTGTACCACATTCTAAAGTGCAATGTATCTTAAATTAGATATGAAAAAGTTTCCAGTAAGTCAATTTGTATATAAAAGACCTCCCACTATGTACTAATACAGGTCATATTGAGAAAAAAACCTGATGTACAGTTAATAATCTATTTGTAAATGTTTAATTTCGGTTTATCTAAGCAAATAACAAGCCATTAATAAACCCACAGTCCTTGTTATTTAAAATAAATAATAATACTAGAAATCAAACAAACTTTTAATGGCATTTAATGATTTAAAAAATAGTTATATATTTTACAGCAGACACCTTCGATAAATAGTATATTTTTTAACAATAAATATCACAGCGAATATGTTTTGAGCTTTACCTTTAAGTAATAAAATTTTAGAAATGTATAATTCTAACCCTACATGCATTACTGCTGGTGTGGATTTCTTTATCCTCAAATGTGATGAAAAACATTGAGTGTTAATATCACCCCTGTGTGGGATATTTGAAAATTAAGTGAGAAAATAAAGTGTCTGTATGTTTAACGAACATTAATACACTATACCTCTACTTCTGATTGCTAAACGTTACAATGGAAATGTGTTTACTCATTTGTGTAGTTTTATGCAGTTTTAATCTCACTGCTAAATAAAATAACTCTTTAACTACTTTTATAGCACCAGTGCTGCAAGTTCAGAGCAGCTCATCCAGTTAAAATAGGGCTTAAACATGACCAGATAAGGGGGAAATAGCTGAGGATCAGGGGTCCACTACAGTTTACAATTGATTATTGAGGAAACCAGGCCAGTCTGTTAATGATAATAAAATGTGGTGTGGCCCATTATTAAATTCTTGCATTAAAATTGTGTTTGTTTTTTGTCACATAATGTTAAAAATGAAACGAAATTAGGTCACATGAGATTACGTATGCAAAAAGAGACAGATGGCATGCTGGGAAATGTCAATTGTCCTATCTATCTATTTATCTTTAGATAGATATTTATGCATACACATACATACTACATATAGTGCTTTAAACAGAAGTGTCTCCAGAGTTGAAATGCTGTACCACTAGATAAATGGATAGATGGATGGATAGATGGATGGATATATGGATTATCTATTAGTTAAAATGCAGTGTGTCTAAGCTACACGGGATGGATGGATAGATAGATAGATAGATAGATAGATAGATAGATAGATAGATAGATAGATAGATAGATAGATAGATAGATAGATAGATAGATAGATAGATAGATAGATAGATAGATAGATAGATAGATAGATAGATAGATGAATGCATGTTAAATGCACGTACAAAAATTGGCTGTTACACTTTCTCATTAGGTTAAATGGAACTTCTGCTGGCATTTCATAAAGTTTGTCCAATCTGGCATAGAGGTCAGTTGAGAAAGGGAACACACTGATCCTCAAATACTTTGTGCCTGTAGGTGAGAACTATGCCTGTTCAAATTATTTTCATAAAATAAAGAGTCCATTTTATATCACATCATTTGTCCTTTTTTCTTTTACAGTTTCAGCCTCTTTGCATAGTATCCGGTATCATCCTCCCTTTAATCATTTCATCACATGAAGCATGCTGTTTTATAAGACTCATGGGGTTGGGGTCAGTGAGTTTGTATGTGTCATCCTGGTGTTAAAAAGCAGTGAAAAACAGTGCGTATGCATGGAGTGCGAGTGTTATATGAAGTGCGTGTCGTTGTATTCTTCTCCTCTGAGCTGAACTCGTACTTAAGAGCATATGGTGCTATATTTAGCGTTCATTTAAAAGAGCTATGGAAGACTGACACTGAGTTAGAAAAGCTTGTGTATGTGACGCTCCCTGCTTTGAAAATCCATTCGGGCAGATTAGAGCCGTAGTGGAGCTGAAGTGCCTACATGGACCTGCTATTTGTAAGCATTCAGCTTAATGCAGGAACATTGCAGTGATTGTTGCACGTAATAGGTACAAATTCATTTTACATATAAAATTTTAAATACAACAAAGTATTTTTAAGACAGAGCCAGGTCTATCAAACATTGGCTCCATGCAGAATCTGGCCTTCGTCCAGTTATTATATGCAGAAACTGTTTATCTGGATGTATGTCAGGGTCTGTTGTGATGATAATGTATCAGAACCTTGTTATATTGTGTTATAGTGTGTTACAATATTCATGTTTACAGCTTTCTGAGGGACATAAGATATAAAAGTTCACATTTTAAAGTTACATATACTACTTTTATAAAAAGTCTGTTACTATAAATACATATAAGCAATTATACAAGCTTATACAAGGCACTAGACTTTATGTATGGCATGTGTTTGTAAAGCATTATGAATACAGAAATCATAGAAAAGGTTTGTGAGGTAAGACCTTTTGACATCTCTGTACAGGAAACCAACAATAAATGAATTAATTTACAAAGAAAGAAAGAAAGAAAGAAAAAGATTGAATAGTATTGCACTGTGTTGATGTTTCTCATGGGGTTATTGATTAGAATCAGAATTAGCAACTATTTGACTGCAGAATTTGATCTCACTTGAAACACCTACATATACAAACACTAGTGAACATACACACTAGGGGGCAGTGAGCACACGTGCCCGGAGCGGTGGGCAGCCGTATCCAGTTGGGGTTTAGGTCCCTTGCTCAAGGGCACTTCAGTCATGGCCTGTTGGTCTAGGGGATTAAACTGTCGACAAGAACCCTAACCTTCAGCCCACGACTGCCCAGTATAAGTATTAATAAGATGTTATGGATGGTTAACATAAAACAGATACAGATGTTGACATGTAGAGATGTAGATACTGCTTATCAATACCAATACTGATGGATATTCTTATTATTACTACTGTCTATAATTTGGTGCAAAAACCAAGACATGACATATAGCAGCATATCCCAGACTTCAGAATTCAGCAAATTTAGAAATTCCAATCCAAATTTAAACATTCAAATGCAATTTGTGTATGTGTTGTATTTCCACATGTGAGCATTCATATGAAATTGAAATTGCTTTTCCATATCAACTTTAACCTTCATACAGCAAATAAACCTTGTGAATACACATATTGTATTTAAATTTTAATTATGCCTTTAATAATGCACACTCCCATTCCCTACATTTGAAAATATTTACAACTATTAGCAATGCAAAACCAGTTGTCCCTGGTTGTCAGGACTACTCCCAGTAAGTTCAAAGCAGTTAACAGTTTATGCTGTGCTAGCTACCAAATTTGACTTCAGTATAGACTCTTAATGTTACTATACTGGTGAGCTGACTTAGGCTATTAAATGATCTTAATTATTTTAATGCTGGTAACATTTTCTAATAATGATATATAGATTATTAAACTATCTTACTTGTAGTTTTAGCACGAGGCTGAAGACAGCTTTCTACCCATCAGACTCTTGCTAGATTTTTTTTCAATGGTCGACCTATTTTGAAAACACCTCAGGCACCAGAAGGTTTTACGGGAAAGGTTTGACAGGAAGTTGGTGTAAGGTGATTTTACACTATAAAAATATCCTACCCAGTTATATATATGGAGCTATGTATGAATATGCATATGAATATGCTCTATGGTAGATTTTGACAAGATTTATCAACATTTGTCACAACACTGGGTGGCTGCACAGAAGTGCAACAGTAACTTCACTACAGCAAACACCCAGCACTGCTTCACATTTATAGAATGTTATTATACTAAATCTTTCATTGCTGTTTGGCCAATGTTTGTTTGTTACATCCAGTGCATTGTTATTAAATTAATTAACATTACATAAATACTGATAGTAGCACCGTTTGTCCAGGAGCTAATTGATATTTCAGTAATGACCAATTATAAACAGTTTAGTACCGGTTCTCTGTAACCAACCCTACTCAACAGTAACATAACTATCTGATCATATTCCGAAACTAAGTGTATAGCCAGTGTACCATAACAACCCTACTGTAGAGACTATGGCTCTGATTTTCTTACAGCAGTAGTGATAGGAAACAGGGATTGCCATGTCTAGAACACAAGTGTATTTATTTATTTATTTATTTATTTAGTAATGTATTCATTATTAATGTATAATATATATAATGTATATACATAATGTATTATGTATTTCTCTAGAAGGGAGCATTTTACATCCAATCACTCCATCTCTGTCTCAACGATTGAGTTCTGCAGAAATTTCCAAGCAATGATATGCCAACAAAATGACATTTACATAACTTTGCACTTGTCCAAATGTAGCCAATCAGCGAAGATGTATATAGTTTGCTTTTTTATCTTTGCACTGGAGCTATGGGGCTAATGTAGCTACCCTTTAATGCTTATAAGTATAAGAGTTGTGCAAACGAAGTTCTTAAAACTTCACACGCGAAACATATCATGTTATTAAGCAATCTTAGATAGACAGGCTTATGTGTTTTATGACTGTATATGAGCTCAATTTAGACCTGAAGATGGCCCATACAAGATGCAGAATACTTGTATACATTTTTATAGATAACAGGATGTCAAACAGCAGTGGTGTCCGACCTTCCTCCTGGAGAGAACTCCTGTAGAGTTTAGTTTAGACCTGTATTCAGGCTGCTTCACTCTCTGTTTAACTCTAACTTTGCATTCCGAATGGTTCACTCATGAACTCATTCACTATTCATTACATGGCATTATTGCTACACAGTGAACTGACTAGAGGACGAGCAAAAGACTTTTCCAACACTACGTTCAGAAACTCTGCTTTATAAAACAGCGAAAGACTTTTTTTGTGGTGTATTCATATTCTGTTGCATAGTGAAATCAAACATAAGGTTAGCCTACTACTGATTTTGGAAAATACATGCTGTAACTAGGATGTTCACACACCAAATTGAAAATAAATAATAAAAAACTGAATCAAGTATTTTACTCGTTCACATTCTAACAGTCTTCGCATGAGCTTAGTATATGCATGTATATATATATATATGTATATGTATGTATGTATGTATGTAGTCTTAGATAACTGATATAGAGGTCTGAAGTATAACAGTGTCTGATAACTGATATAGAAGTCTGGAGTATAACAGTGTATGGTAACTGATATAGAGGTCTGAAGTATAACAGTGTCTGATAACTGATATAGAAGTCTGGAGTATAACAGTGTATGGTAACTGATGTAGAGGTCTGGAGTATAACAGTGTATTGTAACTGATGTAGAGGTCTGGAGTATAACAGTGTCTGATAACTGATATAGGGGTCTGGAGTATAACAGTCTGTGATAACTGATATGGAGGTCTGGAGTATAACAATGTCTGATTACTGATGTAGAGGTCTGGAGTATAACAGTGTCTGATAACTGATATAGGGGTCCGGAGTATAACAGTGTCTGATAACTGATATAGGGGTCTGTAGTATAACAGTGTATGGTAACTGATATAGAGGTTTGGAGTATAACAGTGTCTGATAACTGATATAGAAGTCTGGAGTATAACAGAGTCTGATAACTGATATAGAAGTCTGGAGTATAACAGTGTATGGTAACTGATATAGAGGTCTGGAGTATAACAGAGTCTGATAACTGATATAGAAGTCTGGAGTATAACAGTGTATGGTAACTGATATAGAGGTCTGGAGTATAACAGTATTTGATAACTGATATAGAAGTCTGGAGTATAACAGTGTATGGTAACTGATATAGAAGTCTGGAGTATAACAGTGTATGGTAACTGATATAGAGGTCTGGAGTATAACAGTATCTGATAACTGATATAGAAGTCTGGAGTATAACAGTGTATGGTAACTGATATAGGGGTCTGTAGTATAACAGTGTATGGTAACTGATATAGAGGTTTGGAGTATAACAGTGTCTGATAACAGATAGAGGTCTGGAGTATAACAGTGTCTGATAACTGATATAGGGGTCCGGTGTATAACAGTGACTGATAACGATATAGAGGTCTGGAGTATACCAGTGTCTAATAACTGATATAGAGATCTGGAGTATAACAGTGTCTGATAATTGATATAGAAGTCTGGAGTATAACAGAGTCTGATAACTGATATAGAAGTCTGGAGTATAACAGTGTATGGTAACTGATATAGAGGTCTGGAGTATAACAGTATCTGATAACTGATATAGAAGTCTGGAGTATAACAGTGTATGGTAACTGATATAGGGGTCTGTAGTATAACAGTGTATGGTAACTGATATAGAGGTTTGGAGTATAACAGTGTCTGATAACAGATAGAGGTCTGGAGTATAACAGTGTCTGATAACTGATATAGGGGTCCGGTGTATAACAGTGACTGATAACGATATAGAGGTCTGGAGTATAACAGTGTCTGATAACAGATAGAGGTCTGGAGTATAACAGTGCCTGATAACTGATATAGGGGTCTGGAGTATACCAGTGTCTAATAACTGATATAGAGATCTGGAGTATAACAGTGTCTGATAATTGATATAGGGGTCTGGTGTATAACAGTGTCTGATAACGATATAGAGGTCTGGAGTATAACAGTGCCTGATAACTGATATAGAGGTCTGGAGTATACCAGTGTCTAATAACTGATATAGAGGTCTGGAGTATAACAGTGTCTGATAATTGATATGGGGTCTGGTGTATAACAGTGTCTGATAACGATATAGAGGCCTGGAGTGTCTCCTGCCACTGTGGGATACATCTGACACAACGCTGCAGTAAGACAGCACCATGTGGCATGTTGTTACAGGTCTAGAGTACTTCGTCTGTACACTACAGTTTGCGATGCATTATGGTGATGGATAGAGAACTTAATACATCTGATCCAGTCTATCAGGGACTTGGAGGAGATTAACCGACTGAAACAGACGCTGGAATTAGACTGTACAGGAGAGTAAATCTCCAGGACCAGGTTTGTAGACCACTGTCATACAGGGTCCGAAACCACATAAGCAAGTCTGTTGCTTGTTGGTGGTTTAAAGGTTTCCATTAATCATTGGCTGTTTAAAGGTCAGCGGCCATCAGCTTTGAGAGAAGCAAGTACTGACTCTCGGTCTGGCGGTTTCTACTCATCCTTCATGATCTGTAACCTGCTAAAACGGGTAATCATATCTTTGGGAATTATTACCTATAGGGCTTTAATGCATGGTGAAAAGCTGGTCTGAGAACAGTGTGCAGGGAAGTGTGTTGAGACTCCGCAGCAACAAAAGGTCACTGCAAGAAATGATACCCTGGCAAGTCAGTTTATCCTACATCTAGTTGATATATCTTGTATTTCCCCTTTTGAATTTATTGTAAAAGCCTATAAGAATGTTAATACATTCATGAAATGTTTATTAATGGTTTATAATGAGTTCAAGAATGGTTATTAATGTGGTCATAAACAACTTAAACGCATTAATCAGCAGTTACACATAAATAAAGAGCTTCACTTTTGATATTTCTGCTTCTTACTTAATCTTTTCTATCAGTCTGCATTAAAATTGTTGATTACAGTACATATTCATATTAATCCTATAGAACAGCTTACTTTTGCCCCTTTTATTAATGTATTATAACTGTTTATTACTACTTTATGAAGTGTTTATGAGCATTAGTAACATAAATAAACCCATTTAAACCATATATAAACCTTTTAGAAGAGTAGTCTTATCCTAAAGTGGTACTGATTTTTTCATTTACATTTACTTTCATTTTTACTTGTTTTAAGTGATTTTAGTAACCCCAATTATCTCACTATGCTGGCAGATCATTTCGGCTTGTTTCGAGCTCATTTCTGAAAATAAGCAATATCTGCAACTGCAGTGAGATAATTTGGCCTAGTAATATTACATTTAGTATAAAAAAAAAGAAATAAGTAAAGTAGTCGTATAATAAGCCTACAGCAATATCAAATGAAAAACATAAGACATCCCTACTGCATATAAAAAAATCCTTTCCAGGATATATATATATATATATATATATATTGCAGTGTTGAGTCATAATTCTGCTTAATAATTCCATAAATAGGCAGGTGAAAATGCCCTCAGCACATGAGCACATACCAACAGGGTCTGCTGTGTCACACCTCTGCAGGATGTGTTTTACAGTCTGGTGGATTTATTTTCTATTGAGCTTCTGTTTAGACCGCTATTTGTGTGCATATGTGACCTTAAGAGAGATCCATATTTACTGTGTATACAAATGTTTCTGCTTTTGCAACATATGTGGACACATCAGTACTAAGAGCTGAGTTAAACAGTTTACACATATAAACATAAACACTGATCCACCATAACATTAAAACCAGCTTCCTGTATATACACTTTCTGTTCATTGTATCAGCTCCACTTACCATGAGGTTCACTTTGCAGTTCTTCAGTTATACACTGTAGTCCATCTGTTTCTCTGTATACCTTGTTAGCCCCCTTTACTCTGTCCCTCAATGCCAGGGCCTCCACAGGACCACCACAGAGCATTTATTATATGGCTGGTGGATTATTTTCTGCACTGCAGTGACACTGATGTATTGGTGGAGGGTGTGCTGTGCTGGTTCGAGTGGATCAGACACAGCAGTGTGGTGACTTTTGCAAAACTACTGACTAGTATTACTTTATTTAAAAGTAAGTACACCCTTATGTAGCCATTTTCCATGTCTCTTTGTTAACTCCTACTGGGAGTTTTTTTTAACTTCTACAATGTTTGAGGGTCTCCTTTAGGTTTTTTTAGGCAGCAAAGGCTTCCCCCTGGTGCACCTCCCATGTAGGTGAAATGTGTGTAGTCTCTTCCCAATGCTAGACGCCTGCACTTTCACACCAACAGTGTCAAGAGCTTCCTGTGATGGATTTCTTTTTCCTATGATGGACTTTCTTACAGACTTCTCAGGTTAAATTTGCTGGGCTGGCCTGGCCTGGACAAGTTGCCAGTGGTTTTAAAATCTTCTCCACTTGTAGATGACCTTCCGGACAGTGGAATGATTGATTTCCAATATTTTGGATGTATCCTTAAACCCCTTTCCAAGCTCATAGGCATCCAAAACTTTCTTTCTGAAGGCTTCAGAGAGCTCTTTTGATCTGGGCATGATGTTACCCCAAACTCCAATAGCAAAGAGCAAACCAGGCCAAATATCTGAGGTTTAAATAAGTCAGGTTCCAGTGTTCCAGCACCTGATCAGTGCGCCTGATTTCAGTTTCACACCTTAGAAGTAGTGATAGTTCAGCTATACAGTAGAGGAAAGTAATGTTAATCCTACGTCTCGTTTGTTAAGTTATATTAGGTTTATCTATGAATGTGCAAATGAATACTTGATGATTATATCTCCAAATATGGCAAAGTCTACTAAGCAGCAAGTATAAATATCTTCAATCTATGTATCAATTCTCAGTAAAACTCAGCATGTACTCCTCAGCCATGGCTGGATTTTAAAAGCATGCTTTATGCTGAGCTTGTGACCAAAATGGAAGAACGTTGACTGTTATTAACAGTGGCTGCTGCGCCATTGAACATGAAACGTATCATTTGAAATGAAATTCATTGCAATTTCTAATAACAAGAGTGTTTGCACAGTTCAAAGACTCTAACACATTTACTGCTGTTCATCATAGAGCAAAACCACTGAATGGTAACTATAAGAACTCAATGTGTTTCCCCGATCTGGCTGTATGGCTACCCGTCCAGGATGTTTCCTGACTTTTGCCCAGTGAGTGCTGGGATAGGCTCCGGCATGATCCTGGAGTAGAAGCAGTTTACATAATGAATGTATAGCTATCAAGAGGAGGCCATGTGTTTTTAGTGCTGTTAAGTCAATAGTTTATTTCTACATGGCATTCTACTAATGAGGGAGTCGGGATCAATTCTTGAGCATCAAGACATCAGGCAGCATATTCATAACCATTTTCCAGCGTTAAGAGGTGTTAAACAATGTGAAAGTCTGGTTCCTATCACCACCACTGTGAACAATTTTGACTTGGTAAATTTCCCTCGAATGGAGCATTTCACATTAAACTACTCTGAATGACTTTACATCTTAATGAGTTAATTATGCAGCAATTAGAGGGGAAAAAAACTGCCGGAGTTTCTCTTTAAAAAGATATCAAGACACTGCAAGCACTGCAGGTTTCTGGATGTGCTGCATAAAGAGTATATATGTTCAGCCATGTGCTTCTAGCAGCTATATGTAACGGTGAACAAGAGAGCTTGCATCCAAATTATGATTTCGTATTCAGGGTATATCCATCATGCGTTTCGGGTGTGTCATGGGAATTGCGCTCCGGTTTCGCCTGTTTCTTCAGTGTGAAGCAGAGACAACTAAAATGGATAGGATAGGAAATGATGTGCAATAGTGCTGGTATTATTATTTTATTTTTATTATTATTTTGGTCTTGATTTGGACATTAAATGTGACTCAGCAATACTAAATTTGTTATTCCAGTGTTGGGAAAGATTGCAATGCACAGCGTGCAAGCTGTGTTGTAATCACATGGCATTGCATGTAATGTTTTCCCTCTGAGCTGAACTCACTTGGGCTTTAAAAGCCTATATGTCTATATTTTGTGTTCTTCAACACATGAGAGCAGATCTGAGCTGTAGTGGAGTGATTACATGGACATATTAATTACTACCCACATGCTCTATCTATTTATTCATATTGTGCATATATTGCATGCACTTTACCAGAGTACATAATAAAGTGTTCTCTACAGTGACTATAACCCATTTCATTTCAATGGCAACTGACATTGCCACGGTCTATGTCTATATTGTCTTTATTGTCTATAATGTGTTATGCAACATTTCAAAGAGTTATGCATAAAAAAAGAACACACATGCGCTGCCCAACAATTCATTTTTTTATGGCTACTACTTCTTTTTTTTACCATATACACAAAAAATCCATTCAAACTGCATTAGTATGTGTATATAAATGAGAAATGTCATAGACATGGAATGAATGGTTTATTAATTATAGTATGCAAACATTATTAAAGTATCAGACATTTCACGTATGGACAGAAACAAATTGTGATGCAAATTTGGCAGCCCAGCTCAGTGGCACTTCATACTATAAACAGTAGATAATATAATAGACTAATAGAAACATTAATTGTGTTTAAAGTTTGTTACTTGTTATTAAAGTTTAATGTTCTAAGTGCCAATAAGTACAGAGATAACAAAGTGTTTTTCACCCCATATGTACAATTCAGAGAATAAACAGTAACTAGGCATTGCAATAGATGTGTATTCACTCCTTTTCACTTGGTAATCAGTTGACCAGGGGTGCATTTTCTTTTGCATACAGCTGTAAAGTAAAAAACTAAAATGGTCTGCTTAAAAAAGTTGTGTGCTGCAGGTTGAAAGCCAATTTTCAGCCTTATACTTGAACTAGTCAGCTTGTATTTCTCTTTCTCTAAAACTTCTAAGCCATGTTTTGCAAGTTAAGGATTGCTGCAGCCCTGCACGAGGCCTCTTAGTCACAGGACCCTGCAGTTCTTCATTCAAACACTGAACGGAACTGTAGACCCTTTGACTACAGGACTAAAACTGTAGGCCTCACGTCTGCTGATAGTATCTATGTTGTCAGGGTGGCAGGTTTTTTATAGTGTATCTGATTCAAGTTGCCAGTGAAATGTGTAAAACTAGCGTGCTTCACAGGGGAAGCAAATTAAAGACTCTTAAAGACTTCTGACCTGATGCAACACTTGAGTACATCACTCAACCCAGTACAGTTTTAGAAAATAGAAGAACTAGCTTAGACGACTGGTGCTGTGCTCACATCTGCAGTAGACCAGATAGTCCATTGTTTTTAATGCAGCCACAACAGAAAATCCTGCAACCATAAGCTGCAAAATTCTGCTACACAGCAGGGAGCGGCTTGATCAGTGATGAGTTAATTTTCCCAACTTTTGCAGTCGACCACTTTGGTGAAATAAAACAGATATTGATTGTTGTTGAATTGCGGATGAACCCAGTATTACACAACAAAAATAAAAGAGTGCGGAATGTCCTCCTCCCTCTCTCCAGCTTAAATAAAATCTTTATTAAGATTAAATCTACATTAATTAAGCTGTTTTCTGATAATCCAGTTTGGCATCAGTCACCATGTCATGTCATGCATGTATGTATCAAGAGAGAAAACAAATATGAAAACTGTCCTATTTAAATAATCACTGAAAGTACATCAGCGTAAAAACAGAATCGTTGCTGTCCAAAAAACATGTATGTCCACAATAGCAACTTTACAAGAGAGGCCATTGTATATATATATACACTACCGCTCAAAACTTTAGAATCACTTTAGAATTTAATTTCCTGCAATTCACAAACAATATTGTCCATTTCACAATTAAGTTAAGTGTATCAAATGATTTTTAAAGAATAAAAATGTTTGTGTTAAAGACACCTTTTGTATAGAGGCTTATTTTGCATATAGTTCTATTATCAGCAATTCTCAGTCCTCTGTCTAAATCTCCTGGTACGGACACCAATCCAAGTTAAGGATGTTATTGGGTTAATTGGTTGTTGGGACACTCTTGCTCAATTGTGATGCACAGCTGAAAAACATTCTACTAATAAGCGAGTATAAAAGGGAGAACAACATTCTAGGTTAGTTTAGTATCTGAAGCATCAGCAGTTGATGGCTTGCTGACCGACTCAAAATGGCCAGAAAGAAACAACTTTCTTTGGAGACCCGTCAGTCCATTGTTGTGTTAAGGAAGAAGATACTCCATTGAAAACAAGAACATTTCACTGTGATCCCAAACTTTTGAGCGGTAGTGTATGTGTATGTGTGTGTTAATAGTTGATGTAAAGAGGTTTTATTTATATATTTATATAAGGGAGCATTAGAACATTTCTATTGGTTTATTCATGATTAAGCCTTTCACAGGATATAAAGAGCAGCTGTTAAGTTCCAGTGATATAGAAAAAAGAATATATATATATATATATATATATATATATATATATATATATATATATATATATATATATATGATAAAGTGATCTGGGTAATGCAGCACTAATCATAGCCTTTTGTAAGACGTGCCTATGTAGTCCATGTTGTTTTTCTCGAATCTCGAATGGCTCCGGAGAAGTGAACCTAAATGTAGTGCGCGCTTCCAGGTAACATGATTAGAAGGCCACAGTGTTCTGATGCCATGGCAACCAAGTTTAGTCCTCAGTGCTGCTTAATCAGGCCTAAGTGCAAAAACAGAGGACAGAGGCAGTTTCCTCTGCACACACACACACGTATCTGTGTGAGTACAGCAGGATCCAGTACGTCACACCTTCACAGCGTATCTGTTCCAGCCTGCCAGATTGTATTTATTGTTTTTTACACCCGAGTTGATTATTGAGGCAAAGCAGCAGTGGGAGCTGCGCACTGCAGACACTGTGTCTGTTTGTCTGGGTGAGAGAGTCTACTGAATATGAAATGGTGTGCAATCAGCGATGTAGTGGTGTCTGGATGTGTGGGTGTCTGGATGCTGTGCCTTTTAAGGGGCCTCTGTAACAGCACATACAGACCTGCACACTGCAAACACACATTTACTTTCATTTAAACAATTTAATGACAATTTATATATAAAAAATATATAGTTGTGGTGCATAATTTCATTTAATGGGTCTGAAAGGATGTGTAGCTGTAAGGAAGCCATTACTAAAAGGAAAACATTAAAGTTCAGTAAGACTTTTATATTATTATTAGGCCCTAAATTCTATTTTATTCAGATTTTTAAGCATCTGTGTATTTTTCTGTACATGTTTATGATTAAATATTAATTGTGTAATGGTGGTTCTAAAAATATCTAAATCTTAACCTATATTTCATCTGGTTTAAATCTACAATGCATAAGTTACAATAGCATAAAAGTGCAAAAACTGTATATATATTTATATAACATATTTTGTCACTGTCTAGAGCAAAACATGTTTCTCTATTTTCTTTTCATATTTTTATTTTAAAGGCATCATTTGAAGCTGCCATTTATACGATGTGAGAATTTCATGATGAATGGACCAATAGAAATGCTCCAAAAAACTTTAATAATCTGGGATTACATTAAAACATTAAAAGTCAAGAATGCTTTTGTCCTCTCCTGTACCTTGTGTTGACACTCATCGTGTATATGCTCAGCTCCACTTACCACATAGGAACACTTTATAGTTCTGCAATTACAGAAAGTAGTTCATCTGGTTTTCTGTATACTTTGTTGTCTCACCTCATTACCCCATTCATCAAGGATAAAGACCCCCACAGGATGGTGGGTTTGGATGGTGGATCATTCTCAGCACTGCAGTGACACTGATGTGGTGTTAGTGTGTGTTGTGCTGGTATAAGTGGATCTAAGACATCTGTGCTGCTGGAGTCCCTGTGGGCTGCAACTGGAGAATGACCAACATCAAGTGTGAAGCAAAAGATGAGCAATTGTCTTTGACTTACATTGAAATCTCCAGCAGCACTGCTGATCCACTTAAACTAGCACAACACACACCAACACATCATCATCACGTCAGTATCACTGCAGTGCTGAGAATGATCCACCTTCCTAATGGTACCTGCTTTGATGTGGTCCTGTGGGGGTCCTGACCACTAAAGAACAGTTTTAAGATAGTATACAGAGAAACAGATGAACTACAGTCTGTGATTGTAGAACTACAAAGTGAACCTATATGGTAGGTATAAATACAATGATCAAAGAGAGGTCTTGTTCTTGCCTCTGTCTCAACATGTCTCACATAAGGTGGACTCAGAAATTGCTATTGAGACCAGCCGAGTGCAGTCTCTCTGTCTGAGGTAACTCTTTTTTTCTATGACTAATTAAAAATCAACAGAATCAAACAGTCCTTACTCTACAACAGGCGTTCCCAAGCTTTTACATCTCATGGCCTGCACAAAGATGTTACCAACCTAATTACTTTCTCTGACTCACCTAATGAGAGCCAAGCTCGTTTGATGACTACTGAGCACTGGATGTCAGGCTGAAGTGAGGAGCGCTGCAGATGGAGTTTTGGCTCAGTTTGACAGGTTCGCATACATATTCACTGTATTTACTTTCCGCACAACAATGTACACTGTTGAGCTTCAAGGCTTCATTTGAAAATGACCTCTGAACATACAGCACAGAGTATAGTTACTCGCTTTCACTTCCCACGCATGTGAAGCCCAGCGCTTGGTTCTCTATTCTGCACAGCCTCCACTCCTCTGGGAAGGCTTCACTAGATGTTGATACACTGCTGTGTGGATTTGATTGCAATCAGCCACAATTATATCAGGTTGCATAATTATATCAGGTACCGATGTTAGATGATCCAGCATTATACATAAAATAGTGCAACATCTTGTGATGTACTATAATGTAGTGAGAGATGACAATAGACTCATACAAATGGTGCCCTCTCTCTCTGTCTGGATGGTGTGACGTCCAGTCAGATAATCAGATAACAACATTAGATAGGGTCTGGGCTCAGAAATCACCTACAGCTCTGCACACACTGTCCCTCTTTGCACCTCAACCTGCATCTGTATTAGTAACTTGCCCCCTACAAGTGTCCAGCAGGGGGCGAGATAAGCATTTCATCTCCCTGTACTGAAAATACATTGCTATCCTAAACTGTGGATTTTAAACTATATTTTTAAACCATATGTACTAAATTTAAATTAGTTTCAAGTTCTGGTGCTGACCCACCATCACTTCCCATGTCCCTGGGTTCTGGATTACCCCAATGGTATTGGATGGAGCTCCATTACTCCAGAAAATTTAGTTCCACAGCTCCACAGCCCAATGCTGGGGGGGGCTTCATACCCCTCTAGCTTACACTTGGCACTGGGCATGGTGATGTTATGCTGATGTGTAGCTGCTCCAGAGCTTCTCATTCTCAGTGACAGTGCTCTTCTATGTCAGCAACTCGTGCTCCTTAAAGTAGACTAATGTACTAAATAGGGTCATCAGGCCACGTCTGGCCATACAATGTATCCCCAAGTCCTCACACTGTGTAAAAACCTGTATAGACCTGTATATGTAGGGGTGTGTGTGTGTGTGTGTGTGTGGAGATTAGACGGTATTTGGGACGGCGGTAAATGTCAGACGTGTCTCACGCTGGTGCTGATTTGGCGCATTGAAAGTTCTCAAAGGATTTGTCTGTAGATGCTCTCTCCCCTGAGAACCTGTGGGCTTGCTTGCGGATCCAGAGCTACTGTAGATAACACTCAGAGCCAGAGAGAGCAGAGCAGAGAGGGAGGATGACAAAGTAAGAGACGGAGAGGTGAGAACATAGGAGAAGGAAATGGCGAGAGAAGGATTGCAGCTTTAGATGAGGGAGAGAAAGAGAAAGGAAAAGAGGATTCAGAGAAAAGGAGACTGGATGTGAGAAAGGGAGAAGAAAGTGGAGTCAAACCTATGCAGCAGTAAGTGGTTTAGTCAAAGAGAGAGAGAGAGAGAGAGAGAAAGAGAGAAGGGAAAGGGAGAGAAGAAAAAACGATAGATCTATCTTTCCTCTCATACTATAAACCCATTCAGGAGAATCTTTGTGAGATTGTATCGGTTTCGTTTGGTTGGTCTCACATTAATGCTACTGTTGTCGTTTTCGAGATGAGCCTTGGTCTTGACTTCATTTGAACTGCCTTGACTCGAGAAAGGTGGGATCGAAAACCGTTGTCGAGACCAGCCGAGTGCAGTCTCTCTCTATCTGAGGTAACTGGACACTGTTTTTTTTTTCTATCATTAATTAAAAATCAACAAAACCTTCAAACAGAATTGAACAGTTCTTTCTCTACACCAGGGGTTTCCAAGCTTTTACATCGCGCGGCCCACACAAATGACCACAAAAGCTTCTGCGACAGCGAGCTAATCAATTTTTCTGACTCACCTAATGAGAGCTGAGCTCGTTTGATGACTACTGAGTGCAGGATGTCAGGCTGAAGTGAGGAACGCTGCAGCTGGAATCCGGGAGCGTGTTTCGACAGGTTTACATACATATTCACTATATTTACTCTCCGAGCGAGGATGTAAACTGTTGGGCTTCAAGGCTTCATTTGAAAAAGACCTCTGAACATACAGCACAGAGTATAGTTACTCGCTTTCACTTCCCACGCATGTGAAGCCCAGCACTTAGGTTCTCTATTCTGCACAGCCTCCACTCCTCTGGAAAGGCTTCACTAGATGTTGGAACATTGCTGTAATCATTTCACTGAATTCGGCCACAAGAGTGTCTGTTTACTGGTCAGACATTTTGCAGGGAAGCCGTCACCATTCTTTGAAAATATACACAGTAAATACTAAGTATCGTAAAACCAAGCAATAGTAACCCTACTCGATTTCTACTACTTAGTGATTGGTCTACCAATTTCAGTTAAACCAATCGTGTCTCTATTGCTTTTGTCATACGTCCTACGATCTGTGATCTTTGCTATTATTTCATTGCTCGTCTGCCTTTTTAACAGGAGCTCCTGCTGTAGGGATGATGGGATGTGTAAAGAGAGAATTGCTAAAAATAGGCTAATTATGCAGGCGGCATCCTGAACATAACAGACAGTGGTTGGGTCGTCGTCCCAGTACTTTAAAAAGCAGTGGTTTAAATTCCTTGCTTGGCCTCATAGTTCAGATAAGCCTGCATCAATGCTGCCCACCTCATTTTCAGGTGACCACTCTGTTTCAAGCCTGTGGCTGAATTATCTGGTTAGAGAATGAAAGTGTTGGTTATGTGTTGGTTATATGTTGGTTATTTTAGCCAAGTCAACGAATAAGCACTCACTTAAGTTATTGTTTTGTCCTGTTCAATATCTGGGCTGATGTGCTGTGCGCCACAGTGACTACAGTGAAGACGAAAGTATGGAAAGAACAGCACCCGCACCTCTGGATGTATTAGCAGGTAGAAGAAAGCTAATAGAAACCTGAAGTAATGTAAATTTTAAGCTAATGCATTCACATCTTGTAAACTGAGACATGCAAATGAAAGACTGTTACTTGCAAGCCGTGATTAAAGCGTCTGCATTCAAACAACAGCTGCTACGACCCTACTAGCGTACCAGGGTGAACATATGAAAAGCAACATCGCAGCACTGCTTTAAAAAAAATTAATGACTTTATTAACATGAATAAATCCATGTAGACTAAATCAGGTCAAAGAAGATAACTTCTATTTATTCCCACACTTCTATCTTGTTCTAAAGCATTTCATTCGTCACACTTCACCAGATGTTCTGCCCACAACTCATTCAATGCATCATGGGATGCAGGACTAAGGTGGATATTATGATTGATAGTTCATTTATTAGTGAAATAAAAATGTTTTCCATTATAGACCTATACATACATTTAATCAGCTCCACTTAGCACATAGAAGCACTCTTCTATGTAGTTCTGTAGTTGCAGACTGTAGTTCATCTGTTTTTGAATGAATGAATGAATGAATGAACGAATGAATCTAGTTAATTTGTTTTACCCTGTTCTCCAGTGGTCAGGACCCACACAGGACCACCACAGAGCACGTAATGTTTGGGTGGTGGATCATTCTCTGCAGTTTTAAACATGCTATTAAACCCTTAGTTAGTCCACCTTGTATATGTAAAATCAGAGACCATATCTCATCTCTTGTCTAGTCCTTCATCAGTGATGCTGCCCACAGGACGCTGCTGGCTAGACAGATTTAGACAGTTGACTGTTTTTAGTCCAGCAGTGACACTGACGTGTTTAGAATTCCAGCAGCACTGCTGTGTCTGATCCACTCACACCAGCACAACACACACCACTACCACATCAGTGTCACTGCAGTGCTGAGAATGATACACCACCTAAATAATACCTGCTCTATGGTGGTCTTGTGGAGGTCCTGATCATTAAAGAACAGGGTAAAAGGGGATAAACAATGTATACAGAGAAACAGATGGACTACGGTCTGTAATTGTTGAACTACAAAGAGCTCCGATAAAGAAAGTGGAGCTGTTAAAAGAATTATTGAGGATAGAGGATACAGAGCACTCTGGAATTAAACAATTGTTATTAAATTAAACATTGTTAAACAACAAACAAACAGAATAAGGCAATAACATTCTTAAGTTTACCTTAAAATCGATTTTTGAGGATTTCTATTGGTCTGTTTGTCATGAGTTGTTCATGTAATATAGAAAGCAGCTGCGATGATGAAAAAAAAAGATAAATTAAATATAAAATAAGTGGGTTTTTTCTGTTTTGGACAGCAACAATGTGTTAAACTAATATTTTTAGCTATTAGTTGATTTTTTAAGATCACTGCTGTCTAAATATAACCTTGTTCCTCCAAAACTTTATAGAAGAAGAGAAAACATATTTTACCATTAATCATACTTTTAAAGTATGTATACACAATGAAAAGATCAATAAAAAAAATAATGTCAAAAACGAAATAAACAATAAACACAAAGATACAAAGTTTTGTCCCGACAGCGGCCATATCTAACCGTTACCATAAAAAAGTAAATAAAGTATGAAGAATTCAATTTTAAGGCCATGGAGAAGGAGGGACAGTGAGTTAAAGAGAAAGGACAGTGATAGAGAAAGAAGAGAGAGATTTTCCAGACTATCTCTCTCTCTCTGTTTCTCTTATACTCTGCATATGAGTGTGTATGTGTGTGTGCTGTTTAAATCCCAGAGGTACATATGGTGGACACTTACGGTTGCTTATTGTTGTTTATTGTTGCAATAGATGCTAAATAAATAAATAAAAACTAAATAAACCAAGACCCCCGTCTCGCTATTACTGCGCTCTAAATTAACTGTACTTCTGTATAAGAGCCTGTCATGACAAAAACTCTTTATTATGTTTTTTTGCTGGTAAAACACCAGAGACGGTGCAAAAATTCTCCTCGTATCAGCGTGCGTTAAGAGCGTTTCCCCATCTCCTGTGAGGTTCTCATTCTGGAGCTGTTTTTGGAGAGGTTTTGTTTTGATTTACACAGTGAGCATGTGCGTAAAGGCTTCTCCAGCTCAGCCTGTTTTTCTGATCAAACAGGCCAGGCCTGTGTCTCAGAGGCTGCTGGAGAGTCCTGTGAGGTCATTGCTCAGGCCTGCAGATCGATGGAGAAAGCAGGAATAGAACGTGGGTCTGAAGTCCAGCACAGAAACTTCTCAGTCAAAACCGCTCGCAGAACTCATCCAAAAATCTCTCACAACTCTCCACTTAAAAGTTACTCTTTGAGAAAGTCCACTAAAGAAATTCCATATGGAACCATGCAGAAAACCACAGAACTAGTACAGATCGAGAAGAACATATAAATATATATATATAACTTAATACAATCTTGTTGGGCCAGATACAAAAATGAATTGTTTTTCTCTCTTTTTCGCCCAGAGGTTTCATTACCAGCACAAACAGTTCAGTTTTAAAGCCCTATACTCTATGGTTTTGGCTATAGTTCTATCTGTAAACTGCTATAATCTTGGAGTGTCATGTCTGATATGGCACATGTAATGCTTTTAGTAGTTTTTGGACTTTGTAGCTGCACTGAATGATCAAATGAATGATCAAATAACTGTTTCGCTGAAGGGAAAAGATGAAAATTGCTGTCACTCAAAGTGAATGGATAGATCAACATCACCTTAGCGCTGCCTTTTTAAAGCTTTTAGTTTTCTTTGTCTAACTGAGTATACAATAAAATTTTGCACCTCCTCCAATTAGTGAGTTCCTCAGATTTGTCAAAATGTCTGTGTAATTCTGTTGTTGGGAAGTAAAAGAGGTTGTTCTGGAGTGGAAAAACCATAAAACACATTGTTATCTCCAAAACACCAACTTTACAGAAGACGCCAAAAACTTTTTTTTACTTCTAATGTAAATCAATGGAGGTTTTTCTCAAGGAACATTTTCATTGGTTCATTTATCAGGAACTGTTTCTACTATGTATATGGCAGCTGCTGCGTCCAAGTGATGTAGAAAAATAAAAGTTGACAACAATTGGATCGTTTAATAAAACAGTTCTGTTTTCTTTACACTGGTGGTGATGGGAACCAGGGGTCACCATGTCTACAAAGCAAGTGTAGCTACTTTATTTGCTAGGCAAAATGACCAGTGAACCTACAGGCCTTCTGAAGTTTTATATATGCAACGTTGATGATGGTAAATAGTGGGTTCAGTCCAATCACCTTTCAGAATAATGTGAATGTCCCAAAATAACTTGTAAAATAGTCAGTTTCCATTAACTTACACTAAAAGTAGAAGTATATTTTTCTTTGCATTTAGGAGACAGAAGGTTTGTTCTGTCAGCAGCGAAATGTAGTTGTATATGTATTAAATCAAGGGATTGGATCCCATTGGATCCCATTGGATCTCCACATTTAGGGCTTTGGCTTTAACCACCGCATGAAATACTGACAATTTTTAAGGTGCCTCACAAAAAAACCTTGGTTTAGCAAAATACTGGCACTTACAACTGACATTAAACACATTAAGGAATGTGATGGCCTCTTTAAGTGTGCATGTGTGGCACTGTGGTGTGGGGAGAGCCCAATAGCCACTATCCTAATGGTACCCACTTTTGGAACCGAAGCTGGCCCACTAGCTCTATTCCCAGAGCAAGGCTGAGCTAACTATGCGAGAAATGGATCTCAGTGGAGGAGATACAACATACACACCAAGATACAACATGTACACCAACAAAGAGGGCACTTATACGGACTAAGGGCATAAGGGCAGGAGCTCAATACCCCCATGCAGTCTTTTCTGTGCATTGCCAGGCAATGCATGTCTTATTGTACAAAGTTTAGAACCAACTTTTTCCTCAATGCTGTTATAAAAGTATGTCGCATGCATCTGCCATTAAATTCATGCTGTAGCTTCATAAGAGGCAGCTTTTAGAGGTCATCTTCTTCCATTCACCTCCACTGTGAACTTTCTCTAGGGTGGAGAATTCCACATCAAACCACTCTGCATGACTTTCTTTCCATTTTGACCATTGATTTAAGCAGAAATTGGTTCACCGAATGCTGATTCGTGTGTTCGGTTGGGCTCACCCTGCTTGTGTAACCTCCATAAGAGAGAAGCACTGCCAAATGAAAAGGGACGCTCCCTGAGGTCACCATGCTCAGTGCCGAGCTTCAGCTTGGGGGGGGGGTATAAAGCCACCAGTATTGGGCTGTGGAGCACTGCATTCTCTGGGGTGCCAGAGCTCCATCCAATACCTTTGTGGAATCATCCAACATCAGCACCTGACTTCACAGATGTGGCTGAATGCAGTCAGAACCTCACAGCAATGTTCCCAAATCTAGTGTTAACCCCATGAAAAAAGAGTACAGGCGGCTGCAGCAAAGGTGGGACAAACTCCCAATTAATATCCTTCATGTAAGAAGCACCCTTAATCCTTCAGGTGTCTACAAAGGTGTGGATATGCTGAATATCTGCGAACGAGCACCGGGTGTGCTGTTACATCCTCCGCATTAGTGTCGTTTCAGACCGGCAGACGTGCAGAGACATGCTCCTTATGGTATAGTGAACGTCCCTTATGGTATACTGAGCGTGCTTGACGAAATCGAGCCGCTTTAGCATGAACCATATGTCAAGCTATGACAGCAGCATTGCTGGAACTGTCCATTTCAGCTTTGATAAAGCTCTGCCTCGCGCAGTTGACTGGACGGAAAACGAGACAAGAGAAAAGCTCTTACGCGCGTGGCTCGACGAGTTGTCCATTTGAAAAGCGATTCGATTAATAGGCGGCTGTCCACCTTTCTCTTTGAAGGCACTCGGCTCTCTTTTTTAGAGCGCTCGTTCTCTTTGAATGTAAGCCAGGCTCCCTATTTGCAGTGATTAGGAGAGCAAACTGAGCTAAAAATGGCTTTTCTCTCTGGGTATGCACCTTCCTTTGGCACCAACACAGCATGACAAATCTCCAAAGAGGATAGATTTTTGATGTTCATTTGTGTCGAAGCACGTTTGCCAACGACGGGGAGAGATTGCGCGCACATGCGTGCGTGTGCATGTGTGTCCACGTGTGTATGTGTGTGTGTGTGTGCGGAGTATAGATTTGGGTTTTGTCTGCCTGGCTTCTTGTCAGGTGCACAAATACATTGAGTCTCCGAGTTGTCAAGCATTGACACGATAATTGAGTGTTTTTGTTGACGCCGTCTTCACTGGAGGATTGCGCTTGTCACCGCGGTCACTTCACGAACTGAAAAAGCTCTTGTCTTCTCTGCGGATCAGGAGAGCTCGCGCTTAGTGTACGGTTTTTGTTCAAGCCTGTTTAAATCAGGGTTGAAGTTGTGTAAATCTTTACTATCTCCTGCACGCAGAGGCTTATTTGTGTGCTTAAGTGTGGTGGCTCAGAGAGTCAAAACCCAACAGGATTTTGGGGGCAAACAGAAGTACGCAGCCATGTTAGAGGAGAACACAACAACATTCAAGTTAAAGGGAAACGCTGTACAACAATATGAGATCTATGTCTTGTTAGCTTCACTGACGGCTGCACACCCTTAAAAAAGAAGTTTATTCAAGTGTACCATTAGTTTACTTCTTTTAAACTAAAAGGAAGTGAGTATACTTTCAGTTTACTTTTTATGTACTTCTCAGTGATATACTAAACACAGTTATACTTAAGTATGCTTGGGTTATACAGACAAGTATAGAACAGTCTAAGTATATTTGGCCTTTACTTGTACTTAATCTTTTGATTGAGATAGTAGAAGTAAGTATTCTTGCTCTGCACAAAAATACATCCAGTACAATATTTTTTAAAATTTGATTTATAAAGATTTATAAAGATACAAATATGTTTTCTAATCTGAGTGTGTCTTGTTTATTTTATGTGTGTCCACTGGTGAGTAAGTAAACGTTGTTAAGTTCTATTTTAAGTAGAAAAAACCCTTAAACCTAGTCATATACTTTAAATATAACAATAATATAAGCAGTAAATTATAAGTATCATGTCAAGTTTACTTAAAGAAAACTTACAAGCTAGTAAACTAACATTAAACCCTTAAGTTTACTTTTAGTGTAGTTGCAGCACAAAAGATGTAAACTAGTTTATACTTGGTTTACTACTCTTACACTTAAAGTGTACTTAAAAGTATACTTTTAAAAACTAGAAAGTGGGCCAATTTAGTCCCAAAAAGTATTAAAATAGTACATATACAAGTGCTCTACTAGTACAATGACATTAGTATAGTAACTGCATAAAGTATACTTGAACTTTAAGTATACTTATTTTCTGTAAGGGAAACCATAGCACAGGTTCACGATTCCTGTTAAACGATGTGTTTCCTGTAAAGCCTGTGTAAATGAACTTCTTTCGTTTCTGAACATGTACTTTATGTGCTGAAAACATGACTGTGGACTATGTAGTACTGAACTGTGAACTAAGGCTGCTGTACATTATTTTTGTGTTCTGGATGTTCTGGGCGAGCCTAAAATCATGGCTTGATGGCGCACTGGTGCCATACTTATCATGGCCCCTCCCTCCCCTTACACTATAACACTATCATCAGCTTGGTCAGTGCCCAGCGACTACACTTTACACCTGCTTCAGCTAGGCTTCTAGTAGCCGAGCCTAGCCGACTCTGAAGACCATGCAAGGCAAGCATGTTGTGTCACCGGGCGATACGTTAGCCAGAATAGCCACTCATCAAGATACAAGCTACACGCTACTGCTTCTCTGTTAACTTATAAACAGAAGAAAAGAATGAGCATGCTGTTGCAGACTGATTCTCAGGCTGGTCCGTATTCTCTGGTTCTGAGAGAGGCTGCACCTTTCCCCTTTCCTGTGATTGGATGTGGTTTAATAGCCCGCAGTGGACACGTCCCCAGCATTTCAGAGCACAGAGAATACTGGTTATTCATTTTTCACACTCTAGAAAGCAAGGGCGTAGATTTGCTCTTGAAATTGGTGGGGACCTATGAATCTACCCCTCCGCCCTATCAGTTTTCCAGTTCTGTTAACAACCAAATGTAGCTACAGAGTCTCACATGACAGCTGGGAAAGGCACAGACAATCACACTGGCCATAACGCGAGTTAACACATTCTGCACCTCTAGGTTAATCAGACATTTACCGATCGGGGTCTTTTTTTTTTTATTATTGGTGGGGACAATTCAAAAATCGTTAAATATTGATCGGGACACATCACTTCAGTCCGTGCTAATTCTATGCCCTTGCTGGAAAGCTGTTAAAAATCAAAACAACAGTTTTTCTATGGTGTACGGCTCTACTCTTGAGGTTCTCAAGAACTCAAGTTGTTTTCTCATCTTTTGCTGGGCTATCCAGTATTTGTTAACCTGAACTCTCCATGGTTGCCATGCCAACCCACCATGGTGTACTTTTTTTGGTCTATATAAAATGTGGACCCTCCAAAATGACCTGATTACTGGTCTGAGAACCATCACTTTAGGTCGCCAAACATGGTTCCTTTATGGCAGAGAACCTTTTCGTGCACAAGCCAAGTAAGCTTTTTTAAATGATAAAGAAAGATTTTCTGTCAGGAACGTGAACTATAATTAATACATTCCTGTACTTCTGTAAACTGATGAACATTCTCTTGATTTGAAGCACATTTAACACAGAAGCCAAAGGGCAGGCGCCTCATCTTTAATAACTTAGATAATTAAAGGTACACTCCAATTTTGCCTTTCATCCTATCAAACAGTTAATTTGCCTGTACTTAAAAAAGAATAGAAAGCCCATCGACTTGAAACACGCGTACACTGGCATGCCAGAAACACCTGCCCATAGCCTTCTATTATTAAGACCTTACGAGTCGCTGGATTTCTGTTCTGTTACAGGGAAAGGTCTAAACGATGGGCGAGCGTAACTGACTAGATGATGGAGACGCAGCAGATAGAGATTAGGTTGAGCCAACTTTCAGAAGCCACATCAATGTCACCGTTATTTGTCTATCAGAGGGCCCGAAAGCGGCAGTGTCTGACCTCGCAGTGGCAACATAGAGGCTGCGGTACATATAGGGCCTAGAGCTCATATTGACCAAGAAAAAGCAATAAATGGGAAAGTCAAGTGAAAAACAGCATCAGGGAAAATGGGAGCAACACAGAGAAAGCCCCCATGGAATGGAGGAGGGGAAACAGAATGAAAAATAGAATGAGTCAGAGGCAAAGGGGACTGCACAGAGAAAAGGGAGGAGAAAAGGCATCAAAACTGAGAAAAAACAAACAGCAGAGAGAGAGAAGAGGAGCGAGAGCGTGAGAGTGTGAGGAAGTGTATTGGAGGAAGGCCAGACTGTGAGAAGAGTGAGGTTTGGAGAGCTGTATAATATACTCTAAAGGTCAATCTGGTGCCAGGGAGGATTGATTCAGCCAGAAGCTCTTGACATGGTGCTCCGCTCGTATTGAGTTACTGTCTCCGCGGTGAAGCCGCACCGTTATCTCTGTACGACCGGTACGCCGACATAACGTCACTTCGACGCCGTGCCAACGTTACCTGCCGAACAAAGGCTCTTTCTAATGAGCTCCAGCTTATATGGTAAAAGTGCCCATGTTCTGCATTTTTATTTCTTAGTATATCATTTTAATGGTTTCATTTAACAAAAACAGTCTTCATTTTTTGGAACATTTCCATTTTGCCAACATTCCTTCAAAGTAAACAGGCCATTCTGTTACTGTGTTTTTAAAGAGTAATGAAGTGAGTGGGCACTACGACGCAGATAAAGTCTGTCTCGGCCCCGGTCCAAACGTAGCTTTTAACAGTGTTACAATACCGTTAAGGGAAAATAAGCGCGCCTTTATAGAAAGCCTTTTCTCTCTTGTAGTCTTCTTTTCTTCCCAGAGCGAAAGCAGAAAAGGATAGACAGAATGGATGTGGTTATCTGAGCATACAGACATCTGAACTCAAGCAGAGTTGTATTGAATCCAATGTGTCAAAGTGAACCTCCGCAATCATTTGCTTGGTGCCAACATAACTCTGCAAACCACATAGGAAAATACACGACAAATAATAAATGAAACAAATATAACTTTTTGTTGGTGCTGAAGTTTCAAACTTTCTTACAAACTTATTATTAGGGGCCGGTAACTTATTAGCGTACTGGGATGTAAGTTTGTTGCCCAGAATATTGACCAATGTTTTGCAAGTGTCAATATTTCAACAATACTCAAACTTTATATAAAAAATTATATATATATAAATAAAAAGCTTTAGGATGTACACTGCCAGTCAAAAGTTTTAGATCACAACCAGTCAAAAGTTTTAGATCACAACCAGTCAAAAGTTTTAGATCACTACCAGTCAAACATTATAGATCACTACCAGTCAAAAGTTTTAGATCACTACCAGTCAAACATTATAGATCACTACCAGTCAAAAGTTTTAGATCACAACCAGTCAAAAGTTTTAGATCACTACCAGTCAAACATTATAGATCACTACCAGTCAAAAGTTTTAGATCACAACCAGTCAAAAGTTTTAGATCACTACCAGTCAAAAGTTTTAGTACACTACCAGTCAAAAGTTTTAGATCACAACCAGTCAAAAGCTTTAGATCACTACCAGTCAAAAGTTTAGATCACAACCAGTCAAAAGTTTTAGATCACAACCAGTCAAATGTTTTAGTACACTACCAGTCAAAAGTTTTAGATCACAACCAAACGTTTTAGATACACTACCAGTCAAACATTATAGTACACTACCAGTCAAACGTTTTAGATCACTACCAGTCAAAAGTTTTAGATCACTACCAGTCAAACGTTTTAGTACACTACCAATCAAACGTTTTAGTACACTACCAGCCAAACGTTTTAGATACACTACCAGTCAAACGTTTTAGTACACTACCAGACAAACGTTTTAGTACACTACCAGACAAACGTTTTAGTACACTACCAGTCAAACGTTTTAATACACTACCAGTCAAACGTTTTAGTACACTACCAGACAAACGTTTTAGATACACTACCAGTCAAACGTTTTAGTAGACTACCAGTCAAACGTTTTAATACACTACCAGTCAAACATTTTAGATCACTACCAGTCAAACGTTTTAGTACACTACCAGCCAAACGTTTTAGTACACTACAAGCCAAACGTTTTAGATCACTACCAGTCAAAAGTTTTAGTACACTACCAGTCAAACGTTTTAGATACACTACCAGTCAAACGTTTTAGATACACTACCAGTCAAACGTTTTAGTACACTACAAGCCAAACGTTTTAGATCACTACCAGTCAAAAGTTTTAGTACACTACCAGTCAAACGGTTTAGTACACTACCAGTCAAAAGTTTTAGTACACTACCAGTCAAACGGTTTAGTACACTACCAGTCAAACGGTTTAGTACACTACCAGTCAAACGTTTTAGTACACTACCAGTCAAACGTTTTAGATACACTACCAGTCAAACATTATAGTACACTACCAGTCAAACGTTTTAGTACACTACCAGTCAAACGTTTTAATACACTACCAGTCAAACGTTTTAGTACACTACCAGACAAACGTTTTAGATCACTACCAGTCAAACGTTTTAATACACTACCAGTCAAACGTTTTAGTACACTACAAGCCAAACGTTTTAGATCACTACCAGTCAAAAGTTTTAGTACACTACCAGTCAAACATTATAGTACACTACCAGTCAAACGTTTTAGTACACTACCAGTCAAACGTTTTAATACACTACCAGTCAAACGTTTTAGTACACTACCAGACAAACGTTTTAGTACACTACCAGTCAAAAGTTTTAGTACACTACCAGTCAAACGTTTTAATACACTACCAGTCAAACGTTTTAGTACACTACAAGCCAAACATTATAGTACACTACCTGTCAAACGTTTTAGATTACTACCAGTCAAAAGTTTTAGATCACAACCAGTCAAACGTTTTAGTACACTACCAGTCAAACGTTTTAGATCACTACCAGTCAAACGTTTTAGATACACTACCAGTCAAACGTTTTAGATACACTACCAGACAAATGTTTTAGATACACTACCAGTCAAACGTTTTAGATACACTACCAGTCAAACGTTTTAGTACACTACCAGACAAATGTTTTAGATACACTACCAGTCAAACGTTTTAGATTACTACCAGTCAAAAGTTTTAGATCACAACCAGTCAAACGTTTTAGTACACTACCAGTCAAACGTTTTAGATCACTACCAGTCAAACGTTTTAGATACACTACCAGTCAAACGTTTTAGATACACTACCAGTCAAACGTTTTAGATACACTACCAGACAAATGTTTTAGATACACTACCAGTCAAACGTTTTAGTACACTACCAGTCAAACGTTTTAGTACACTACCAGACAAATGTTTTAGATACACTACCAGTCAAACGTTTTAGATACACTACCAGTCAAACGTTTTAGATCACTACCAGTCAAACGTTTTAGATCACTACCAGTCAAACGTTTTAGATCACAACCAGTCAAATATATATACACACTTCTGTGCAGAAGTCTTGGGTATCTAAGCTTAAAAGTCTAAGTTTAAAAGCCTTTATCTTAGCAAGATATCCAGATATCAGATGCAAATAAACATAAATACAATACAAAGTAACATAAATATCTTATTGTGAAAGAAGTAGATCATATCTTGAGCTCCAGTTTGAAGAACAAAGTGTAGTTCCAGATTTCTCCTGGACGCCCCAGACATTGTATGAATGTATTCAGTTCATTTAGCAGCAACCTTGATTTAGCTTAATGAAGTACTGAGCAGTCAAAGCAGCTATTAGATGGTAATTGTAAATAATACCTGGTTCTTTCCACAAGGAGAAGCTTGATATATGTAAAAGCACTACTTACTGTATTAATACTATTTGAATATTAAAAAAATAAAGTGTTCTGCTGAGCAAATACAAGCTTCCTGTCTGGAAAGATAGCTTTTTAAATATAAAGTCCTTAAGTGCCTTTTGCACTGTACTGTACATCAATGTCAATGACCTCCATTTAGATCAACTGGCCTTTTCTACCGTGTCCTGCATAGTATCTCATCTAAAAGACAATCTGGGTTGAAATATATGGAACAAAATGCTATGTTTAGATACTTCACTTCACTTCTGCCAGGTGTGTGTATTTGGAAAGCTTCAGTGATTCATTTGCTTCCAGACACCCAGAAATAATACAACATTGAATCATTCAACACATCTTCCACTCCGGTAACTGCCATGTTGTTGGAGGAAGTCAGCGTGGTCACACCAACCAAGTGGCAACGGAAGCGTTCAGTGTGAATGCCACAAAAACGCAAAACCATCTAAAATTGGAAAGAGCTGTTGTGCGAACGACTGTACAAATATAGATTCAGCAAGAAGTCCAAGCTATCTTTTTACAGATTGCTGAAAGATTTTTAAAAAAATTCTGAATTAAACTTCTCATTTGCCGGCTTCTTGCTTCAATGTTCCAATTACACCTTAAATGGTGCTGCAGTAATTATTTTTAGTATGACGTCTGAGTCGACAGAATGAAGCTACTGCACCGTTTAGACTGGAACAGGAAAATCTGGACAAGAAGCTAGTGAAGGAGAAGCTGACTCCAGCTTCATATGGATCACTTCATATGGATCAACGGCAGGGACTGTTATATACAGCAGGATATGTTATATACTGTACTGTGTATCCATCAATTTAGTATTTAGCATCTTTCATTTTCATTCTTATTTGTAGCTGTGAAGTTTTTATCAGCATTTATTATAAAAAACCTCTAAACCCAGCCCAACAAACTACGTTATATACTGTGCTGAGTATCCATCAATTTAATATTTGACATCCTTTATTTTCATTCTTATGCGGCATAGCTGTGAAGTTTTTATCAGCATTTATTATAAAAAAAAAACCTCTAACCCTAACCCAGCAAACAAGGGGGGATGGTTTAATAGTGTTAGCTCCCAAAACACAAAGCCCGTTCCCTCAGAAGGGAGAACTCCATAAATCAGGTGTAGACAGTTGGTCAGATAACTATGTAGATGTGGAGGTTATACTTGGAATGGAGAAACATTAAAAATCACAATAAATGCAATAAACACAAGAATTTCTATATAACTTTAGAGCAGGTGTATTAAATTAGAATTCAGTAAGGTCCAGTTAAAGGAGATTCCCTTAGAACAAGGCCCGGACCATCATCATTTCTAACTTTGGTTATGACTTAGTGCCATATCCTGTACATTTGAGTTGCCTAGTATCAGCATCGTATACCATCAACAACTGAAAGACAAACTTATTACACATACAGTTCAGTATATTTCAGTATATTTACTGTTTAAATGCTGAACTGAATGAATTATTTATAAACTTCAAGTAAATGTTTTTTACTCACTTCAAGTAAAAACCGGGCTACATTTAAAAAACAGAATACTTTTGAAAAAAAGTGCATCTTAAAGTGTTTATTTATAGAGAAAGTAAATAAAATGTGCGTCTTCTTGTTAACTCAGCTTCACAAATTGACATGCTGGTTTTACAGAGCGGTGTTCTCCAAAACTAGACAAGCGAGTCCATTCCAGAACAGTTTCTGGTTTCGCTGTGAACTTTTCTGTTCACTGCCCTGTAAAGCCTGTACACCGTAAAGACTAGAAATGCTCTGCTGCTTAAAATAAACCCAGTCTAAATTAAATCATTCTCAATAGTTTATCAGTTTGGGTCCACATTGGACAAAGTCTGGGTCCGGATCCGGACTGCGGTCCGCCTATTAGTGACCCATGCTCTAGAGTCCAACTACCTTGAATTTAAGCAGATCATCACTTGTGTGGTTCCGGGTTTTGCCGTTTCCCCCAATAAATGGAGCCTTATTGCAGAATAGGTTTTGCCTCTCAGTCTGACTGCGGGGGAAGTGAAGTTAACTCGTACCGTCTATAATGTATTGTATTCAATTATTGTGGTTGTGATGTCACAACCATGATGAATGAATTTGCCAGCTTAGTTTACATAGTGTATTTTATCAATGGTATTGAAAAAGGAAACGATACTACAAGGACGTAAGTGACGTCTCCTGATCTCGGCACAGTGCTACAGGTTGAGCTTCTGCTTGATGTTGTTTGCAGTTCTCCTGCTGGGGATTTTCCTGTACACACGCTGGCGCAGCTACAAGGGCCTGAAGGAGGGGGTGTACCACGTCTCGGCTCACCACGACGGCTGGGAAGACATCCGAGAGAACGTGCTCAACTACGACGAAGAGGGGGGCGGAGAGGAGGACCAGGTGAGTGCTGCGGCGCCGGCACATTCCAGAAGGGTTTATGACACATGACACAGGAAGGCGATGGCAGTTTATTGCAGGGAACATCTACTGCAGTGGGCTGCTGCGTTGACAGCTTTTGGCAAAGCAAGTCGGAATGAGTTCCGGAGAGGGACGGGCGCGCCATGTCACCATGATGACCCGAAAAAGCGGGCCAGCCGGAACGCCCAACCGTGAGCCGAGGTGCCTGTCTCCACGGCAACCTTTAACATTAGAAGCCCACCGTCTCGGATTTTCCTAACAAACCTGAAACTACGAAACGTTTGCGAAACGACCGTGACAGCTTGACATTTTAGCCCTGACATTTTAGTGAAAGCGAATTCACTGGGGAGGAAAAGTTTCCCATCTTGTTCAACCAAGAGTGGGAGGAAGAAAAGAGCAAGAGAGGTGCCAATGGTTTGAAGAGAAAATGAGCAAACCCATGCCAGCAGGTGGTAGTTTAGGATGTTTTAGCGTGCGCTCGTCTAAGCTGAAGTGTTTGATGGCGCCGCACTCTCCCCCCACTGTCACAGCCATTTCCGCTTTATGTAAAACCCTGTAATATGCTTATCCCAAACGCAGTAGCACTCAGATCCTCTACAGTTCATCAGATGAGTCTTCACACATCAGGTAATCAATTACCGTGCACACCCACCCACACCTGTACCACTCACACCACGCCACTACACTCCTCTCTCTTCATCCCTCTCCCCTCCACTCCTCTCCTCCCCTCCCCTCCCCTGCTATCTTATCCTCCCGAGGCTTAAGTTTCTTTTCTCTCCGGCGGAAAGTGCCCTCGCGGTAACGAGGGGAATCAGTTTCGGCTGAATTGGATTAATGCTGAAACGATTATGCCATGTTACATAAAAAAGGAGGCTCTGGCAGAACCGTCATGTTTCACTGTGTCAACTTAGCAGTCGGCTCACTCTGTCGTCCGCCGCCCAATCCCCGGAGAGCTGTCTCCCTCTCTTGCTCTCTCTCTCTCTCTCTCAGGTAGAAAGAGAGGTGCACTCACAGAAACTAATCAGGCTTTAGCATTAGTGGCATGAATCAGGATTTATGCCATTAACGGTTAGCAGCAGAATGAATTCTGTAATGAAGACAAACAGAGCCGCTTACGTTATCAGTGCCTTCTATTGTGCTGTTATTAGGCCATGGATCAAGTGTTGCAGACTCATTTCCCTATTACAACGTGCACATTTCATAATATGGTAAAGAGGACTGCTGTAAAATAAGACGCGCCGCATTAGTTCTCAAAATAGCGTTTCGGCAAAAAACATTCAACTTAAATTTACACAATCCTCTTAACGCGAGTGTGGACCATCAGCCTACACATGTCCGGTGTCCAGAAATTCACTGTTATCTGTTCGAATGAACCATAGGGTGGATTAACATGCATGTTTTCCATGTCCTATGATGTTTTAGGGGTCCTTAGTTCTCAGTTCTCCTATGTTACCAGGGCCACATGTACCTAGGGCTCTACACATTTCCTCAGCACTTTATAGGACGCATCCTTGACTACCCAGGGAGGGGGGCCCATAAAAATCCTTTTTCTTTTTTTTTGTTCCCTGGCATAGATAGGGGCCCACTGACATTGAGAGTGTACAGGGCCCATTACACATTAAAACGTCATAGGATATACAGCAAGAAAATCTAGTCGTAGTTGTGGTCCTGAGGTCACCAAAGGCTTAACTAGTCAGTGAACTAATTAACCAGCTAATCAAACTTTGTAATGCAAAGCATATCTTGTGAAAACAGAGCATGACTATATGCATACTTGTGATGAAACTAATACTTTGTTGCTGTTAGTTTTCTTTATCTGTGCAACACTAATGGGCAGTTATTTCCAGTCATACAAGACCCTTATCAAGACCCCTATCTCTTTATATAAGGAGAGACTATATTTGAAATCATTAATAAAATCTGGCAAAAAAAAAAAAAAAGACTTTGGCTCAATGAATTGTGATTTTTCGGCTTGCACGGATCTCCACAACAAACTCAAGTCAAGTCAAGAGGCTTTTATTGTCATTCCATATACATACAAGTACACAGTGGAGTGAAATTACGTTCCTCCAGGAGCAACATAGTTGTTGAGTGGGACTTTCTACGTAAACAGATGCCACATTGAGTGTTACAAGCTTTCCCATAGGAATTTCTTAGTAATAACGTCTCTGGTAGCGTCACTTAGCTACCCAGCAAAATCAAGTAACAAACTTACATTTACATTTCATTAACAGACAAGTACAATAAATGCAAAGCGAATGTTGCAAAAAAAAAAAACAAAAAAAAACCATATATATATATATATATATATATATATATATATATATATATATATATATATATATATATATATATATATATATATATATATATATATATAAAATCTGAAATAGATGTCAAATCACACAAACAAAATATTTATGTAAGCACATAAATGGACCGATGATGGACCGATCAGCGTTTTTAAGGCTGATTCCGATTGAGGAACAGCCTATATGCGGGGCTATAAGCTCCGGAAGAGCAACATCTGAAAAGTATTTCTACTAGGAACGACAGAGCGTGGATCCAGGTGGAATATTAAGCAGCAGAATGAACATCTTCTACGGCCGAGAACAGCTGCTTATCTAGAACTATAAACTCAAACACTCTCTGGCTGGTTGCTGCTGCTGTACTGTTCATACCGGTCAGATCTGGTCTGTATGGTGTTCTGGGTTGTTTGTTTTGTGCTAGCTGCGCATGCTAGCTCTGCTGTTTGCTGATATTCACTGTATTCAGCTGTGTGGTGTCTCTGAAGTGCTGTATCAGATTAGTAGTGTTAAATGTCTTTGTCTTGGTTCCTCCGCGAGAGACGCTGATTTACAAATTTTTACAAACTGCCCTGGAGTCACATACGGTAACAAACGGATGATGTTTTCTTTCCACACATGCGGTGAACGCTTTAACTGTTCTCGTGAAGCCGCTGCTTTAGTCAGTCTGACGAAAATGAAAGGGTGTGTATTTCCACCTTGCGGTTCAGATATGAATTGCAGGGAGCTGGCCAGAATGGGTTTCATGCAGGGCTCCTCTTCCTGGATGAAACGCTAGCTGTAAATACAGAAATTAGGCTCATTTGTTTACTGCCATCGATCGGCTAAATTGGAGAAATATCGGCCGATTGCCGATCTCATATTCGAATAAAAAATCGGCCGATACTGATACATAGTCGTTCGATCCTTCCATCTCTAATTATAACTGTATTAAAATGGAGGGTAGATATCGTTGAGAATGTGCTTTACAATTCCACTGTTAGCCCACAGTATGTCCTATTTGGGAACAGCATTCCGAAAACCCAGTTAAAGGTATTGTTTATATTAATGTAATAATAATAATATATGTAATAATAGAATGTATACATTTGAAAATGTCTACAATTTTCACATTAAGAAAACATGGGACAGTGATGGGAACCAAGTTGTTTCCTATAAGATTTCTAAAAGGAAATATAGGGCTGTTTAATTTGTAAGCTTTTAGCGTAAGAGAAAATGGTGTAAATGTTGTTAGTGCTGAGCTATTACTCTTACCTTTCCAAAAAAACTCAAATTATACTTTCACTTCCTCTGATTCCCAGAATGCCTACGACATGGCGGAACTCCAGAAGTCTCTGCAGCCCAGCCCAGCCCAGTCAGTGCAGTACGGCCGCTCGCGGGCTCTTCATCACCACCCTCCGTCTCAGCAGCAGCAGCAGCACCACCTCCACCAGTCGGACCCCCCATCCCGGGCCTTGACTGCGACCAGCACTTCGTCCATGTCATCCAACACCACCACCACCACCACCCTGCGCCGGGACGTCCCGCCAACTCGCACTCCGGCCCAGGGTCAGTGTGCCGGTTCTGGGACTAGCCGGGCTGCCCAGCTGTCCCGCAAGAGCCTGTCCTTCTCGAGCCAGGACCTGGCACGCTACCTGTGCGAGATCATCCGGGATGCGGATCAGCACCCGGAGACGGCGCCCTTCGACTCCCTTCAGGTTTTCTCCACTGAGGGTGGAGGGTCACTGGCCGGTTCACTGAGCTCCTTCAGTTCGTCTGGCCTGGAGGACAGCACCACCACCAGCACCCATGACTGTCTGAAGGAGTGGGGGCCACGCTTTGAAAAGCTCAAAGCACTTTACGAGAGGGCAGAGGCTAGTGACCTCTAAAGAAACGTATGGGAACACTGCTCTCTACAGCACCACAACCCCTGAAGGACTTTTTTTCGTGGAGTGGCAAGGATGGACCCGGAACCAAATTTATTAAAACAATAACAGAGAGAGGCCTGCTTTGCTTTCTGTCCTTGTCTGGGATTGTGAATCTTTACAAAACGTTTCTCCCGAGGACTGAAGGATACAGAGACAGGCTGGCATAGCTGGCCTAGCTGGCGACTACCAATGAGCCGCAAATGGGAAGCGCCAGTCAAAAAGAATCAAGCATCTGTACAATGGCTCCTGTTCAGGATTCTGCGAAAACCTTCTTCACGGCATTGACTTGTGGATGACACTGATGGGGACGAAAGCCGTTCGTGCAAGCTTTGTGACTCGCGCTGGAGGAGGTGGGCCTTCCCTGATCTTACCTAACACGCTGTCCTGTATGTCTGTGTGCTGTAAGTGTTTTTGATCGGACGGGGAACGAGCTTGGACGTTCAGGATGGGAAGGTTCTTTTTTTTTTTATGTGTGTGTGTGTGTGGCCTTCGCTGGTTGGCTTTTCTAAATCTGTTTGCTACCTGTGCTGTCTCAAGTGGCCCACTGTGTTCATCAGTTATACCGGCGAACTCGGCCGCAGCTGATTTTTCTTTATTCAAACCACTCTCCTCGTAAATGTTGTGACTGTGGAACAGAAAGGGAGAGGACGTGTTAGAAGCACTAAAGAAAACGAGGCAGAGAACGGCCTTATTTGTTCAGCCTTTTCTGAGGACGTTCCGTGGGAATACAAATCGTGTCCCCTTCTCTCTCTCTCTTTCTCTCTCTCTCTCTCTCTCTTCAGCCCCCAAAAAGGAGAGACGGACTAGTTGGAATACAAATGTGTCTGGGACACACAAGGCAGAAGGCCAAGGTGCAGCAGTCTGAAGGACACTATAGAGGCTGTTTGCAATCGAGTTGCCCACAGCAGAGCTCACTGAACCAACGGCATACATGGCACGCATTCAAACTGGGTGAGCCCGAGCTAAAGAAACGAGAGAGCACGAACGTGCATGTGGTTTGTTTGTATCGGGCCCGATGAGGCTATTGAGCGCTAGGCCATATTCGAGTGCAGGCGTGGGTCTCTGCGGTAGGAGCTTAGTGCTGAGGTTCCACTCCATTTTGCTCCCTTTAGAGAGCATTATGTCCTTAACAAAACCCGCTTACTCTACCGCAGAGCGCCGCGACATTTCTTCTCCTGCCAAAAAAAAAAAAAGAGGAGGAAAAAGAATCTGAAAGCGAGCGTTTTCCCCTCCAATCGCATTACGCGCCCCTGCCGAGAAACCTGATGAACCTCGGCAGTGAGGTGAATTTAGGCCAGAACTTTCGGAAGTCGACGTACGCACCGAAGCCCTGGTCCCTGACACCGACGCCCCACCACACGTCCCATATTTAATGGGCTCACGCGACGACTGCATGAAGCAGCACGGGGCGAGGCTGCCACATAGGTCCCCCCACCCGTCCACCTGAAATGGAATACAGAACAGTCATGCGGCCTCCTCCTGCGAGGCCCCCGAACACCGACCTTGTATTCTATGCACTATCCAAGGTAGTGTTTGTGCCCCCTCCCCTCCCCTCTATGGCTTTTTTCTTTTTTCTTATTTTCAGTGGTTTTTGTTGCTCAGCGCCGTATGTGGAGCGTGACAGTCCAGCTGCGGAGAGTAGGAGTGCGTTAAAAGACATCAGAGAGCTAATCCTAATGTGAACTGATTGCTCGCTGTCATGCTGCGAACCAAAGGATCATGGGAGTTGGAGAAGTCGACAGAAGAGTCGTCACTCTTATTACGCATCTCAAAAGTGCCAATTTTTTTTTTTTGCTTTTTTTTTTTTTCTCTCTCCAAAGGCAGCAACGCGAGTATAAAATAAGCTTTTCAAGTTGAGGCTGGGAGAAAGGTTCTGCTAGCGCTGTGCTCACTATTTCATGCACAAATGAAACAGATAAAGGATCCAAGAGGATTGGAGTTCTGATTCATCCTCGTAACGCGATTGAAGAGGATAAATAGTAAACAGAGGTGAACGTAATGATCGGCGAGAGACATACGGGGGTTCGTTTTCGAGTCCCTACCACGCCAGGAAGACCGGTGCCACCTTTAATTTCAAACACGAGGCCCACTTTTGAATTTGTGTGATGAATATATAGTACTGCATATTGTGAAATAATGTTTTTACCTCATTTGTACATATTGAACAGAAGTTATGCTTTTCAGAACGAAATATAAGATCCCTTTTGAAGAAATATCGAAGACTCTGCTTCTGCTGTTGAACGTGAGCTTTTCCCCCCTCCCCTCCTCCCTTTCTTTTTTTTTTCTTTTCGCCATATTTCTTTCGGTCTGTAAAAATATCTTGCTGTTTTGTATTTGCATCATTTGACATGGTTGCTTTTTTTCCTTTCTCAATGAATAAAGTTATTTACTACTATTATTGTTTCAGCTGTTAGTTGTGCAATCGGGGAGGAAGAGTTTTCTAAATTCACCAGCTTAGCAGTACCGGGACACATCCAAGAACTTACTGTGACACAGAACCTGAGCAGTAATTAGTCTGTAACAGAGCCTCGCCTGGAAAGAATACCACTAAAGGTGAGATGCACACTTTTGTTAGCGAACCTTTGATCAACACGCAGGCAAAGAGTCAAAGAGCTGGGAATATAAATAATGAAGGCATCCAAAAGAAATATCCACTGTACAAATCCTCTTTTATTACAAAACTGCAAAACACTGAACACAGACAATGGCGCTCACAAAATGAAAAGAACCCTTTCAGATGATAATGATATAGTACAACCACTCATTCACTCGAAATATCACACAATCAATCCAGTGCAATTTAGCACCCTGCTTTCCCCACAAATTACTGACAACCCCTGACGCTTTCCACAATTCAGTAACATCCCTTTAACATCCTACTGATCTAAAAGCTCTGATGTAAACAGGTAAAGAAGACGCTTCCAAACCTCCATCGCCGTCAACGTTTACCATAAGAAGACGTGATGCGGACTGGGCCCTCGTACCACAAATCAAAATGTATTCGCCGACACTATAACTACAAAAGCCTTTCAGAACGAATGACCTACATCTATATTTATAATCATATATACAGGCTTATTTAAGCAAGCGACATTTTCTGTAGGTGAAACTGATAGAAAGAGCTTTTCTGACATCTGAGCAGCGTTGGAATAAGCCTTTATAAATGTTTATGTACATTTTCATCAGTTGGCATAAAGTCTCAACATGATCAGTGTCACAGATTTGCTTAGATTTAAACAGAGACCAAGAAATAAGGGGCGAAAATCCTGAATATTTTTTTTTATGTGCTTCTAACTACAGTCTGTGGTCTACTTCTAGACTGAAATCAAAGAACTATCATATGACTAGTGACTAACACCTATATTTATTAGCGATGGGCTAATCAGCAGGCTGATACTGATCGCTGATTGCCTTTCATCGAGTTTGGCCAATAGCCGACGTGAGGGGGTTGGAAGCGGACTGACGTAGGATAGGAGCGATTTTTCCAAAAGTTGGAGCAGGAGTGAGTTTTTTTTCTTCCCGGCTCTGAAACTGCTCCAGTATTGCTCCATCCAGCGAGCCAGACAGCCCTTTTATCCACACTGACTACCTCTGCGTGACATGAGTGATGAGCGCTGGCCATTTATTATCAGTGTCTGTGCTGCGGAGCTATTCAGCAGGAGTATATAATGGAATATTGCAGCGAAGTTTCATCCGTTTCGCTGCGCGACTGACCATCTGATTGGCCCGTCATTTCTCAAGTCCAAACTCTCGGAACGAAGTCTGTGTAGCGCAGAACGTTTAGCTAGCAGAGGTGGCAAATTCAAACTCTTGGTAAAGCTTCTGGCTCATCGCTACGGTCTGGGTAAGGTTTCTAGCAGAATTTTTTTTGGGTTGCATCCATCTAACACGAATGTGAATGCAGCATCAGTCATCTTTCAGTGCTCTGCTGTCTTATTACACTGCACCGGGTTGGGTGATGTAATCTCAAGTCTTTAATTAACTAAGTGGTACTAAGTCTTTGCTTTGCTTCCTCCATGAGGCATGCTAGTATTACATGTTTTACAAGCAGAGTCTTCTCATCAAAGATCTGTACTTCTATCTAGCATTAGAATGAAGAACTGCAGGGTCCTTGGACCATGAGGCCTCATGCTGGTCTGCAGAAATGTATAACCCATAAAACACTGATTATGAGATTTACATCACTCCTATGAGCTATAGGATCATCCAAGTTAGGAAGTTAGACAGATACTGGCCGACTGCACATACTGGCTGATAACTGGCTGATACCAATAGCCAATCAATGCTTCCATCTGTAATATTTCTAAAGATTTCTAAAGCATATTCAAATGATGGTAAACGACTAAAGCAGGTTAAGTCAATTGCTAATGTTTGTTAAAATAAGGTTTTAAAAGCTAACATTGCTTTAGGAATGTTGCCCCCTTCGGTAAAGCACTACCGCATACTTTTCATAGAGATTCACACCATTTCACTAAGAGACTTTCCATAAAACTCAAAACGCAGTTGCCTTTTCTGAAAAATCGACCATGAGCGCCTATGTACACGTATATTCCACTGGAAGTCTTTTAAGAGAATACTGTATTCTCTTCCCGAGAATACTGAGTATGTTACATCAGCCCATAGAAAGACAGGAACGTCTCCGGCAATTTCACACTGCAGCAAGTGTCGCCTACTGCAACTTTTAAGGTAGCGCTAATTATTGAGGTTAAACATAAACTAAGCCGTCCCTGTAAACTAAGTAAACGGTGTTGCCAAGATAATTGAGCTTGCAAAGTAAAAAGAAAAAAAGAAAATTCCCCAAAAAAAGCAAAGTTCATGGTTATTTTTTGTCACTCAAGGCAACGTGTCAGCCACTAAATTACACAGTAGCACTAATTAAAAACAGAACAAATACGCAATGATATTCACAGTGCTCGAACCATTAGGCGTTCCAGTGAGAATTTATGGCACTTTGCTGCACCCGTGACCTGTACTGGCACTTATTAGTCACCGTTAGAGAGATATAGAGAGCAGAAGACCTCTGCTTGTGGATGCGTGTATGAAAAAGCGCTCTCATTAAATTTAAAAGCCAGACAGTGAGCTGCGACTGTGGGACTGGAAACCAGAGAGATGGCACAGGCCAACAGCTTGGCTGATGTAAAGACAACACGAAGCTAGGCAATAATTACCCCAAAAGTTCAAATAGATTCCTATTTCTGAATATCAAAGGTTTTTTTCCTTGTTTTTTTTTTTTTTCTTATTCTAAATACTCACTGCACATGTTTTATATGTGAAAGAAAGAGATGGGCAGGGAGAAACAGCAGATCGAGAAATGCCGGCCTACTTTAGCAGTATGAGCGTGTGTTTCCATCAGAGCACATTAGGAAAGAGACAGAATTAAAGAAAGAGGGGATGTTTTCATCTCTCTCTCTCTCTCCCTCTCTCT